>LR812533.1:6386493-7096493 GCA_903798195.1 Danio kyathit
CGAAAATACACATAAACCACAACCTGAAGGGGATGTTTGTACAATTACACACACACACAAAAAAAACTTTGTGTAAACAATTTAGATTTAGTTTTTTGCATATGATTTGTTCCACCTGTAATTACACTGCTAGGATACCTTTGCAAACTTGAGAAAAACTGACATTACATATTAGGGCTGCAAAATATTGGAAAAAATCTAACATTGCGATTTTTTATTTTATTTTGCGATATATATTGCGATATGAATACAATTTCACCAGATGACTTAATATCTCTATTTGGAAAGAATTTATAATGTTCGATCAATTGGAATGATTCTGAAGTGGAAGTGCATCTCCATAAAATCTAATAAACGATATATTAGATTAAACCCCCCCGGACACATTTTCATTGTAGTCTGTGCTACTTGCAGTGCGTTTCTCTATTTGCATGTGTTGTGAGTATTTTCATGCACAACAATCTATAAATACAATCAAGAAATAGATACAATTGAAATATAATCTCCCGAGTCTAACAGTATTCAAGTATAGTAACTGAATAATCAAAATAATTCAATAAAATTAATCGTAGTTAAGGTCACAAATGGTAGAGTTTCTTATACCTGAATGTTTTTTAAATCATTATACAAATCACAGACATCAAAAACACAGGCAAATGATGAATTACAATACAAACTCAACATTTACATATCTTTCGATATGACCATTGCGAATGATCACATTGCGATATGAATGCTGAAACGATATATTGTGCAGCCCTATTACATATAAACCAAAATTCACTGCAACATTCGCCAGTGTCACTGTAAAAGGTCTCTAATGCGTGACGTTGATTTTTAAATAATCTATTTGGGTTACACTATATTTTAAGGTGCAATTATTGCTATTAACAAACCATTACCTATGACCTTTAGCTCAAACTCCTAATAATCAATAGTTAGATTTAGATTAGACATGTAGAATAAGATCCTGCAGAATATGTATTTTAGAAGTACAAATAGACAGTCAATATCTGAATAATAGGAAGCTAATGGCCCTTTTCACGGAGTTGTATGGTACAGTTTGGTACACTTTTGTGTCCATTTCCACTGTCAAAAGGTACCACAAAGCAAACTGTACCGTACCACTTTTTGGGTACCCTTTCGAAAGGGTACCTAGCACAACAAAAGGGTTCCAAAAGGTGGTGCCAGATGCGCAGATGAACGCTATTGGTTTACAGAGATACGCAACTAGCGCATGCACAAGCATGAATGAAAACTTTTTTAAAATACACAGCCGAGAATTTACATCGTAATAATATATACAGTACATATAATAACCAGCTATGGTTGACCTGAGCGCAAACAAGAGCCACAAAGCCAGGAAGAAGACCAGAATCTGCTGTGTGTCCTGTTGTTGTTTATGAAGTTGTCTAAGCGCAAGCGGTTTCACTTTCTCTAGAGAGGTCAATTTGCGATCACTGGCTGTGCGTCTATATTTGAAATAACGAACTTGAGCTCATGGTAATAACGTGCGAGTGATTATTGGAGTGCTTCTGACATCCTTTCAGAAACAGACAAATGCCAGAGTAAAGTGCCAAAAAACAAAAGAGAAGCCTGAGAAAACAAAGGAGCAAATGATTCTTTCAGCAACCTAAAACATGAACAAACTGCATTGTTTGATTATTATCATCACCTTTTGGACTATTATGAACTGGGAATGACAGAATTACTCTCTAACAGAGCTTACATGTGCTGGTGAAGATTAAAGATGAGAGGTTTGCACTGACTGTATACGTTTCATATCGTTTATGAACCCAAATAAGGCCTAAATGTATGTTGTGAGTGTTTTTTTATTTGTACTTAGTAACATTTCAGAGACTTTGAGGCTCTATATGCGTTCATAAATGTTTTTTTTTTTTATTTTATTTTATATAAATCACAGAGGTTACAGTAGGCTATTTCACATTATCATTGATCTGCAGTTATAATCAAATCATGTTCATAGAAAGATTAGTAATGAACATTTATACACAAGTATTTGTGTATATAAAGCATTTGTTTAGTAAGAAGTGCTTCTCATACGATATGTGAACTTCAAGCAAGAATGACGTCGTCTGCAACTTTCTGTCAAACACCACGCCTACCAAAAGGGTACCATTGGTACCATTTGCCAGTGGAGACGCAAGCCAGATAAAGGTGACCCATAACTAACTGTATCAAACTGTACTGAACCACTCAGTGGAAACGAGGCATAACAAACGACTAGTTAACAGTGTTACCTTTATTTTGTAGTGATCTCTTTATTTAAACTCCAACACAACATCATCAATACATCAACAGTGCTTTTTATCCATGAATATCCTTTGTGGACCTCAGGAAGTGACTGTTGTGTGGGCGAGGGAAGGTTACAGTATGGTGATCAATGCCAAGACACTTCAGCATGAGATCCTAAATGCTTTCTTTGAATTTTTCTAAACGGAGATGCAAATCACATAAAGGTTGTGGCATATCTGATGCAAAAGCATGCAAATGGGCCTTGCAAATCACGCAATAGAGTAAACACACCCAGTACTGTATGAATGAGCAGCACATGCCAACAACTCCCACTCTGTGCATGTCTGAGTCCTACGCACACACTCCACGAGACTCCAGCATGAACTTTCATAACCTTCCAAAAGTGTGTGTTCCTGCTCTCACAGTGTGTCTTTGTCTAAAGTTGCAGTTGTACTATGTTGACTATAACCTATTGAGATTATACATCAGCTATTTTATTACTTTCATAAATGAAACATCAGATATGTTGATGATTCAATGAATGAGATGGAGTCATGATTGCCTCTCTGACAGCATGCTGCTGACTTCATACCACGGTATAGCACACATTATTACTGTTTGCTAGATGCAGTAGTGTAAAGTAACAAATTACAAATACTCAAATGACTGTAATGGAGTAGTTTTTCTCAGGAATTGTAATTTACTGTGTAGTTTTAAAAACATGTACTTTTAAATCACACATAGAAGGTATATCGTACCATAATGAACTACCTCAAGACATTGGACAATTTATAAATGCAGCAAACTGTTTGGAAGCATTAAAAGTGTCCAAGATGATGTCTAAAATCTAAAAGATGTCTAAAAGATGCATGTCAACGATGAGAAGATAACGGATGTTTACTGTGTGATGACCGAAATAGCCTCAAACACCCAGCAGGCACAGGACGTCAACATGACGTCAGATTGACGTTTAACCCCAACATCGTGGGGGCCTTGTATTTTGTTTGGAAATGAAAGAGTTGACGTCAGAATTCAATGTCAGGTCGACGTCATTGTCTAACCTAAAATCAACCAAATACCAACATCTAATAATGTTACAGCTTAAAGGTGCTGTATGTAAGTTTGTGACTCTTCTAAGGCATAAAAATACCATAATATGTTTGCAGGTATTTAAGAAACATCCCAAGTGAACATACTTGTTTAACTGAAAAACAATGCTGAAGTCAGATATTCTGCTTTGAAAATGGTTTTTCTGTGCCGGAACGCTGTCTTTGTTTAGCCTGCAGAATGCCAGTTTAGCCAATTATATTTCAGCACTCCGGGTTGCCTTGTTGGAAAACAGCGTATTTCATTCATTCATTCAGAAAGGCTCTGAAAGCATGCGTCCGTGACCGAAATGGACAGTATCAGACATCGAAATGAGACAGATTCAGTTCCACATAAGGTTATTACTTAGCAAATGATATAAACATTACGAACGTAAACATTAGGTGAGCAGGTTACATTGTAATCTCGTGTCCTAACAACACGCAAACAGCAATTTAGCTGTTTGCACCAGATGAAACATGACAGAAATGTAAATACAGCCATTCAGAAGCACAGAATATGCACTCACTCACGAAACGGTAAGGTTTAGAATCCATTCAAACTCACATTGTTAGCATTTAGCACTGAATAAAACACACGAGGCTTACCTGAGGTGCACTGTCATAGGTTTCACATGTTGAGCTGTGAGAAAATGAAACCGTTTCTAATATCTCAATTCGAGGTGTCGGTTAGAACTAAAACTCCTTTTAATATGGAGAATATTTCCTCTATCGCGTGTCGTTGATTTTATTTAGAACACAGGTTTAAATCACTCGCTCCTGTACTCAATCTGGCATCCCACGCGTGCGTTTATTTTGATCTAGGAGTGCAATACCTAGTTCAACCACTGGGTGTCAAACTTACATACTGCACCTTTAACGTTGTGTGGACGTTACCACTATGACGTCTATCACATGTTGGATTTCGGTTGCCATACCTGACAAATAAATATCAGTATTTGACATCAATATGAGGTTGGTTTAAGATGTTCCCTCAATGTTGATTTTGGTCACTTTCCAACACAACCTAACATCAACATCATTTGACATCATGTCCTTAGAAGCTGGCTAGACAATTTTGGTCACCTGACGTCACAACCTAAATCAAACCTAATATTAACATCTTATGTCGTTGTGTGCCTGCTGGGCAAAGACTAAATGAACTACAGAATGTTACGTTTACACACATCCACAAATTACATGGAAATGCATCAGCTTTTTACAGCGTTATACTCACTACTCACTAATCTTGAGTTTGTTTGAAAGGTCTACTTTTTACTCATACTTTGAGTAATGTTTACAACAGATACTTTTCCTCTACTTGCACTACATTTTTAGGCAAGTAATGGTACTTTTACTTGAGTATGATTTTTCAGTACTCCTTCCACCACTGGCTACATGCCATGACATTGTTTACTGTGTGACAGACAGACATATCTTTCAGTTTTATTTATAATCTGATGAAGGATTCACCAGATCACTCATTAAAAATAGGAACTTGCTGCCACATATTTTTTATAGTGCAATAATTATTTATCCATGACAGATCTGTTTAATTATTGTTATTAGAAACCAAAATTTTTTTTTTTTTTTTATTATGACATATTTTGCTTCCTTAGAGCAATTTAAGCAGATGTTTTGCTGACAAATTGACATATATTATTCAAGACACACATTAATCAATGCTATTAACTGATGGCAAACCTGAAGATAAACTAGATTTCAAGAGTTCACACTTAGCTGATGATTGATTATAAAGCAAGTTTGGCATGCTGTCCCGGGAGAGAGCCCTGGGCTCAAAAGGTCCTTGAGTCCTGGGCTCCCTCCCGTTTGCAGGGCGAGAGGGGAGCTCTGAGCTCAGGTAGATCTCGAGAACTCCCCACTTTTTGATAAGAGTTGATGACAGAAAATAATTGCTATGCAGATATATGCTGATGGATAAAAGTTTGACTAGTGCTAAATTTAGATTGTTCAATTAACTTGTAGTGCATGTTTTTTGGAACGTGGGAGGAAACCGGATACCCCGGGGGAAACCCACGCAAGCATGGGAAGAACATGCTAACTTCGCACAGAAACGACAGCCAGTCTGAAAAAGGACTAGAATGGGTGACGCTCTTGCTGTGAGGCAGCAGTGCTAATCACTGGGCCACCGTGCCGCCCTATGAAAGGAAAAGAGGAGGAGTAGGGGTGGAAGGAGAGATTCTTCAAATCGAAGATGACTGTAGTAAGAAACCCTGGCTCTTTATAGTGGATTAGGAATTGTCTGATTGGACGGTCATACATGGTTAATGCATGATCAGCTGTGTTCAATCATAATCACATGATCCTCTCGAAATTAGTTTATAAATAAACTTCACTTAAAATATCTATATAAAATAAAATCCAATAAAACTAGCTGATCACACTAGAAAAACAAATGTAAAGCAGGAATTGGCTGGAGAATTATCATTTCCTAAACGTCTTTCTAAATACTGTTGTTTAATGGGAATCACATTTGTTGGAGGGAAAAGTCAAACATTTTAGAGTAGACATCATGTTTTTTACACGCAAATACAGCAGTTTCACACAAAAAACTAAGCAGTATCATGAAAAGAATGAAATAGCTATTTATTCTGATCTTATTGACAGAATAAACATACTTCAAACATACAATAAAAATGTATTTTATATTGATTTAGCTTGACAACTTTATTGAAAAAAAGCAATTCCTTCAGCATTCACTGGAAGTCAGTCATTATTACAGCTCTTAAAGGACTTGAGATTGAGTAAATGATCATGAGAATTGTCCCAATGTAAATTTTTGTGTTTTTTTTAACATGCAAAATCAACAGATTTACAATCAACAATGCAGTATCGTAAACAAAATGAAATATCTATCGAGTTCATTTGAAGAAAAAAAAATGTAATTGAGTACTTCAAACATAGAATAAAAATGTATTTATATTGATTTAGCTTGACAGCTTTATATGCAAAAAAAGCAATTCCTTCTGCATTCACTAGAAGTCGATCGTTAAGTGCGTTCACACCAGATGCGAATAGACATCCTGCGGCTCGTTTCTCATGAATGAGGCAGCGCAAATTACATGATTTGCATGAATGAAGCAGCGCATATTGAGCACTAGTGGCACTCAATTTGCAATTCGCTCCAGTTAGAAAATCTGAACTTCAGCGGACATTTGCACCACGTTAACCAATTAGAAGCTTGCTCTAGTAGGGGCGTGATTATGATGTAGCGCCTGTTGTTGGTGTCCCGAGGGGAAATCCTCCTGCCGACACAGCAGAACAGCTCATCACATTGGGCTCGGCTCAGTCAGAAGCACCACTGAATGTTTCCATCATCCAGGTACAGTTTCTGAAGGAGTTGATGAACTTACAGAGCTGGGTACACCTCAGAAAGGATCTGATGGACTCAGACAAGGCGCCGAACAAATCTACGCTGTTTTTCAGCCTTCCTAAATCACACGCTATGCTCTTAATAAAAACCATGTTAGCTATTCAGCAATGAAACTAGAGTCACTAGGCAGACAGAAGACCCACCCATGACGCAAATTTGCGTCTATTGTAAAGTGAATTTGACGCGCTAATTAAGCGAATTTGACGTGCAAATGAAGCCAATAAACTTAAAATGTTCACGCATCTATTTATGCACGAATATCAGGATTTATTCACGCATCCTGCGTCTGGCATGAACACAGCATAACAGCTTTAAAGGACTTGAGGGTTGAAGTAAATGATGATGAGAATTGTCTGAATGTAAATATGTGTGTTTTTTTACATGCAAATACAGCAGTTGTACAACCAACCATACACTATCATGTAAAAAATTAAATGTCTATTGATTTTGATCTCATGAAGACTCAATTTGAAGAAACAAATATGTAATTCAGTTCTTCAAACATACAATAAAAAACACATTTTATACTGATTTAGCTTGACAGCTTTATATGCTTAGCATGTGGTTAGCAATTCTTTCTGTGATCACTGGAAGTCGATCATTACTACAACTTTTAAAGGACTTAAGATTGAGTAAATGATCATGAGAATTGTCCCAATGTAAATATTTGTGCTTTTACATGCAAATACTGCAGTTTTACAACTAATAATGCCATACCATAAAAAATGAAATGTCTCTCAATTTTGATCTCATGAAGACTTTATATGACAGCTTTATATGCCAAAAAAGCAATTTCTTCTGTGTTCACTGAAATCATGATCATTACTAAAGCTTTTAAAGGCCTTGAGATTGAGTAAACGATCATGAGAATTGTAAATATTTGTTGCACTTGCATGTTAAAAAACCTAGTTTTACAATAAACAATATAGTATCATGTAAAAAAATTAAATCAAATCAAACATAAAGATGTTAAAAGCCAAAAAAACATGTAATTCAGTTTTTCAAACACAGAATAAAAAACATTTTATATTGATTTAGCTTAACAACTTTGGGGAAAAAAAGCAATTCCTTTTGCATTCACTGGAAGTAGATTGTTACAGCTTTTAAAAAAACTTTGAGTAAATGACCATGAGAATTGTCCCAATATAAATATTTGCTGTATTTGCATGCAAAAAACAGTTTTACAATAAACAATGCAGTATAATGTAAAAAAAAAAAAAAAAAAACGAAATATCTATTGATTTTGATCAATCTCATGAACTTTAAAGCCAAAGAAAAAACATCTAATTCAGTTCTTCAAACATACAAAAAAATTGTATTTTATATTGATTTAGCTTGACAACTTTATATGCAAAAAAAGGTGCTTAGCAATTCCTAATGTGTTCACTGGAAGTCAATCGTTTCAGCTTATAAAGGACTTAAGTAAATGATTATGAGAATTGTCTGAATATAAATATTTGCTGTATTTGCACGTAAAAAAAATTCAGTTTTACAATAAACAATACAGTATCAGGTAAAACAAAAAAGAGAAAAATCTATCGATTTTGATCTCATGAGGATGTTAAAAGCAAAAAAACAAACAAACATGTAATTCAGTTCTTCAAACATACAATAAAAAACATATTTTATATTGATTTAGCTTAACATCTTCATATGCTTAGCATGTGCTTTGCAATTTCTTCTGTGTTCACTGGAAGTCGATCATTACTACAGCTTTTAAAGGACTTGAGATTGAGTTAATGATCATGAGCATTGTCCCAATGTAAATATGTGTTTTTTTACATGCAAATACAGAAGTTTTACAATAAACAATGCAGTATCATGTAAGAAAAATCCATTGATTTTGATCTCATGGACACTTTAAAAGGCAAAAAAAAAAACATGTAATTCACTACTTCAAACGTAAGATAAAAAACTTATATTATATTGATTTAGCTTGACAGCTTCATATGCTTAGCAATGCCTTCTGCATTCACTGGAAGTCCTTACAGCTTTTAAAGCACTTGAGATTAAGTAAATGATCATGTGAAATGGCAGAATGTAAATCAGTGTGTTTTTTACATGCAAATACAGCAGTTTTACAATAAACAATACAGTATCATGTAAAAACTGAAATATTTATCGATTTTGATCTCATGGACACTTTGAAAACCAAAGAAAAAGTATATAAATCAGTTTTCAACCCTACAATAAAATTCGTATTTTATACTGATTTAGCTTGACAGCTTTATATGCCAAAAAAAGCAATGCCTTCTGCATTCACTGGAAGTCCTTGCACCTTTTAAAGGACTTGAGATGGAGTAAATGATCATGAGAATTGTCCCAATGTAAATCTCCGTCCATCCTTCATCTAAACTCCTCTAAATGGTTCAAGTATTTCCCGATGACAAGTAAGAAAGTGTCCGAGGAGTCTGAATGAGTCTTTTGAAAGTGCTGCAGATGGTGAGCGTGCAGAGCAGCAGCAGGACGGGCTGCAGTCTGAAGGGGTTTTGTGCGAGGCCTCGGCGCAGGAATGCGTCAGTGCCACACGCTCTTTACAGCAACAATGAGCAAAGCCACATTAGAATACAGCTGAGCAGCGCCTCAGCACACGCGCACACACACACACACCAATATTGAGCAGCCTGTGATAAATCATAGAGCGCAAACACAGAGTTAGACATGACACGAAAGTACATGAAACGATGAGCCAAGACAACAGCAGGAAAACACACAGCGTTGCTTCCTGGGGCTGCACAAGCAGTCAACAGAAAACTCCAGCGCACGCTCAACACGACTAAAACCACATCAAGGGACATCTGAGAGACTCGGCGACTGCTAAACACAACAACCCAGATCTAAAGCGACAAAAACACACACTTAAAACACCAGATGGCTTAAAAATAACAAGCCTGTTTCTTTAAAAACCAACGCATGTGACTCTACATGATCTCAAGGTTTGGATAGTAACATTCCTCCAGATGAGAATTACCTGTTCGTTTATGGAGCGGCACGACAAGCACTTCCATACTTTAACTCTACTGGGTTCCTAATAAAAAAGTTCAATTTGTGGTCCCACACATACTGTAGAGTGGGACCCCTCCTCCTCCTCCAAACCCAAGAGGAACTTCCACAACAAAAAAGAGAGAGAGAGAGAGAGAGAGAGAGAGAGAGAGAGAGAGAGTGTGTATGTTCCTCCTCTCAGCGCGCTGTCCCGACACACGTGCAGCCTCCGTCCCAGCTGCTCCAACACAATCCCTCAATGCTTGCAACAAATAGAGCACAAAAAAAAGTAGGGGTGCAGGATTTACCTGAAGAGGAGTGGAGAGCATGTTTCCAAGGCAGGCTGGGACCTGGTTTTGCTCTCTCTCACACACACACTCTCTCTCTCTCTTGTGTGTGTGTCCCTTTTGTTACCATTCAGTGGAAACTTGAGAGGCTGGCCAGGCATTGCAGAGCGAGCACAGAAGGAGTCCACCCACCCACACTTGGACTTTCACCCATGCCGAGTGGGAAACGTGCTCACAGCGGCTGCATCCAATGAGATGTGTGTGTGAGTGTGTGTATGTGTGCCGGCTGCACCACTTCCTCCTGATGCAGAAACGCCAGTCAAAGAGCAGCCAGGTGATGGGCACTCGCTTGCTCTGGCCTGGACTGATCTGAGAGCAGTGGAAAGCCCCAGAGAGTATGAGAGTTGGAGAGATTTGTGGCTGCTCAATGAACACATGTTCTGATGGGAGTCTGGCTTGAGCTGGTGGGGAGATTTGTTGTTTAGTTTAGGGAGAGTAAGACCGTAAATGTAGCCAAATCAGCCCAAAGACTATACTACCTGACAAAAGTCTTGTCGCCTATCCAAGTTTAAGGAACAACAAATAATAACTTGACTTCCAGTTGATCATTTGGTATCAGAAGTGGCTTATATGAAAGGCAAAGGCCTCTAGATTATGCTTATTTTACCTAAATAAAATATGATCATGGCTTGATTTTTAATGATTTAATTAGGACAGTAAGGTCTGACTTTGCTTAGACAAAAGTCCTGTCACTTAACAGAAATAATGTCCAGTATAGAATATAAAGTCATGGTGCAGTGGAGAAAGAGTTAATATTGTGTCTGACTCTCATGAGCTTGGAGGACTGCATCCATACATCTCTGCAATGACTCAAATCACTTATTAATAAAGTCATCTGGAATGGCAAAGAAAGCGTTCTTGCAGGACTCCCAGAGTTCATCAAGAGTCTTTGGATTCATCTTCAATGCCTCCTCCTTCATCTTACCCCAGACATGCTCAATAATGTTCATTTCTGGTGACTGGGCTGGCCAATCCCGCAGCACCTTGACCTTCTTTGCTTCCAGGAGCTTTGATGTGGAGGCTGAAGTATGAGAAGGAGCGCTATCCTGCTGAAGAATTTGCCCTCTCCTGTGGTTTGTAATGTAATGGGCAGCACAAATGTCTTGATACCTCAGGCTGTTGATGTTGCCGTCCACTCTGCAGATCTCTCGCACGGCCATACTGAATGTAACCCCAAACCATGATTTTTCCTTCACCAAACTTGACTGATTTCTGTGACAATCTTGGCTCCATGCTGGTTCCAGTAGGTCTTCTACAGTATGTGTGATGATTGGGATGCAGTTCAACAGATGATTCATCTGAATAATCGACCTTCTACCACTTTTCCAAATGATCAACTAGAAGTCAAGTTATTAATTGTTGCTCTTACAACTGAAATCGACAACAAGACTATTGTAAAGTAGTGTATTTTTCATTTGGGGTCCCTTACTCAGGTATTGAAGCCTAGATACTGAAGGAAGAAGCACAAGTGCATGTGTGCATGGCATCCGCACAGCTCACAGCTGGACCAGGGCCGATGGAAAAACTAAAGTGTTTGATCACAAACTGATCAAATTCAATGCATATTTATTTCTATTGAGCTTATTGTTGACGTATGAGTGGGTAGGGCTGCACGATCAATCGAAAAAAGATCGCGATCTCGAATCGACCGTACACACGATCTTAATTCAGCTTTTCTACGATTCACCCAATTATATTTTCAAGGTCAGGAGAGAATATTTATTTATTAGTTTTGACTGCAATTACAATGTGCCACTCATTGCTAGCATGAGATAAAGACTATTCATGATCATTTTCTATAAACAGTTTTTAATGATGGCGTAGGTTGTCGCCTTCAGTGCCACGACCCACAGTACTGCTCCTTTAATGTCAAAGAATCATCAAATGTCAGAAAATCTTCACGCTCACTGGCTCGGCTCTGTAAGTTGTGTAATGCTGTTTTTTAAATGTCTATCTATTTCCATCATTCTATCACCAGTGGAAAGGCTTCCTCTATTTTGTTGAACAAGTAAATAATAATTGTGAGAAACGCTTTCTAAAACTGGGTAGTTTAAAGAGCCCCTATTATGGGTTTTTATCCAGCAAAATTGTTTAAATCTGAAAGTGCAGCTTGTTTAAAAATATCCTTTTTTTTTTTTATAAAAGATTCAACTCAGAGTCGTTTAATGGTTTGTCGTTCTTTCGTCGATCTGTTGCCTGTTTGTATCGATGTCAACACGAAACAATACCAAATATTAAGTGTCGGATCCGGTAAAACGTGAACGCGCCTTTCCCTTCAAACACTAGCGGAGTGCGGGAGTGTGTGGGACTGATCATCACTGAAGATCAGTGAACATTAATAAGTGGACGTTCTGGTGATTAATGCAATAATCTACCCTGCAACGGGGGATTCGTTGGCCATTTGTTAAAGAAAGGATCAGAAAAGACTATTGATGTATGGGACTTTGTCAGAGCATGACAGGAACTTTATCAGTACACAGTTCATATGGATCAGGTCCTTCCTTCATTTCACAAGAGTAAGTAAGAGTGATTAAAATGGTTGCCTCTTGTTATCTATAGCTTGCAAAACATGTTTATAATTGTATTTTGTTCAGTGTTTCCTCTAAGATTTTTTTCAGCTGTGGCGGCAGGCCTTTTGATCTACCAACAACCTATGGCGTTTTTTCAATGACAAATGTAGTGACGCAGTACTACAAGTCAAGATCAGATTTGTGTAATACGAGCATGCAGATCTTTTTGCTTGCGCTAGGATTTACTATGTTCGTGCACAAAACTTATTGCACGCCCTCAAATATACGCTGCTCAAGTGCAATTTAGCGTGTTTATGTAGTGAATATGTCTTCAACCTTTATTAGATTTGCTAGGAATATTTATCAACGTCTCCAATAGACCTACAGAGCAGCATTAATGCGTCCTGAGGTAAAGTGAAACGGCTATAAACTCCAGCAAGATAAAGTCTTTGTTTGTTGTATGCAGAGCCATAGATCTTTATCTATAAGTAAAGTATAATTATGGAAACTGTGTTCATCATAACTGAAAGCTATACGTCTATTTAAAATAAAACAACAATGTTTTGAATGAGAAGCTGTAATGTAGCCGTGGCGGGATTAATTTTGGTGTGGCGCCCCGCCATGGAAAAATGAATGTAGCGGAAACCTTGTTGTTACTTGTAACCGCTCCACGTGGCTTGTACTTGTACTTTCCGGCAATTTTCCTTCTGTGTTCACACCGTGTAGCATTTCGGCAAATTACCGGTAATGTTACAACTTCTCTTTCCAGAAAATTCCTGGTATTTTCAAAAAGGGCCTGTTCACACATTAAGGGGCTAAAATAATAGTTAGAACTTTAATAAATATAAGTGGATTAAACATAAAACAATTAAGTTGTCCCCACCAAAAAATGAAGAATTGTGTTGATTCAACTCGTAATAATAATAATAATAATAATAATAATAATAATAATTTCTTACATTAATATAGCGCTTTTCTGGACACTCAAAGCGCTTTACACATAGGGGGGAATCTCTTCATCTTCCACCATTGTGCAGCATCCACCTGGATGACGTGACGGCAGCCATTTTGCGCCAGACCGCACACCACACACCAGCTGATTGGTGGAGAGGAGACAGAGTGATGAAGCCAATTATGATATGAGGATGGTTAGGAGGCCATGATGGAGAGGCCAGTGGGCAGATTTGGCCAGGATGCCGGGGTTAAACCCCTACTCTTTTTCGAAGAAAATCCTGGGATTTTTAATGACCACAGAGAGTCAGGACCTCGATTTTAATGTCTTATCCGAAAGACGGCGCTCACTGAGCAGTATAGAGTCCCCGTCATTATACTGGGGCATTAGGACCCACACAGACCGCAGGTTGGGCGCCCCCTGCTGGCCTCACTAACACCACTTCTAGCAGCAACCTAGCTTTCCCATGTGGTCTCCCATCCAGGTACTGACCGGATCAAATAAATTGCTTGAACAAGCAGCAAAAATTATTTTTTAAATGTCTATCATCAGGAATTCTCAAATAAGAGACTTAACACTGAGAAAAGGGATATGCAAAGCCACTGGCAACAAATGCATGTGCACACTACACTGATTCACAAGACCCTGTATGGCTTGAGAAACGGAAAACAACTAGGATCCACTCATGTTGACTATCACACACAATAGCCACATTTCCACTGTCGGGCCAGTGCGAGCCAGGGCTTTTATCGGGCCGGACCAGGCCAATAGCCCAGGAGCATGAGCAGTGAGGCCGAAATCATGTCGCATTTCCACTGCTGGGCTAGTAGCTCGCAGTGCGTCATGCAAACCCCGCCCTCAGAACGTCCCCCGAATCAAACATAACACAACCTGCCCAGCTCAGCGGGAATCAGGCAGGCAGATAAAGCACACCATTGCATCATCATGAAACAATTAAAATGAAGACAACCGAAACAAACAAATGACACGTTACTGTACAGCATTACATTATATGTCTATACGCACAGGACTGTGTATTTTCACTTATTATATATTTGTTTGCTCGCCGACCGACTGTTGGCATCGTGCATCGAGGGGTCTCACCACTAACGGAGGGATGGCCCAGCGCACCATCCATAATATAAAACCACAGTAATGTTCCGGTATTAACTCTGTATAAAATGTATTTTATAACATTCTCGTTTTGATAGACGCCGTCAAACATTCAGCCTAAATGCTCAGGAGAGACCTAAAACATAGGCTATTAATTTTTCCCTAGGCTATATGACAGTTAATAGTTAATTCCCCTTTATTTAAGAGAATAATTGAAGGATGTTGCATATTATGCGGTTATCCTAAGTAAAGGAAACCGAAAGTATAGGCTATATTTCGTTACGCTCAGCAGCTATCCACTAATAAAGCTCTACACTTAAAATTTAATGTTTACATTTTACCACATTCTAAAAAACATAAACATTTGTTTGAGGACATAAAACACATTTTTACGAGCAGTTTTCCCCAATCCGTTTGTAAAGCAGCACTGCACCGGACTGGATGACAGAAAAGAAGGTAGTTTCTGGTTTCACTCACCTAAATAATGCTCTGTTTGCACGATTTGATTAATATCATCATATCCAAATACTTTATGAATAATATTTCAAAACTCCTCCGTTTGTTTATTGTTTTTAGAAAATATCTAAAATACTTTTTTTCAAATAGGCCTTTGTAAAATGAAAGTTTAAAATGGCTTGAAGCAGTTTAATTTATTTGTATTGTATATGCCTAAATTGTTATAGCTTTTGTTTTTTGTTTTATATTGGTTTATTTATTTAATGTGATTTTATTATATCCGATATTTGTAATTCTTTAAATGATTTTAATATAGATTAGGCTATTTTATCTAGATTTGACACTATTGTTTAGAGCCTACAAAAGTGGACACGTCATTTGTAAAGTTTTATGTCTTTCTGTTGTATTCATATTTGTATTGTCTCCAAAAGAAAGAAAGAAAGAAAGAAAGAAAGAAAGAAAGAAAGAAAGAAAGAAAGAAAGAAGAAGAAAGAAACCAAGCCGCTCGCGGCATCAACAGAGCTGTCAAGCTAAGGCTCTTTCACTGGGTCTCTCACACACATGCATGTAAACATGCATGTTTCATGCACAAACACACCATGACAAAAACTCGACAACTGAAAGTTACGGGCTGCTGTGTCTTTAATATGGTGTAAATATTATTATGCGTTATTGAAACATCAAGGAGGATGCAGCAAAGAAATATCAAATGGATATCAAAATATCTTGACCGGCAGCTAGCTTTCTGCAACTCTCACATGGTCGCCCACTGAAGCCAAGCAGGGCTGCGCCCGGTCAGTACCTGGAAGGGAGACCACATGGGAAAGCTAGGTTGCTGCCAGAAGTGGTGTTAGCGAGACCAGCAGGGGGCACCCAACCTGTGGTGTGTGTGGGTCCTAATGCTCCAGTATAGTGACGGGGACTCTATACTGCTCATCGGATGAGATCTTTCGGATGAGACGTTAAACCGAGGTCCTGACTCTCTGTGGTCGTTAAAAATCTCAGGATGTCCTTCGAAAAAGAGTAGGGGTTTAACCCTGGCATCCTGGCCAAATCTGCCCACTGCCCTCCATCTATCATGCTTCCTAACCATCCCCATATCATAATTGGCTTCATCACTCTGTCTCCTCTCCACCAATCAGCTGGTGTGTGTGGTGTGCGGTCTGGCGCAATAAGGCTGCCATCGCATCATCCAGGTGGATGCTGCACACTGGTGGTGGATGAGGAGATTACCCCAATGTGTAAAGCGCTTTGAGTGTCCAGAAAAACGCTATATAAATGTAAGGAATTACATATTATTATTATTATTATTATTATTATTATTTTATTATTATTATTACTAAATGAAAACTACTTTATTATTTTATACATTTAAAAGAGAAACATAAAGATTATCATAAGAAAAAATATAAAGTGTTTTATAAAATAGCCTATCTTAAACTGACCAGCTATATGTTTTTCTTTCCATTATTTCTAAAAAAATTTTGGCGCATGTACTCGTGTGCGATCGGAAAAGTAGTGTAATGGTGGCACACCATCTTTACCAAACTCGGGCAAACTCCGCTTCTCCTTTCACTCTACCCCGAAGCCCCAGCTGGCCCTCTTTGGCCTAAGGTATTCGGCGGGTTGAAAAAGGCCAGCCGCTGGCCCCGAGGAAGCCCCGCTTTGGCTCGATCAGGCCCCGGAAATGACAGTGGAAACGCAACTGGGCCTGGCTCGCCCTGGTACGCTCGCTTTAGGCGTGATAGTGGAAACTCGGCTATTGGATGGAATAAACACATTTTCTATGCATTCATTGAAAAGGGACAGGTTAAAAGATATTTGTCGGGATTTTAAGAATGAGTAGTAAATGGAGATTATGGTTAACTGAACAACAGAAATTCAAACTTTCACATTTTTCAAATTGTTAGCATCTAGGGAATAATATGTTAAATTATAAATGTAGATTATAGAACGGAAGTATAATGGAGCCATCAAAAGTCACATTTTTAGGCAGTCACTGTTAATTATTTGACCTTTCAGGACAACAGTACTACATAAATGTTTATAGCCTGACAGTAACTGCCTTTAATTTATTTTACTGCCAAACTCAAAAATGAAAACATAAGGAAAGGGTTTATTGCAGCCTGAATGAACTTGCACTTGAAAACCCAAGCCATGCATAACAGAATCCAAATACTTATTTCCTGAAATGATGTACACACTTGCAGACAAATATTGTGTAGTGCATATTACAGAATAACACAGTGACTTGTACCTTTGGACAGGTTTTGGTTCAGAAAAGCCTTGAGGTCTCCACACAGAGCTGCAGCGCCAATCTAAATGGAGAAGGATTTGAGAAAGAGTATAAATGTGCAATGTTCAATACACTGTCTCCAAAAAGTAAATGTACAGTAAATTCATTCTTAAAAGATAAGTAACAGACATCTTGTACCATGTTTTTCAATGCAAATGTATGTATAACTTCCATTCAGAAGATGATAGTGTCTAAATAAACACTCAAAATTTTAAGTAAATCCCAGTAAAATGCATATAGAGCATTAATATGTTGCCTCATCCCGTTATGATTGCGATGCGGTCTGCATCAGGATATATAAGTGTAATCTTAGGAGGTGGCAATATCCAAATTTGTCTCCAATGGTGTTTTTGCCCATTCATTAAGTAGATCTACACGGAATCTGTGCACACAGAAATCCACAGATTTATCACATCTTTGAGATTTATTTACTGGTGTAAATGTGTGTACATTCGTATTTAATCAGTTTTTAAATTTATTTCAGTAATATTATTGACCAATATGAAAGTAGTCTATTATTTACAATACAGTTTGTAAAGTAAGATCTCCTGTCTTTTAGTAGATATATTATATGAGAGACTTGCTTTGTTCATCAAATATGTGGATCTAATAGGATTAGCTTTGAAAACATTAAGTAAAAGTATATTATATACTTATATATTATATTATATATTATAAAGTATATTAAGTTTTTAGTTACAATACTACTAAAATCATTCCACATAAATCTGCAGATTTTTTTAGAAAATTCTCTGAGGCAATAGCAAAAAAACGTCCACAGATTCTGTCTGGCCCTAGTAATAAGCTCCAACTCTTTCAGGTTGGAGGGTCTCCTTGCCATCACCCTGATCTTTAGCTCCCTTAAGAGATTCTCAATTGGATTGATGTCCGGACTCTGGCTGGGCCACTGCAAAATGTTAATGTTTTGTCAGCTAAAAGCTGAGAAATATTTTTCACAACAGTGCATCATCATTGCGTTGTACATCGTTATAATATCTTTAGAGAGAAGCCTGTCATTTCCGGTAAAAAACAACAACAAAAAAAAAAAACTTGCTGGTTGAATAAATGAAGTATTATTATTTTTTTCAGATTTTCTTTTATGCAATTTAACATGCTTTTTTCTACAGCGCATACTGTTCTGCATCCTGATTAGCGCATTGTGTTCTACGTCCTAATTGTCAATCAATCTCCTCCGTGCCGTGTTTCCTGTATAGTACAGAATCCGTTCAGCTTGCCAAATTTACAGAAATCTTAGATTACTAGCAGTGTGACTCTAAAGTGCTGCACTGTATGTTTGCAAGTTTTCACCAAAAGGTCAACAAAACGTTCTGCACCATCAAAGGCACCTGCGGTAGCACCCAAGAGGCAAAGGAAGATGAACCATCCCACAAACAGTTGAACTTCTTTACATGCTAAAGGTAGGTAGAAGTTATGTGGCTGTAGGGCGCCATTACGAAATAAATAAATGATGGTTTTGATATTTGGTTTCATTCTATACCACTGGACTCATTTTTCTACAAAGGTTTGAACTTTGAGTGTGTTTAAACAAAAGAGAAAAGTGTGAAAATGTTAATGCCTGTCTGAGAAAAGTGTATAAAGTGTGTAGTGAGGGGTTTCACAGCCTTAAAACATCTAGAATAATTGTAAGAAAATAAAGCAGACTACTTTCTTAACCCTTCACCCTTGTGTATTACTACACCCACATACAGCATGAGAATATAGTTGTTTAGATTGCATCTATGCAGTTTATTTATAAGGATAGTGCCCATTTTAAATATTAATCATTTTTGAGAGACAATGCGTCGGCAGCCATTAGCCTGTCATTGAGCAAAGACTATGTTCATCCACAAGATGGCGACAGAGACCGCATAATAAGCCCTAAGAGAAAAACATCATCATTTCAAACTACAGCTGATCAAATCATTATTAAACAGGTAAATGACCAAGTCGATCTCTCTCTTTTGTATGTTGTAGTGCTGTATTTATACCATGGTAATATTGTGATCTCCTAATTGCAACAGAGAACTACTGGGAAATCTCTGTAAACTGATGGCATTTCATGCCGTTCTGCCTTATAATCTTAAAATGTCAGCAAAATCACTTGTTTTGTCATCACTTTAGATCAGGGGTGCTCAATCCTGTTCCTGGAGATCTACCTTCCTGCATAGTTCAGCTCCAACCCTGATCAAACACACCTGAACCAATTAAATAGGACCTGAACAGCACTTGATAATTACAGGCAGGTGTGTTTGATATGGGTTGCAACAGAAATCTGCAGGAAGGTAGATCTCCAGGAACAGGATTGAGCACCCCTGCTTTAGACATTACGCTAGAGAATCATTCAAACACTAGCTCTAAAGTGACGTTAGTAAATGAGCAATGCTTTCTGCTCTTCTGACGTCAGCTGCAGGTGTGAACGAATGGTGGAAGAAAGTAGTTCCTCATACAAAAGGGTTTTGAGACTCTACGTGTTTGATTTTCTTTTTTATATACACGGTTTTACTGTCAAACTGTTGCATAAATGCAATATCACCCTCGTAGCAGTGCAATGTGGCTGTATATCATCACTGGTGGGACACTAAGAGACAACGCATGCCTCCCACCAGTGCCGATATACAGCCACATCTGCATAAATTATAATAAATTATAAAAGCATAGTTGCAGCTGAGAAAAAATACAAACGAATTAAACAGCGCCTTAATGGTTTTCTAGAGAGTCTAACAGCCTTCAGACAGAAAAACGTATAATCAATTGTAACAATTCTGATATTGTTTTTTTATAGTTTTATTTTATTATAGTATTGCATAAATGCATGGGCGTTGCTAGGCCTATTTTAGGGGGGCTATAGCCCAACTATAATTCTACTCAGCCCCCCTAATATTTTTGCGATTAGCTTATAAACTGTACACTAAATTACCGCCTCAGTCCTCTTTAAATTTGATATGAAAACAGCGGCGTATTTCGTTTTACATTTGATCAGCAAACCACAGCAGTGCAGAGCGAGAGAACAAGGTGTGTTTAAGGTTGATAATTTATTATAATATCTGCTTATTTGCTATAGATACACTTGTATCACTTATACCAATGTCACAGAGGAGCAATCAGTTTTCCAATCTACTGTTTTCTCAGTGCTCACCTCCTCCAGCGAAAATGTAACTCTTACCGAACATTTCACTAATTTTATTTCAGAATGAACTACAAATATAAAACACGTTACAGTGCATGTGGCATTAACTAGTCTATACCATACAGTCATGCACATAAAAGATTAAACAGTGACAGAACCACTTAGTGAATCATTTTAACTGTCAGAGTCACTGACAGAGGTTTAATAGAAACATCATGTGTTGTCTTGAATTAAAAAATATATGTATTATTTATTATTATGATTCAGAATGTTAAATGTGTGAATTAGCCTGTAGGTTCAAAAAATATTTATATTTATGCCATTTAATTAGAAAAGTGTCAGTTTTATTTATTTAATACATGGAAACATTTAATTAATAATATTTATTTAATTAAATATTTATTTAATACACTGTACTACAGTAAACAGGCCACTGTAATACACTGTAATACACTGTACTACAGTGTTAAGCCTATTTGGCTCATTCAGAACTCAAAATGCTATGCATGTCTATACAATAGAGTGCTAGTTTAGCATACAACCTTACCATATTAGTCAAACATTTTTAAATGTATTACTAATAAATTATTACTTATAAATGTATGTATATATAAATAAATGTATGTATGTATGTATGTATGTATGTAAATATATATATATATATATATATATATATATATATATATATATATATATATATATATATATATATATATATATATATATATATATATATATATATATATATAAATATATAAATATATGAATATTTATTATATATATATATATATATAATATATATATATATATATATATATGTGTGTATATATATATATATAATTTTATATATATATAATTATATATATAATATATATATACATATATATATATATAAAATTATATATATATATAATTATATATATATATACACATACATACATACATATATATATATATATATATATATATATATATATATATATATATATATATATATATATATATATATATATATATATATATATATATATATATATATATATATATATATATATATATATTGATTATATATATATATTAAATAATTAATTAAAAAACTATTTTTTTACCTCATAAGGAGCTGAGCCCCCCTAAAATGAATATCCTAAAATCGCCCCTGCATAAATGTATGGTGGCAGAGTGGTTAGCACTGTTGCTTCACAGCAAGAAGGTCGCTGTTCTCCCTGTATTCGCATGGGCTTCCTCCGGGTGCTCCGGTTTCCCCCACAGTCCAAACACATGCGCTATAGGTGAATTGGATGAACTAAATTGGCCGTAGTGTATGTGTGTGCATGTGAGAGTGTATGGGTGTTTCCCAGTACTGGGCTGCAGCTGGATGGGCATCCGCTGAGCCGAAGGAAAATGAATGAACAGTATTACATAAATGCTTTGACATAGATACTAGTTGGATGCAAGTTTGTAATAAAAAAACAACATAGTATATAATGCTAACATAACTGGTGTCTTTAAATACTTAATATTACATTATCTAATAATGACTAAAATGCATCTATGTTTTCCTGTCTTGTATAATATGCAGACTTGCTCAGAACTATAAGTGCTGAACCGTATCCTATTTTACGGAAGATACAGCAGACTGAACTGAGGTCTGTTTCTGAACTGATAGTGTGATATCAGAGTATCACCAGCGGCGTCTGCTTCTGTGGTGGGGCAACACTTCACAGAAAGACGACACAAAAATCGCTCCAACATACAGCACTCACAGTATTAATGCGCGTTTGAACAGGGTAAAAGCAAATGTCATTTTTACGTTTCTCATCATCTTCACAGCTATTAAATTACCATTAAAATGCTCCGACCCGAGGGCTAGATCAAATCAGTAGAGACAGTCAGTGAAAGACTGCGGATATCTATTGAGTTCACTGCTTTAAACGGACGAGTAAACAGATGTCGGTCGAGTTTACAGAGACATCTATTCACAGGGGTCAGAGGTCGCGGAACATGTCACCATGATTTAATCAACACGACATCATAGACGGACATTTAAACTAAACATTAGGCGTAGGTTCTCATGAAGCAGTAGACATACGTTTATTGAAACGCAGTGAAATCTAATTTAATATGCAGTATGGATGCAACGATTTTAGATTTTGGTTGTAGGATTATAGTCTGAGGAATATATCACGATATAATTCCGATATCGATATGGACAATATTAAAAAGAAAGGAAAAACTGCCAAAAATGCACACAATAAATGACTGTACCTACAAATGTCTGGAAAGTGAATTTGCAAAGTCGATAATACCTCCAGACTCTTATAACTTTTTTTTTTTTATTAAAAAACAGCACAAAAAAAATTAATGATCACTTTTTATTTGTATTTAGCCTTTACAAACAAGAAATGTGAAATAAACTATCAAATAAATAAAACTCTAAGACTCCGCTTATTTATATATATAATATATAGACAGTTTGTGGGGGTTAGCTTGACCAACGTGATGAACAGAAACCTTTATTAGTGTTTTTTTTTTTTTTTGTATATGCTGAATATTTAACAATCAAAATAATACCAAAATCTTACAATTATGACATCCACATCATAAAAAAACATAGAAAAAGAATAATTATTCTAATAATAAAAAATGAAAAAGAGATTAGGCTACATTAATATTTGCAATAGAAGAGTTGTTTGAGTATATTCATAATTCTAATTGCTTTTCATCTTGAACGTCCTTTAAGGGTTTTATCTGTCTATTTATATTTGTGTATGTAATTACCGTATTAAATTGAAAGGTTTAACATAAATATCTCTTATATATTTTATATGGTCTATTTATATGGACTAATATTTTATTTAACACGTTTTCATTATTTAATTTAATTGTTAAGTTTGCGTGAGTGCTATATGCCAGCATGCAGCGAGTTTGTGTATGTGAGTGTTAATTTGGGCGTTTATGCAAGGATCGAGTTTGTATGTGCATGTGTTAATGTGGGAGTATATGCAAGGATCGTCGAGTTTATATGCATGTGCGTGTGTATGCATGCATCAAGTTTATATGTATATGCGCAGATTTCATACATGTTTTGAACATTCAGTAGTATAGGTGTATATGCGAGTGATTTATAGGTGTATATGCACGTGTTGATAAGCGAAGTTTGATTTAAATCCTACACGGAGCCTCATGGCATCTGTGTTTGCTTCATTGCCTTCTATTCTGACACAGCAGGTTTCGGTGTCGGGGAGGTGGATGGTGGTGATGGTGAGGCCACAGGTTGGCTTAAACTTTTATGTTGTCTCATCTTCTGACTCTCAGTATGTTTTATCGGGTGGAACTGCTTCAAATGGTGGAACAGATTTGATGTGTTCCCGCCGCTAGTCAGCTACTCTCTGGCACACTTTGCAGAGCACCGAAACCAAGTTTATCGAAACTTAAAAAGCCGAACCACATCCACACCACTGCATTAGTCTTTCCTTTCTTATCAACTATTTCGTCTGCATAATACTGCATTCTTACTTGTGGACGCTTGTTCATTCGCATCTGTATTCAGAGCACACATTTTGTAGCTAAACCTTTCTGCAGCGCAGCTTAACCAACTGCTATGCTGAGCGCTGGCAGCGCGTCTGTGTTGTTCGTCATCACGCAAGTGACATAGATCACGCTCTTTCTGACGGCTGAGCATTGAACGTCATTCAGTGACAAGTGATACATGTATAAGATCTTATATAAATATAATATATATATATGCAAATTTATATAGAAATATCGGAAATGGGTTTAAAAATCATATCACCGTTATTGAAAAACAATCTATCGCGATATATATTGATATCGAATTATTGTCCAGCCCTAATGCATACATTTCAAAACAACACTAGTTTAGAAAATCACATGAAAACTCATATTTTAAAGTGTCATTTATTGCTGCTCAGTAACTAAATAATACAGCACAAAATAAGGTCCCACTTTATATTAAGTGTCGCTTATACCTGTGAACATGCACAGTAACTAGATGTGTAAGCAGTATGTAACTACTGTGTATGTACACACTGGTACATAGAATTTACTTGTGTAATACTGGTGTAACTACACACATGTAACAACACACAATAGTATGTGTAAGTTCAAATGTGTAACAGGACATTAGTAACACAATCTTTGGTAAACTACCCCTTGAATGTAAATTACTGATGTGATTCTACAGTTTAACTTAAAACAACATATAAACCACTTCAATGCGGTCATGTCACTGGCCCATAAACATTTCCTGCTTGTTATAAAACTATTTCAAAACTGTAAGAAGAGGCAATTCAATCATAACAATGTTAAAGCAGCTATCATAACATTATTTATCAATATGTGGCTCTTTTTGGATTCTCAGAAGCTTTAGAAATTAAAAAACTAAAACAGAAAATATGTTGGGACCATTGTTTTTGTTTACATCCCTCAAAATGGTCTATAAACATAAGGCATTTGTATATTTCTATATACACTTTTTGGCAAAAGTTTGCTGTTGTTAAACAGTTGCACAAAGGCTTAGGTTTTATATATTACACAGTAATTTTGTAACCATTTTACACTTTATATTGAGTGGACAGTTACTGATCATTTACCCTGTAATTACACTGGTATCACAAGGTGAAACCTTCTACCGCAGCGTTAGTTCTGCGATTCTTATTCTAATACAGTGTTCAGAAGTACATGGTACACAAACAGGTGTGGAAGTGGGAAAACACCTGCAAGTATATTGTTGTTACACAATGCACTTATGTAATTCTTGTTAGAGATGTGTACTTTTTTTGTGTTTGTTACACATACTATCCAGTGTGTTGTTACATGTGTGTAGTTACACCAGTATTACACAAGTAAATACTATGTACATTCACCGTAGTTACATGCTACTTACACATCTAGTTACACAGGTGTAAGCGACACAAAGGGCACCTAGGTTACCCCTTTTTCCAGATTTAATATAAGTCTTTTGTGTCCCCAGAATGTGTCTGTAAAGTTTCAGCTCAAAACACCCATCAGATTATTGATTATAGCTTTCACTAGTTTGTATTTTATAGCTCTCAACAGCTTTTTGCTGTTTTTGTGTACTGCACCTTTAAGGCTAGTCCTCCCCACCCACCGTTCCCACGTGCCTGTCAGCGTGCCTCAGTCTCCGCCCTCGGCTGCCTCAGACAACTGACAGACATAAAAGAAGCAGATCTCACGTAACGTTTGTGAGGAAAAACTACAGTAAGAACTTTCCCAATGAGTACTTGATGCAATTGTTGTGGAGCTGCAACGACGAGTCACACACAATGTCGTTACAAAGTTCACGCACACACAGATACACGCACACATACAGCGTGCGCATTTAGCGTTGCACTGTATTTGCACGCTAATGTGACAGGATACGGGTTAATATCCAGTGCTGTATGGATATCTGTTACGTTAATGTACAAAATAAACCTGATTTAACGTCCACAAACCGGGATTGAAGCGTCTTCTTGTATAATTGTTCTGACATGCGGCTGTGGTGATGAAGTAAACCTGAAGTAAATCGCTGTAATTTATTACAAACATGCACTGTTTTAAAACATTTTAAACTTGTAAAACTCACTCTTGATCACGTTTGATGATGATTGATGATCCTAGCAAACGGAACAGACCTTTTATTCCCGGTTGCTTTGCGCAAGTCCTGTCTTGTTGATAGGATTATAAACGTTACTACGGAGACATGTTAATACGCAGCGGTCAATCAATTCGGTGGGCGGGGGGACCGCACTCCTACGTCAAGTTGCAGTCGGTCTGAAAACCGCTCCAACTGGTCCACCGTTTTTATGTTGTTAACTTGGAAAAAAAAAAAGGACTGGGTGTGTTTATATCACCCCAATATGACGGTCTATACACTATACCTACACATATGTCTGTCCAAACAGCTTGAAAAGTAGATTTTTCACCATAGGTGCCCTTTAATATAAAGTGGGAGCAAAATAATAATAAAAAAATAAACAAACAATAGTCCATTTCTCTTTTTTGACTTAAGAAGAAGTAAAAAAAATTGTTGAAATTTAAACATAAGTAATAATTTTACACCCAAAAATAAATGACAAAATAATGAATGAATAAATTAATAAAAACAACAGTATTTGTCTAATGTAAATCTAAGCATCATGTGAGCTAAGTATTTCCCTTTAAAACAGAACAAATGTAGTCAAAGGCTGCTGAAGCTCTGTTTAAAAGGCACTTTTGATCAACTATATTACGAACTTGTTTGGTATTTTCATTTGGTATTTTTGTCACGTGACTCGCGGTGCGCTCGCATGATTCCTTCAACTAGGTGCGCCTGGAAAGCGCGAGCACGTCGTGCATGTCGCTACCAATATGAGCACACAAGCCGTGCACCTCCATTGGAAATAACGAACTTGCGCTATGTACGATATGTGAACGGCACTTAGATAATAGCCTCATTCATAGTTAAAATCAGCCTTTAATCTAGTGTGCGTGGGTATTAGCCTCGGTGGACAAGCTCGGAACTTTAAACTAGCGCAGAGTTGGCATAACTTTGTTTAGTTGCAGCAGTTTCGTTCTGTGCAGAAACGCGGTGTTGAGAAGCCTTTACGATTAATTAACCGTGACGAATTAAAAGTGCGGTTAATAGTGAAACCGGTTAATTGTTGCATCCCTAATATGTACGTTTCATGTACGTTACAATTTAATAAATTGTTATATCTTGCATCTTAGCACCTCACAGCAAGAAGGTTGCTGGTTCGAGTCCCAGCTGGGCCAGTTGGTATTTCTGTGTGGAGTTTGTATGTTCTCCCCATGTTGGCGTGAGTTTCCTCCAGGTGCTCCAGTTTCCCCCCACAGTCCAAACGCATGTGGTATAAGTCAATTTGGTAAACTAAATTGTCCGTAGTGTATGTGTGTGAATGAGAGTGTATGGGTGTTTCCCAGTGATGGGTTGCAGCTGGAAGGGCATCCACTGCGAAAAACATATGCTGGTTAGTTGGCGGTTCATTCCACTGTGGCGACCCCTTATTAATAAAGAGACTAATCCGAAAAGAAAATGAATGAATGAACAAAAACGGCTGTAGTGTATGAGTGTGAATGAGTGTGTATGAGTGTTTCCCAGTACTGGGTTGCGACTGGAAGGGCATCCGCTGTGTAAAACACAGCTGGAACAGTTGGCGGTTCATTCCGCTGTGGCGACCTCTGATAAATCAGAGACTAAGCCGAAGGAAAATGAATGAAAGAATGAGATAAGCAAACTTGGGAAGATATTTTCTGTATTGTCCCGCAGAGTTCAAGCTCACATGGAGCGGCATTAAAAACATACAGAGACACTACAGTATAAACATGAGCTGCTCATGCGAAAAGATCACAGCGTAGATCAACAGATCACATATTTAAACATCTGCAGCCCAGTCTGTGAGATTGAACACGTCAGGTAAACCAATGGATTTAATGTTACCTGATAAAAGTTTTATATACTGTTTGGTATTTGGTTGTATTTGGCTTGTATTCAGTCATCTTCACAGTTTTGTTTTGGGTTTTTTTGGTGCACAAAAGTGTTCTTGCAGCTTCATGTGACTACAGCTGAACCACTGATGTCACGTGGAATGTTTGAATGACTCAGAACTGTTGCTGTCTTTGGAGGGTAATAGAGCTCTCAAATATTCATTAATGAAACATTTTAATTAGTATCATTTAAAGGTTAAATAAACCTTTAATTTCAGGTGAATGTATTACTTCCTTTAACGGAAATGTCACAGGCTTCTCAGAATCAGATCAGAATCAGAAAGAGCTTTATTGCCAGATATGTTCACACATACGAGGAATTTGCTTTGGTGACAGAGCTTCTACAGTGCAACAGAATTACAGACAGGACTAAAAAACAGACAATAAATATATTTTAAAAAGTGAATGCAAATATACAGATTGACAAGTGTATGTACAGCTATATTACTATATACAACATAATATGTGCAGCTGTTATGTGCAAATTGGCATGTAAAGTGTGTTTGTTAAATAAGTGTATGTGTGTATAAAAAAAAAGTGTATAGCAGGTAGTGATGTTGGTTCCACAATTACTATCATCAAGTGTTCATGAGATGGATTGCCTGAGGGAAGAAACCGTTTCTGTGTCGGGCTGTTCTGGTGCGCAGTGCTCTGTAGCGTCGACCAGAAGGTAAAAGTTCAGAGAGGCAGTGTGCTGGGTGTGAGGAGTCTAGAGTGATTTTGGCAGCCCTTCTGCACGCTCTGGATAAGTACAGTTCTTGGAGAGTAGGGAGGGTTGTACCAATGATTCGCTCAGCAGTCCGAACTAGTCGACGTAGTCTTCGGAGGTCGGATTTGGTAGCTGAGCTAAACCAGACAGTTATTGATGTGCAGATGACTGATTCAATGATGGAGGTGTAGAACTGTTTCAGCAGCTCCATTGGGAGGTTGAACTTCCTCAGCTGACGAAGAAAGTACAGCCTCTGTTGAGCTTTTTTGACAATGGAGAAAGTTCTCCCAAAAGATATTATGACGATGTACAAGACGCACCGTTGCGAAAAACTATTTTTCAGCTTTTAGCTGCCAAAACATTAACTTTTTGCAGTCCTGACATAAATCCAATTGAGAATCTCTTGAGGGAGCTAAAGATCAGGGTGATGGCAAGGAGAAGAGTTGGAGCTCATGTCCTTCCAGCTGCAACCTGGTACTGGGAAACGCCTATACCTCATTCACACGCATACACTACGGTCAGTTTAGGCCCCGTTTACACTAATACGTTTTAGTTTTAAAACGCATAAGTTTTGCTTTGGTTACGCCATCCGTCCACACTACGCCGGGGTTTTCGAGCCCCAAAAACGGAGTGTTTTGGAAACGCTGGAGAGGCCTTTTTTATTCTAAAACGCTGCTGCTCTGTCTCAGTGTGGATAAGGGAAAACAGAGACATCTGAAAACGGAGGCGGGGCTGCAGACATTCGCTTTTCCCTCAATATTAAGTAGCCTACACACAGTTCAGTCCTGCATCCTCTCCTTGTAAGTTCAGACTTTGCAAATTGATAAGGAAAACAAACTCCCGAGTGTGTACCTTATAAAGTCATTCACATCACCCTGGCTACGCTGTTTCACTATCTTAACAATAAAATGAAAACATGATGTGAGGAACTGCCTATTTTCATTTGATATTAGCAACTTAATAGACATCAAAAATGTTGAGGCGTCAGGTGGCTGCATAATGAGCGTCATCTTTCTGCATATTTATAACAAAGCGGAGCCTATAACATCACTTTCATTTTCATTGAAAATACGAAACCTTACGGCCAGTCACAGTCATTTCTGTTGAGCACATGAACACAATGGCCAGCTCAGAAAGCGCTCAACAGCACTCAAATATTAGAGGGAAATGGACGGTTTTTTTTTTTATTTCAGTACTGATTAGTATTGAATTCCAGTATCGTGACAACACTATTAAGCAAGAAAGCTACACAAAATCAGACGCTGTTTTCATTCAGAATAAACCATAAATGTGTTTAGCTTTCTTGATGATAAATAGCATTGTATACGGCACTTTTAAATAACTTACATCATTTTACACAAAACAAACTGAATAGCGCAACTTGAATTACAGTAAGAGCACAATTCAGACCACCTTCAAAACAAACAAAAAAAAACCTTTGTTTTGAAAACAGTGGGTTTAGCATGTTGACACTTGCACCGTAACTGACTTGACCAACAGCTGAATGTGCCTTTAATTATATGGTATGTTCACATATTAACCCTTGTGTGCTGTTGGGGATGTTTCCATCCACTCTGGGGTGATTCTGAGTCTTAATGTTGGCCACAACTTTCTCTTTGTTTCAGCAAATGGAGTGATTTTTGAGGACAGATCAAAAAAAACATTTTTTTAAGATTTATTTTTTGGCCTTTTGGCTTTATTAGATAGGACAGTAATGAGACAGGAAGCGAAACTGGAGAGAGAGAGAGAAAGAGAGGGGGTATGGTAGGGAAATGTTCTCAAGCCGGGATTCGAACTCTCAACACCCTGAAGTGCTACTGCACCATATGTCAGCGCGCTAACCACTAGGCTATTGCGCCGACTGACAAATCTAAGTTTGACATATCTCTTAGGAAAATTATTGGATTGACCTTTGCGCACTTATCTTGATGTGTCTGAGAAAATCTAAAAAAACACTCAGCTCTTAGAACATTGTAAACACAGTGGGCCATATCATACACCCAGTGCAATAAGGCACATGACGTGTTTGGCGCGATTTGTTGCTATTTTTAGACAAGCGCAACCCTAATTTTCACCGTTCTCACCACGTTTTTTAAATAGCAAATCCATTTGAGCTACTTTGTGGACTCATGGCTGTGCTAGTCTATAAAGAAGGTGTGTTAAGGCGCATTGCTATTTTGAGAAACTGAAATAGGCAGCGCCATTGACCAAGTAAAAGCTGGTCTAAAGTCCAGCGCAGAGCGCGTTAGTTATGCGCCTATGCAGGTCCAAGCGCTTGCACATTGCTTAAAGGTGCAGTATGTAAGTTTGACACCCAGTGGTTGAACTAGGTATTGCACTCCTGGATCATAATAAAAGTACGCTGGGATGCCAGATTGTGTACAGGAGCGAGTGATTTAAACTGTGTTCTAAATAAAAGCAACGACACGCGATAGAGGGAATATTTTCCATATTAAAAAGAGTTTTTGTCCTAACCAACACCTCGAATTGATATATTAGAAATGGCTTCTATTTCTCACAGCTGAACAACAGAAACCTATGACAGCTAGATCACCTCAGGTAAACCTTGTGTGCTTTATTCTGTGCTAAATGCTAACAATGCGAGTTTGAATGCATTTTACATGGCATTTGTTGCCATATACTGAAAGCAGAAAGTTCACCTCAGATCTTGAAAATACAATAAACCGTCTGAAATTGAACTTTAGAACTAAACACATATGAGTGATTCAGCATCTACATTGATGTTAAAGTGGGTTAACATGTATTAAATAGATTCTAAACCTTACCGTTTCGTGAGCGAGTGCATATTCTGTGCTTCTAAAAGGCTGTATTTACATTTCTGCCGTGTTTCGTCTGGTGCAAACAGCCAAATAGCTGATCACTGCCTCTCTCGTCACAGCGTGTTGTTAGGACACGCGGTTACAATGTAACCTGCTCACCTAATGTTTACGTTCGTAATATTTATGTAATTTGCTAATTAATAACCTCATGTGGAACTGAATCTGTCTCCCATACTGTTCTTTTTGGTCACGGACGCATGCTTTCAGAGTCTTTCTGAATGAATGAATGAAATACGCTGTTTTCCAACAAGGCAACCCAGGGTGCTGACATATAATTGGCTAAACTGGCATCGTGCATATGAAATTTATCTAAACAAAGACAGAGTTCCGGCACGGAAAACCCATTTTCAAAGCAGAATATCTGACTTCAGCATTGTTTTTCAGTTAAACAAGTATGTTCACTTGGGATGTTTCTTAAATATCTGCACACATATTATGGTATTTTTATGCTTTAGAAGAGTCAAAAACTTACATACAGCACCTTTAAGACACACAGGATGTACAGCAATACACAAATATCTTTACAAATTAAAAAATGAAAGGATTAAAGTGTTACAAAAAATATGATTTACTACATTAATATAAAAACTACTACATCCATGCCTTCATACTGTTTTTTTTTAGTTTATTCATGACAATTTACATTTGTATAATGTTATTTTAAGCAGTATTATTTATTATATGCATATTTATATTTGCTTTAATTAAAAAGTGTTTAGATTTGTCCATCTGTCGTTTTTTTGACCACATTTCGTAATTATTGTTCATTTATTCGTTTGCTGGAAATTAGGACTGAATTTAGAAATAGTTTGTAAACAAATCGTAGCGCTTAACAAATGAAATTAAATATGTTGGCTAATGGAGGTCTTCAGTGGAGTGAGTTTTCACCGTTTCCTTATCCACGAAAGTAAAGGAGTAAAGTAAAGAGAAAGTAAAGAGGTCAAACGGAGGAGGCTCTTTCTTTATCCTCGCGCTGAAGATGGTCTTGAACTGTTTTCTCGCCAGTGAAGCGTTCAGTTTTTCCAAAGTCCGTCATGTAAATAGCAAATGTGCCATGGTGCAACGCAACTGACTCTTGAAATGAATGGGAGATGAGACTCTGATTGGTTTATTGCACATTATACACTGTAAAAAAAAATCTGTAATTTTACGGTTTATTTTAGGCAGCTGGGGTGCCGGTAAACACCTAAAATAACGGCTGTTAAATTACAGAAATTTACTGTAAAATAACAGCGGTTGAATTACAGAAATTTACCAGAAATTTTAATTTAAGTAAATTTCTGTAATTTAATGTCTGTTATTTTACAGTAAATTTTTGTAATTTAACGGCCGTTTTTTTACATTTCTTTCCGGCACCCCAGCTGCCAGAAATAATCCATAAAATTACGGATTTTTTTTACAGTGTACTTAAAACACACCCAGAACTCATTAAGAGAATAAGCACAACCCTGTTAGACAATGCGATCAACAGAAAAAAAATGACAAATTGTACCTCCCTAACAGAGAAAACCACCAAGAATCAAAAATGCATGATTTAGTGTCAACGCTTTGCAATCAAAAAATGTCATTATAATGGAAGTCAATGGGGCAAAAACAGCCCCGAACATAACGAAAAGGTAGTCCATTTGAACAATACACAAGGGTTAAACACACTCACCGTGTTGGCCATCATATTAATGATGACGGGGCTCTTTCTGTTCAAATCCCTCTTGCTCAGAACTGCACAGTCCCCTGTAGACACACACACACACACACACACACACACAAAAAGTGATCAGGTATGAGTTCATTGTGACAAAAGCGCACATTCAGCCTACCCCCCCGTGACCATGAGGAAGCCTGTCAGAAAGGTCAGGTCTGATGATGATTGGGACAGCGCTGATGAGCAGAGACGACAAATGGGACAGTGGAAGGAGGAGACCTAACAGGACCCTCACAGCATGAAACCTACAAACGTTCTCCCCCACCGGAAAGTGTGTGTGAGAGAGAGAGAAGGGAGGGTTCAATTCTCTTTTATTGATCTTTTCATCTATAGCTGGGCTTCCATCATCCTGTGTTAATGCGCATTTTGAAGTATCGCATGAGAAACGACTGACGACTTTTGACAAAAATTTCCTTAATTTGCAAACCGTTTTTTTTATATATATATACTGACTTCAGGTGGTTTTGGACGTGTATGAAAAAGGGTTAATGTTAATAATAGGAGATGGAAACGCATTTGCTGTATAAATTGTGACATATTGAACATTACACCTGCGTGACTATTCAGCTGGCTCCACTATTCCTGCTTTGTTTACTCTTGGTTACTAGGTTACCAATACTACAGTCAGCCACTCTAATCATGCACCTAATTCACATTTGGGATTTTTTCTCTCTTTATTTGTGAACTTTGTTAACATATTTGCGTCACGTTAAGATGGAAATGTGGCTTATCTGCAGAAAAATAACCACACTGTAAAAAAATGATTACAAAAAGTCAGGACAACAAATATTTTTGTTATTTTAGCCTTTAAATTTCAATCAATGAATCAGTAGTCAACTATTTTTTTTTTGTTTTATTAAAGTTTACCTTAACATTGTTAGTCAAATTTAATAATGCAAGTTGCACACTCAAAAACTCATGCTTGCTGTTTGCTCAGACTACTTATTTTAATTAAACTGAAACAACTAAATTCTTGAGTTTTTTGCGGCCAACTTAATTGTTTTATGTTCAATCCAAATTTGTAAAAATTAAAAAGCTAACTTAATTCCTTTATGTTGTCCCAACACAAATAGATTATGTGAAACAGCATGTTTACAGTGTGAGATTACTCAAAAAGGTCAATTTGATTCAACTTAAAATAATTTAGCAGCTAGAATTTTTTGTAGAGTGCACAAGACTAGAGTAAACAAACTCTCTAATTACAGTTGCAATCAGAATTATTCAACCCCCTGATTTATTAGCCCCCCTGTTTATTTTTTCCCCAATTTCTGTTTAACAGAGAGAAAATTTTCTCAACACATTTCAAAACATAATAGTTTTAATAACTCATCTCTTATAACTGATTTATTTTATCTTTGCCATGATGACAGTAAATAATATTTTACTAGATATTTTTCAAGACACTTCTATACAGCTTAAAGTGACATTTAAAGGCTTAACTAGGTTAATTAGGTTAACTAGGCAGGTTAGGGTAATTAGGCAAGTTATTGTATAATGATGGTTTGTTCTGTAGACTATTGAAAAAATATATTGCTTAAAGGGGCTAATAATATTGACCTTAAAATGGGTTTTAAAAAATTAAAAACTGTTTTTATTCTAGCCGAAATAAAACAAATAAGACTTTCTCCAGAAGAAGAAATATTATCAGACACACTGAAAATTTCTTGTTCTGTTAAACATCATTTGGGAAATATTTAAAAAAGAAAAAAAAAATCAAAGGGGGTTCAATAATTCTGATTGCAACTGTAATAGGCACCTTTGGTTATTTATATAGCAGGGGTGTCAAAGTCAATCCCTGGAGGGCCGGAGCCCTGCAGAGTTTAGTTCCAGCCCTGCTTCAACGCACCTATCTGTAGGTATTAAACAAGCCTATAGCACTCAATTAGTTTGATCAGGTGTGTTTAATTAGGGTTGGAACTAAACTGCGCAGAGCTCCGGCCCTCCCGGAACTGGCTTTGACACATGTGTTATATAGGATTAGGTCGCCACCTAGTAAACCTAATTATGGTGAATGTGTAAATCACATACGGTCTTGTTTTTTTTTTTTTTTTTGATTGTATTAAAATTACAGAGTTAATTTAAAAATAAGGTCCCTAAGGTAAGGTAATAAGGTAATAATGAAAATACTGACCAATTTATTTTTCAGAAATCATGTGTAGTCATTTTTTTGAGGGCCAACGCATCAAACATGCAAATGGAAAACCTTAATTTAATAAATCAATCTCACTATCTGTGATTATGAACACTTTCTGGTCTCTGTGCATGTTAATGTTGACAGTTTGATTATATGAAATGTTGAAATATTAAGGAAGTGAACTCCTGTGGACTGTCCTCCTCATATAGTGAGACAGCAGACAATGAAAACTACACAAGCATCATGTTTGACTGAGTCTGTGTAGTAATCGAAGCTGTGCTGCTCATTCACACAGGGGCACACCTCAGGCCTCATGGGGCTCCATTAAATGCTATTAAACTGAATGTGTCATTACTTGGGCAGCTGGCTGTACATATGTCGACGGTATAACTTTCCTTAACCAGCTGAGGAAATTTCAAACTACTTCCCAGACTTGCCAAAGAAATAGGTTAAATTAATTCAATTCAATTCATGTTTATTTCTACAGCGCCTTTACAATGTAGACTGTGTCAAAGCAGCTTAACATAGAAGTTCTAGTAAACTGAAACAGAAGCAGAATTCAGAGTTATAGTTCAGTGCGTTTTAATTTTCACTGCTGAAAGTCCAAACACTGAAGAGCAAATCCATCAATGTGCAGCTCCACAAGTCCTGAACCACGCAAGAAAGTGGCGAGGATCAAGTTTCACCAATTGACGAAAGTGAAAGAAAAAACCTTGAGTACATTAATGCACTGTATCCACTGTAGTGATGTAATTAACTGCATCCTGACATTTCAGAAAGCATTAACACATAAAGCTGATTGTCTGTGTTCACAAATGTAATGTTCAACTTTTGAGAACTTACGAGTTGAAAAGTCATAATTGTTAGGGATGCGCTGAGTTTTTTCGGCCGCCAAATATTATCAGGCATTTTCAACTTTCAGTCGAAAGAGAAAGATGTTGAAAAAATTTGAGATGAAAAAAAAGCTAAGCTGTGCCCCACAGACATTTCTATGTAGTATGCTTGATCCTGCTGCTTGCAATAGCGCTACTGTGCTGTCATAGCAACATAGCAACGCTGGTAATATGACGCCTCTGGAATTGTTAACCGTAAACTAAATTTTATGGTTAATAAAATGTGGTTATTTTATTGACTTGTGTTTTTACAATCCGTATAATTTAGGTTACGGAGTTAAAATTAAAGTCTTATTATCACTTTAAATTGTTTAATACAAGGACGGCATGGTGGCTCAGTGGTTAGCACTGTCGCATCACAGCAAGAAGTTTGCTGGTTTGAGTTCCGGCTGGGCCAGTTGGCATTTCTGTGTGGAGTTTGCAAGTTTTCCCTATGTTGGCGTGGGTTTCCACCGGCTGCTCAGGTTTCCCCCATAGTCCAAACACATGTGCTAAAGGTGAATTGGATGAACTAAATTGGCTGTAGTGTATAACTGTGTGTGTGCGTGAATGAGTGTGTATGGGTGTTTTCCAGCACTGGGTTGTGGCTGGAAGGGCATCCGCTGTGTAAAGCATATGCTGGAATAGTTGTCGGTTTATTGACGACCTCTGAAATAGAGACTAAGCCAAAGGAAAATGAATGAATGATTGAAATAAAAATAATTATTAAATAGCATTTATGGTTTTGGTTTTCGACCTATGATGCATCCAGAATTTTCATTTCGGAGCACACCTAATATTTTTAATTGTGTATATACACAGATACTGACAAAGGTTGTTGTGGTATTGTCATTTCAGGAGTTAGTGTTATGCTGTGTTCACACCAGACGCGGAACGCGCGGCTAAATCACGCTATTCGCGAGTAAATAGACGCGTGAACATTTGAGTTTACTCGCTTCATTCGCGCGTCAGACTCCGCTTCATTCGCGCGTCAGACTCCGCTTCAGAACAAATGCGGATTCGTGTCATGGGCCGGGCTTCTGTCTGCCCGGTGACTGTAGCTTCGTTGCTAAATGGCTAACATGGATTTTATTGATAAAATAACTGTGTTCATGTGCTTTATGAAGGCTGTAAAACAGCGTCGATACGTTTGGACCAGTGTCTGAGTCCACTAGATACTTTCAGAGGTGCACCCAGCTCTGTGAGCTCATAAACTCCTCCAGAAACTTAACCTGGATGACGGAGGCTGTCAGCAGTGCTTCTGACTGAGCCAAGCCCAGTTTGATGAACTGTTGTTGGTGTCAGCTGGAGCATTTCCCCCGGACACCAACAACAGGTGCTACATCACAATCATGCCCCCACAAGAGCAAGCTCCTGATTGGTTAACGCGGCGCGAATGTCCCCAGAAGTTTAGATTTGTGAACTCGAGCGATTTGCGCGTTTAGCGCGTCAAACGCGAAAAACGCTCAATTCGCGCACCGCCATTAGCGCAATTCACGTCATTCGCGCCGCGCCATTCGCGTGTAACGCACCGCAGGATGCCTATTTGCGCGTTTGCATTGACTTAACATGTAAATCACTCGCGCTTGATGCTTCTTCCGCGTCTGGTGTGAACGCAGCATTAGGTTTTGGTACCAATACTAGTAAAATGTCACAATTCTCTGTACCAATTTTGGTACCAATCAGATAATGAATGGGTGACATACAGAAAGCAAGCCAAGAGTGCTCCCTTTATAATCAATGAAGCTCGATTCAATCGCAGTGCAAGATCATTGTGTGAAAACCACATATTATGACTTGGATTAACATCTATATTGATCCTGGAACATCATTTTTGTTGGAAAATGTAATCCATACCTATTCCCCTACCCCTAAACCCAATCATAACTGTAAATTATTTCCAAAATCAGAGGGGAATAGTAGTTGGATAACAATCATGTAGAAGCCCATAAACCTAACCGTAAGCCTAAACTTAACAAACGTATCCCTTAACTCTGATTGGCTGGTTGGAATGTTGTTTCAGGATCAACAAAAAATGTTACTCCAGGAACATGTCCTACTCGGTGAAATCAGGTTGGCGGTGAAAACCTGTTTATATTGCACAATTAATCTAATTTACATATTGTTTATGCATAGATATAATGGATCAATTCGCAAGCATACAGAGCTCATGCTGAACAATCTGGTTTTGACCCTAATGACTTTGGTTATTGTGTTCACGTTCTTATCAAACATGTCAGTGATTGGTTGCAAATCTCAAAATGGCAAACATCAGCTATACAAAGAAACCTCTGATACTCTTTCCAGAGTGCTTATACAAGTACGAACTTCAAAATGTACTGGATTGACTTTGTACAGTTACATTTTTAAAATGACAGATTTGATACTAAAGTAATCAAATTAAAGAGATTGCTCCCCCAAAATAATGTAAATTTTGCTATTGTTTACTTACTCTTTACTTGTTGCAAACCAGTTTGAATGTTTTTGTTCTGTTGAACATAAAAGATGACACCTGTTTCTATTGACACCCATATAGGAAAAGCAAATACTATAGAAGTCAATGGTTACAAGTTTCCAGCATTGTTCAAATGATCTTCTTTTGTGTTCAGCAGAAAACACAAACTGGTTTGAAACAAGTAGAGCATAAATAAATGTAGTATCTCTTAAGTAGTACAACAGCAGTAGGAGAAATGCTACTGCAAAATATTGGCAACATATAAAGCATGGTATTCAAGCTTCAAGTACTCGACACACTATTCAACTATATTCAAGTACTTGACACACATCAGAGTGTTCATAAATCTGTAGATGAAAGCAGTGCAGTTGCCAAAGTAAATCTCTTCAACACCAGTTGCTGATTTTGACCCTATATAGAGATTGCATAATGTATGACTTGCATAACTGTGATGAATGTTTACGTAAACATTGGTTAAAGTAAACCATCCTATGCAACTGCACATAAAGGTCAAACCGCAAGTTGTAGGTCATCTGCTGAGACTGTTTTGGTTGTCATGCCTCACAAGTGCTCAGTAGCCAAGCATGGCTTCATTCATACTTGTGCACAACAATAAATATGATCTCCTGCGTGAAGGTCCTTTAAGTCTCTGGTCCAATAAGTATGCTAATGCCTGAGACCATATGATCTGTGTGTGTCTTTGTGGCTGGGGTTTTCGAAGCAGACAGCTGGTAAGCCTGGCTGTGGTGGAGGGGGTGAGGCAGAATGGACCCAGCAGATCAATAGACGTGGGGGGATCTAGCCCTGCCGCCCACCGCCCCGGTCCCACAATACCCCCCAGCAGCCCCCTGCCTGAGCCACACATAAAGGCCTTTTGTCCCACGAGGGAGCAGCCCGACACAGGAACCAGAGAGAAGCTTCAAAGTGGCTGGAGGTCTCTTCTCCCATTTTCTCTTTCCTTTTCTGTGTCATTCACCCACCCCCCAATCTCTATTTCCCTCTTCCCGGGTGAGGGGGAGGCCACCCAGTAAATGTAAGGGAACTTGGGTCATCGTGGCTTGACACATTGCTCTGGTGACATGACACTAAAGAGACAACTTGTTGCTGAGTAAGAGAAGAGCGGGGCAGTGCAGCGAACACATTATGACAAAAGATTTCATTCATGCACTGTAAATCAAGTCTGTTGTCTGCCTTTGTTATCCGTTTGCAGGACAGTCTTTAAAAAGCCTCTTGAGATCACAGGCAACTTTTTGAGGACTTTCCTCAATGAGCTTTACTGACCTCCGTTTACTGAATCCAACAAAGGCTTGTTCGTCCAATTAGTGCTAAGGAAAGCATCACTGTTTATAATACTCATACGTGAGTTGGAGGCTTGTTCAAATTCCTATCCTAACCTTAAGTATGAAACTTGACTGCAGACAAGACTGTGGTCTCAAATCAAGTGGCTTTTTCTTCTGAACAAGTGCAGTTGCTTTTCTTAAAATGTTTGCCTAGTGCAACCAGGTAAACACGTCAGAGCATTATCCAAGAGAGTTCAGCTCCAACCCTAACAAAGCACACCTGAAGCAGCCAATCAAGTATTCAGGATTATTTCAAAGCACACATGCAGGTGTGCTGAAGCAGGTATGCGAGCAGAGTGGTACGTCCGAATTCATAGAACATAGAATACATACTGTATATATACATAGAATTCAGTATGCAAGTTCCTGGATGACCTACTCCCGAAATTCTGTAATGCACACTCAATGGACGCCATGCAATCCCATGATGCCACGTGAGAGAATTCATGAATAATTACGCTAATTATTTTCTTTATTCTTTATTTCCACCTGGGGATACTCATCCCGAGGCCCCTAGAGAGTATGCAGCGCCATTGATGCGATCCAAGACCTGTGGAAAAATGATGCCAAGGTATCCATAATCCTGGACCAGGTCGTATCCTGAGCTGATGCTGTGGTGGTCATAGAGCAGGGATCACCAAACTTGTTCCTGGAGGTCCGGTGTCCTGCAGATTTTAGCTCCAACCCTAATCAAACACACCTGAACAAGCTAATCAAGGTCTTAATAGGTATACTTGAAACACCCAGGCAGGTGTGTTGACGCAAGTTGGAGCTAAACCCTGCAGGGCAACGGACCTCCAGGAACGAGATTGGTGACCCCTATCATAGAGGAATGGAGTGCATAAGACTGATTCCTGAAAGACCAGTGACAAACAAGTGCCCGCACTGATCCTGTGGGCCAGCCTGGCCTCCCGCCGGTGCCCTACTCACACCTGCAGCTTCTTCATGATGGATATGCAGCTTCTCCGGTGCCTAGACTGCAGCTTCACACAGGAAGTTTGGCCAGAAGAATAATGGTTGTGCCCAACAGAGCCTGGTTTCTCTCAAGTTTTTTTTTTCCTTCACTTCGTCAATTGGTGAAGTTTTTTCCTTGCCACTGTTGTCACTGGCTTGCTCAGATCAGGACTTGTAGAGCTGCGCATCAATGGATTTGCTCTGCAGTGTTTGAAATTTCAGCAGTGAAATTTAAACCACGCTGAACTGAACTAAACTGAATTTCAACTCTGAAATCTGGACTTTACTAGAACTATGTTAAGCTGCTTTGACACAATCTACATTGTAAAAGCGCTATAGAAATAAACATGAATTGAATGAATTGGGAATTGGGAATTGGGAGTGAAGCGACACAATTGATGTGAGTAGGTCACGTGATAATGACAAACAGCGGATGTAGTATGTCCAAATTACATTCATACTCACATTCATACTATATGGAACATACATTTCTAACTGTTGTGTAGTAAATTCAAATACTGAGTAATAGGCGATTTCGGACTCAGCCTATGAAGTAGACCAGAGGTGTCAAACTCAGTTCCTGGAGGGCCGCAGCTCTGCATAGCTTAGTTCCAATCCTAATTAAACACACCTAATCAAAATAATTGAGTCCTTCAGACTTGTTTAAAACCTGCAGGTAATGCCGCGGTCACACTAGAGTTTGATCATGCGAAATTCTGTCATACGTCACTGCGAAAAGGGGTGGGATTAAACAAATACACATTTTATAAGGCAAGCGATTGGTCCATATTTTAAATTCCTGTCCAGAGAGGTCATGTTTTGATCTTCGATTGGTCTCACGCAAGACACGTGATGCGATTTCGCAGGTCAGAGTTAACCAAGCTAAAACTTTCAAACACAGCAGCATACAAAACTTGTCGAATGACTTGTCGAATAAAAGTCTATGGGGTGAAAAGTGTAGCGTGACCGTGGCTTAAGTGTGTTGGAGCAGGGTTGGAACTAAACAGTGCAAGGCTGTGGTCCTCCAGGAACTGAGTTCAACACCCCTAAAGTAGACAAAAGTGTACTCATCCTAATGTGATGAAACGCCTAAATTTATAACAGCATGTTTTCTCCACGCAGGTTGTTATTTTTTGTTTTTGCAAATGTACACACGATATAAAAATAGAAAAAGACTTATGCCTTGTTTCCACTCAGTGCTAGGGCTCAGTTCAGTGCAATATGGTTCAGTATGGGTCACCCTAATAAGGCTTGTGGTTTCCACTGCCAGCTGTACTCGGTAGATGTGGTGATCGACATTAAGATCAACATCATTCTTGCTCAAAGAATAAAGCCGTATGGGTTGTTCACACATCACATCTTTTGTGAACTCAAGTTCATTTCAAATAAAGACGCTTGGTAAGCGCATGCAAATAGAGAGAGGAAGCGGCATCACTCTTGTTTTCCATGTTTAGGCGACCTTATAAAAGACAATAGAGGACATACAGCTGATTCTGTTCTTGCTTCTGAGCATATGACTGTTTGTCACAAGACAACAAGCTTTGTTCAAGCTCAGGTTGACCATGGTTTATTGGTGCATGCTTGTATTATTACAGTCTAAGCATGGGATGATAACCATTTTCTAGGTATTCCGCGGTTTTAAAAAAAGTCAAGGTTTTAAAACCGCCAACATTTTCTGCTATACTATTCCTAGGGTATGAGTAAGATTTATTATTTACGTTTTTTTTTTTTTTTTTACAACAACAGTATCTCCAGCAGAAAAGATTTCCAAAGAGGCCGTTTTAAATTAATTTATTTATATCAGTGTTTTTGAAACTAATGAAGAAAGCAGAAGTCAAAAATTCCTTTTAATAATTTAGCCTGACATGTTTACTGCTCCAAAATATTTTAAATGGTTCTTAAATAAAATATATTGTGTCCAAATTTGTATTTTTTTACCCAAACATTATCATACCGTCAGAATCTTTTAACATCCCATGCCTTTTACAGTCTCATGCCTCGGCTGTATATTTAAAAATGGTCATTCTTGTGTTATTCGTTCCCTTGGACTTTAGCACATGCTGGTGCCAATTCTCTGTAAACCATCAGAATTCACCAACAAGTCTAGCTCCACCCTATTGGTACCGTACTGTTCTGCTAGGTAGCCTTTGGCAGTGGAAATGGACATAAATGACCACTGTTCTGTATTATACAAAACCGTACCACTCAATTATGCTCTATGAATCTGTATGTTTGTTTGGGCAATATGACATTGTTGTGGCATTGGCAGAAATTTGCTTTGAGGCAATTTTTGTCACATTTTTGCGTGGCTATGTTTCATAGGACGTACGACCAAAGTTGAGTCTGGTCGAGTAGGATGAACGTGAATGTACCACATTAGGGCTGGGCAATAAAATCGATATCAGTATTTATTGACCAAACACCATTGTCAATGCTTCACACTTTGTATGGAATATACACATTTCAGTAATAACAGCAGACTAATTACCTCAAACACTGCAGCAGTTTTTACTTTTCGCTGCAGCAATGATTTGTCTATTTGTCATCCTCTGAGAAAACAGTCGCCTAGTTACGAGAAATGCCATAGAAAATGGTGAAGGAAACCACACGCTCACGCTTGTCACTTCAGGTCAGAATAACAACACACCCGAAAATGAGTGCCATATAGGAGGGGGGGTTGTAAATAAAAAAACTATGTCGCCAGAGTGGCTTTTAGTTTTCTTTTCTTTTGCATCCCAGCCACTAGCTCTCCATCTGAAAGATGTTTTAGCGTAGTGGGTAATACAGTCATCCAACTTCACAATTTGTAATGTTGCAATATGTATTTGAATAATGATGGCTGGTTCCTTTACTTGAAAGCTCAGATTTGATTATCATAATTTGTTTTGTTTATAGAGTTTGAGGTTTACTGTATCATTATTATTCACACCTTACAGATGTCGATCTACCTTTACCATTGCACACACTTTGTAACATTTTATTTATCAAGTTTAAGAGTCTCTTTAACACTTACGTTTATATTATTATAAAGAGATGAGATATTTTGTTTAAATATTTTTGACTATTAAAACTATTTGCTTTTGTATTGTTGGTAAATTAAAATAAAGTGGTTCAAATAAATCCTAATATTTCTAAATGTATTGTTAAAAAATATTCAATAATTATCGATATCGAATGATATGAAACATGATATCGTGATAAGTCGTGTGAAGTCCTTTAGTTTTGTTTTTTTACAGGTTGTCCAAGACATCCTAAATAAATTTGGTATTTATTTTAGTGTATATTCTCTTGCGTTACCCAGGCAGTTAGCTTGAATATATAACATATAGCCTAAATTACATTCATTTCCACCAAATGTATCTACAGCATATTCATTTGATATAAAATTAAACTCATTTAGCAACTCCATGCGCCAATTTCTTCACCAATGTTTTGTCATGACAGTTATTCCAAGTCGCCCTTTGTTTTTAAAATACTAACACATAGGGCTGGGCAATTAATCGAAAAGTAAACGAAATTGACATTCAGAAAATATAATCGACCAGATTTTTCCAGGATGATTTTTTCAATTACTTTCCCCACTGCGTGTCGAGTCATGTGACCCGGCTCTGTTGAAAGCTGAGGCTAACTTATACTACTGCCCCACAATTCCCCCAAACCAGCAATTAATGTTAATAATGAAAACTGCATGATAATAGTTTGATCTTTTACAAGTTTTAAAGATTCAGTGACTGGATTGAGTATCAACTCCGACCATCAGTGAGAAGAGTCTAGTCATATGTAAATGGAACTTCTTGCATTGTGCTGATTTCAGCACAGTCATGTTGTGGTTTCCACATGCTTGAACACACAGCAGCACAACGGTTATGAGCAGGGCAGTGTGATGCGCTCAAAGCATGAGAACACTTAGCAGATGGGGTGGCATTTTAAATGTAAACGTGCATTGCATATGCACCATTCCTCTGCAGCGGCAGGCCAATCAGAGTTCTGTGTGTGAAAGCAAAATGCAGAATGATAAAACCCACAAATGACACACACACACACACACACAACACAAAGATGAACTCAAGGATCCATTACATTATGAAGGTAAAATTCATACAATCAACGTTAGGGTTCTTTAGGTTTAAGGGGACCTATTAATCAAAAATCACTTTTATTAATTGTTTAAACACACTTGTGTGGCAACAGTGTGTGAATATAGCCAGCTTCTAATAGTAAATATTTATTAAGTCTATTTTTTATAATCACATTTGTTAAAAACAGTGTGTAGAAACACTTTGATTGACATTCTCCATTTGTATGTGTCATCTAAGGGGGGAAAGCCCCGCCCATTAGTGACAATCTCGCCCTCATTAGCATAGACAGCCCTGAGTGAAAAGCAGCCGTCTGCCATTAGTTATGCGGACACATACTTTTGAAAAGAGAGCTGGGAGCACAATCTCATTATCGCAATATCTGCCAATAAAATAAATAAAAAAAAACCAAATCGCAATTAGATATTTTCCCCAAATCGCACAGCCCTACTGCAAGCTTTACACATTTATATCAGTTTTATATCTTCTGAACACAAAATCTTTCACTGTTTAGGAGCACGCTAGCTAACAGATATCCCTAAAGAACATGTAATTCACAGGACCTTTAAGACAGTCTCAACCCTCCCCTACTCCTCTCTATTGTCATACTCATGCATCCCTCAGTTGGCCTGCCATAAATCCCCAAGCTGTCTGTCAGCCTGACCTCTCATTCACTCCCCGTCTATCTTTCATCCTCCTCTCTCTCTCTCTCTCTCTGCTAGTCACTGTCCTCTCTTCCTTCTCTCAATCTCTATCATCGATAGACTGAAGAGCGCTGACCTGGAAGACGTGATTCTTCCATTCTGAGATTGACACAATACTGCAGGGCTGAAGAAAGGCCAGCTTTGATAGTTTTTTTTTATGCTAGTTTAGGGAGGCGGGGGTCTTCGATTTAAATATGTGCTTCATTAAGTACAACAAAAAAAACTGATGTGCTGTACTTCAAGCTTCACTCTAAACCAGGGCTTCTCTGGGTGTCCAGAATAAAGGGGCCATCCCAGCCAAAGTGTAGAGCAAAGCATAAACCTAGGCTTGAGTTTGTAAAAAAAAAAAAATACAACAAAACGGATATATACATATTTTTTAGGGGTGTCAAAATTAATCGTTTCTTCGGTGCACCGCGATGCAGACGCGGACAATTCGGTATCGGTTCAGTAATAATCATAACCGGTTATTATATACTGACGTCATTTATCTCATATGCGCTATGTCGCTGTAGCTTACTATGGCGAGGGAGTCGAACGGCGAGCGTGAGTACAACGCTCTAACTATGTAAAAACTCTGAAACTGTGCACAATTTCACTGCGTGTGTGTTTGCTGAACACTGTTTCACTGACACTTACAGCAAAAGCCCCTATTTCACGGCGATTAAGAGAATGAAAGTAAACTCCATTTCTCTCTCTGTGGCCAATGAGTGCAGCTGTGAAGAGCGCCAGCGTGTAAGAGCCAATCGCAGCCCTTTCTGTTGAGCGCGTGACCAATCAAAGGGGTGTAAGAAAGAACTTGGTAGTTGGTAGACAAGGCTCAAAAAGCGAGAGGGATATTTATATTTGTTTATTTGCTATAAATGCTCGTGTTGCTTAAAGGTACAGTTTATATATCTGAAGATAGAAGTAAAGTTGGTTTTATATTGGGATATTCAGACATTCTCCTTAATAACATAATTTCAGAAAAGTATTATTTGCAAATTCTAAATAGGGAAATCATATTAGCAGCCAATGATTATCAAAGTACAACATTGTTCACAGTCAATTAGATAGTGTTAATGTTGTTTGTTACTTGTATGCTAATTCCAATCGAATATTTAAAGTAACATGATAAACAATATAGAGACTTCTAAATGAACGAATGTGTGAATATTAAACCAACTTTACCTTTATTCTGACTGTTGGTATTAAAGGACAAAATTGTTTTACAAAAAGTATATAAATATATTTATACATTTTAATACAATAATTGCTGTGCTGTGAAGAAAATATAAACCTGTGTATGGAAAGAATCGTCAATGCACCGTGATGCACTGAGATATCGAATTGAACCGAATCGATGGCATGATAATCGTAACCGAACCGAACCGTGAGACCAGTGTAGGTTCACACCTCTAATATTTTTCTTGCTATATTTTAGTTTTTGCATCTTTATTTTTCAGAATCTGGTGAACTTGTATGAAGAGCAAAAATGTATATTTCTATATTAAAAATTATATATAGACACTGCAGAAAATGCTTTTCTTACTTAGCCTTTTAGTTTGATTTTTAGTCCAAATATCTAAAAAATTCTTAAATCAAGAAGCATTTATTAGACAAGCATCGTCTTGTATACATATACACTCACTGGCCACTTTTTTAGGTACACCCGTCCAACTGCTTGTTAATGCAAATTTCTAATCAGCCAACCACATGGCAGCAACTCAATGCATTTAGGCATGTAGACATGATCAAGACGATCTGCTGCAGTTTAAACCGAGCATCAGAATGGGGAAGAAAGGGGATTTTGAATGTGGCATGGTTGTTGGTGCCAGACAGGCTGGTCTGAGTATTTCAGAAACTGCTGATCTACTGGGATTTTCATGCACAACCATCTCTAGGGTTTACAGAGAATGATCTGAAAAAGAGAAAATATCCAGTGAGCGGCAGATCTGTGAGCGCAAACGCCTTGTTGATACCAGAGGTCAGAGGAGAATGGCCAGACTGGTTCCAGCTGATAGAAAGGCAACAGTAACTCTAATAACCAATCATTACAACAGAGGTATGCAGAAGAGCATCTCTGAACACACAACACGTCTAGCCTTGAGGCCGATGGGCCCCTTCTGTTAGCTAAGAACAGGAAACTGAGGCTACAATTTACACAGGTTCAGCAAAATTGGAGAATAGAAGATTGGAAAAACGTTGCCTGGTCTGATGAGTCTCGATTTCTGCTGTATTGTATTGTTGCTGACCAAGTCCATCCCTTTATGACCACAGTGTACCCATCTTCTGATGGCTACTTCCAGCAGGATAACGCGGCTTGTCATAAAGCGTGAATAATCTCAGACTGGTTTCTTGAACATGACAATGAGTTCACTGTACTCCACAGTGACCATATCTCAATCCAATTGAGCACCTTTGGGATGTGGTGGAACGGAAAATTCACATCATGGATGTGCGGCTGACAAATCTGCAGCAACTGCATGATGCTATCATGTCAATGTGGAGCAAAGTCTCTGAGGAATATTTCCAGTACCTTGTTGAATCTATGCCATGAAGGATTAAGGCAGTTCTGAAGGTAAAACGGGGTCCAACACAGTATTAGTAAGGTGTACCTAATATAGTGGCCGGTAAGTGTACATATAATAATTTTATTATGTACATATTTTTTTTACATTTTATCAAATCAAACCATACTAATTCATATAAATTCAAATAAACTCATTCATATAAAAGACTTAAGATTTTTTGTGTGGAAAAAAAAACAATTATGAAGTTCAACCCCAGAGAAGTGAAAATGAAGATTCAGACAAGTTAATTCACCAAAACGTTATAGACTTACAAATTGCAATAACTGTCCCATAATTGACTGTATTTTAATAAAAACATATTTTTTAAAGCTTTAAAAGCTCTTAGAAAAATAGTAACAAAACTAATTATGGGGTGGACCTTTAAATTAAATGTAAGAATTGTGATACAAACATGTTATTTTGTCTTTGAAATTTAAGATCCATGTGAGAAAAAAAAAGGAGGGGTTTTGGTCCTGAAATGTAATGCTACCTGTCTGTTCAAGTCAGGCCACAGGGTTTCTTTTACAGCATGGGTTCAGACCTATAGTTATTCTGCTCAAGGCTGGACAACAACAACCTTTCTCTTAAAGAACCATGAGAAAACAAGTATGTTCTCACCATAAGTTGAGCTGATGCCACTTTACCCCTATCTGCATAGCTACACTGTAACACCCAATAAGTTAAGGTAACTCAAACCATTTGGGGAAATCGATTGCAATAAACCATTTAAGTTCAAAAACTAGCAGACAAGCAGTTTGTGATGCATTTTGGAAACAGGAGATGAGCCCCTGGTCTAATGCGTCACCTGGTTTGAGAAACCCGTTCTCAAAGATTTATTATTTGGGTAGCACACATATTCTGAATGCCATCGGCAGAATTCAAATGAGCCATTTTAATCTAGATTAACTTCGAGATTAATCTAGATTAAAATTTTTTTATCTATGACCACCTATAATATATATATATATATATATTTATTCATTTTTTTCGTATTTTTTTATAAATTTCAACTGATACCATTAATCGGTTAAAACACACCCTTTCAGTTAACGGTGAATTGGTTATTATGAGCATCCCTACTTATAGCACATGTTTTTGGACTGTGGGGGAAACTGGAGCACCCGGAGGAAACCCACGCCAACACGGGGAGAACATGCAAATTCCACACAGAAATGCCAACTGGCCCAGCCGGGACTCAAACCAGCAACCTTCTAGCTGTGCTAACCACCATGCCACCCCTCCATTGAAAATACAAATAAATCTGGCGACATGGCATGAAAAAAAATGAAATTTAATGCATTGCTTCTTGTCCCACTTTACATCGTATATCAATCAGGTGGTGAAGATCACAGATTTTTTAAGTAATCAGATCTTAAATGTGCTGATTTTGTAATGGTGCGACAGGAAAAGCTTTGGCTGGCTTACTAAAAATTAAAAGTCCCTGTGCATATACACCATTAGTACTAGTTCATCACTGAAGTGAACTCAGTTATGAGATCTAAATGTTGATAAGCTGTAATTCCCCAGCCCAAGCAGCAGGGATACATTTTACAGGACTTTCCTATGGTCTGATGGGGGGTTTTTGCATCCTCCAAGACAAAACCACTCCCTCGTCTTTCTGAAACCCCCTCCATCTGTCACTGGTGCAGCTCAGCCCGTCTCCATGGCAACAGCGAGACGTCATCTTCCATTGACTGTGGGACAGGGACTGAGAGAGGTGAGCGGCAGCTAAGCGAGAAGATATTAACGTCCTCCTAAGCATAAAATAAGTTTGACACTGCAGATCTGCGGCTTTAAGCAGCAGAAGCAACCCCCCCTTCATCAGTCCTTCTGTCAAAGCTGTAAGAAGCTGCTCTCTCCAGGAGGCCTCTGCTAGTATAGCCCGACTGATTGGCGTGGGCTTCACTGAAGACAAGAAGAGGAGGAGGGTGACATTTGGTCTTCTGAGGGAGCGCTTGTGTGTGTGCATGTCTGAAATACAAACAGCCCGACTCTTGCTGTCATGTAAGGTCAGTGAAAAGAGGAAGCACACACAAACATGTTGCTAGATTCACCCCCAGAGGAGCTGCACAGGTTTGGCCTTAGGACACCTGGTCAAACGGCCTTTTTTTGAGGATAGAAAAAACTAAAACGAATTGCAACTACATCTCTGCCAAGTTCAGTTTCACACACTGCTGTAGGGATGGGCGATATGGCCTAAAATCCATATTGCGATATACATTGCAGCCTCTTGCGATAACGATATATATTGCGATATATAAATTATAATAGAACCATTTCAGAACAGGTTACATAGACCCTTAGGAAAGCCAAACTGCTATTTTTTTTAAGAAATAAAGAAACGTTGCATGTCATTTTGAGAACATTTATTGTGCAAAAGCAAAACTGTAATTAAACAACACAATGTTGCAGATAAATAAACTAAATGCAGTGCCTTTCAGAAAGAAAGACTTTTCTTTTAAGTCCTTGGTTCCTAAATGCCAAGTTGCAGAGAACAAAAAAAACTGGTGTTTAGTTAAGGAACTTACACTGTACTGAAATTACTTCCAGTATTAAAAAGTCAAATAAAATTGTGTATTGCAGATACTTTAAATAAAAACATATTTCAAACCTGCAGCCTAAGGTAACACATTTGATTTTAAACATTTTGTTCTCCTAATGAAATTAAAACTGGTGTCTTGATCTGCTCTCTCTCTCTCTCTTCCTCTCTCTCTGTTTCTGTCTGCTGTAGTGTTGGTGCTGCTGAGAGATTGAGACGCACCAGACAAAGTTTGCTTATAAAGTAATGCAAAAATGAATACAATTAATATCGAAAGCGAAAGCAGATTCCAGGGAAAAGAGAATGTATTGTCACCCCAAATAATGAGTTGGATCAGTCTATTTAGTCTTCGCGCTCTTCTCAAAGCTGCTATAAAGGCAGGACAACAGTTCTGTATCCAGCGCGTCTCTGTGGGTCTGCATGCAGAGCATCTGAGTCTGTGGCAGAGTGTTCTCAGTTTCTCGCGAACACAGAACCGGGCCGCCCCAATAATATATCAGCCGCCAGGTAAAATCTGTGTGGGAAGCGCTGTGTGGGAATCTGTGTGACAAGCCACGATATGCCATGCATGAGGCTCGCAAGTTGTGCGACACGTCGCCATTCGGTGCCATGCGTTGCATTTAGTGCTGTTGATGATAGCGTCAGCGTGTGCTGCAGTCACAATAGATTTCCAACGTAATACACCATAAGTTAGTGTGAAGAGCATGTTGTTTTACCGTGGCCGAGTGAATTAAGTTATCAATCGAGCTTATTAAAAAACAAAATATGCGAGCGAAATGGTCGCACTGTCGAGCCCTGTCCATGTTTATTCAAGATGATGCGTTGCAGCCGGCTGCAGCTCGTTGCTCTTAATTTCGCGGGTAGATTGCGTCATCAAACATGCATTATCGCGATAGTGCAATAGAATTAGAATCTCTATCGTAGGCCAATTTTGTATGGTTTATATCGCATATCATTTATATCACCCATTACTACACTGCTGTTTATCAAACAGTGGCGCATTTGACCACATGAGTGTTTTTCTACTATTGACCTTATTCTTGATGTAGCCATTGGAATCTTTTTGGCTCGAGACTAGCCATGGGACGATAACCGGTTTCTAGGTTTACTGTGGTTTGGAAAAGTCAAGGTCTTAAAACCGCACAATGTTTCTGTTATACCTTTTTTATGGTATATGTACAGCAGTGGTGGAAAGAGTACTAAAAACGCATACTCAAGTAAAATGCCATTACTTGCCTAAAAATGTAGTGCAAGTACAGTAAAAGTATCTGTTGTAAACATTACTCAAAGTTTGAGTAAAAAGTAGACCTTTCAAAAGTACTCAAGATTAGTGAGTAGTGAGTATTACGCTGTTAAAAAGCTGATGCATTTACATGCAAATTGTGGATGTGTGTAAACGTAACATTCTGTAGTGGATTAATTATTGCCCAGCAGGCACACAACGACATAAGACTTTAATATTAGGTTAGATATAAGTTATAACATCAGGTGACCAAAATTCGATGTCTAGCCAGTGTCTAAGGACAGCGTTATTTTGATGTCCAATAACATCAAATGACGTTGATATTTTGTAGATTTTATGTTGTGTTAGAAAGTGACCAAAATCCAACATCGAGCCAACATCTTAAACCAGCGTCATACTGACGTCAAATACTGATATTTATTTGTCAGGTATGGCAACCAAAATCCAACATGTGATAGACGTCATAGTAGAGCTGCACGATTCTGGCTAAAATGAGAATCGCGATTTTTTGCTTAAAATCAAGATCACGATTTTCTCAAGATTCTGTTGATGTAAAATAAAGGTTGATATGAGTCGGCTATTATTATTGTTATTCTCAAACATATAATAAAACAACAATAACAATATTATGTGTACGTCTACTGTTGGTTAAAATGCTAAATTTTGAATAGACTTTAAATGGAGGACTTACACTTTAAATTTGTCCTTGTATTCTGATGTCGTCACTTTACTGTACATTAATGACAACTATTCATAATTCTGATATTGAATTATTATGTTTGAGACATATGCCTGAAATCTCTTATTGACAACATTATTAGACCATTTATTCACTGGTAAAATCAGACATTTGCCATTATCAGATTCCCTCTTATTACATTCAACATTATATAGGCTAGAGTAGTTATACTGAAACTGTTTATTCTCATGCACAACTCTGGGTTCGCTTTGAAAGAAAAACATGAAATGTTTGTTGTAATCATTACTCTAAAATGTGATATGATTATTTAAATTATGTGCGCACGCTTTCGGTTTAATTTTCACTGCTAAGTGCTGTTCATACTTCCCGCGCGGCTCTCAAACGATCACTCTATACCACAAACTGAATGTTATTTACAACTTTATCACCTGTTATTCGCAGCCTATGCAGGTTCTGTTCACTAAAGTAGATGCGGGCCCGCCCTCGGCAGTAACAGCTCACGATCAGCAGCTCACGTCACGTGTGATTTCGCGGCCGCGAATACATCATTACATGAAGACAACATGACATTTTTGGGTGAATTATAACTTATAAATATAGTATGGGACTCTTTCAACATCATTTGGAGGTGTCCATGTCACTGAGCAACGTATGTAAAACAATGAGAAGACTTGTGCGGCCGCCTTTGCTTCTCTCCTGAACTTGAAAATATGATTGGCAGAATCGTAGAAATGCTGGATCAAGATCGTCTAGGGGATCGAATAGAGATCGCGATCTTTTTCCGATTAATCGTGCAGCTCTATGTCATAGTGGTAACGTCCAAACAACAGCAAGCTGTAACATCATTAGGCCTTGATATTTGGTTGATTTTAGGTTGGATGTTGGACATTGACGTCAGCCTGACATTGGGTTCTGATGTCAACCTGATTTTCATTTCCAAACAAAATGCAACGTCCCCAAGATGTTGGGCATCCTGTGACTGCTAGGTGTTTAAGCCCATTTCGGTAATCATACAGTAAACATCCGTCATCTTCTCATCAGTGACATGCTTCCAAACGGTTTGCTGCAATTATAAATCGCCCATGTCTTGAGATTGTTCATTATGATGTGATTTACCTTCTATGTGTGATTTGATTGGACAGGAATCACAGGACTGATTTTTCTAATCTCCATAGACAAGAGAAAAGAAAGTAGTGACTGCAGATTGAAGGAAAGTAGTGGAGTAAAAGTAGTGATACTGCACTAAAAATGTACTCAAGGGAATGTAAATGTAGACATTTTTAAAACTACTAAGTAAATTACAACTCCTGAGAAAAACTACTCAATTACAGTAGTTTGAGTATTTGTACTTTACACCACTGACATACAGTGGGGGGAAAAAAGTATTGAACAAGTCACTATTTTTCTCAGAAAACATATTTCTAAAGGTGCTGTTGACTTGAAATTTTTACTAGATGTTGGTAACAATAATATTTGACATGTCAACTTACACTAACCCTAACCCCAACCTAACAGTCTACTTATAATCTAATGAGAATTAGTTGGTATGTAGATCAAGGGCATAAATTTGCTCTTGACATCAGTGCTCATTTGCTCACACATCCTTTGAGCGCATGCATTGAACAGCACAAATTCTGTTTCGTGCTTTTAAAAACATTAATAAAATTACTTAATAATATAAAATTAACACTTAGTAATACAAATAACAATCCCGTCCCATGCTGCAAAAGTCAATTTACATGATTTTACTGCAGTCAAGCTTTAAGGAGGAATGAATGTGCAGAAATGGAGGCCAAAATCAAAACTGAATTTTAATTAATTGCACTGTCTTGGTTAATAGTATTACGGTGAACTAGTAGCGAACTTGACTTGGTGCACGTGTAGGTTATGAGTTGACGGAGCATTATTTTGAAGTCGATTAAATTATACTGTAGGTAGGGACATTTCAGTAATTAGTGGATATTGGTGGGGACACGTCCCCTCCGTCCATGCCAATTCTACACCCTTGATGTAGATGCAATGTAACTTAAATTCAACAAACGGACCATCAAATAAAGCGCAACCCAATTATGCTATATTAATGTCAATATCAGTAGCTGTATCTCTTCTAGACTTTACCATTTCCTACAATTGAATTTATCTTAGAATCTTTGCACATACATTTACAGAATACCAATTACTGCTCAAAATACAACAAAATAGGCCAACACATTGTATTTTAAACATCCGCCTTGTTCAAATACAGCACATCTTTATACATCTGGCCATTTTTTTTTATGTCCAACAGTACATATTTCAGATTCCTACAAGATTCCTACAACAGGAAATGCAGGAAGTTCTAATTGGTCTCTCCTTCTAACAAACACAGACTGTGTTCCTTTAACTTGTAACATACAGACAAAAACATATTGAGTGTTTCTGTGAAGAACAAAAGAAGGAAATTTGGACATTTCTTGCTCATCCTCCTTACAAAACACACCAAGAGATGTTCTGCTGGATGTCAATACTGCCGTTTTCCACACAAAAACTAAATGTAAGATGCAATTTGATGAAAATAGGACTTTGCTATCATATTGTGTCTAGGCATGGGCCGGTATAAGATTCTCACGGTATGATAACCTTGGATAAAATTATCACGGTTTCACGGTATCACGGTATTGTGCTCACTGCTCTAAAATATATACATTTCTGGGAAAAATAGAATAAAATAAAATAAATAAATAAATAAATAAATAAATAAATAAATAAATAAATAAATATATATATATATATATATATATATATATATATATATATATATATATATATATATAATTATATAAATATATGATATAAAATATATTGTTTTCAAATGGGAAATATATATATATCCCCTTTGAAAACAATATATTTTATTGTTTTTAAAGTATTTTGAAGCAGTAAACATGTGAGGCTAAATAATTCTAATGAATGAAGTCAATGACTTCTGCTGTTTTCATTAGTTTCAAAAACACGGATTTCTTTACATTTTAAAATGGCATTTTGGACATCTTTTCTGCTGGAGATACTGTTGTTCTAAAAAAAAAAAAAAAAAGTAAATAAAAAATCTTACACATACCTGAGGAAGGGTATTACGGAAAATTTTGGCGGTTTTAAAACCTTGACCTTTTCACACCGCGGTATACCTTGAAAACGGTTATCATCCCATGCCTAATTGTGTCAGTACTTAAAAAAATGAGCCAGCAAACCAGGGTTATATAGTTTTGTGCTGCTTTTGTGTTCTGGTTGGATCTTCTGGATCCTCACCTTCCAACATTTCCCTTTGGTGTCTCATGTCATTGAAAGTAAATTGGTTCATACAGAATTTTCAAATGTGGATGGACTGTTTTAAATATAATAAAATAATCAGTCCCATCGTGTTAAATAAATGTGTAGATAAGGTTGAGCTTGTCTCCTTTTGACCACTTCAAGATAGCTCTGCTTCGGTAGTGGAATCCCTCATGTTGTCAAATGACATTAAAAAGCCATAAAAATATATAGATAGCAAGGCCCCATCTGATTGGTCAAATTTAGATAAACATAAAATAAATCAAATATGTCTGCAATACATACAGTGCGCTCAGCATATGTACACTCCGCACAAATCTATCTTTTAAGTTCATTTTTTTTTTTACCTTTAATTTGGATAGGACAGTGAAGGTTACAGACAGGAAAGTATTGGGAGCAGAGAGAGGGAAAGAAGCGGCAAAGGACCTCGAGCCGGGAATCGAACTCGGGTCGTCGAGAGCACCATGGTGCTATACGTCGGCGCACTTAACCACTAAGCTATTGTCATCGCTAAGTTCACATTTTTAATAGGAAGCTATATACAATATTACATTTGTGCATATACATTAGATTAGTCAGTCCTGAAGCCAAATCTACAGCTTATCTAACAAAATAGCTCCCGATAATGGTCCAAAAACTAGTACAGTTGCAATCAGAATTATTGAACCCCCTTTGAATTTTTTTTTTTCTTTTTTAAATATTTCCCAAATGATGTTTAACAGAACAAGGACATTTTCACAGTATGTATGCAAGGTTTCCGCTACATTCATTCATCCGTGGCGGGCCGCCACGCCAAAATTCATCCCGCCACGGCTACATTACAACTTCTCATTAAACATTTAGTCGTGTTTTGTATAGCGGATTATAATCGCACTAAAACATATTAGAGGTAAACAGCGCAAACTTTTCTGCAACCGTAGTAGTGCTGTGCGCTATTTGTTCAACCCTTTAAGGTGACATGCTGGCTCTCTGACAGACTGACTGACAGGTGCGTGAGTCTAGCAAACACCGCGTAGCTTTCAGTTTAAGATGAACACAGTTTCCATAAGTATATTTTATTGATAAATGTCAATGGCTCTGCATACAATGACTTTATCTTGCTGGAGTTTCACTTTACTTCAGGACGCGTTAATGTCGGAAAACGCACAAAAACACACTAAATCGCGCTTCAGCAGCGCTTACTGGAGAGCGCACGAGAAGATCTGCACTTGAACGTGTAAATTTGAGTGCGTGCAAGAAGTTCTGTGCACGAAGAGGAAATCGGCGCGCAAGCAAAGAGATTCGCATGCTCTTATTACATGAATGCTATCTCGCCTTGCAATAATGCGTGTAATATTTGTCTTTGAAATAGTTGGCAGATCTGTGTAAAAAAAAAAAGTCCTGCCGCCACTGCTGGAAAAAATCCTAGAGGAAACACTGGTATGATAATATTTTTTCGTCTGGAGAAAGTCTTATTTGTTTTATTTCGGCTAGAATAAAATCAGTTTTTAATTTTTTAAAACCCATTTTAAGGTCAAAATTATTAGCCCCTTTAAGCTATATATTTTTTCAATAGTATATAGAACAAACCATCATTATACAATAACTTGCCTAATTACCCTAACCTGCCTAGTTAACCTAATTAACCTAGTTAAGCCTTTAAATGTCACTTTAAGCTGTATAGAAGTGTCTTGAAAAATATCTAGTAAAATATTATTTACTGTCATCATGGCAAAGATAAAATAAATCAGTTATTAGAGATGAGTTATTAAAACTATTATGTTTAGAAATGTGTTGAAAAAATTTTCTCTCCGTTAAACAAAAATTGGGAAAAAAAATAAACAGGGGGGCTAATAAATCAGGGGGTTAAATAATTCTGATTGCAACTGTACATCCAAATTTATGTGTTATAGAAAAATATTAAATACAAATTTAAAAAAAGGGAAAATCAAGAGAAGCAAAAAAATTGAAACATTTAGTTGAAATTTTGTAGGTTGTAATTTATTTTTGCAATATTTTGCTTGAATTTAATTGTTTTATCTTTTAATTTCTAAATATGTTTGGTGACTAAAATATTATTTGAATAAATATATCTGTTTAAAAAAATCTGTTTTGTTTAAATGCACCAAAATACATAGCCTATATTCACTGAGAAATGGATACAAATGTTCACTTTCAAAATGGGGTGTACTCAGTTATGCTGAGCACCGTATTGCATATACTGTTATCGCAATAACAATAATTTTGTGACATATTGTGCAGCCCTAATACTGTGCATTCATAAGCCATGTAACAGGGCTTTGTTGGTGAATTGCATTGATCCAGCTAAAGTAGTAAAGAGCAGGACCAAATAAGATGAAAAGGTCTTGATGTAATCTGAGCACAGGGGGTCACGAGAGATGTATATGAACACTTGGTAATACCAGGTGGAAACAGGCCTAGAATAAATCAGGTAATGTCATTATGAGAAGCAACATGCTGACGTGAACTAATAATCCAATTACGTGAAACGGGCCAGGACCCACTAGAGGCCACTAGAGCTTTAGTAAACTTTTAAACTAATCCCTTTAGTTTAATTTACAAAATGCAGAGTAAAATGCAAATTATAAAACCAGAAAGAACGACAAGAAAGAAAAGAACTGCCGTTTTAATTTAACTTCCCAAATAAATCAGGTTATTTTTAATCATTTAGTTATACATTACCATACATCCTAGATTTAAATTTAAAAAAAAAGTTTTTTTACAGCTTAAAGCAGTGTTTCTCAACCACGTTCCTGGAGGACCACCAGCACTGCACTTTTCCCTTGTCTCCTTAAACAAAAACACACCAGATTGAGATCATCAGCTCATGAAATGTGTGTGACAGACTAAAGAGACATCCAAAACATGCAGTGCTGGTGGTCCTCCAGGAATGTGGTTGACAAACACTGGCTTAAAGGGATAGTTCACCAAAAAAAAAAAAAAAAAGAAAAGTTAATTACCTCATTAATTACTCTTCCTTGTGTGGGTTTTAAAGCTTAATGAGTTTATTTCTTCTGTTGAACACAAATGAAGATACTTTAAAAAATGCTGGTTGCTGGTACCCATCGGCTTCCATAGCAGGAAGAAAAATGACTATGGCGGTCAATGTGTGCCATAGTGTTATCAAAAGTATCGAGTTCGGTACCAATGGATACTGAAATTAAAGTCCATTTCCCGCTAACATTTGAGCATGTTCTTAAACACCGCCATTGTGTGTTCATGTGCTCCACAGAAATTACTGCAATTGGCCATAAAGGTCATCAGTTCACCACTATTCACTGAGTGCAAACACAGATACAGGGACACTGGAGCGTTTTAAAGCAGCGTAGATCATGATCGTGTTTACAGTTGGTGATAAATGATGAAACGATGACCTTCACGGCCAATCACAGTCATTTCTGTTGAGCATGTGAACACAATGGCCAATCAGCAGTTTAAGAACGTGCTCAACAGCGTTCAAATGTTAGCAGAAAATGGACATTTTTAAAATTTGAGTATCAATTGCTACTGAACTCGATACTTTTGACAACACTACTGTGCCAGCAACCAACATTTTTCAAAATATCTTCCTTTGTGTTCAACAGAAGAAAGAAACTCAGATTTTGAACAAGGGTGAATAAATAATGACAGAATTTTCCGTTTTTGGGGGACTATTAGGGCTGCACAATATATTGTTTCACTATTGATATCGCAATGTGCGCATCCGCAAGTCACATCGCAACATATGCAATGTTAAGTCTGGATTATAGTTGACCAGGAGCTACAGAATTGTATTAAATTAGTGTATTTATACGGAATTTATATCAACATATCCAAATACCAACATCTCAAAGCGAAAACAAGATTATTTTACCTGCCCCACTGACAGATGCTTGTTTGTTTTAAGGAAAAACTAGAAAAGGAAAATGGTGGGAGGGGTCCAATTTCGCTGCATGTAACAGTGTTGTGGCAAAAGTTTAAAGAAAAGTTGAACAAAACATTTTGATTTGATCTAAGAATGTTAAGATAATTCGCCAAAAATGTTTTATTAACGTAAAATATTAAACAAAATTCAAGCAAAATAACAAAGTAAGAAAAGCATTTTTTTGCATTGTGATTATTTAATTACTGTACCTGAATACTGTTAGACTCTATAGAAAAACCATCTATAGTGCTATCCTATCAGTGCTATCCCATAATCGCAATTTTTATTGCTAAAAAATAAAATATCACAATATCAGATTTTTCCAGTATCGTGCAGCCCTAATGACTACCCCTTTAAAGAGGTGGTGTGGGGTCTGAATATTGTCTTGGATAGTCAAGTCAAAAAGTGTGAGAATTCTCACATTCAAAGTAACTAAATGCCCAATTCCAATTCTACCCCTTAGCCCTTCCCCTAACACCTACAGTACACCTTGTTTTGCGCATTCACGTGAAGGGGTAGGGCTGTCCCAAAATTCTCTTTAGCTTGAAGGCGTAGGGCTAAAGCCTGGTTTATACTTGGCGCGTCCGCTAGTTCGCTTGAGTGTGCGCAGCGAATGTGACGTCATCTGAGTTTGCGGAGGTTCGTTTAGGGTGCGCGAGACATGATTTTGGCTGGCAGAGTGCACGTTTTTTGAGACTCGAGGGAACAGTTCGCGCGGCGTTTGATTTGAATTGAATTGAATTCTCTGAACAGGTATGACTGTACACACATCTTTATGATCCGTCCATGCATAATCATCGAGATAACCAGATGATCAATAATTCTTGGCTAGAAATTGCAACAGCCATGCGAAAGGAGGAAAGATTTTTGTTAAAAAACTGATGGGAAAAGTTTATTTAAAAAAAAAAAAAAAAAAAAAAAAAAAAAAGGCCATGGCAAAAGTACTGTACAGACCCAGGTACGCAATTACAGAAATGTTTTTCCACCATTCAGAGGTTTTACACTGATGTATATATTACAATTTTGAATCTAAAACAATTTAATAATTACAAAACTGTAATTAGAGAACAAATTATTTCTTTGATAACTGGAAAAGAATAATTGAACCTATCGGTTTACAATATACTGATGCCCTGTTTTTCTGGCCTTTATTGGTGATCATGGTCAGGAGTGTTAGACCATTATTGCCTTTTTAACATACAAGTAGAGGACAAAATAGCCACACAGTAATGTGTCAATTGTGGAGCGGGCTACATCTGAAAAAACAACTGTATTTTTAGTAAGTGTACCATTTTTTGTTTTTATTCTTTCCATAATAAAAAAAATACATTTGTAGAGCAACCCATGCTCTGTTGTCATTAATATTTTAATAAACTTTAATAGGTAAAACTGTGAACTATGAACAAAAGCAAGTGATGCATCAAAGCTTGATTTAAAAAAAAAAGAATCTGAAAGGGTTATAAAAATCTTTATTATCATTAAAATAATCGAAATAATAAAAAATAAATCATTTAAAAATCTTCAATAATATTAATGATATGATGTTGTTCTTGCTTTCTACTTTCTACTTCTCTGTTTATCCGTCTGATTTTATGGTCAGTTTCTATAGACCGCCCTCTGTCGCTTGAAAGTATATCACAATGGCAAACGCAGCAAGTATAAAAGCCTTGTCCGTTTGTGAGGTGCACGGGCAGTCAGCGAAGGTCCGCGACGCGGCGCCAGGTAAAAGAATAAATCAGGATTAAGGGAAGGGCTAGATAGCCCTTGAAACTGAGATTTTTCAGGACCACACTCAAAACCAAGGGGTACGAAAATGGCTGCACACAGAAGTCAGGAGATGCACAAATTAGTATTTTTTGTGAATATTACAAATTTTTACAACAAACAAGAATACGTTTTAATACATTCATAACCGCATTTGTGGTTCACCATCATGCTTTAAAAAAAAAAAAAAAAAAAAACACTAAAAGAAAAACCGTTTTCGCATAGATAAATAAGGTCATGGTGTAAATGCAGAGTATAGTTATGATCTTATCGCCACATTATATCGTTATCATAACATGATATCGCTGCCTTCAGTGATTTCCTGAAGATAAGTACCAAAAAATAAAGCAACTGGAATAACTCCAGCAGTCACCATCGTCAATCTCATATGAAGTACGAGCTCACAATGACATATGATGACGTGCGCAGGTGTTGTAGTGCTGTCTCATTTCATAGAGGTAAATTTGAAGCCCTTCCCCTTTACACTCTGTTTCAAGGGCCAAGGGGAAGGGGATAAAAGGGGTAAAAAAATATCATTGGAATTATAAGAGTGAAAAGCTTGCAGTCGGACACGTTCATATTTTGAAACTGGAAACCTGACACCAGACCTCCTGCTTCCTAGAATGGAAAGTGCAGTGTTGCAACATGAATGGAGAAGGTTAAGTTTAGTCTCCCAGGAGGACTAGGCATACAGAGCAAGATGCGCAAACATACACACCTACACTCTATTAACACACGCAGACGGTCGGAGCGCTAACTGTATGCAAGCGTGTCCCACGGGGCATGTTACAGTGACACTGAAGCACACACCAGTGAACGAGACAGCTGGGAAATGGCGCCAAAATGATGCGTGGTGTGTTTTCTCTGTCCTTTCACTCTCTTTTGTGCATGTGCAAATACAAACACACAAAGACTAGACCGCAGCAGCCTCTCACGTGACATCTGCGTCACAACAATGCTGTATTATAGGTCAACAGATCAATACATCTGAACTTTACATTCAGCGAGTGTGGTTGTTCAACTAGCTGACGCGCATGGCAGAAAGATGCAAGTGCAGACAGAAAAAAATAGACAAAAGGACTCCAAACACATGCACAGGAAAAGTTGCTTGAGGTGCCGAATAGCAGGGGGGACACCTGTCACAAAAGCTGTGAGCTCTGGGGCAGAGGGTCTCATTTCCCTCCTCCTCCACTCCACTGGAAGGATTAAATATCCAGACCGTTTGTGCGGGACCAACAGATGTCTGCTTCAAATCTGACACAGCCTGGCCTGCAATCTCAGTGCACTAAGCCAACAAAAACCCCATGACCTCACACTCCAGAGCTTTCTTTCCCAATTACCGCACTCTGAAATGAGCCCCGTCATATGTCTTTCTTCTCTTGAACGAGGCTCAGGTGTTTCCTCTACAAAAAAACAGCGCAAATAAACACCACAAAAATAGAAAGTCTCAGGAGGCTTTTACACGACAGTGTTTTCAAACTAAAAACAATCAAAACAGGACATTAGTGTATATCGACAGCCTTTTCGAGACTTAAAAATTTAATTTTTTTTGAGTGAATGTTTTTGGAAACCTTGATTGTGTATAAATGTTGTGGCTTAAAATGAAGTATGACAATAAGAATGATTAGTTAAGATTTTGTTTATTGTTTATATGGTCATAATAAAGTTGTCACAAAACTGGAATTTGATACCAATCGGTACTGAAATTTTAAAAACCTCCATTTCCCGCGAATATTTGAGCACGTTCTTAAACAGCGCTGATTTGCTATTGTGTTCACGTGCTCAACAGAAATTACTGTGATTGGCCGAGGGTCATCAGTTCACCGAACTCACCACTAGGGATGGATATCGTTAAGGTTTTAACGTGTACTTTTATCGATACCACTTATTGGTTTGGTACTTTAACAGTTCTCTTATCGGTGCTTTTTGTAGTGTTTTTTTTATAAAAGAAAAAAACTAATTGAACAGCATTACAAACACTTTGTTTTATTATTACGTTTTTAATATTAAATAAAACTAAACCAATAATTGAAAAACAAATAAATAGTTTTTTTACTGTAAAAGAATGTCCAATAGTTTGAAGGAAACTGACTCTCAGTTTTTAACCATTCTTCTGGATAAAAATCAAAATGTTTGCCTTTTCTGGCAGAAGTCAGGGTCTTTCTAGGTTTATTGTGCTCCCTGCATTTGAAAATACCCTCTTTGAGTAGCAAAATGCAGTTAAAGGAGATAATGTTTATGATCTTTCATTAACGCATTCACATAAATGAGTTAACAGTGTTTTGGGAGTTAACTGTGTTTTTAATACAGTTTTGGAGCATTTTGTAATGCAAAAATAAGCAGTTTTTTATCATTTCCATAGTTTATTATTAGGCTATCTGTAAATACAGTAATGTTTAAGCATTTTTAATGTTTAAGATTTATGTAGACTACTGCAAAAAAATACTGTTTTCATTGTAACTGAATGTGTGTGTTTATTTAACTATTAATATTATACTAATTTAGGTGACTGACTGCTGGCATAACGATGTGGATGATGTGATGTTACCGTTAGTAGCTAGGCAGTCGAAAACTTTTCATTACTTTTCATTGCAGTCAATGCACTTTTGAAAGATACTTTCACTTAGCCAGGTTGCTTGCGTTTTCGCTTATACAAGAAAACAACTTGCTGCGTTTGTTGTAACAGACATTGTCGCTGTCCACGCGGGAAATACAACCCGTTTGGTTCACTCCGCAAGCTTACGAGTTGTCTGTCAGCAGTAAAGGCTGAATTATATTACAATTTTACCGCCGTGGATGACGCCGACGTGGACATCTTAAAAAATAGAACTACACGCCACAACGACGCGTAGCGCAAGCTCTGTGATTGGTCGGCTTGGTGGCTGTGACGAGTGTGGGCAGTGCTGAGAGCCACGAGCCCGTTGGAGTGAGTGTTTGAAAGTGTTAAGTCCCATGAAGGAGCTCCAGATGGAGACTTTTGTTTTGTGTTTATTAGATGATTGCACGTCCACCAGTTCCCACCTCAGAATGAGCAAGTTTTAGCTACTTGTACATTAAGGTAGCGTTAAAAAAAAAAAAAAACTCTGGCGAAGAAACTCGACACAGAGGAACAAAACATAACCTACTGCCAGCTAGCGTTTCGGAAGTGTCATTGCAGAGCAACACAAACAGCACGCAGGAGTATAAATGCATGACTACATGCAAGCTTGGCGCTGTGGGTCACACAGATCACTCGAGTATAAACCAGCCTTAAGAATGATGATACTATGAGGCTACGCGCTACTGAAAGCGGGTTGTTGCTAGAAGGGATACAGCTGCTGCCTGAAATTAACAAGAATTATTTATATTATTTATTAAACTACCCATTAATTGTACCTCATTAATGTCGTCTACCCCTACGCCAACCATCATAGAAAAATTAAAACAGTAATTATACTAAATTATACAGTAATTAATACTTAAATTATTCATATTGTTTATTAAATTACCCATTCAATTGTATTTTATTAACATCTACCCTCACAGTAATGTAAAAATGTTTATTATTGTTGTACAGGGTCAGATAAATTACGCTATATTGATGCGAGTATCTACATTTTACCCTGAGAGTGTGCCTGTATCTATTGTAACTAACTCTGTGTGTGCGTTTGGAGTTCGCTCCTGTTTTCAGTGTACAGCCAGAAACTTTATAGTTTCGTTTAAATCCAAGTTACCAGTCGTCATTATTTGTTTAAGGGTGCTTTCACACTTGGTTCAATTGCCTGGACCGTACCCAAGTTCGATTGTCCCCCCTTGCCACCTTCTCGGTTGGTTTGTGTTCACACTGTCTTTTTTCCTTCTGAACCCCGGTACGCTTGCGTCATAGAGCTGCTGTTTTGTTTACTGCTGTTGCTAGGTGACGGTCACGAAAGCAAAGCGCCAAAATGGAGACTTCCGCACATCGCGGTCGATTTGCTTTTACTGAATCTTTTAGTTTTGGACATACAGAAAGCGACTCGCGTCTGTCTGCCGCAAAAATATTATAAACATTCAGAACATCACACAGTGACTGCAGAAGCTGTTTCTGGAGGAGACAAGCAGACATCACTGTGCTTTGCTCAGTCCCGCTTGTCACCAAGGTACAATACGTGGCGCACACACACGAATGAACGTTATGAAAACGATAGTTTGTTGTACAGTTGCCGGTTCACTTCCGCTATTTGGTACGATTGCATTCATACTAGAAGTGAACCGTACCAGAGTTCGCATGAACCGTACCCCAGACCACCTCTTTCAGGCGGACTCGGGTACGGTTCACGGGTGCGCACCCGAGTTCAGAAGACACGTTCACACTAGCTAAACGTACCGTACTATGACGTCAAACGAACCCGGGTGCGGACCAAAAGTGCTAGTGTGAAAGCACCCTAAGAGGAAAGCACAAAAAAAGTAAACTACAAAGCAATGCAACGTTTTGTGAAATGTCTATAGTGTGTGTTATGTCCATAGGCATGTGTGAGTTGGCTACTTAACCACCAATCACAACATACAGTATGTAGGCCTGTCACGATATCTATTTTTTTGTTGTACGATATATTGCAACAAACTATATTATTATTATCATTTTATAACAATTTAAGGCCACTCAATATATAATGCCAGACGTTATAATATCATCACAATGCAAGTGCACTCTTTCCAGGAACACATTCCTATTTTATTCTTTAGAATATTTCATTTAATTACAGTCCTTTTAACAATTTAATAATCAGGCACTGGAATCAGAATGTAAAACACACATCTTAAATGAATAATAATAAATGTTAACAAGAAAAGGTGCAAGGTAAAAAGTAGCAGAGGCTGCGAAATCTGCTACCAGATCTATTTTCTGTCAGGCACCCACATGAAAATATACTATAGTAATTTATAGTAAATACTACAGTGTTTTTTAACCATGCTGACACCTTCGATAGAGATGTTGCACAATCAGCTAAATGTTGCTAGAATTGGTTTTAATGTATGGGTGATATATATTGGATCACCAAAATTGATTGAGGTCAAGTCCATGTGTTGTGCAATACATCCATGTATTGATTATTGTGACAAGCCTAAACATATGTGCAACATATTCATGCGTTCATTGTTTGTGTTCATTTACATTGTTAACTACTGGCCAGGCATGCACAATTCAGCCTTTTCTGTCATTTTCAGAGGTCTGTGTGAAGGAGGATCAATTTGTCATCTATTGTTAGATAAAGTAAACAAACCCTTCAATTGAGAAAGAAACTAAAAGACAAAAAAAGTCAAGAGAAACTCTAGGGGGAAAAGAAAGAAAAGCACCAAAGTTCCTCCATACGGGCTAAGATATTATCATCATCATTGGACTGTACCATGTTTTTTGCTGACATGACACAAATCATGTATTCTGACAAATGCAATATCAATAATGGCTATTATAAAAGGCAAAATTGTGGGTGTTGATCATGGCACTGCACAATTGCGCATATAGAGCAAACACCATGGTAACTAATCGCAAATCAAATCTATATATAGTTAGTGTAAGCCCTTAGTACAATGGTGTATACTACAGCATATGGCTTCAATTAGGGCTGTGCAATTTAGGGAAAACATCTAATTGCAATTTTTCTGACCTATATTGCAAATGCGATTTGATTTGCGATTTATTTCTGTAGTCAAGTTTCAGGTAAATAATCAGCAAGCTGTGGCAACAATTCTGCGGCAGCTCTTTAAAATTAATTAAACATTTGTGACTTCCAATATTAATATATTAAATATATATCCAAATATTCCCATATTGCCAATGTCCTGTTTTTCTTTGATATTAATTTGCCTATTATTGCTTCTGAAGCAGCAGACGCCATCATCCCAATTGTCTGAGCTTTCCTGTTTGTTTTCTTTTTCTTTTTAACTGTGGGTGTTTCGCATAGTTTGGTTGCGCAAATCTGATTGGGCAGAACGAAAGTGTGCTCACTCAATTGGCTAATAAGACTATTACACACAGACGACAGTCACGGCAGGGAAAATTAAATAATACATATATATTTTATATCACAGCCTCTTGCGATTAACTAATCGCATTGCTAATCGATTAACTAATTACAACATTTCAAATTGCGATTGGATTATTTGCACAGCCCTACCGTCAATGTATCATAACATTTCCTCAAAAGTATGTTTCTGTGTTTTTGAGTTGATTTGAAACTCTGAGAATCATTGTTTAGGGATATTTCATATAAAACGAGTTAAAAACAAATCTGACAGGAACATTATTGACATGGGCTGATGTAAAATCTGCTCTTAAAGTGATTGTACTCACTACTTTTGGGGTGAAGTTTTAAATTGGCACATTCTGACTTTCTCCTTAATATTATAATTACAGAAAAGTAATCTTGCAAATTCTAAATAGTGAAATCATATTAGCAGCTAATGAATGTCAAAGTACAACATTGTTCACAGTCAATTGAATAGTGCTAATGTTGTTTTGAAGTCATATTCACATGCGATTTCAGATCCAATATTCAAAGTAGCATGGTAAACAATATAGGAGCCGTTAAAATGAACAAATGTGCGAATATAAAACCAAATTTACCTCAATCTCACTATTTACTCTTCCTCAAGTGAATCCAAGCCTTTCTGAGTTTCTTCTGTTCAAGACTAAAGAAGAAAGCTGAAATCCATTGACTTATATAGCATGAACAACAAACACAATGGAAGTCAATGGATACTGGTTTACAGCATTCTTCAAAATATCTTATTTTGTGTTCAACACGAGATAGAAACGTATGAAGATTTGAAACAGGTAAAGGGTAAATTACATTTTCATTTCTGTGGGAACTATCCCTTTAAGTTTTATGTGACATTATCGCCTCAAGGCCAAAGTTTTTACGAGTCACCCGACACAAAAACAACCTGACCATTGCTAAAACCATCATTTTAAGCGATGTTAAGGGAAACTAAGGGACATCTCACCAAAAGTCGACGTATATCTCGTCAGGAAAGGCCTCCAGAGCAGCGGAAATGTGCAAAAGCTGCAGAAGAAAACCAACGAAGCAGCGCCCGGCGCGCTCTCGCTGCCTGACAGATCAACAATGCACGCGCTTTAACATTCAGCCGGCTGGCGACTCCAAATGTGCACAATACATACTATTCTCTGTGAATATAACGCTTTTAAACGACTCCAAGTTTCATTTATGAAGAATATATATATATATATCGTCATCGAAACCACACATCACTCATTTATTAGCTCAAACTATTGGTCTTATTTTCGCACATTCGTTCATTTTAACGGTCACTATATTGTTTATCATTGAGGTAAAGTTGGTTTTACATTCGCATATTCGTTCAGAGACAACTTCTGACATGCTCCCTGTATTTTTACCATGGTACTTTGAATATTCGGTCTGAAATCACAAGTATGACTTCAAAACAGCATTAGCACTATTTAATTTATTTGCTTTAATGTTGTACTTTGATGGTCATTGGCTGCTAATATGATTTCACTATTTAGAATTAGCAAAGAATACTTTTCTGAAAGTAGATTATTAAGGACAAAGTCTGAATGTGCGAATATAAAACCAACTTTACCTCAATTTGTTGATCACGCTACTTAGAATATTCGACGTGAAATTGCACTTTAAAACAACATTAGCACTATTTTATTGACTGTAAACAATGCTGTATTTTGATTGGTTGCTAATATTATATTCTATTTGCTGCTAATATGATTTCCTTGCAAAAATACTTTAAAAAAAATTATTAGTAGGGAGAAAGTCTGAATATGCGAATATCAAACCGACTTTACCTCAAAGTTGAACCTGAACTTGTTCAATATAAATAACTCCAGCTAACCCAAAGCTAGAATAACACAAATAAACAACACTGTTGGGTTAGTTAATATTAATGACTCAAACATTAACCTCTAAAAGTAACTGATACATTTTAATCGCCTACTTTGATAAACACTTAAACAACCAATGGTACGTTACTGTATCAGAAATATGACAAATTTGTGCATAATAGACATCAGGACACTCTCCTAATTCAGCGTCTGCTCTCTAATGTGTCGTAAATGCACTAAGTTAAACCTTACCTTGTATTTGTGGGCGAAATGTGTTGAGCAGGTCTGTCAAACTGGAAAACAATCAACTTGTGAATGTATGAGAGTGAAAGCGCAGTAAAACTGCTCAGTCCTGTACTCACTTCCTGAGTGCGACTGAACTCCGCACACAAGCTTGGCGGTGGCACTCAGCCGTCCGCTCTGATTGGTTACACCTGCTCGTGACGTCAGACGTCAGATGGAAGGTGATTGGCTGTTCGGAGCGAAATGTAAAGCAGGCGTGCTGCTCCACATAAAGGCTGCTGCTGCATGCTATGCGGGTTAATCAGATGTAGGGTAAAAAAAAAAGTGATTCGAGGCTTTATGGTGATTTTAATTAGTGTATGCAGACAAAAGAACACAATGGGAGGTTGAGCGGTGCTGCGCTATTTTGGCGTGGTGCGACTTTGCTGCGCCATCTGGCAATAATCACATGTTAATGACGTACATTAATTTGGTATTTAAATATTCAATGTTTTGTTGTGTTTTTCGGTAAAACAATGAGGAGGCTATCATATAGAAGCTGTTAAATGCAGTATATCGAAAGTTACTAAAACAGGCGAAGTGTTATTTTTAATGGAAAGTTTTATTATTATAACATGTCGCATATTCAGTCGCTAACAACCATAGATATATACACTATATCGCATACGGGCCCTGAGCATGCGTCAATAGCGCCGCCACATTGGTACAGTGCTCCCAGGTCAAAAGTCATTCAACCGCACTAGTCAAGACAGTTTAAAAATGTGAAGATGCTGGACTTTAGCGTTGTGTACAGTGGTGTAAAGTACTTGAGTAAATGGACTTCGTTACTTTACTTAAGTATTTTTTTGGCTACTTTGTACTTGTACTGAGTATCAAAAATATAAGCAACTTTTACTCTTTACTTGACTACATTTTTGATTGAATATATGTACTTTTTACTCCACTACATTTGAACAGATGCTTACCGTTACTCGTTACATTGCAATTGTGCCAATGACTGTATAAAATATGGACGACGCGACAGCGCCATTTTCCATTAAACGCTGTGAAGAAAAAAATGCCTCGTGACGGGCACAAACTGTGGCAGAAGACTGCTGAAATTGGAGCCTGGGCATGCACAGAAGGACTGCCTGATGGAGCCAGAGGAGGAGCTGCGGAATCAAGCTTCCGAACCAAACGCTTGTACATCAAATCAGCCACGCCCCCCGAACTGCTCACTTGACCGCTGGTGTCTGCACTATAACAAAGGCTCGCTAATGTACACTTTGCGTTTACATAGGAGCCTGGTTTGCTGTTTTATCAACACAAATGGTTGTAATAACGTTAACAAAGGTGCGGTTTATATAATGAAGATTTAATCGCGCCAGCTCGCTAACGGCCGCCGGATCTGACCGGATGCCTATGGACACACTGCCCGAGTCAATCGGGCCAGATGCGGCGGCCGTTAGCGAGCCGACGCTGCCGCATCCGAGCCGGATCGGCCCGCGAGTAATGTGCGCGAGTAGGTACAGCAGACGGAGTCGGGCCGAGGGGTAAGTCTCCGGCAGGCGAGAGTGTAGCCGGAACTGGCCCGAGTGTATTTTGCTATCTGGGTGGTTAGGCGTGTATCAAATAACTGATAAAGCCCCCTGACCCTACCGAATAAACAGTGTTTCACCAGATCCTGTATGTCAGAAACTCTAGTTTACTGCTGAGCAACTCATTTTATCATGGTAAAAGAACACAGAAATGGAATAATAACACTTCAGTCTCCTGCCGAAGCTCCAGCGTCTGCTTTGAGAAACTGTCAATCACAGCTGTCAATCACGATGACACGCCCAGCATTAAATTACTGCTCAACACATACTGTTTACAAAACTACTCAAAATAAAAAATATTGCCCCCCTCTGATACTGAGAGATGAATCACATCAAAGTCAGCTCTGATTTTTTTTACTACGTTTTACTACTTTTTTTTTTTGTTGATAAATTGTTTGTGGCTTTTTTGAACATTTGAGTTTGACTGAGACTTTTGTTCTATTTTTTAAATATATTTTGTTCTGCCATTTTGAAACATTGAGGTGTTAAATTTAATTTATATATTAGGAAAATAAACCTTTCTTGGTGCTCTTTGAGCCTACATTCAGTATAAGTAAAATACTTAAGTTCTTTTAAAATCGGATACTTTAATACTTTTACTCAAGTCTTATTGGAATTGGTGACTTGTAACTTGTAATGGAGTAATTTTTACAGTAAGTATCTGTACTTTTACTCAAGTATGGTTTTCAGGTACTCTTTACACCTCTGGTTGTGTACGGGTGTAGTAACAAGCAAACAAAGCATAAAGGCATCACATTTCATAGGTAAGGTTTCGTTTTTTACTATTTTGTTTGGTATAAACTTTTATGCTAAACAAGTAACGTTATTGATGATAATATTGTCACTTACTGCATTCACCATAAGGCAAAGTAGCACCAACTCGCACTAAATACTAGGCTTATGCTAGTTTTGTTGTATAAAATAAGCAAACAATGTAAATAAAATATGACAACAAGATGAAACTTGTATTATTGTCGGCTAAGTGACCGAGTCATTCATTACGGAGACTCATTCAAAAACGAATCACTCCCTCTGTTAGAATGAGAAGTGAAAGCAGGAGAGGGGGTGTGTTTCAGGACATGGATTAGATCAAATTTAACAGGAAGGGAGGGTAATACATTTCCATGCACACAAACGTACTTTTTTTGTCGGCAATCCCAGTGCAATCACTTATCCATCGATGTGGAAAAGTTATGTAAAATTGTAATTTTCGTAATTAAAAAAAAAAATATTTGCATACTGACCACAGGGAAAACCCCGGATCATAGATGTATGTATATATGCGTGTATATCTCTGGCTCCAGATGGCCAGTCCTGCACTACACCTTGGTCTTGCATTCATTTCAAAGGAGCACTACACTGTACTAAAATGGCGGCTCTATTGACACATTCCTTCCAATAGGCAACAATAGCATAGGTGACATCCAGTGTAAATATCTATGTTCAGTCACTAACAACCATAGATATATACACTAGATATTCCATACGGACCCTGAGCATGCGCCAATAGCGCCGCCACATTTGTACAGTGCTCCCAGGACAAATGTCATTCAACGGCACTAGTCAAGACTAAAGCCAATGTGAAGATGCTGGACTTTAGCGCTGTGTACGGGTGTAGTAATGCGCAAACAAAGAAAACAAAGCACAAAGGCATCACATTTCATAGGTAAGGTTTCGTTTTTTACGAACATTTTGTATGTTATAAACTTTTATGTTAAACAAGTAACGTTATTGATGATAATATGGTCCCTTACTGCATTGACCATACGGCAAAGTAGCACCAACTTTCACTAAATACTAGGCTTATTCTAGTTTTGTTGAATAAAATAAGCAAACAATGTAAACGAAATATGACAACAAGATGCTGCCATGCTAGAAACTTGTATTATTGTCGGCTAAGTGAACGAGTCGTTCATAACGGAGATTCATTCACAAACGAATCGCTCCCTTCATTAGAATAAGAAGTGAAAGCAGGAGAGTGGGTGTGTTTCAGGACATGGATTAGATTAAATTTAACAGGAAGGGCGGATAATACATTTACATGCACACGAACACATGCTCTTTGTCAGGAATACCCATGCGGTCACTTATCCATCAATGTCGAAAAGTGATGTAAAATTATAATTGTCGTAATTTAAAAAAATATTTGCATACTGACCACCGGGAAAACTCCCGATCATAGATATATGTATATATGCGTGTATTTCTCTGGCTCTGGGTGGCCAGTCCTCCACTGCACCTTGGTCCCACATTCATTTCAAAGGAGCACTACCCTGTACTAAAATGGCGGCTCTATGGGCATTCCTTCCAATAGACAACAACAGTGTAGGCGACATCTAATGTAAGTATCTATGGCTAACAGCAAGGTGACTGGAAGTTCAAAGGCGTTACATCCCTAAAATGTGGCTTAAAGAGTTGTTACTTTACATTTATATATAGTGTAAGTAATAAAACATAGGCTAGGAGTTCAATGGAGACCAAGCAAAATCACATTTTACTGAGGTAAATATTTCTCAAGGTAAGTTGCATTTGAGGGAAAACAAATATTTGTCTTTCCAATAGGCGAATTACCGGTTTGTAAACATTCTGAATGCGCACGCATCGAGGTTTCAGAAAAAAACGGGAGCGCTAGCATACAGAGTTTACTGTTGTATTAGAGATAAGTTATATTGATTATATATTACTTACATAATGCTTACAGCGTATTATAACAGCTTGTCAACCAGTGATAAGCACAGTTATTCGACAAAATTAACGTTAAAGTGAGCACATTTGTCTGACAGGTCCATTCGCGAAAGCACCCTCCCAAGTGCGTCCAGCCCGAAATATACAACTATCGCATTGAAATTCCTAGTGATTTTTCAAGAGACAAGTTAAAGGCCTACAAGTCTTTGGATGCCTACAATTTAGTTCTGTGTGGTCATGTGCAAGAGATAATGTTCCATAAATACCAGATTCAAAACTATGTAGTGCTGAAAACCGAGGTTCTGCCTAGCCAAAGACAAGAAAAGAAGACGGAGCTATACAAGGCCTGGGTAATCATCAACAAGCAAAACAACAGTTTTACATTTCATTCTTAGCATTCAGTGTCCGCAGTTTAATTCACCATATCTAACTGTTTTTGCTGAAATCACTGCTGCAATTAAAAACAAGTAATGTGTATTATACAGCATAGCGTGAACTTACCTGATATAAAAAGAGAACTGCAGAGTCGAGCATTTTTAATTAGGTCCTCACTCCATTCAGCTCTTCTGAAAGACGTCTGCGGTTGGCATTAAAAGCAGTGTGGTGTACGGAAAAATGTAAGTTTTCTATTTTTGGACTTTCGATTTTGGCATCCTACCGCACAACACGACATGTTTACTATTGCAACCGGTCTTTTTTGCACCCGTGTGATGTCATGTGTGACATAGGTTGGTAATTCCCCTATTAGGCTACACATTTGTGGGTGGCATGACGATTTTTTCATATGTATACATATATTGAACTCATCATTGTGTTGTTCCAAACCCCTGGGACGTTTGTTCATCTTCAGAGCACAAATTAATATATATTTAGTAGAGGTGTGAACCTACACTGGTCTCACGGTTCGGTTCGGATTATCATGTCATCGATTCGGTTCAATTCGATATCTCGGTGCATCGGCGATTCTTTCCATACACAGTTTTATATTTTCTTCACAGCACAGCAATTCTTGTATTAAATGTATAAATATATTTATATACTATTTGTAAAACAATTTTGTCCTTTAATACAAACAGTCATATATATATACTGTACCTTTAAGCAACACGAGCATTTATAGCAAATAAACAAATATAAATATCCCGCTCGCTTTCTGAGCCTTGTCTACCAACTACCAAGTTCTTTCTTACACCCCTTTGATTGGTCACGCGCTCAACAGAAAGGGCTGCGATTGGCTCTTACACGCTGGCGCTCTTTACAGCTGCACTCATTGGCCACAGTGAGAGAGAAATAGAGTTTACTTTCATTCTCTTAATCGCCGTGAAATAGGGGCTTTTGCTGTAAGTGTCAGTGAAACAGTGTTCAGCAAACACACACGCAGTGAAATTGTGCACAGTTTCTGAGTTTTTACGTAGATAGAGCGTTGTATATACTCGCGCTCGTGGCTCACCTCCCTCGCCATAGTAAGCTACGGCGACATGGCGCATATGAGATAAATGACGTCAGTATAATAACCGGTTATGATTATTACTGAACCGATACCGAATTGTCCGCGTCTGCATCGCGGTGCACCGAAGAAACGATTAATTTTGACACCCCTAATATTTAGATGAAATTCGAGAGCTCCCTCACCCTCCGTACACAGAAGTAGTCCAGTGATGTTTAAAGTCTGGAAAAGGAACCAAAAACATTGTCAAAACAGTTCATGTGACTTCAGTGGTTCAACTGTAATCACAAGAAGCTTCACACATTTGTGCACCCAAAAAACTGTAAACGCAACCTGGTTTGCCAATGTTTTCCCGGATTTCATCTAAAATATTTTAATTTGTGTGTCAGGACATTGCAACGACATGATGGTGAGTAATTAGTAACAGGATTTAAGTTTTGAGTGAACTAACCAACTTTAATACTTTGACTGTCCTTCAAATTACTAGGCTTTACAATTTTGTCAAAAACATAAAAAATATTTTAATCATTTAAAACGGTCAAATCAAATCACTTTTATTATCACATCATCAGCAGCACGTGTGCTATGATGAGTGAAAAGCTTAGGTGCTGGCTCCAGACAGTGCAAAATACAGACAGTGTAAATACAACGACAGTGCAGAATACAGACAGTGCAAAATACAGACAGTGCAAAATACAGACAGTGCAAAATACAGACAGTGCAAAATACAGACAGTGCAAAATACAGACAGTGCAGGATACAGACAGTGCAAAATACAGACAGTGCAAAAATACAGACAGTGCAAAATACAGACAGTGCAAATACAACGACAGCGCGAAATACAGACAGTGCAAAATACAGACAGTGCAGAATACAGACAGTGCAAAATACAGACAGTGCAGAATACAGACAGTGCAAAATACAGACAGTGCAGAATACAGACAGTGCAAAATACAGACAGTGCAAAATACAGACAGTGCAGAATACAGACAGTGCAAAATACAGACAGTGCAAAATACAGACAGTGCAAAATACAGACAGTGCAGAATACAGACAGTGCAAAAATACAGACAGTGCAAAATACAGACAGTGCAAAATACAGACAGTGCAAAATACAGACAGTGCAAAATACAGACAGTGCAGAATACAGACAGTGCAAAATACAGACAGTGCAAAATACAGACAGTGCAAAATACAGACAGTGCAGAATACAGACAGTGCAAAATACAGACAGTGCAAAATACAGACAGTGCAAAATACAGACAGTGCAAAAATACAGACAGTGCAGGATACAGACAGTGCAGTATACAACAACATACTCACAAAAAAAACAAGACAATGTAAAATTGGCAATGTTGACAGCGATACGTAGGCAGTATTGTTTTAAGTATGGATTTGTTAAAGTGCAGTGCATGCTACATCTTGATGGTGTGCAGTGTGGGGTATGGAAGAGTTTGTGTGGGGTGTGTTAAGTGTTCATCAGCCTGATAGTCTGAGGGAAGAAACTTTCCTTCAGTCGGCTGGTGCGTGACCGGATGCTGCGGAACCGTCTGCCTGAGGGTAGCAGAGAGAAAAGTCTATGGCTTGGGTGGCTGGAGTCGCTGATGATTCTCTTGGCTTTCCTCATGCACCTCCTCGTATAGATGTCCTGGAGGGAGGGAAGCTCACCACCTACTATGCGTCCAGCAGTTCGCACGATCCTATGTAGACCTTTGCGATTGCTGCTGGTGCTGTTTCCGTAACAGGTGGTGATTTAGTATAAGGTCAATTTAGTGTGTTCTGTAAATCATGGCAAAAATGTTTTATTTCGTGTTATGATCTATTTTTTCAAAAACATAAAATATTCATTTCTAATGTTCAGGCTAAACTGTAAATATTGTTTTGATGCTTGAAACCCTTTTGGTCTTCATCATATTTACTCTGCTATACCAAAAACTAACAAGTGCTTAGCAAAGTGCTGTACATTCACCATCTAAAACAAAAGACAAATACAACAGACACATGACTCTCATATGACATTAAAAGCCAAAGAGTAAAAATGGGTTTTAAGACTGATTTAAAAACAGAAAGGGTTGCGGCCTGCCTAACATGGAGAGGCAAATTATTCCAAAGTTTGGGGGCCACCACTGCAAAGGCACGGCCCCCCCTGGTTTTTAACCTCGTGCGTGGAACAGCCAAAAGTAGCTGATCAGCACATCTAAGTGCCCTTGAAGGAGTGTACAATTGGATTAATGAGGACAAGTAACTTGGTGCTAGTCCATTTAGGCATTTAAACACCAAAACTAAAATCATAAAATGTATCCTAAACTGTACAGGACGCCAATGAAGAGAAGCCAGTATGGGTGTAATGTGCTCCCGTTTGCGTGTCCCCGTCAGCAATCGAGCAGCAGCATTCTGCACCCTCTGCATACTTTTGAATGGGGAAAAGTGTAACTGAATATGGCCATAGATATATACACTAGATATCGCATAGGGACCCTGAAGATGCGTCAATAGTGCCGCCACATTGGTACAGTGCTCCTAGGACAAACGTCATTCAACCGTACTATTCAAGACAGTTTGAAAATGTGAAGATGCTGGACTTTAGCGCTGTGTACGGGTGTAGTAACGAGCAAACAAAGAAAACAAAGCACAAAGGCAGAACATTTCATAGGTAAGATTTCGTTTTTTATGTTTTTGTATGTTATGAACTTTTGTGCTTAACAAGTCACGTTATTGATGATAATACAGTCTCTTACTGGAGTGACCATAAGGCAAAGTAGCACCAACTCGCACTAAATTCTAGACATATGCTAGTTCTGTTGAATAAAATAAGCAAACTATGTTATGAAATATGACAAGAAGATGCTGCGCTGCTAGAAACTTGTATTATTGTCGGCTAAGTGAACGAGTCGTTCATAACGGAGATTCATTCACAAACGGATCGCTCCCTCCGTCAGAATGAGAAGTGAAAGCAGGAGAGGGGGTGTGTTTCAGGACATGGATTAGATCAAATTAAACAGGGAGAGAACAATACATTTCCATGCACACAAACACACACTCTTTGTCAGGAATGCCCGTGCGGTCACATCCATCAATGTAGAAAAGTGATGTAAAATTATAATATTTCGTAATTTAAAAAAATATTTGGATACTGACCACCAGGGAAAACTCCCGATCATAGATATATGTGCATATGTGTATTTCTCTGGCTTTGGATGGCCACAGTCCTCCACTTCACCTTGGTCCTGCATTCATTTCAAAGGAGCGCTAACCTGTACTAAAATGGCGGCTCTATTGACGCATTCCTTCTAATAGACAACAGTAGGGTAGGCGGTAGGTGTATATATCTATGGAATATGGCGAATTAAGCCCCGCCTTCTAGTACAGGAGCCAATCAGCGATCGCTATATGGCAAATAAAGCCCGCCTTCTAGTAAATCAGTAAAAAGCGAATCAGAGATCGATATAGAATGACAATTCTCCGGAGGAGGGGCTCGGACCAGACGTGAGCTTCTGCAGATTTTGTGTGATACGAACATTTAGAAATTAAACTAAATAGACAGATGTTGTTTAATTTTATTGGTTATTCATAATAAGAAATGTATTCGTAAGCTTGGCAAGTAGTTTTGGAGAATTTGATGTTTCCCTATTCAAACAGAATGCCCAGGCATACTGCCCGAGAGGCGTTTCAAAGATGGCCGCCGAGTGAAATGATTTGCCTCTAAGGGACTTTGGCTATACACAGATTGTTGCAGATGTTGTTATTAGCCCTCCTGGATTATTAGCCAAATTGATTGTAGCAGATGTACAGTTGAAGTCAGAATTATTAGCCCTCCTGTAGACTTTTACATAATAGTTTTAATAACTAATTTCTAGTAACTGATTTATTTTATCTTTGCCATGATGACAGTAAATAATATTTTACTAGATATTTTTCAAGACACTTCTATACAGCTTAAAGTGACATTTAAAGGCTTAACTAGGTTAATTCGGCAAGTCTTTGTATAACGATGGTTTGTTCTGTAGACGATTAATAAAAATATCGCTAGAGAGAGCTTATAATTTTGACCTTAAAATGTTTTTAAGAAAATTAAGAACTGCTTTTATTCTAGCCGAAATAAAGCAAGTAAGACTTTCTCCAGAAGAAAAAACATTATAGGAAATACTGTGAAAATTTCCTTGCTCTGTTAAACACCATTTGGGAAATATTTGAAAAAGAATGCCAGATGAGGACTTCAACTGTATGTATTAGCAGATATGCTACATTGAAGATAGTGTAAAACATTATTTGCCTGTCATTAAAAATATATATATCGAAATTGAGGTTGAAGAGGCAGTTGCTCATTTGAATAAGCGCACACACAAAACTGAGTGCAGATTGGAATTTGATAAGACGCCATGACAACCCGCCAGAGGCCACACCTGCTCTCTGCACATCTGCACAACCAGCAGACACGCGGAGTGTCAGTATTTTAGAGAAGAAGAAATAAATCATACTTCAGTCTCCACATCAAAGTTCCTGAAAGCAAAGAAGGTCAAGGTGCTGCAGGATTGGCCAGCCCAATCATCAGACATGAACATTATTGAGCATGTCTGGTGTAAGATGGAGGAGGCATTAAAGATGAATCAAAAGACTCTTGATGAACTCTGGGAGTCCTGCAAGAGCGCTTTCGTTGCCATTCCAGATGACTTTATTAGTAAGTGATTTGAGTCATTGCAGAGATGTATGGATGCAGTCCTCCAAGCTCATGATGGAGTCAGACACAATATTCATTGTTTCTCCACTGCTGCATGACTTTATATTCTATACTGGACATTATTTCTGTTAAGTGACAAGACTTTTGTCTCAGCAAAGTCAGACCTTACTGTCCTAATTAAATCATTACAAATCAAGGCATGATCATATTTTATTTTGGTAAAATAAGTGTAATCTAGAGGCCTTTACCTTTCATATAAACCACTTCTGATACTAAATGATCAACTGGAAGTCAAGTTATTATTTGTTGTTCCTAAAACTTGGATAGGTGACAACTTTTGTCAGGTAGTGTACTAGATGCTTCATTTTTTAATATATGCATTTTAATATCACTATATTTTTCCATTACAGGGATCGTTCGCCCCAAAAATTGAAATTGAAGAGTTTCTTCTGTTGAACACAAAAGAAGATATTTTGAAGAAAGTTGAAAACCGGTAACCATTGACTTTAATAGTATGTGTTTTTCATACTATGGAAGTCAATGGTTACAGGTTTTCAGCATTTTTCAAAATATCTTCTTTTGTGTTCAACAGAAGCAAGGAACTACACCGTTTCCTTATCCACGAAAGAGAGCAAGTGAAAGTAAAGGCTGATTGACAGAGGCTCATTCTTTATCCTCCTGCTGCAGATGGTCTGTTTAACTGTTATCTCACTAGTGAAGCGTTCAGTTATTTCACTTACTACAAATAGCGAATGCGCCATGGAGTGACGCAACTGACTCTTAAACGAAATGGGAGATGAGACTCTGGTTTATTCTCAAAACACACCCATAGCTCATTAAGAGAATAAGCTCAAGCCTGTTAGACCATGCGCCGCGGCGCAGAGCAGATTTTCCCTTCCTTAAAATAGCAAAAGTAGATTCGGATACGCCCTTAATGCTTTTGCGCCCTGCACTTCAGACTTTGCGCCTAGACTATTAAAATTGAGCCCCATATCTTTAAAAAAAAACACTCCATTTATGAAGTGAGCCGCACATAGGTGAGAAACACTGTAGAAACACACCTGTAGAAACACTCTTCTCTCTCTTTAAAAACAAAACAAAACACTCAACCGTCTTTACTATAGCACTTAATTCTCTGAGCGCTAGTTTATACTAACTAAAAGCAAGATCGTATTTTTTTTATATTTCCAGTATCGATACTTTTCGTAATATTTCTATTTTTGACAACACCACTTTGTGTATATACAGTTGAAGTCAGAATTATTAGCCCCCCTGAATTATTAGCCCCCCCTGTTTATTTTTCCCCTGTTTTTTCTGTTTAACAGAGAGAAGATTTTTTTCAACACAGCTTAAAGTGACATTTAAAGGCTTAACTATGTTAATTAGGTTAACTAGGCAGGTTAGGATAATTAGGCAAGTTATTGTATAATGATGGTTTGTTCTGTAGACTATTAAAAACAAAAATAGCTTAAAGAGGCTAATAATTTTTTCCCTAAAATGGTTTTTAAAAAATGTAAAACTGCTTTTATTCTTGCTGAAACAAAACAAATAAGACTTTCTCCAGAAGAAAAAATATTATCAGACATACTGGGAACATGTCTTTGCTCTGTTCAACATAATTTGGGAAATATTTAAAAAAAGAAAAAAAATAATTCTTATAATTCTGACTTCAACTGTATGCATTTATATATAAAACACACATATTGTACAAAATATTACAAATAAACACATTTATATTATAAATGTTTATATAAATATAAAACATTTTATACATTATTCATGCTTATATTTATATACACAGTACGCACAAATAATTTTTAAATACGAGCTTTCGTTTTGGATTCGATTGATCACTATTAGGTCCAATCCCAATTCTATTTTTGTACCCCTTCCCCTTGGCCCTTACAACCGAGGGTTAAGGGGAAGGGCTTCAAAATTTACCCTAAGAAATGGGACAGCACTACAGCACCTGCACACGTCATCATATGTCATCACGATCTCTTGCTTCATATGAGATCAGACGATGGCGACTGCTGTAGTTATTGCAGTTGTGTTATTTATTGGTATTTATCTTCAGGAAATCACTGAAGGCATATATTATGTTATCATAACGATCTAATGTGGCAATAAGATCGTAACTATACTGTGTATTTACACCGTGGCCATATTCATCTATCCAAACACACGAAAACAACATCAACATTATAGCAGACAGACAGACTGTAAAAAGCTCATTTCAGCCACAAGACTTTTCTGACAGGGGATTCGAGTGTCAGAATGTTGTGGGACTTCTGTACAGGAGTTATTATTATGTATTATAGATCGCGAATTTTAGTGGGTTTTTTTAGCGTTTTTTTAGCGTTTTTTTTTTTTTTTTTTTTAAGCATGATGGTAAACACAAACACGGTTATGAATATATTAAAACGTGTGTTTGTTTGTCGTAAAAATTTGTAATAATGACAAAAAATACTAATTTGTGGATCTCCTTACTTCCGGGTTCAGCAATACTGCCGTTGTGGCTGGTGTATTCTGGGAAATTTTCTTACCCCTTGATTTCGAGTGTGGTCCTGAAAAATCTTCATTCGAAGGGCTATTCACCCCTATCCCTTAGCCATACGCCTTCAAGCTAAAGAGGATTGGGACACCCCTACCCCTTTGCGTGAACGCGCAAAACGAGGGGTGAGGGGAAGGGCTAAGGGGTAGAATTGGGATTGGGCCTTAATCTTTTGACAGCTCTCTTTTATACACTGCATCTGTGCGCACACGTTACTCTGGTTACTAGGCAAGTGAGGTACAGAACAAGATAGTCGCTAGCCTAGTTTGTCGGATAAAATGGGAAAGTGTCGGTTTAATCCGCTATGGCCAAGGAATCCAAATTACGTTTGGGTCAAGCTTGTGACAGGAAATGACCGTGACGTCTACTGCTGTTGGTGCCGAAAATCTTTAAGCTAGCGACAATGGGTGTTACGGCCCTGGACTCCCATATGAGGGGTGCCAAACACACCGCGTGTAGTACTGCTCATCAGTGCCAACCACCTATTGTGCAGTTCTTTGCGCCAGAGGCCACTTCAGAGGTGCTAATGGTCTAATCCGATTCAATGATTTATGCTAAGCTAAGCTAAAAGTGCTTAGCTTAAGTTCAATGAAATGAACGAGTGAATAACAGGCTGAGAATGTGGTAAAATCTGAAAACGTAGTAAAAATCAGACGAGGGCTTTTCTTTTTCTGGGCGGCTTTTGTAAACCATTGGTTGAGTTTAAGGAAGTATGTGGGTGGGCGGGTCAATCAATAAAATTGGTTGGGTTTAGGGAAGGAGGAGGGTGGGTCAGTTGATTGACCGGTCGCCCAGATAATCGTTCAGTCAGACAGACAGACGGTTAGTCGACAGCGGCCTCTGGTGGGTTTACGTGAGAACAGCGCGAGCGCAAACGGCACTCGCGAGAGACATTTGAGATACAAAAAAGCGCACGCAGCGGCCTCTCGCGGATTCACGAAAACAAAAACTGCAAAAATATGTACCTCCCGGGACGTATTTCGCGGTCTCCAGAAATGTCCACGGGACTACGTTTTCAGAATGAGCCTTTTGTGGCCCACCGCAACGTGGTGTATGCAGGGCCGGAGCAAGCTCAACTGGCGCTCTAGGCAAACGACGAGAATGCCGCCCTCAAACCGAAAGTTATGCCGCCTTCAATCAGAAAAAGCCGGCGGAGGGGGGCGGCAGAGCTGGGTGTTGAGATGATGCGGGGTTTGTCGCAGATGAAAGCGAAGACCGAGGGGCGCTGAGATGATGCAGGGTTTGTTGCGGACGAAAGCGAAGGGGGGGGGGGGGGAGACGCGCCGCGTACGCCACCCTGCCTGCTCTGCTGCCCTAGGCAGCCGCCTAGGTCGCCTCTATGGACACGCCGCCCCTGGATGTAGGAGATATACCCGTCCACCAAATTGCTTGACAGGTGCCATGTCTCCATAATAACACGCAATGTTTGGCAGTAGTGTCGCTACAAGTAGTGACGCCACTAGCCTAACTACATTTCTCAGTAGTTAATTATTCTGACTTCAACTGTATATGTGTGTGTGTGTGTATATATATTTATATATATATATATTTATTTATATATATACAGTATATATATACAGTATATATATATATATATATATATATATATATATATATATATATATATATATATATATATATATATATATTTATATATATATATTTATATATATATATACACACACACAGTTTAAGCTAGAACTATTAGCCCCCTGTTTATTTTTCCCCCAATTTCTGTTTAATGGAGAGAAAACTATTATGATTAGAAATGTGTTGGTAAAAAATCTTAACTCATTTTTAATAACTGATTTTTGCCATGATGACAGTAAATGACTCTTGTTAAAAATTTAAGTGAGGTGCTAATGGTCTAATCCGATTCAATGATTTATGCTAAGCTAAGCTGAAAGTGCTCCCACCAAACCTGAAGATCAGATGAATGTATTCATAAATGGTAAAACTCAGCTGTTTAGGGGAGATGTAAATGAGTGTATTTTAAAAAAACTAAAGTGGAGTGAGCTCCTTTAAAAGCGACACAAACATCAGAAATGTATCATCAGAATGATCTAGAAGTACCCTACCTGTCATAAGTATTCTGAATATGCTGAAATGCTAGATAATAACCTCTGGATCTGCACTGAACTCTTCTGAGTTCTTCTTACGCAGGTGCACTATCTTTACAGTTCATGCTACTGTTACCCAGCATTCTGCAGCCGGCAACGATACAGAGAGGAAGTGAGAGACGCTCCAGCACATCTGTACAGCAGTGTGTTTGTGTACTACATTACTAGTCGCAATCAAGTGCAACATATTTACCGTCTATTCAAATATAGGGGGGGTACAGTATAAACAAACCCACCTGCAGATGACTATCCCAGTTTGAGCGGCATTAAATAGGCCTTAATCTAAACGCCATTTGAGAGACCGCTTCTGTGCCACATCTGCCCTGCACTTGATGGATTTATCTGCAAGCTACTCTGCAGACTTCTGTGAAAGTGAACTCACTGTAAGAACAAAATAGTTTTAAAGGAAATGTGTGGTCCTACCAAATACTGATTTGTAATGTAATGTAATGTGTATTAATATAGCGCATTTATTGTGTATGGCCATACACCCAAAGCGCTTCACAATCATGAGGGGAGTCTCTCCACACCACCACCAGTGTGTAGCATCCACTTGGATGATGCGACGGCAGCCACAGGACAACGGCGCCAGTGCGCTCACCACACACCAGCTATTGGTGGAGTGAAGAGACAGTGATAGAGCCAATTCGGTGGATGGGGATGATTAGGAGGCCATGATGGGTAAGGGTCGATTGAGGGACTTTGGCCAGGACACCAGGGTTACACCCCTACTCTTTACGAGAAGTGCCATGGGATTTTTAATGACCACAGAGAGTCAGGACCTCAGTTTAACGTCTCATCCGAAAGACGGCGCCCAATGACAGTGTAGTGTCCCCTTCACTTTTACTGGGGCATTAAGACTCACACAGACCACAGACTAACACCATTTGATTTAGTTAATAGAATTAACTGTTTAGGAATGAAATCTTTTTATTTTTATTTTATTTTATTAGTTTTTACCATATTAATGATTTTTTTTAATTAAATTAAAAATATCTTATTCATTCATTCTTTTCGACTTAGTCCCTTTATTAATCTGGGGTCGCCACAGTGGAATGAACCGCCAACTTATGTTTTATGCAGTGGATGCCCTTCCAGCTGTAACCCAATACTGGGAAACATTCATACACATTTACACATACACACACACACACGCTACGGACAATTTTAGCTTACCCAATTCACCTGTAGCGCATGTCTTTGGACAGTGGAGGAAACCGAAGCACCCGGAGGACTCCACACAGAAATGCCAACTGACCCAGCCGAGGCTCAAACCAGCGACCTTCTTGCTGTGAGGTGATTGTGCTACCCACAGTGACGACCAAAATCTCTTATTAAATGAAAGATTTACAGTAAAACCATCGGCGACACTAATAAAACTAAACTGAAATTCATAGTAAGTTTCTCCGTACACTGTGAAACAAAACAAATCTGCTAATTAAAGGGCATCTATGATGAAAAGAAACTTTTGTAAGCTGTTTGGACACAACTGTGTGTAGGTATAGTGTGTCCACTGTCATATTGGGGTGATATAAACCCAACAAGTCTCTTTTTTTTTTATTTCCTGACGTTAAAATTGTATCCAAATCCCAGTGATTTTGTGGCCCACCGCAACGTGATGTAGGAGTGTGGTTTTCCCCGCCCACTGAATTGATTGACAGGTGCCATGTCTCCATAATAACACGCAGTGTTTGGCAGTAGTGTCGCTACAAGTAGTGACGCCACTAGCTTAACTTCATTTCTCAGTAGTTAATAATTCTGACTTCAACTGTTTATGTATATATATATGAGTGTGTGTGTGTGTGTTTATGTACATAATAAATATATATATATATATACAGTTGAAGTCAGAATTATTAGCCCCGTTTATTTTTCCTCCAATTTCTGTTAAATGGAGAGATTTTTTTCAACACATTTCTAAATATAATAGTTTTAATAACTCATCTCTAATAACTGATTTTTGTCATGATGACAGTAAATAATATTTGACTAGATATTTTTCAAGACACTTCTATACAGCTTAAAGTGACAATTAAAGGCTTAACTAGGTTAATTAGGTTAACTAGGCAGGTTAGGGTAATTAGGCAAGTTATTGTATAACGATGGTTTGTTCTGTAAACCAAGGGTGCTCAATCCTGTTCCTGGAGATCTACCTTCCTGCAGATTTCTCTTGCAACCCATATCAAACACACCTGCCTGTAATTATCAAGTGCTGTTCAGGTCCTAATTAATTGGTTCAGGTGTGTTTGATCAGGGTTGGAGCCAGGGGCGTTGCTAGGGTCGAAAGAGATAAGGGGCTTAGCCCCAAAGCCCCCCCACCCCACCCCACTCAAAAAAACAAAAAAACATTTTAATTCACCCTGCTAAAATCTAAAATACCCCCACTTTCAAAAGGTGATCTACTCTAATCTTAATAATAGGATTATAAATAATTTAATAATAAATAAAAGGTTTTTGAGTTGACAGTCTTTTAACAATAAATTGTGAAGCTTTGTGACTTGTAAAAAAAGAAAAAACATTGATAAATTAAGCCACTTCTCATTTACTAGACTGTTATGAGCCATATCATACCTCTTGAGCCTCCTATCACCTCCTGATTTGCAGTTTCTGTTTGGTTTTTGAAAATAATGTAATTTTCTGCATGTCTTCAAATCTAAAAATATGATTTATTTTGTAGTGTGAGCTGTTATCCAATGTGATATAAAGCTACTGTTCATTTGGACAGAGTGATTATCTAAAGTGTAGTGTTGTCAAAATACTGAAATTTCTAAATTCAATACCTTGCAAAATATTAATATTCAATAGGCTACTCTGTTTGATATAGTAACAATTGTATCAAAAATAGTACAAAAATAAATAAATAAAGATCTATATGCTAGAAATATGTTTACTTTAAATTTCTTTAGAGGGAAATTTTTTTCAGTTTTCCTCAAAATAGGCTGATGTGGGCATTGTAGCACTTTAAACGCATGTAATGCCTGTTTCATTCATACTTGAGAAGAAATTCCACATATGCCTCACAAAAGTAGTAGAACATTCCAGGAAATCCCTGATATGGATGAAGGCATCCAGCTATTGCTGTAGTTGAATAAATGAAAATAGAATCTGAATAAACATAAAAAGGCTTTATTTACATGACTGCGACAATAAATGGTTTATGTGTTCATCCAGCCATCTTAGGTATTTTCAAAAGAAAGTCGATTTATAATTCGATGCTAACTGACAGCATGTTACAGTAGAATATAGCTATAAAATAATATGCTAGATGCATGAACTCACTGTGATTTTAACTATTACAGAAACAAATGGCTATATCATATCTAGATAAATATGTCTCAATATTTATATCATATCTAGAAAGCTAGTACAATTTACGTTTTTCTGACTAATTCGCATGTATTTACATTTATATGACGCACATTTTATTGATTACAGTTATTTTATTTCACCAAAACTACACACATTTTATACTGTGAAAACAAATATTAAGCTTCATCAGTATTTAGAACTATTCAGTTTCGCGAAACAGTTGTATTATGACCTTATCAGCTTCAGCTTCTCTAAATAATGAATGAATGATGCAGGGGCGGGATTTTTTTAACACCATGTGACAACAGTGCCACTCCCACCTGCCGGTAGAAACAGGTACTACTGAACAGCTGCCCGACACAATAGGTGCGTTCGACATGAAGCAGAGCTGCAGCCGGTGACCAACGAGATTAGCCGTGCGCAGGCGGGGGCGGAGTTGAAAACGGAGCCGTCAAGCCGGACACTTCGGGGCTCGAAGTTGCTGCTGTCATGATGACCGATCACATGGCGGGATCATTCATTTATTTATTTGTTTATTTATTGCAATAACAACAAAATATTTACAGTACAAATAAACAGAATACAGCCTCTACAAACTATAGTTCATTTTTAAACAAGGGAATTATGAATTAAATTTAAGTAGCTTATATAACAAATGCACGAGAAATAAGTGGAAAATGAGAGAGCACATAATAAGCAAATAAATATCCACAAATAGGCCAATTAAACAAAACAATAAGCACATATTCTTGGAGTTTAAGCATCAGTCTTTGGGCTACTAGATGTTCAATACTGTTCCAGTGCTTGTTTGAATATGCTAAAAAGGGGTTTTCATTTATTTACATTTATAGATATAAAACTTTGCAATATATATTAGTGTAAAGCCCAAAACAAGGTGTTTTGATTAAGTCTTAAACAATGATTATTTTGGATAATAAAAACATTTTTTTAAATTAATCCATAGAGATTGAACAAAAGGACCACAATAACTAAATAGAAAATACCCAGAAAGAGCAGGTACATCAATGACACTTTTAACATTTCTGCATAAACGGCTTAACAGGAAATAAAATATTTTATAATCATATATTTTTATATTTAATATAATATTTTTACTTAATTTAAGAAATCTTTTATAGGGGTGTCAGGATCAATGATGATAATTATTTAATTATAAGTCTGTAAGACTTATTTGAGTTAATATTTGCTTATTCACTAAAATGTATAATACAGTAGTCTGTATAAAAAGGCAGAATAAACCTGTTCAAACAATCTAGACATTATGAACAAATTATTTAACAAAAGATGATTACTGCAGTAAAATATTTAGTCTTTTAATAAGCATGATGTGTACAAGATAGAGAGGGTATGAACAGTTAATTGTTTGTTTTGAAATTTGTAAATCGGAATTTGTCCAGTAATAAACCCGAAACACACGTGGTTGTTGTCATGCTGTGAACTCGGCCAATCGTGTAACATCAGTGTCGTCATCGCAGCTCCAGCAGTCGCTCTTCAGGTGCTGCGCGGGCTGAGTCAGTCGTCTGATCTCGGATCGCTGTCGCGGTACTTTAATGCCACATGTGACAGTCACATGGCGTCAGCGCAGCATCAATCCGGCCAAAATTTCTAACCGGCATGCACTGCTTTAAGACAGATTTCGATCGATCTGCGCAGCGCTGCATGAAGTCGAACGCACCTAATCACTGCGTTAAGTGGAACACACGTGATGTATGTTAAGTACTTAGATAACAAAATAAATGTTATACAACCTATTTTTATATAAGTGCAACATATTCCAAAAGATCAGGGGCTTTTGACAATACATCAGGGGCTTAAGCCCCCAAAGCCCCCCCCTCGCAACGCCACTGGTTGGAGCTGAACTATGCAGGAAGGTAGATCTCCAGGAACAGGATTGAGCACCCCTGCTGTAAACTATCGGGGAAAAAAATAGGGGCTCAGGGGTCACCAATCTCGGTCCAGGAGGGCCGGTGTCCCTGCTGAGTTTAGCTTTAACTTGCCTCAACACACCTGCCTGGGTGTTTCAAGTATACCTAGTAAGACCTTGATTAGCTTCTTCAGGTGTGTTTGATTAGGGTTGGAGCTCAAATTTGCAGGACACCGGCCCTCCAGGAACAAGTTTGGTGACCCTTGGGCTAAATAATTAAAGGGGAGCTTAAAGGGGCTAATAATTTTGACCTTAAAATGGTGTTTAAAAAATTCAAACTGCTTTTATTCTAGCTGAAATAAAACAAACAAGACTTTCTCCAGAAGAAAAAATATTATCAGACATACTGTGAAGATTTCCTTGCTCTGTTAAACATCATTTTGGAAATATTTATTAAAAAAAGAATTCAAAGGGGCGCTAATAATTCTGACTTCAACTGTCAATATATATATATATATATAATTTATTTTATCTTTTAGTATAGTTGAAATAAAAACTAATTTGAAAACACATTGGCTGTGACTGTGTTTTTAGTCCTTTTTCCTTTCTTCCAGTCTAATATGCTGCTAGACTTTTGGTGAAGTATAAGCCAGACTGCTGGACTATTTTAAACTGTTTATTGTGTTTTTAATTGCTCCAGATAGTTTCACATATTCTCTTTTATCCATGACACATTTCCTTTGAATTAGCTTTATGCTGATGTTATTAAACCTGCCACTAGGTGGCGAATTTTAGTACTTTATTATTAAGAGGCCAAAGCTTTTGAAAGGTATAGACCGGTATAGACCAACGCTTTACTCACTTTGTACTCTCCCTCAAGTAAACTATTTTCTGTTGAACACAAAAGAAGATATAGTGATGAGCGCTGAAAACCTCTTACCGTTTCTCAAAATAGCCTCTTTTCTGTGTTCAACAGAAGTGAAGATTTGAAACAAGAGTAAATGATGACTGAATTATAATTTTTGGGTGAACTATCCTTTTAAAACGAGTGTCAAACTCCGTTGCTGGAGGGCCGCAGCCCTGCATGTTTAGTTACAACCCTGCTTCAACACACTTTCCTGTAAATTTCAGACAAGCCTGAAGGACTCAATTAGTTTGATCAGGTGTGTTTAATAAGGGTTAAAGCTGAACTGTGCAGAGCTGCAGCCCTACACCAACTGAGTTTGACAACTGCGCTTTAAAACATTAACATGTATAAATCTGCTGATTTAAAATCCGCAAAATTTATTTAGTATTTTTTTTTATGTGAACAGTTAACCCGTGCAAGTTAAGCCGCTCAAGTAAATAAAACTTTGTTTCTGTAATCTTCAAAGTCACGTGGACTTTAATGTAGAGAAGGGAAACTTTTTCAACCGGTAATAAAATCATGATTGTAGTACAGAGAAACAGAGCTAATGTATTTGACTCGTCTACTACATGGAAATACAGTTGTCTTTCATCCACAAGGGGTCGCCGTGTACTATAAACACTATCAGATCTTCCTCACGCAGAATCTGCTGCTTGATGCAGGTCTGTTGATGAATGTCAAATAAAAGCTGCTGAAATAGTATTAAGTGGTCAATAAAAAGAAAACCTGCATGCTGTTAAAGTGCTAGTCTGTTTTAAGATGTAAATCCCTCTAGAAACTGAAGGGAACTTACTAAATATAATAAAAAATAAACAGGTTTGAGCAACAGGTTAAGTGATGTATTCATTCTGCTGACAAGTCTAACAAATTCTGAAAAACAGAATTGTGAACACCTCTCTCTGTCAAAAGGCTTAGAATATATATATATATATATATATATATATATATATATATATATATATATATATATATATATATATATATATATATATATATATATATATATACACACACACACACACACCGGCCACTTTATTAGGTATACCTTACTTGTACTAGGTTGGATCCCCTTTTGCCTTCAGAACTGCCTTATTCCTTCGTGGAATAGATTCAACAAGGTACTGGAAATATTCCTCAGAGATTTTGGTCCATATTGACATGATAGCATCCAGCAGTTGCTGCAGATTTGTCGGCTGCACATCCATGATGCCAATCTCCCGTTCCACCACATCCTAAAGGTGCTCTATTGGATTGAGCTCTGGGGACTGTGGAGACCATTTGTGTACAGTGAACTCATTGTCATGTTCAAGAAACCAGTCTGAGATGATTCGTGCTTTATGACATGTGCGTTATCCTGCTGGAAGTAGCCATCAGAAGATGGGTACACTGTGGTCATAAAGGGATGGACATGGTCAGCAACAATACTCAGGTAGGCTGTGGCATTGACACAATGCTCAATTGGTACTAATGAACCCAAAGTGTGCCAAGAAAGTATCCCCACAACATTACACCACCACCACCAGCCTGAACCATTGATACAAGACAGGATGGATCCATGCTTTCATGTTGTTGACGCCAAATTCTGACCCGACCATCTGAATGTCGCAGCAGAAATCGAGACTCATCAGACCAGGCAATGTTTTTCCAATCTTCTATTGTCCAATTTTGGTGAGCCTGTGCGAACTGTAGCATCAGTTTCCTGTTCTTAGCTGACAGAAGTGGCACCTGGTGTGGTCTTCTGCTTCTGTAGCCCATCTCCCCCAAGGTTGGACATGTTGTGTGATCAGAGATGCTCTTCTGCAGACCTCTGGCATCAACAAGGCATTTGCGCCCACAGAACTGCCACTCACTGGATATTTTCTCTTTTTCAGATCATTCTCTGTAAACCCTAGAGATGGTTATGTGTGAAAATCTCAGTAGATCAGCAGTTTCTGAAATACTCAGACCAGCCTGTCTGGCACCAACAACCATGTCATGTTCAAAGCAACTGAATCCCCATTGTTCCCCATTCTCATGCTCTGTTTGAACTGCAGCAGATCGTCTTGACCATGTCTACATGGCTAATCGCATTGAGTTGCTGCCATGTGATTAGCTGATTGATTTGCGTTAACGAGCAAAATAAAGTGCCTAATAAAGTGGCCGGTGAGTGTACATATTTTGTGTTTTTGTTTTTTAGTAGTCTTTTCTGTTCACCAAGCCTGTAATTATTTGATCCAAAGTACAATAAAAAAAACGTAAAACTGCTAAATGTTTTTAAAATATTTTTATCTGTTTGAATACACTTTAAAATAAAAGCTGAATTCCATGACATGCCGCCATCATGCTGTAATTAGTGCTAAAGGAGGCACAACGAAGTTCAGAGGACATAATACAGTACATTAACACACTTTTCAGAAGGCAAACACATGTTTAAGAGCCTTTTTTATTGGTCAAATGAAAATGTAATTAATGTCATGTGTTAATTTTAACAGATTTTCTGAAATACTGGATTTAGTTTTTTTCATCTGTAATCCATAATCATTAAAACTGAATCATATAAGGCTTGACATATTTCACTTTGTGTGTAGTGAACTAATACAACACACACGTTTCACTTTTTGAAACAAATTATTGAAATAAATGCACTTTGCCTCAATATTCAAATTTTTTGGCACATTCCTGTACAATTTTTTACCAGATGATGTACAGTTGAAACCAGAAGTTTACATAAACTCTAAAAGAAGGAACATAACCATTTTTTTTAAATGTCTGATGGTAAATCATACTAAACGTTTAATATTTTAGGTCTGTTAGGATTACCTAAATCATTTACATTTGCTAAATGCCAGAATAATGAGAGAATGTTTTTTTATTATTATTATTAATTTCTAGACAGTCAAGTTTACATACATTTGCTTGGTTTTTTTTTTTTTTTTTGCTTTTAAACTGTATAACTTTGGTCAAATGTTTTGGGTATCCTTCCACAAGCTTCTCACAATAGTTTGCAGGAATTTTGGCCCATTCCTCCTGACAGAATTGGTGTAACTGAGTCAGATCTGTTGGCTGTCTTGCTCGCACAAGCTTTTTCAACTCTGCCCACAAAATTTTTATAGGATTGAGATCAGGGCTTTGTGATGGCCACTCCAAAACATTCACTCCGTTGTCCTTAAAGCACATTTTAACTAATTTGGCAGTATGCTTAGGGTCATGGTCTGTTTGGAAGACCCATTTGTGGCCAAGTTTTAATTTTCTGGCTGATGTCTTGAGATGTTGCTTCAGTATTTCTACATAATGTTCTTTCTTCATGATGCCATATGCTATGAAGTGGACCAGTCCCTCCTGCAGCAAAACAGCCCCACGACATGATGCTGCCGCCCCCATACTTCACAGTTGGGATGGTGTTCGTAGGCTTGTAAACTTTCCCCTTTGTCCTCCAAATGTAACACTGGTCATTATGGCCACACAGTTCAATCTTAGTTCCATCAGACCACAGGACATGTCTCCAAACATTATTCTTTTCCCCCAGTGTAATTTAGCAAATTTTAATCTGGCTTTTTTGTTGATTCTGGCTTGTTGATTTTCCCATGTTGTCACACAAGCAAGCAGTGTGTTTGAGGTTTCCCTTAAATACTACTCTACAGTTGTGCCTCCAATTAACTCAAATGCTGTCAATTAGCCAATCAGAAACTTCCAAAACCTTGACATCATCATCTGAGCTTTTTCAGAGGCATAATAATCTAATTGTATGTAAAGATTTAATTTATTTAGATGGACTGTGGTGATCAACTCTTTTGTTATGTAGTGCATCTAGGTAAAATATAATAAATTATAAGCATATAAATATTCGACAGAGTAAAAAGAAATGTTAAACAGTGCTTTATGGTTTTCTAGGGAGTCTAACAGTATTAAAAACAAACAAACAATCAAACTTAAAATACCATGGTCATTAAGGCTGTAACATCGCGGTTGATTCGTGATTCGTATGGATCATAACTAGGGTCAGACGAAATTTGTGGACGTTTTTTGCTATTTCTGCTGAGAATTTTGGTAAAAATCTGTGGATTTCTGTGGAATTATTTTGGGAGTATCATAACTAAAACCTTAATATATGAAATAAAAAATAATGTCTTTTTAACTTTTATTTAATGTTTAAAATGCAAATCCAAATAGATTCACTTTATTTGGTAAACAAAGCAAGTCTCTCATATAATATCTCTACTAAAAGACAGAAAATATTACTTTTTAAACTGCATTGTACATAAATCAGATGAACATTTTCATATTAGTCAATAATATTACTGTAATTAATTTAAAAACTGAATAAATTTAGATTTACACACATTTACTCAAGTAAATAAACAGAATTAATGATGGGCTAAAAATCTGCAGAATTCTGCGTGCGCAGATTCCGTGTGGGCCTAATCATAACCCACGGTTCGGAACACAGGTGACCCGCGTATTAATAGTTCTTTTTTTTACTAAATTTGTAATGATCGCAGAGAGATCACCTCTCACGTCATTTAAATCAGATGCATGAAAGCATTTAGGCTTTCTTGTAAAATATAATGGACAGAAGAAGTTGTGGTGGGTTATTCAGGATGTGGTGGGTTTCTTAGGTTATTAAAGGTGTTTTCTGTCACTGCTTGTTTAGCCTGCATTAATGCATTCAGTGTAAGCTGCACGATTAATCATTAAAAGATCAGTGATCTCAACGCAACATAAATTATAAATGGTGATTTGCATGTTTATTAATCCTTCGAATCGCTGCATTCAAATCTGTGTTTGAAAAATGCAAAAATAAAGAAAGAGATTGAGTCTTTAGTTTACAGTCAAATAACACAGAAGTACTGGATAACAGTTAATAGTTCAGTTATAACCACTGATGTTTATGGTAAAGATTTAAATTGCATTTTACTTGATGCTCAAAAATTTTATTTGTTTAACCAATAGGTGGCGACAACCAGCCAACAAAAATATGCCACTAAATAATTCCTCAAAAAATATCATCTAGCAATGAAACATGAAGTTTAATGAGTGAATAACTGAATCATTTACTGAAAATGAGACAAAAAATAAATATGAGTTGTACAAATTATAATGTTAGATTTCTACATTTAGCGTTATCAGCAACAGTAGAAGTAACTGTGAATTTTTCACAGTACTAAACATTTTGCAGTTTATTTTTATTCAGCTGATTATTTCTTCATTTTATTTTAATTAAATTACAGGTTCTAAGTTCTGTTTGGTAAAACCAAAAGTTTTTTAAAGTTTTTTCTTCTTGCAGTGCTGTGTTTGTAATAAATGGAAAGCAAATTACATTTGTCATCTCCTCTTTTTGGCTGATCTGAAAAATGGTCCGATCCATGACTAAAAAAAACATAACGTGATATAAAAATAACAAATTTTAATCTTTAATAAAGAATCTAATTCTGCGATGTGACTATTGCGGATACACACATTGCAGTATGGATGCTCATATGATATATTGTTTAGCCCTATAAAGTGCACCGACAAAAAAAAAAGATTCATTGGATTTACTTTAAGGTAAGTGGTTGCAAACAATTTGTATGGGCTGAATTTAAACAAACAAATTAAGTTAAACATTACTAAATTTCATTTGTTTGGTTAAATTCAGCCCGTATAAATTGCTTGCAACCACTTACTCTAAAAAAGAAATGTAGTAAATCCAATGAATCCTTTTTTTCAGCGTACTGTTTTATTCTTCTATTTGCTTTTCCCATGATTGTGTTTATTTAATCGAGTGTTCTGTGGGATTTAATTTCCGTAACCTCAGTTTTCAAATAGCACCGTCATGCTTCTACATAAATGTTTATTTGCTTTATTACGTAATTGCTCCGCTTTATTATGCCAGAACCTCAGGAGGGACGAGCAATTGTCTGAGGGAGAGACGGCTAACAATAACCTGTAACTCAATAACATTTCTCCGCCCTCGCGAGAATACTTTGTTCTCTGCGAATCAGATACGTTTTAACCCCACAACAACAGATCCACAAACTCACACAGCGTGACGCAAACCAGCACAACTTGTTCAACAGTCTTATTCATGCTAATCTACTCAGAAAAAAAACTAAAGTATCACACTGAAGTCTTGGAAATATATTTTAATAATAAAAAATTATTAAGACAAAACACGCACACTCTACTTTGGTGGTTTAGTACAGGTTTTAAAACTAGATCTTAATAGTTCTGCTTTGGATATTAAGGCATCTGGTTGACACCATTAGCATTCAAACAACACGTCTGTACTGAAGATGAAAGTGTTACCTCTTGGTATTTACACATCCGACTCTTTAACAAGACATGACGACATTGATCCAGAAATTAACCTTTTTTTTTATCTGTAAATTCACAGTGATACAAAAATCAAGTTTTAAGTCACCCAAAGCTGATATTTGTTGTTTTTATTAGTCCGTCTTACATTTTAGATTTGAATTCAGACGCATTAATTAGCCCTATTTTAGGACTATACATTTACACTATTTATAACTATACACTACCTGACAAAAGTCTTGTGGCCTATCCAAGTTTTAGGAACAGCAAATAATAACTTGACTTCTAGTTGATCATTTGGTATCAGAAGTGGCAAAGGCCTCTAGATTATGCTTATTTGACCAAAATAAAATATGACCATGCCTTGATTTTAATGATTTAATTAGGACAGTAAGGTCTGACTTTGCTTAGACAAAAGTCTTGTCACTTAACAGAAATAATGTCCAGTATAGAATATAAAGTCATGCAGCAGAGGACAAAAAGTTAATATTGTGTATGACTCCCATGAGCTTGGAGGACTGCATCCATACATCTCTCCAATGACTCAAATAACTGAATAAAGTCATCTGGAATGGCAAAGAAAGTGTTCTTGCAGGACTCCCAGAGTTCATCAAGATTCTTTGGTTTTATCTTCAATGCCTCCTCCTTCATCTTACCCCAGACATGCTCAATAATGTTCATGTCTGATGACTGGGCTGGCCAATCCAGGAGCACCTTGATCTTTTTTGCTTTCAGGAACTTTGATATGGAGGCTGAAGTATGAGGAGCGCTATCCTGCTGAAGAATTTGCCCTCTCCTGTGGTTTGTAATGTAACGGGCAGCACAAATGTCTTGATACCTCTTGCTGTTGATGTTGCCGTCCACTCTGCAGGCCTCTCGCACGCCCCCATACTGAACGTAACTCCAAACCATGATTTTTCCTTAACCAAACTTGACTGATTTCTATGAGAATCTTGGGTTCATGCTGGTTCCAGTAGGTCTTCTGCAGTATTTGTGATGATTGGGATGCAGATCAACAGATGATTGATCTGAATAATCGACCTTCTGCCGCTTTTCCAAATGATCAACTGGAAGTCAAGTTATTATTTGTTGCTCTTACAACTGAGATAGACGACAAGACTTTTGTAAGCCAGTGTATACTATTTCTGACTATATATACATTTTCATTTTCTTTGGGAAGGTGATTGTTGTTGAAGAAAAACCTTGGAAAATAAATCTAATAGTTGGCAAGCCTTGGGTTAAAATAAAAATCATGCCATATCAAAATAACATTAGTCATTCACCTGCTTTAACTTGAAATTTCCAGTTTACAATCTGCAATAGTGAGTTTCGGAAGGACACTTTTTGCTAATGGTATGAATGCATGTCGAAACACCCTTCAGTTTAACTCTTTAACTGTAATGCTGGAGTTCACACTTAAAAATGATATATAGTTTGTCAAGATCGATTCAGATTTAGACTATTATACATATATTTATTTTAAGTGTATACAGAAAAACATCCGGGATGTTAAAGGGAATAGTTCTCAAAAATGAAAACGTCTAAATGTTTACAGTCATTCCAGCCCTGTATTATTGTATTTTGCTCAGCTGAAAACCAAATGTAGACAGTTCAAGCTGCTCATTTCCATAAAATTAAAGTGATAGTTCACCCAAAAATTAAAAACACCTCATCATTTACTCTTGCTCATGGGGTTTAAAGATAAATAAATGACAAAAATGTATTTTTTGGTGAACTACCCCTTTAATTTTATGATTTAAATCAGTGTTTCTTAATCCTGTTCCTGCAGGCACACCAACAGTACATATTTTGGATGTCTCCCTTATCTGACCCATTCATTTCAGGTTTCCGAGTCTCTTCTAATGTTCTGCTGAGTTGATTTAGGTGTGTTTGATTACACTGTAAAAAGCCATTCTGTGGCCTTGTAGATTTCATTAATATTAATATGTACACTTTATTGAATAAAATTAATTTCATGATTTTAGGGCTTTTTTTTTTGCTTTTAAATTACTTAAAGTAGTCTGTAATAAAATCTAATCAATTTTATTATGAGAATGTAGCTATTGTTTTTAAATAATTTAAATGAGAGAAAATATTGATCAAATCCAACGTGATTAAAATGAACATTATCAAATTAGCCAGGGGCATAAGTCAGGGCCAAATGTCAGTATGTCTAGCCGAGGAAAGGCTGCCCTTGCCGGATGCACGAGTGATGAGCACCTGTCACGACCTGGAGGTAGACATCGCCGCAATTGTCAAAGGACATTTTAAAATACGCGCCATCTTTATAAATAAACCACAGATTTGAGTTTTAAACAACTACATTCTCACATGAACAATTGTAAACACCTTATTACATGATACATTATGAGGAATATTTGATTATTGTATGAGTTTCCGCCGTTATCCTTAATTGGTGCAAAATGTCTTCTAATTATACCAACTAAAAAATAAAAATTCTTAAAATACTCTAAACAAGCGGTATACTTATTGTTAAAGTCAGATGTAAGTAATATTTTCGCTGGTAAAGAAAAAAACAATATTGCGATTCGGACTTGTGTGAGATTAAATTAGATTGAACCATCTTTGTATGGAACGGTTCAAAAGGTGTTCAAAAGCTTATACTCATCAACAAGCAATCAGTGTACTATAGCTAGAGTATAAAATGCATGTGGCTGAGCATAACGAAATGTTAATCAATCATGTTGTTTTACGTTATTATACAAAAAGGCAATCGGTTTCGGGTGGGATCCAACGCTTATTCACTTAAGAGAGCAGATTGCTAGAACTGAGCCGACTCCACTGCTGAACAGGTTCCACTAATTTAAGCTAAATTTAATACATTTTTACTCAATCCATACTTGGTGAATTTAATTAATAATATTGCTTGTAATCTGTAACCTTAATTTTATTGTGTAGATATTGGGTATTATTTTTTAGAGCTGATGAACAGGCTCCACACATGTTGTGTTAAATCAAAATAAAAACAATGAGTAGTTTTTATTAACATTGTGTTGGTTTTCTGTTCAATTAAATTTATATTTTTGTTTAAAATTGCTTATTATTGTAAGTACTGTTTGCAGTTACCCATTTTAAATGATTAATTCTGCATACTATCATCTTAAAAACATTGCAAGAATCAGATGCTTTGTTTCCAGTGAGGACTTAGAGAAACTTGTTTATGCTTTTATCAGCAGCACAACACATTACTGTAATGGACTCCTCACTGGCCTTCTCAAAAAGACAGTTGCAGCTCATCCAGAATGCTGCGGCCAGGATTCTGACCAGAACCAGGAAATCAGAGCACATCACACCTGTCCTCAGGTCTCTACACTGGCTCCCAGTTACATTCAAAATAGATTTTAAAGTATTATTACTTGTCTATAAATCACTAAATGGCCTAGGACCTCAATACATTACATATATGCTCACTGAATATAAACCTAACAGATCACTAAGATCTTTAGGATCATATACTAGAAATTCCAGGAGTTCAGTCAAAGCAGTGTGAATCAGCTACTGCGCCCCCTACTGCTGGAATCAGCTTCCAGAAATGATCAGATGTGCTCCAACATTAGGTATATTCAAATCATGACTGAAAACACATCTGTTTAGCTGTGCCTTTACTGAATGAGCACTGTGCTACGTCCGACAGATCGCACTATTATGTCTTTCTTTTCTTTTTTAATTTGTTTTTATTTTCTTATACATGTCTCTTTTATTCCTGTTTATATGAAGCACTTTGAATTGCCACTGAAATGTGCTGTATAAATAAATGTGCCTTGCCTTAATTTTAAATATAGCTAATTTAAATAATTGTTACTCATTATTAATTGTAGTATAATTAATAATATTGCTTGTTATCTGTTACCTCAATTTTATTGAGTAGATATAGGGTATTATTTTTTTACAGTGTAGGGAGAGGTTGAAAATGTGTACTTTTGGTGTGCCTTAAGGAACAGAGTTGGGAAACAAATGACTATAATTCTCCCCAGAATAACAAAGTTGCATTATATGTGTACTTAAATTCCCTATATGATTAATCAGGAAATATGCAACCACATTGAAACATCCTACAAAAATCAATCACATTGAAATCTGATCACTATATACACATTAATCAACCACATAGCATCTTTTTTGCAACCTGATTAAAGTTTCAATGGTTGAAATACTATTTGTGACTAACTAACAAACATTTTGACAATTAATCAACCACATTGGGTTAAAACTGGTGTGAAACGGCATTGAAAAGCACTAATTCTGTAGTATTGATTTAGTGAATACTTGTTTGTTCCATCTTACTATTACTATAGATACTAGTTTCTACTTCTGTTATCCATTTTTATGCTCCTTTGTTTATATATTTGGATCCATACACCCAGTAAATATTACACACACACAAATCTGGTCGTTGTTGACCATCTTGTATGTTTTCTTTGCATTTTATTTGTGTATCTCTTTGCATAATAATAATACATGATGTTGGAATGACTGCGAATAAACCCTGTATGATTGTATGGATTAAAAAGCATCGATGATTAAGAAGAGTGTGAAGGAAGACTGCTGAGAATAGTGCTAGTCAATGCTAAGTGAGTTTGAAAGCTGGAGGGAAGGGAGGAGCTGTGGCGAATCACTTGTTGAGGCATGTTCACCTGATATTTCCTGCACTGGTGGGTGGAGAAGGCTAAAGTGCTGCTAACTGAATTCCTACCTCAGGCTGCACTGAAACAACAGCTATGACGGCACTCTGGGGTTGTCCTGAATTCTAGCTGCTGTGCTTTCGGCTGTTTTGACTGTCATTCCTCTACTAGCTCTCCTCCTGCTAAACGACAATCAGATTTGTTCCAAAAATCAAAGGCATTTATAAGGAAAGAGCTGATTATCTGTAGAAATGCACCTATAATATTTACAGAATGGCAATGATATATATAAAAGATCAACAATGCTCTCAAACTCCATTTTAATAGAAGACGAACCATATTTTAAAGCGTGGTTTAGCCAAATATGTAAATCGTTATCAATCACAATAGACCCGATAGCTTTGTTCATCTTCAGAACCAAAATAAATATATTTTAAATGAAATCCTGGAGCTCTCTCGTCCTCTATAGACAGCAATGGTGTTGAGATGTTCAGTCTAGAAAAGAAACCAACAACTTTGCCAAAACATTCAATGGTTCAACTGTAATCATATGACACTATAAGAACTCTTTTAGGTGACAAAAACAACATAAAATGACTTTGTTCGTATATCTTCTCATCCATGTCATGTCAGAGAGTGTTTACTATGAGCCGAAGTGCAACACGCAAGCGTCGTATTGTCATAGTAAACGCAAAAAAAATACATAAATAAAAATTGTTGTTTTTATGGGGGGTTTTTTTGGCATACAAAAGTGTTCTTGGAGCTTCGCATGATTACAGTTGAAGCACTGAAGTCACATAGACTGTTTTGACTAGAAATGCACCTATCCCGATACTTCGAGATACTGGTTCGATACCGCACATTTTTGCTGGATAGTGTATCGGCCACCTGGATACCGATCCAAATCCGATCTTGCGTGTGCGGTATATTCTGTGTAATTTATAAGCCAACAAAAGCTATGAAGGTAGCCTATTATAAGGCACTAGAAAGTTATGTAGGCCTACAATATCCCAAATGTTCTGAAGCCATTCTATAGTTTAATGTGAAGTACAGATGAATATTCAAGTGGTTATATTCATGTTCAGTTCAGCGCTTCCCTCCTCTGCGCCTGTTAATTATTCTCTATTCATTCACAATTCAAGCTGCGTGTCACGTTCATGACAACATGAAAAACTTTCTCCAAGACTATTTGTTCCTGTCAGTGGAGAAATGCATTTAGTTTCGCATTAAATGGGTTCATTTTGACCTGCAACAAGGAGTTCATTGCTGTTTCTAAATCATGTTGTGCTGTGCCTGATCAGCAGATCGCATTCACAACACTGGAGTAGAGAGGGTTATTACCTGCTCTTCACACACAAAGTAGGCCTCCCTGAATTTCTTTTATTAAAAAAAGGCTCAATAACACATTAAACAGATCCTCAACGCACTGATTTCTTCCTTTTGTGCTGCTCAGTTTGAAAGTGTCCACAAAGACCAGAGGGCTGCGCGCTGTGTCTCAGTGATTCATCGGTTGCGCAGACGCGACGTGCGCTGCTCTGTAAAATTATTCTCACAATGAGTTTCTGTTCTCTCATCCGACTGAGTTTATTCTTCCGAGGGGAATACTTTCAGTGCTGCTAATAGTTTGTAAAGCCTGGCTCATTGTGGTCAAAGTAGTTGATTAAATTAATACAAGTGAAACTGACGGGGGCAATATGGATTGTCATTAACAGAAAATTATTTAGCCTAATATAGGCTACTCTGAACTGAATAATTCACTGTCATTTTATTTATATTAATATTTTATTTAACAGACCAGTTTGTGTTTTGATTAGTGTCAATAGTGGTAGCCTATTACAGATTTCAAAGAAAAATCTTAATTTTAAAAAAGGAAACATAAGCTGGACCACAACAGGTCAATGGCTAATGAATGCTCAAATAATGTAGCCTAGTTTACAGCACACATCATGTTTTTAGTTAGATTGTGTGTCTGTCATATACAGTCGGCCTAGAGCTCTGTTATTTTTTACTAAAGAAGATATATTATTTGAGATTATCAAAAGAAACTGTATTATGTTTAAAAAAAAAAAAAAACGGCACAGTATCGGGATCGGATCTGTATCGTCGATACTCAGAATTTTGGTATCGGATCCAAAAAAATGGTATCGGTGCATCCCTAGTTTTGACATGTATTTTTGGTTATTTTTGTTCAAACTACTACTTTAAAATGAACAGAAACAACACAATTCTTGAGAACTTAATTGTTTTATGTACAGTTTGTTAAGTTAATGGGTTTGTGTTGGAACAACATGAATAAATTGTGTGGACCCTGCATTTTTTTTACAGTGTATAGAGGATGAGAGAGCTCTTGTATTTCATCTAAAATATTTCAATTTGTGTTCTGAAGATGAACAAATGTCTTGGGGGATTGAAACGACATAGTGGCGAGTAAATAATTGAACAGAATTTACATTTTTAGGTGAACTAACCCTTTAAATGCCTGATAAAAATAATCTGTGTTTACAACACAACGAACAATAAAAGGGTCATAACATTGCTTCAACTATCTGACGAAGACTGAAAAGGTTCAAATATAGTATGTTTTAATCTATGCTTAACAATGTTTTTACAACCCAAAGAGCACTGAAAGGATCAAAACATTTGTATTCAATAAACAAACAGCGTTCTGACTACTAAAGACCAAAACATTTGTCTTCAATTAACAAACGGCATTTTAACCACCTAACAAAAACTGTTTAAAACTGCCGGCAGCTAGCTCTCTGCAACTCTCACATGGTCGCCCACTGAAGCTAAGCAGGGCTGCGCCCGGTCAGTACCTGGATGGGAGACCACATGGGAAAGGTAGGTTGCTGCCGGAAGTGGTGTTAGTGAGGCCAGCAGGGGGCGCCCAACCTGCGGTCTGTGTGGGTCCTAATGCCCCAGTATAGTGACGGGGACTCTATACTGCTCAGTGAGCGCCGTCTTTCGGATGAGACGTTAAACCGAGGTCCTGACTCTCTGTGGTCATTAAAAATCCCAGGATGTCCTTCGAGAAAGAGTAGGGGTTTAACCCCGGCGTCCTGGCCAAATCTGCCCACTGGCCTCTGTCCATCATGGCCTCCGAACCCTCCCCATATCATAATTGGCTTCATCACTCTGTCTCCTCTCCACCAATCAGCTGGTGTGTGGTGTGCGGTCTGGCGCAAAATGGCTGCCGTCGCGTCATCCAGGTGGATGCTGCACACTGGTGGTGGATGAGGATATTCCCCCCAATATGTAAAGCGCTTTGAGTGTCTAGAAAAGCGCTATATAAATGTAAGGAATTATTAATTATTATTATTAGTTTGCTCAATTTGAACAAATATTTCGACGAAACCAGAAATTGCCGAAACATTGCCTATGATTCACAAATAACATTTGAATAATTTTTGTGAAAACAGTAACCTGTTTTTGCTACCTGACGAAGGTTTTAATGGTCGAGAAATTATCAGTGACTAACAAATCTTCTGACAACCCAATGAGGGCCGAAGGACTCAATAAGCTGTCTGTTTACTATTAAACTACAGAGTTTGATAGCACTGTTCTTTTATATATAGAAAATTAAAGCCATTTTTAAGACCAATCAGATTCTTCTGCATTCAAACATTATTTTGATCACAATTTGTGCACAAAATTCATCAAAAATACCGTCTTGTTTTACACATTTCAACTGTGTCTGTCTCAAACACTGATGTCAGCAATTTCAACTACCTGTTGTTGCTCATGTGATTTAAAATCTCACAAGACTGGTGTAGCAGGTCTAATTCCTGCCAGCACATTTTCACCACGTCAGCCTTGATAGATTCAACCTGAGCGCCAGTATTTAGGGTCTAAAAGAAACGGTTATTTTAAAAAGGAGTGCTTGATAAACAGGTGTATTAAAAGCAGCAGGGCAGTGACATGCAAGGCACTTTCTGAAGATGCTATCTGTGCTTATAACATTCATATGATCCTACCAATAGCAGAAATGGGCATTTTTGCTGCACTGATTTTTGTCATCTAACAAACATGTGATCCCATGAATACAAACAAAGCTTCTTCCTCTTCAAAATATCCAGAAGAAGCACTTTAAAGAAATGAAAGTAAAACCGGCGCAGTTATTGGTTTGAGATCTCAGTCATCATCATATATAAAGTGCCACAGGATAAACTGTGCAAGATTTAAAGGCCACATGATGGTTTTCTACAGTATCCATTGATCAGGGGAAGATCTTTGAGAATGGAAAATGTTGTTCAGGATCTGAACACGTGCACTGCCCGCACCACGTACTGTCGGCAGATGGGACATTCGCTCATGCGTTTGCCACACTTTGTGCACGTGACCATGTGTCCGCACTCCAGAAGCACACAGTCTATGGGTGAGTCCATACAGATCTTACAGAGGTTCTCCTCCACGGCCGTCCCAGAGCCAGTGTCTGCACACAAACAAAGGAAACAAGAAACCATCACTGACTTATGGGGAAAATCTAGATGCAGGAGATTAAATTTGTGTTCAATCTATACACTGACTTGAAAACATCATGTAGGGTGAGTTATAACGGCAAAATGTTCTACTGTCCTAACAATTACATAAATAAATGTGCTGTCAAATGATTAAATCACATTCAAAACAAAAGTTTGTTTACATAATATTTGGTTTTTTGTGTTATGTGTATACAGTTGAAGTCAGAATTATTAGCCCCCCTGTAATTTCTGTATAAAAGAAAGATTTTTTCAACATAATAGTTTTAATAACTCTTTTTCTAATAACTTATTTCCTTTATTTTTGCCATGATGACAGTAAATACCATTTACTAGATATTTTTCAATATATTCAAAGTGACATTTAACCCATTTGTGCCCACATTTTAAAAATGGTTTCATGCATATATATCCTTGTTAATAGTGTCCTGTATGAACATGTTTTGCATGTTGCATTTTATTTTCTCCAGGTTTTTGATTTTTTTTTCAAGAAAATCACCTTTGAATATGCGGCAACTATAGTTGCCGGTGGGCAAGTATGTTGTAAGCACTGTTCAATGTAAAAATTGAATAGGAGAAAAACATTTGGCATCCTAACTTAAAACAACTGCTTTCAACAGATTAATTCATATTCATAAACACATTTATTATGGGTAAAATAAAATAAAAATGATATGAACCCCCCCAAAATTATCTATCATATAGTTTCATGAATATGAAGAATATTCATATATTCAGAGTTTCATGAACACGAAGATCTAATCCATTTGTCTTACAGTGATGAAACACACACTAGTAGACTATTGTGTCAAAAAGATAAATGAAAAAGTTAGTTATAATTATTTCTATACTAATATATAATTATATTTGTAATAATTATAATACAGTTAAATACAGTTGAAGTCATAATTATTTGCCCCTGTTTATTTATTTATTTTCTGCTTAACAGAGATAAGTTTTTTTTTCAACACATTTCTAAACATAATAGTTTTAATAACTCATCTCTAATAACTGATTTTTTTTATCTTTGCCATGATGACAGTAAATAATATTTTACTAGATATTTTTCAAGACACTTCTATACAGCTTAAAGTGACATTTAAAGGCTTAACTAGGTTAATTAGGTTAACTAGGCAGGTTAGGGTAATTAGGCAAGTTATTGTATAACGATGGTTTGTTCTGTAGACTATTGAAAAAATATATAGCTTAAAGGGGCTGATAATTTTAACCCTAAAATGAGTTTTAAAAAATTAAAAACTGCTTTTATTCTAGCCGAAATAAAACAAATAAGACTTTCTCCAGAAGAAAAAATATTATCAGACATACTGTGAAAATTTCCTTGCTCTGTTAAACATGATTTGGGAAGTATAAAAAAAAAATAACTCAAAGGGGGGCTAATAATTCTGACTTTAACTGTATATATTAAGACAATTATTGCAGTATTGAAATTTATTTTTGTAAACGAAAAACTTTTTCTCTCTATTTTCTATAAAACACAGACCCTGGTGCTTTTGAAAATCTTCACCCTGACAAGAGTTTTCAAAAATGTGGGTTTCAGTGACCTCATACTTTGTTTGTGTGTTGACGAACAGCCAAACCATGTAGAAAAAGCAGCGATTTAGACAATACCCATGTCTGTGTGGACAGCAGGGCTTAAGGTTGTGACTGAATTCGGTTGTAGTTTTGGGTTTTTCTTCAGTGATTCTGCTTTTTAACAGCAGGAGTTCATTATTCTCTGTGTTACTTTAAATCTATGTGGGAGAGGGACCAGTAGGAGAAGTTACGGTTTTTGCTGTGTATCAAAATGGGTATAAAAAAAGTCTACTTTAAAGTAACGATATTAGTTAAAGGGTTATTTTTAAATGGGGTATTATGAAAGCAAAAAAAAAAAACATTAAACAAGACCAATAACCTTGATTTATTAACTTATTAACACATTCCCTAATTCACCATTATTTATGTACTTACAAGGTATTTACTCATCAGCAACTATAGTTGTCACTTGAACATTTGACAAACTATACACAAAACTGTAGATCACAGAACTATAGATGAATCTAGAGACCTTCATGATAATGTTGATATATATTTGTAAACAAAAAATATTTTTATTAACATGAAAATTGCCTTTATTTGGGAGGGTTTGCCTCCATTTTTCATCCTGGAATTAGAGGTAGGAAGTTGAAAGCCTCAGGTGACAGGAAGTAAATCAATTCCTTTTTTTTTCTTTCTTGAAATCATTTATTTAACTATAGTTGCCGGTGGGCTTAAATGGGTTAAAGGCTTAACTAGGTTTATTATTAGTTGAATTAGGGTAATTTGGAAAGTCACTGTATAAATATTGCTAAGGAAGCTAATAATATTGACCTTAAAAAAAATTAAAACTGCTTTTATTTTAGCTGAAATAACACAAATAAGACTTTCTCCAGAAGAAAAAATATTATAGGAAATACTGTGAAAAAATACTTGCTCTGTTAAACATCATTTGGGATCATAAGTTGATTTTATCTGTATATATAATTTATATTTATTAATATATTCATTTATTTATTAAGTATCCACTGAATGCTTTGGCCAATGAAAGAAAAATCATGTGGTACATCCACCAAAAGTAAATAACATTTATTAATTTATTTAATTCTTGGATAATCTAATTTGTCAGACAAAAAAAGAAAAGAAAATACATTAAATAATTAACTAAGTGACACGCATAAATACCGCTTGTTAAAAAAAAAAAAGCTACACGCATGAATTCAATCTGCAAGCTTGGTGATCGTGAACTGTTGATTGAATCAATTATGCATGACTTCACAATAAACTGGACATAATACTCTTGACAGATTAAATGGCCACTTAAAATGAATGAAATCTACTCATAACATTTTGAAATCCTATGAAGTGAACTCACCTGTGCCTTCTGTGGCGTTAGACACTGTCAAAACACACACACACACACACACACACACACACACACACACACAAAAAAAGAATTAAAAAATACAGCTTAGGTTAATGTAATCAACAGAAATAATACATTGAATTTCTATGGTTACTTTAGTAAATGGGATCATGTTTGTCCCAATATACTGAATAAAATACAACTTCATTATTATTATTATTATTAATTAATTAATTTGTCTAGTTTTTTCCATGCAGTTATTCTCTGATGTTATGTATCTAATGTACTTTATTTGGTATTTATACATTTAGGGCTCTATTTTAACAGTTTAGGTGAAAAGTCTAAAGTGTATGGCACAAAAGCATTAAGGGCTTGTCTGAATCCACTTTTGCTATTTTAAAAAGGGAAAAAAATCACATAGGCGCATAACTAACGCGCTCTGCACTGGACTTTAGACCTGCTTTTAGTTCGTCAAAAGTCTATTTCAGTTTCACAAAATAGCAACGCACCAACAATGCGCCTTACCACACCTTCATTTTAGACCTCAACACCCATGAGTCCACAAAGTGGCGCAAATAGATTTGCTATTTAAACAACGTGGCACAAAACAGGAAAATTAGGGTTGCGCTGGTCTGAAAATAGCAACAAATCACGCCAAACATGTCTTGCGCCTTATTGCGCCGGGTGTATGATAGGGCCCACACTCTTCTTGTTTTGCTAATTGATTTAATGAATGAGGGGTTAGGGAATGGGATTAACAATGTACAATATATTACTGTTTACCTCTCTCAATATTTAATTTGTTTTGTCATACAAGAGACTAATAAAATGACTGAAAACAAAATACGACTTGAGGAAATAACACTTTGTTTTGGTTGTTTACACAAAATGCACGATCTGCGGATTGTAAACAAAATCCCACAAGATTTCTAGAAACATCTTAAGCAGAGATGCCCAAACTAGAGCCCAACCTTTGATTTGGCCCACCATCCCATGTTGGAAGCGAGGGAGAATGACAGATATTTATTTATATAGATTTAACTAAAATTTTGTTTGTTTTATTGTTAAGCTACAAAAAAGCCAAATCAAACTGAAAGTTCCAATTAAATGTTGTAAATTGATTAGATTTGATTTGTATGTAAATACTGCCACTTGACAGACAATGCACAAGACATCAGCAACTTGACTAGTGTATACAACATTAAACTTCATACTACGGTGACCGTGAAATGCAAAACAACATTACAAAGTGTGAAACACATTTACGAAGCTCGAAACAAATTTACATTTTAGAAAAAAAATGAACAAGACGCAAAACACTTTTACCAGTCCCGAAACAAATTTACTCTTACAGATTCCTTACAGAAAGGGAATGTACCACACACTGGGGGTGACGCGGGGAAAAGTGTCGTTGTTGGTGGTGAGCGCAGTAAATTTGTGTTGTGGAGTACATGGCGTAAATAAAGTTTATGGTGACTGAACATGGACTGCGGTCGAGGGTTGTTTTGCCCGTTTTGTGGCAAACACATGAGAAGCTTAACACGATTTCGCTTTACCTTGTGGTCGGTGTTTGGAGTTTCTAAAGGACGCGGACCAGACGGAAACACCAGACATACTGCATCAATGTGTTCAATATTTTAGCGAGGGCCACTCGTACGCTGTAATCGTGGACATAATGTCAAGTCTACACGGTGTAAACATCTGCTTGAGGACACTTCAACTTACAGTTTAACTGGTGTCCGTGTTAACTGGTGACCCTTTCCAGATGTAAACTATATACATTTGCAGACTGGCAGATTCGTCACTTTTTCACAGCAACAAAACATGCCCATACCAAATAAATATTCTTATTACTTTGTGTCAGTGTCATTGTAAACATGATTGATTTTAATATTTGTGTGGCAGAACAGTATATAACCAAAATTAATGTAAAGAAATAATTATAATTTACATGTCATCAATGGAATTCAAACCCAAGTCAATAGGTTCAACCTATCTAACTGAGCTATTCAGGACTACACATTGAGGTCAGTTTTGATATTTTTATCAGTCAACATATGTTGTGCTTTGGTTGTGGACTCGTGTTAACTTGTTTCCATGTACTTGCGTTTCCATGTTTCTACATGCTCTCATGCTGATATTTTCTCAGAATAGCTCTAAATGACAAAACGATGTTTTATCGCAGTTGGTCAAACCATGATTTTTATAATTGTAGACTCATGTTAACCTGTGCCTTTGGACTCATGTTAACCCGTGTCTGCGAAGTCACACACGAGCTGATATTTTCCGGTGTGTGGTACATTCCACGTCACTTCCGGTGTGTGGTACATTCCCTTTCCGTAAGGAATCTGTCATTGTAAATTTGTTTGGGGACTGGTAAAAGTGTTTTGAGTCTTGTTATTTTTTTTCTAAAGCGTAAATTAGTTCCATCCTTGGTAAAATCGTTTTTCCTATGTAACTGTGTCTTATGATAGGTAAAAATGTTTTCCAAAATGTTAATTTGTCTTAAGCTTCGTAAAAGTGTTTCACACTTTGTAATGTTGTTTTGCACTTCCCGGCCACCGTACCACAGTGTTAACATGAATAAATTGTATTTATTGTAATAAATTCATTATAAGATGTAAAAAGATATAACACATTAGGTAATACAATTAAAGTAATTTTGGCTATTTCTTTTGAATTATTACGGAATAAATGAAGAAATTATTTATGGAAACTTTAATAAAATACAAGTTTGTTATATTTACCCTCGACCCACAGCCCTCAATCAAGTTTGGTTTTTGGCCCTTCATGAGAAAATGTTTGGGCACTGGAAAGTGCTGAGCTGACAGTAAAAGCCCTCTTCAAACTCTTTACCCATGTTTTGAAGGTCCTTCTGATCGTTGTACAGGCGTGTGACCCTCTCCATCAACTCCCATTTCTCACAGCAGCCCTTGTAGTCGACAAAGTTTCGGGCTAGAATCTCCTTCAACTGCCGGACACTTAAATCCTCGATATCCTCCACTGATCTGAGGTCTGATAGAGACGCCCGTCGACCAGGAGCCAACACTTCCTCAGAGTCTGAAAACTGACACACAAAGAGACAGAAAGTAAGCACACTACCTGACAAAAGTCTTGTTGTCGATTTCAGTTGTAAGAGCAACAATTAATAACTTGACTTCTAGTTGATCATTTGGAAAAGTGGCAGAAGGTCGATTTGTCAGATGAATCATCTGTTGAACTGCATCCCAATCATCACACATACTGCAGAAGATCTACTGGAACCAGCATAGACCCAAGATTCTCAGAGGAATCAGTCAAGTTTGGTGAAGGAAAAATCATGGTTTGGGGTTACATTCAGTATGGGGGTGTGCAAGGGATATGCAGAGTGGATGGCAACATCAACAGCCTGAGGTATCAAGACATTTGTGCTGCCCGTTACATTACAAACCACAGGAGAGGGCAAACTCTTCAGCAGGATAGCGCTCCTCATACTTCAGCCTCCATATCAAAGTTCCTGAAAGCAAAAAAGATCAAGGTGCTCCAGGATTGGCCAGCCCAGTCATCAGACATGAACATTATTGAGCATGTCTGGGGTAAGATGAAGGCGGCATTGAAGATAAAACCAAAGAATCTTGATGAACTCTGGGAGTCCTGCAAGAATGCTTTCTTTGCCATTCCAGATGACTTTATTAATACGTTATTTGAGTCATTGCAGAGATGTATGGATGCAGTCCTCCAAGCTCATGAGAGTCATACACAATATTAACTCTTTAATAAGTGTTATCTAGAGGCCTTTGCCTTTCATAAAAAAAACACTTCTGATACCAAATGATCAACTAGAAGTCTAGTTATTATTTGTTGTGCCTAAAACTTGAATAGGCGACAAGACACAGGCCATCACAGGAGTCATATGTGATCCATTTGTCTATCAGTGGAATGATTTTGCATGCACTTAGGATGCAAAGCCAACTTTAGGGAAGAAGAAAGACTGCTGAATTAAGGTCATGAGTTGGAAAATGAAAGTGTGTCATCATTACTTTCACTTTTCCATTTTAGAAACCAGTTTACCGGTTCGTCACCCAAAGCCATAACCACAGAGCAATCTAAAGAGGAGCAAATCAGCTGTGGCAAACAAACCAAATATGAAGAGAAGTGTATGACATGCCAAGAAAGATGCAAAGGGGATTATAAAACACACACAGACTATTGATTAATGTAAGACAGTGTGATGAAAGTTTAAGTCCACATCCTGTTAATATGCAAACAATATATGCTAATGCAGCGATAACATCTGCAGTTTAAAGGTCTGTTTGAAGGACTTCTACACTTCAGTCTTTATTATTATTACACCAAGGAGTGGTGCGCTGTGTTGGCCTTCCACTACACTGTTAAAGGGGAAATGAAGCACTCAGTCAAGTTTACAATATTTTGTACATTGGATTCCACTATAATGAAAATATATTAAACAAACTGGATTAATGTAACCATTTAGAAGAAAACGGCATGTTTCACTATAGATTTTAGACCTAGGGCGCCGCCATCTTGGAATGTAGCTGTGTCTGACGTCACGGGGTTGGTTCAGTTTTCTCAGCTGAACAGACACAGTGGAAGTAAAGGAGTGAACCCAGAGACTGTAAAGCCTAATTTAACCCAATGCGTAAAGTTGTGGGCGTGGAGCTGCTGCAAATACAAGCATCAGATGTGTGTCTAATATAAAAGTGTATATATTTATTCTATTTTCTTTATTTCCCTTTTAATTGCGATCATTTGATGCGCTTTGATTCACTCTCTGTATTACGCTGCCTGACTGGGTTTCAACCATGATTGTAACGGACCGAACAGCCTAATTTAACCCAATGCATGAAGCTGGTGCAAATACAACAAATACAAGCATTTAAGAGTCTTAAGTTGTGTATTTTTCTTATTTTAATACCTCTCGTTTGATGCGCTGTGGTCCACTCTCTCACGCTGCTCCAGCACTGCCTGACAAGGGGATTTACATTCAGACTAATGCAATGATTAAAATGATACATGACTTCATGCTTTACTAAGTCACGTCTGTGTGCATTATGTCAAGACATAGTTCCTTTTCAAGTCGATCAACTCGATCTCTCAACATTTATGGAGGGAAAGAGGGAAGGATTTGCAAATATGGGAGTTTCCATTTGGGCACGCGCTGATTTTCACAGAGGCGAGGCAAAACAAACACACAGACGCAGGGAAGAAAGACAGTAATTGTGTTTACATGGACATCAGTAATCAAATTATTTGCCAAATTATTAATTTGTCAACTTTAACTGCAGTTTGGCACTTTCACTTTTTATTCAGGAACATTTCCTACATGCCCCCCGTCACAAATGAGATATTGAAAGCGAGGAACTGCTGGAGAGTGGAGTTTTAATGGAATGCTTGATACCGCATGACAGTAATAGTTTGTGGTGTTTACATGTTTACATTCGGAGAGCAGCATTTACAGCGGATCTTTCAGTCTATAATATTGTACTATAATACTGCAGTGATATTATTGTACTGTAAACTTAGTAACTAAATCATTTTGACTATGGTACGTCTTTAAAAACTGAAAGAGCACTGCTGACGATACAAAGTAACTTTGCCATCTAAATGAACAAACAAAGGGCACTGCTCTCTCACACACACTTACCAAATCTGTAGACACAGGACAATCAATACAAACTGGAGCTGTGTCTTTTTTTTTTTTTAAAAGGAGACGAGCGGCAAATCTGGATATCATCATTTCCAGATGTGAAAAGCTCTCGGGAAAAAATGTTCCTTACAAACGCATTTTTGTCGCGTGCACTGTAATCCACACGTGAGTCCAGCTGCGCTCTCATAGCGCGGAAATGAAAACAAAACCTTCGTTGCAGCACAATAATGAACGCAGCACAATAATAAATGCAACACTGACAACCCATGTCTCCAAATTCTCATTCTTTCACTTGTTTTGGCAACACAATGTGGCGTCTCTCTGCCGTCTGAACACTGTAACAGGTAAAACAGTCTTCGAAGCTATCATGCAGATTAATGAAGTTGCACCTCATACACAATAAAGCGTGCTGATTGGTTTGAACCAAGTCTTTCTCATGAATTAATGCTGCACACTCAGAGACGTCACGATGTACTCGCAGGTACAGACAGCCACTCTCCACGCTGGACTACACGCTAGTAACTAATCGCCGTGACGCAGCTTTAAAAATTAGTTTCAAACCGGAAGAACGAATTTGCTCAAAATAACGCAAAAACAACCAATTTTCACTTTTTAGTGCAATATATGTGTCCTAATAGTGTTTATAGCAGCGTGGGACACATATATGACTGTCAACAGCTCAACAAATGTGTTTTGGTGTTTCGTGACCCTTTAAATGCATAGTTTTATTGCTTTATTTTAAATAAACACATTTAAATAAACACAATTAAGCATTTCTTTTTATTTGTCTATTAATTGTGCATTTAAATTGTGATTAATTTATACACAATTTAATGCTTCAATCATTAAATTGATAATTTGGTTCTTCGTTTTATTTCTAACCAGCACTCCTGGTCCTCCATATTACTGAGGTGAAATTGGTTTTATATTCACATTGGTTTATTTTTGAACAATGACAGCCTGTGACGCGCTCCCTGTATTGTTTACCATGTTACTGTGAATATTTGGTCTGAAACAGCATGCAAGTATTGCTTAGTATTAAGTGTAATTCCTCCACCCCGCCGACCAACCACTAAGCATACAGTAGAGAGAGTGAGACCAGCGATCCCTGCATGTATAAAATATTGCACATTATGACAAGTTTTGCTTGCTACACAACTGAAAATGTGCTAGATATAATACAGTTTATCATTGGGAATTGTGGTATTATAAAGTACTATAGTTTTCTAAATGGAGAATGACATGATCTAGTGGATTGTCTACTGTCATCTTTAATGTGTGCGTTCAGGATTTCAGGAGGCATGGCTTTGGACGGCAGGGGAGGGACTGCGTTTTCAAAGCCATTATGCTAACAGATAGCAGTTTGGCAGATCATCTACTGTCCCTTGAGAGGCACTGGCATGAAAAGAAAAGACTTGAAAATAGACGAGCGTTTCATGAAAGGAAAACAACAAATTACCAAGAGGCCAAATCTTTCAGTGCAAAAAATAATAATAATAATAATACTGATTCACAGAAAGATTCAACGAATTGACTGTTCTTTCCTCTGCCCCATTGAACAGGCCAGAGAGAGCAGCCGAAAGAAGAAGAGGAGAGGAGTTTCAGGAGTTACCTGCTCCTGCTCCATCTGCAGCTCAGTGTCCATCTCGCTCTCAGCTGTCACCTCAGGCAAGCTCTGGGGGTCAAAGGTCACAGCCAACACAGTTTAACACCGCTGTGCTAGCCGTCTTACTCGCTTTATTTTATAACAAATACTACACATACTCCTCTGTGTGCTTAACAGTGAGTGTGTGTTGAAAAAGGAGCCATTTTAAAGCTGGACTTTAGTGCTGTGTGAACCAGACTGAGGAGTAAAGCAGAGGGGCGGTGAACACTGATGTATTCGATCAAAATTCAATAAATATTTAGATACAATGTTAACATGTTTAATGTAGCAAGGTAAATTTAAGCAAACCATTAACAGTTTTACCTTCGTCACAGTCTTGGACATGTGAACGATCAGTAACAACATTGTCTTTGATGCATTGTTAGATTTTCATTGTTTTCTCCCTAATTTACTGTTGGTGGCTGTTTTTGCCCCATTGACTTCCATTATAACCAGATTTGATGGTGCATAAATACTGTCTTTGTTTTTGTTTACTCCACGTAGTTCTGGGAGCTGAGATGCATATTTTGATTTTCTCAGACACATCAAATTAAGTGCACAAACGTCACTCTTACACACTCACAGACACACACTTTAATTTGCTGTTATACTCCATATAAAATCCAGAAACTAAAGGTGCGTCCCAAATCGCATACTTATGCACTATTCTACGCCTTTTTGTAGTATAAATAGTGTAAGTAGTGCGTTTACACTGAAAACTCTGAAAATAACAAGTGCACTTTAATTACCCGGATGATGCACTTATTCGGCCAGTAAAATGAAGTGTGGAATGATGGACACTTCACGCACTTAACGATCACAGTTTTGCTCACAAAGCGGAAAGGGCGGAGCTATCACTGTTAGATAACTTAATTTATTTTGGATTGTGAAAGCGAAATTCTCCTATGAGAGTGATTATAGCGCCTCCCGATGGGAAATGCAGTTATACTCACGGCAGGTATTATTTGGTACTTTGTTCATTTATTTCACTAATTTGGCAACCGGCAAACGTCATCTGGGAAAAGGGTTGAATTTTCACTTAGTAAAAAAAACCAGTAGTGTTCCTTTTAGGACGACACCACATACATATACTATGCTGTTGAATGTGTAAGTGCATAAGTACATAGTGCATGAGTGCAAAGTGTGCCATTTGGGACGCAGCTTAAGCTTTTTTCTGCACAGGCCAATCTAAAGGGTTAATGTTGCCAACTGATGATCAACAATATAAATGACAAATTTTACCTCTTCTCAGCAGGCAAAACCGCTAGCAATCAAAATTGCATAATTATACACTGTTATGGGTTTGTAATCAAAAAATGTGGTTATAATGGAAGTAAATGGGGCAAAAATACTAGCACACATGCTAAACATACTAGCAACATGCTAATTCAGGTAAAGTCTAGATCGGATATGCGGCCGGCCAGAAGTGCGATATGCACATTAATATAGCCGCATTTTTTTATGACACTGTATAACAATAATTAATATTTTTACAGTACTGTGACGGTTGGGTTTAGGTTGGGGAGGGGGTAAGGGTTAAAAAATACAATTTATTGGCTAATTTAATAGATAAGATAAATAATACTCGGTACAACTACTTTTAACAACAACAACCGCTAATTCATGCCAGCAACATGCTAATTCATACTAGAAACATGCTAATTCATACTAGAAACATACTAATTCATAATAGCAACATGCTAATTCATACTTGAAACATACTAACAAACATACTAATCATACTGGTAACATGTTACTATGTTTCTAGTATGAACAAGTATGTTTGCTAGTATGATTAGTATGTTTGTTAGTATGTTTCTAGTATGGATCGGTATATTCTAGTTATTATATATGATGAAAAATAGCCAATATGTTTGAGGAAAAATACCATTCAGAATTTGGGGAAAAAAACAATAATAATAGTAGTAATAGATAATATATATTTTTTTGGGGTGGAGGGCGGGACTTCCAGCGGTTAACTGAAGCGCATAGCCGCTTTTGTCTCCCGTTCGGTCGGAGTTAACTTTCCCATTTTAATTCAAATAAAAACTCATCTCTTGATCAAATTTTATGATGGAATGGGGGAACAGCAGAAATGTCAAGGAAAACAGTAATAATGATAATAATATTTTTAAGGACACATAAATTGATCTAAAGGCTCATTAAGATACTTATATTCAATGTAGTGTTATCAAAATAATGGAGCATTGATGAATATTATATATATATATATATATATATATATATATATATATATATATATATATATATATATATATATATATATATATATATATATATATATATATATACATACAGTTGAAGTCAAAATTATTAGCCCCCTGTTTATTTTTCCCCCAATTTCTGTTTACCGGGGAGAAGATTTTTTTCAACACATTTCTAAACATAATAGTTTTAATAACTCATTTCTTATAAATCATTTATTTTATCTTATCATGATGACAGTAAAAAATATTTTACTAGATATTTGTCAAGACGCTTCTTTACAGCTTAGTGACATTTAAAAGCTTAACTAGGTTAATTAGGTTAACCAGGCAAGTTAAGGTAATTAGGCAAGTTATTGTATAATGATGGTTTGTTCTGTAGACTCTCGAAAAAATATATAGCTTAAAGGGGCTAATAATTTTGACCTTAAAACGGTTTTTAAAAAACTAAAAACTGCTTTTATTCTAGCCGAAATAAAACAAATAAGACTTTCTCCAGAAGAAAAAAATATTATCAGACATACTGTGAAAATTTCCTTGCTCTGTTAAACATAATTTGGGAAATATTAAAAAAATAATTACAAAAATTCAAAGGGGGGCTAATAATTCTGACTTTAACTGTATATATATTTTTACCTTTTGACCCTGTGATCACATGCACCTGATTTAACCAATTGATTACTATTATTATTAGTTTGTACCTGTCCATTTTCCATGGCTTGTGTCTGTGGTCCCAGTTCTGTTGTGTTGTTGTTCCCTGATGGGCTCACTGTAATGACGGGAGTGTCCAGGGTCTCCTGCTGGTCTAAGCGTGTGGTTTCTGGGGCTGGAATGTGCGTATCAGACGTGGGCGTCTGCTGGCCAAGAACCAGCTCGACCAGCTCCTCCTTCTCACGGCACATCTGCGTCGGGATGCCGTGCAGGTGAAGGTAGTCCCTGAGATCCTTCACCTTGAGCTTCATCAGTTCTGCTCGCTCAAACAAGATGCCGCGGAAACGCTGGCAGGTGCGGCACAGCCACGGCTGGAGCTCCTGCTGAGTGGAGCACTGGCTGCAGTAGCTCTTCTTGCAGTCCATGCACACGTGCTGCAAACAATAATGGGAGAGGTTGTTTTTAAGGTCCTGTGAAGTGCTTTTGAAATGGGCAGTTTTTATTTAATGTTTGACATAATCTCAATGGAAACATGTAGCTCCTCCCCTTTTTAAAAAACAGCCAATAGCATTTGATTTTAATCACTCGGTAATCGCTCGGCAATATCTCAAGACTGATTTTTCTAAGGTTTTATGGACTGATGAAATGAGAGTGAGTCTTGCTGGGCCCGTGGCTGGATCGGTAAAGGGCAGAGAGCTCCAGTCCAACTCAGACGCCAGCAAGGTGGAGGTGGAGTACTGGTTTGGGCTGGTATCAAAGATGAGCTTGTGGGGCATTTTCGGGTTGAGGATGGAGTCAAGCTCAACTCCCAGTCCTACTGCCATGTTTCTGGAAGACACCTTCTTCAAGCAGTGGTACAGGAAGAAGTCTGCATCATTCAAGAAAAACATGATTTTCATGCAGGACAATGCTCCATCACACGCGTCCAAGTACTCCACAGCGTGGCTGGCAAGAAAGGGTCTAAAAGAAGAAAAACTAATGACATGGTCTCCTTGTTCACCTGATCTGAACCCTATAAAGAACCTGTGGTCCATCATCAAATGTGAGATTTACAAGGAGGGAAAACAGTACACCTCTCTGAACAGTGTCTGGGAGGCTGTGGTTGCTGCTGCACGCAATGTTGATGGTGAACAGATCAAAACACTGACAGAATCCATGGATGGCAGGCTTTTGAGTGTCCTTGCAAAGAAAGCTGGCTATATGGTCACTAATTTGTTTTTGTTTTGTTGTTGAATGTCAGAAATGTATATTTGTGAATGTTGAGATGTTATATTGGTTTCACTGGTGAAAATAAATCATTGAAATGGGTATATATTTGTTTTTTGTTAAGTTGCCTAATAATTCTGCACAGTAATAGTCACCTGCACACACAGATATCCTCCTAAAATAGCTCAAACTAAAAACAAACTAAAAACTACTTGTCATTTTGTTTTTGATCGTCAGCATGATGTAGGCATATAGTATTAATATTTATACAATATAGTTATAATGATATTTATACATGATCAAACTAGTGTGCAACTTAATCAAAACTGATACCAAAATTGTTTTAAATTTAGTTTTGTATTTCAGGCCTAAATAAGTATTTATTGCATTTTACTTAATTTGTAATTGATTTATTCTTTGAAACTTTAATATTAATTTATACAATTGCATGTATGTGTACGCAGGTGACCATCAACCATTTTCTCAGAGTATGACAAGCTGACAAAACATTGCTGCAGCTCTGATGCATGTTTTTTTTTTATGGAAAAAATTACAAAGCACTGCAGTGTTTGTGTGTTCTGTGTTTGTCTAAGATAATTAGTCTACTAAAATGTGCATATTCCATACAAGATAAAGCTGATCGGTCAGTTCTTGTCACGTGACTCAAAAGCATTCTGAAAAGTTAAGATGTGCTCGAGCCTTCCAGGCACTAACAGTTGAAAACATCACTGCCAATATGTAAAGCTAGCCACACACCTCCATTGGAAATAACGATCTTGCACACGGACAAGACGCGATATGTGAACGGCCACAAAGGCTGCCATCATTTGCTATCTCCAGCAGTGGATGATCTTCTTGCACAGACATGCTGGATTCACCTGATTTGTTAAAAAAATGGGTTGGGGATCCATTCCTTGGCAGTTTGTGGATCCTTCACTGGACATTTTCCCCTACATAATAAAACTTTCCAAAGACGTCTGTTTCTTAATCAGTTTTGCTAGCTTGACGGTACAATTTTGGCGCTCAAGTGACTGAGAGAATATGGTAATTTTTCAAAATAAAAGATTGTTGAGACTCAGATAATAAATAAAATAGAAATAAATTATGATTTCTTGTGTGGTCCTGTATCAATTGATCCATGGACTGGTACTGGTCCGCGGCCCGGGGCTTTGGGAACCACTGATGTCGAATGTAAATGTCCTTGTAAATGTTATTTAATGTGGTTTTTATGTTATTTGTGAATGTGTTCTACAGAAGCGGACTGCAGCTTTTATAATAGAGCTCTTTTGAACAAATTCTTCCAATGAGTCAGTAGTTTTTAAGGAAAATTTGCCTTTTTCAGCCGATAAGTATTGTTTCTACTGTATAGAAGTGATCTGAACTCTGAGTCCTCCAATAGAGGATAGCTGAGATTGCAAAGGCTGCGCAATAAGTTAATGGCCCGTTTCCACTGAGTGGTATGGTACGGTACGATATGGGTCACCTTTTTCAGGCTGGCGTTTCCACTGCCAATTTTGGTGGCCGTGGTGTACGACAGAAAGTTTCAGTCGACATCATTCTCACTCGAGGAAATGTCAAAGTAAAGCTGTATGGATCTCACAAAACAGATGCTTTATACACATAAATACTTGTGTATAAATGTTCATTACTAACTTTTCTACGAACATGATTTGATAACTGCAGATCAATGATAGCCTACTGTAACGTCTGCAATTATATAATAAATAAATGCAACAAATGAATACATACAGACCCTTACAGTCGCCGATATGTTACCAATTACAGAAAAATTACACACAGCACACATTTAGTACTTATTTGGGTTAAAAAAAAAAAAACACACAACATATAACCCAGTCACTGCAAACCTGTCACCTGTATCTTTACACTTCAGCAGCACATGTAACCTCTTGTTAGAAAGTAATTCCGTCATTCCCAGTCCATAATAATCTAAAAGGTGATGATAATAGTTAAACATAGCAGTTTGTTCATCTTTTAGGTTGCTGAAAGAATCATTTGCTCCTTTGTTTTTTCAGGCTTCTCCTTTGTTTGAGCTCGATTTGACCATGGCTCGTTATTATAAGTAATGGAAAAAAGTGGAAATAGGCAAAAAATGTTGCTAACATTCTTTTTTTATGCAAACATGATGGAAAATGTGCATTGCCTAACCAAAAATGACAGAGGTCATGTCCATGTATTGTGCGAGAAGTCAATATATTGATGATTGTGACAGGCCTAGGGAAGGGCAGTAACGCTGGATGAGCACGCTCCACATAATGACTCTACTCACTGACGCCTGAAAATGTATGTAGGACATTATGTAGAATGTGCAGTGGCTGTAGTGTAAACTGGGGCTTAAGGCTTCCCACCCTTTCATGAACAGCAGATTCAAGGACTTTCAAGCACTTTTTAGAGCAGCATTCATTTGAAATTAAGCACCTTTGTAAATCACCATGAAAGTCTTAACATTTCACTTACACTACATATTTACATTAAAATGTCAGAGTGATGATGATGTTGATGTCAAAAAAACAGTTTTTAATCAGCTAAAAAAAACTTTCATACAATTTGTTGAATTCAAATTAGTAATATTAGTTTGTTCTTATTATTTATTGTTAATTTTTAATTTAAGAATTTCTGTTTTTAAGAGCGGCACAGTAACTGTTGAAATAACATCATAAACAAATGTAATTTCAATTTTAATTTAAGCACTTTCAAGGGCCTGCGTTTGTTTTTAGGTACTTTACAGACCTTGAATCAATGTCTGAATTTCAAGTACTTTTATGAAGCGTAGGAGCCCTCAATGTTGATGAGAACTTTTTTTTTTTTATTAAAAGAGCTCCAAAAGGCAAGTATGAGAGCAGTTACTTACATCTTGTCTTGTCATGATTGCCTAAAATTAAAGGGCAGGGTATTTTGCATATAGCCGAAGCCGTTTATCTAAAATATCAGGAAGTAATGGATATTATCATTATAATAAAGACTCTTCAGAATCTCCAGTCAATCTACTAGAATGAGGCTTGAGTCTCATGATCTTCAGCAACAGGGCCAGCTGGAACAGGAATAAAACTCAACTAGACATTCTGACCTGAAAAACTAAACCTTCACATGTGAGTGTCTAGCATGATAATCAGTGAGCATAGACTTAAAACCTGCTCATGAGGACATCAGTGCTCTTTTAGGTGTGTGGCTGTTGGGTTCCACTTTAACTTTAAAAACAAATAAACTTGCATGAATTATAAAATAAGTGCAATTTATGTCTAGCACAAGGTTTAATTCGGTGTAATTCACATTACCTCTTCACATTAAAATTCTGTCATCATTTACTCATCCTAACTTCTAAATTTGAGGAGCCAAAGAAACAGATTTCCATTCATTCATTTTCTTTTCGGCTTAGTCCATTTACTAATCTGGGGTCACCAATAAACCCCCAACTTATCCAGCATATGTTTTACGCAGCGAATGTCCTTCCAGCTGCAACCCATCACTGGGAAACATCTAAACACACTAATTCACACACATACACTACAGACAATTTTATCTTACCCAATTCACCTATAGCGCATGTCTTTGGACTTGTGGGGGAAACCGGAGCACCCGGAGGAAACCCACACGAACATGGAGAGAACACGCAAACTAAATCTTATTAAATGTTGTCATTTATGTTGTACATTCGTAGTTCGTTGAGAAGCGATGCAAAAAGATGTCATTATCGCAGAACTATTATCTTGATGCCATTAAACCAAACTTGAATTTAATTTAATTAGAATTTTTTGTTGTGTGTAGCTTATCAGTGTACTATGATGTGTGGTAAACTCTGCTCTGTCTAAATGCAATGTCCCATAATGCTTTTTCAATATGGATGCTTAAAGGGATAGTTCACCAAAAACGAAAATTTCCTCACCGTTTTCAGTAGGGATGCAGCAAAATGAAATTTTTTGGCCGAAAATCAAAACATTAAAATAAATTATGCCAACCCTTAAGCCTGGTTTATACTTCTGTGTCAAGTGATCGGCGTGACCCACGGCGCATGCCTTGCACATTGCCGTGCATTTATACTTCTGCTCGCTTTTTCTGTTGTTCTGCAATAATACTTCCGAAATGCTAGTTGGCAGTGAGGTGTTTATGTTCCTCTGTGTCGGGTTTCTTCGCTAGTGTTTTGTTTTTTTCTGAATGCTTCCTTAATGTAGGAACTTGGCTCAAGCTCGCTCATTTTGAGGCGGGAGTCGGCAGACGTGCAATAACTTTAACCATAAGGTAAACACAAAACAAAACTTTTCATCTGGAGCTCCTTCACGGGACTCCACACTTGTAAACACTCGCTCCAATGGACCCGCGCGGCTCTCGGTCCCACCCACACTCGTCAGCGCTACCAAGCCGACCAATCACAGGGCTTGCGCTATGCGTCGTTGCGACGTGTAGTTAGATTTTTTTGTGAGGGACGTCCACGGCCAGGGCTTTGCGTCCACGTGTAGGCTGCGCCGTAGCATATGCGTGTGCTTGACGCAAAAGTATAAATCAGTCTTCAGTTGCATTGCATTTATGGCTATGACTGTGTACTATCCTTACTGAAATCAATAGGGATGTAACGATTCACCGTGAGCCGGCTGAAAATCGATTCAAATATGTGACGATTCAAATCGGTAAAAATGTTAAATGAATCAAAGAGTAGAATGGCAGCCGTGAAGTGCGCCAGACAATCACTAGCTGTGTGCAAATACTGCAAAAATACGTTACTTACACTAACAGAACAAAGAATATGATATACATAAACCATCAGCACAGTGAAAAACTACTGTCACAGCCGTCTATATGCAAAAAAAAAAAACTATTAATAAGCCAAAACATGTAGACCGGATGATTTGCAGCTCTGTTTGCTCCGACGAATGCTACGGAGATCACACGGTGCAGTGTTTTTATCGCGAAAGTGTGAAGATGTTTTTCAGAGTGAAAAAGAAAGTTGCTCTGTTACAGAAGCAGGTATTAGATTATTTTTACCCACTCCTTTTCAGATTAGTTTATGCATATTTTAATAATTTACTTATTATTACTAATTACTATAATTATTAATTATACAAATAATATTAATTATTCACCTTCATAATCATGTACAACTCCTGTCTCTATCCTACTGTTTAATTAGTCATTTTATAATCTGTTTTTTTTTTTTTGGACAGTCCTCGGGAGCAGAGGGCCTATTGACCACCTCTGTACACACTGCTCTGCTTTAGGAAAGGCTTACCTCTCCACACCAGCCATCTCAGTCCCCAGTGAAAGAGTTTTTTTCATCAGCAGGGGACATTGCAAATGAGCAAAGATCTCAGTTTATGCCAGAAAACATAGATAAACATAGAAATTTATTTTTAAAATGTAAAATCCCAGCACACTTACAGTTTGTTTATATTAATGAGTCTTCTTTTTTTTTATTTTTTCTTAAATAGCGATTTAGTTGTGGCAGAATATATATTATTTAGCAATAAAAGTGCGGCATTTAAGAATAAAATTAAAGGGCTCTTGTTTACCTTAAACTTGTTTCAAATAATTTTGTAAAAAAATTGTGACTATATCGTGAAATTGGTATCATGAATTGAATTGTGAGTCTGGTAAATCGTTACATCTCTAAAAATCAAGGCATTGCAATTGCATGAATGAATATTTAAGTTTAATATAAATGCATCTACAATATCCACTGATTTTTATATAGTCAATCAAAGTCTCCCCGCGGGTTCTCAGCATTCATCACGGTCTGGATCATTTCACGTGCGCTGCTTTATTTCCGCATCCAAGTAATGATCTTTATATTGCAGATCAAGTACAGTTGCAATGAACTGCAGAGGATCCGAACAGAACAAATAGATGCACAGCACACATGCTGCTTCAGACAACACGTGCAGGCTGCGATTTCTGTTTGCGTCATCACAACATACTGTTTTGGCCGTGTTGTTTAGGTGATAAAAATCTTTTGGCCAAAAACCAAAAATCCACTTTTGGGCCACTTTTGGAAAATTTTCAGTGGCCAAATGTTCGGTGCATCCCTAATTTTCTGGTTATAAACTTTATGAGCTTCTTTCCTCAAAACAAGATATGATGAAGAATGAAAGAACCAAAAATAAGTTTTTTCCAACATTCTTCATCTTCATTCATCACAAAAAAGAAACTCAAAAAGGTTTGAGTAAAATCAGTAAAATGATGACAATATTCATTATTGGGTGAATGATCCCTTTATTGAGAATGATTAACTGATTGAATTGCGATTCATATTAATAAGCCAATTGCTTTATTTAGTTTATCTTATCTCGCGCCAAATCAAACGGTCCGAGATTGCCTGAATGAGGTGGTCTCTGCTCGATTGAGCGGATCCATTGTAGTGAGAAAACAAAACAATCCACTGAACTAATAACCCAGGCTATATCACAGTGTATTATGATTGTGTAATAGGCATATATACGGCTATACGAAGAGAGAATGAGGAGTAGGGCGAGATGTCCTTCCTACCGGTAAATGTGCGTTTCATGTCTAATGCGAAAGTGAAAGCATGCTGAAATATCACCGAGTGCTGTTTATCCCTTAGGAAAATTGACCGAAGTCACCATCTGATAATTTTTCCATATTTTATTCTTATAATATGTTGTATTAGGCCTGTTGTTTTGTTCATTTCTGCACTGACAGCTCGAAAGAAAGATCAACATTAATCTGCTTCATGATCTGATGCAGTCTCGGTTCATCTGTTATTTCTCTCTATAATTTATGACTATAATGCAGAATTCTAGACGTTTCTTTATTAGATTGATTAATTCAATAGATAGATCGATTTTTACAAAACTTGACAACTGAAATGAGGCTCTGTATGAGAAAGTCTGACCTCTCTGATTTATATTTGGTGACTATGTCTGTGGGTGTCAAAATTAAAGTGCACATTTTCGCTTTAAAATATTCTATACACAACTAGTCAAAAGTTTGGGGTCAGTATGATTGTTAAATGTTTTAAAATAAGCTTCTCCTGCTCACCAAGGCTGCATTTATTTCATCATAAATACAGCACACATTGTAAAATTGTTATTGCACAATAAAATAACTGTTCAAAAGTAGTTTATCATTTAATTTAATAATTTATTCCAGTGATTTTAAAGATGAATGTTCAGCTTCATTACTCCAGTCTTCAGAGTCACATGATCCTTCAGAAATCACTCTAATATTATTTATTATTATTATTATTATTACTAGTGGTAACAGTAATAAAAGCAATATTGACTGAAGTAATAATTTTATTTGAAACTACATACAATAAGAAAGCAGTTATTTAAAAATGTAAAAAAAAAAACATTTAAAATGTTAAATATTTATTACATTTAATAAACTTTGAGGGCAAGTAAAAATCTGAACCACTGGCCCAATCGGGCCAGTAGAAAAAATCCTTAGCGTTGAACCCTGGAAATGGACTATTGTTTGTTTTTATTATTATTTTGGGTTGTATTATTGGGTTACTGAGCAGCAATAAATAACACTTTACAATATAAGGAGTTTTCATGTGATTTTCTAAACTAGTAGTGCTTTGAAATTAATGAATGCATAATAATAGTGATAACTGTGAAACCGTGATTATTCCTCAAACTATAATCGACCAACCAAAATCTAAAATTGTTGCATGCCTACTTTTCAGGTGATTACCTTCCTGGTTAGACTGTCGAAGCGACCTCCACAGGACTTGCACGCGTGTTCTGGTGCAGTGGGAGATGGGTAACTGCTGAAGCCTGAGTTTGTGAAGGCCTGGCGCTGTTGGCTTCCTCTGGTGTCTTCTATACTGGAATCATCCAGACAGAGCCAGCCGCAGCAGCTGGCCCACATGCTCCACACCTACTGCAAAACACAGAGAAAAAAAAGCATGCATCTGTTACAAGCAAACCACACACTGAATCGGTTCAGATCAAATCAAAAAGACAAAAGCGTGAACTTTCTTCAAAGAGTAGTCTTCTCTAATAAGTACCCTTGGAAGTGAATAAGCATGATGATTAAAGTTCTTACAGCGTCAGTCAGGGTGGCTGATCAGCTGTCAGCTGGAGTCATTTGGCTTAAGAAGTAGGACTTCCATCATTTATTCAAAGGCTGTGTGCTGTCTAAAACACAGGAGCTGTGCAATACTCCTACTAGGATGACACTGTATCCTTCTCACACACACAGGCAAATAAAGGCTGCCTGATCCAGTAGCACTACCATGGTTGCACCTCTCACAGTTTGGACATGGTGTTTGAATAAGCCGATAAGATGAATCATTAAAACAGTAAAAACGACTCCACCTGGGCTACTCTCGCCAATAGCCATTATTATTATCCTGGGTAACTCTCGCCAATAGCCATTATTATTATGATTACAATGACAGACGATCAGTCATATAGAAAAAAAAAAAAAAAGTACTGATATTAAAAACGTTTATGATCAGAATTTGACTTCAATCACCATATGTCCGGTTCAAAACTACTTACTGATGATTTTGAATGAGTTACAATTACTTGCACAGTAACGCATTCACAAGCCAATAAATACCATGGTTTCCGCTACATTCATTCTTCCATGGCGGGGCGCCACACCAAAATTCATCCCGACACGGCTATATTACAGCTTCCCATTCAACACATTCAGTCATTGTTGTTGTTGTTTTTAATAGCAGGTTATAATAGCACCAAAACGTATTAAAAGGTAAGTGAATTATAACAGCGAAAACTTTTCTTTAACTGTAGTAGTGCTGTGCGTTATTTGTTTAACCCTTTACGGTGACATGCTGGCTGACTGACAGGTGCGTACGTGAGACGTGAGACCAGCAAACACGGCGTAGCTTTAAGTTAAGATGAACACAGTTTCCATAATTATACTGTATAGATAAAGGTCTATGGTTCTGCATACAATGACTTTATCTGGCTGGAATTTATAGCGGTTTCACTTTACTTCAGGACTGTTCAGCTACTTCAGCTGATTCACTTTACTTCAGGACGCATTAATGCCGCTCTGTAGGTCTACCGGAGACATTCATAAATATTCCTAGCAAATCTAATAAATGTTGGAGATGTACTCGTCACATAAACGCACTAAATCGCACTTGAGCAGCGTATATTTCAGGGTGTAAAGTTGTGCACGAACAGAGGAAATCAGCGCGCAAGCAGAGATTCGCATGCTCGTATTACATAAATGCGCTCACAACATGTGTCATTGAAATAACACCCATAGGTAGTTGGTACATCTGTGTAAAAGTTCTGCCGCCACAGCTGGAAAAAATCCTAGAGGAAACACTGAATACTGATATGAGGCAGCCATGCTTTGTCCTTGTTGAATGTCCTGTTTCACTCTGTTGTGACAAGAATAAACCCAATCCTTCAATGAAACAAAGACCACTGCCACAGAACTAAATATGTAATATGCAAAACTCACGAATCATGAATTGACTACAAAGTAGGGCTTGGCGATTAATCGAATTAAAGAAAGCCCAGTGCAGGGCTCGAAATTGCGACCGTTTTTGTCGCATATCCGCCCGAAATTGTATCTATGCGACCTCAAAATATATTTGGAAGCATTTGTGCGAGTGCATAAAATTGTTGCATGCGACCGGTTTTCACTGCAATATGGTCACCGCATGCGCTGATTTAGGACACATTCACGCAGAATGCATCTTTGCACTTGAAACGCAGCGCTCAGGAACAGTTTAAAACTGTTGCCTTGTCAACTTGCTGCAGTAAACAAAGCCTGCAATACTTGCCCCGCCTTCGCGCTCTTTTTATTGGCCCACTGCCCTAGAACTGATCGCAAATAGATTGGTTAAAATCAGCTGTCAATCACTCAATCAATGCCTTCTGCCTTCAGATGACAGGAGAGCTACAACCGCGAAAATGTAAAGCGCTGAAGATGAGAATGACAACAACACGGTCAGATTTTGTTTTAGAAACCACCTAAAGCAACAAATAATGGCACATCTGATTACTGATCGTGGTGAATGTTAATCCACAATCTACATTTGTCGAAGAGTGGATAAAAGACGTCCATTGGTTTCAAGTCCGCTATGAAAATAACTAAAGCATTCACTGTAAAGTCTGTGGGAGGCAATTTTCAGGTAACTGTTTGCCACATCTACACATTTTAAGCACAAGATGTTCTGTTTAATCCTTCATTTCATCGCCAGATGCTGTCAGCCGTGCAGCTATAAGTAAAAGTTAAAACCACGTACACCATCGCAAAAGGGCTTGCATTGACTAAGATTAAACTAATATTGCAGCTCATGAAAAGACTGGTATTGCCAGCCTGATCTCACGAGGAAACACAAGTATTTTACGTTTTGTCAGTTTAGTGGCTAATTCATACGAATTTGTACGAGTTCATTCGTACGAAAATGTACAATTTTAAAAAGGAGGTGTAGCACCCAACCCCACCCCTAACCCCAACCGTCATTGGGTGTTGAGCAAATCGTACGAATTAGATCGTACGCATTCATACGAATTAGCCACTAAATCAAAAAGTTATGAATTGCCATGAGGTTGTGTTGGTATTGCTTATAAAATGACGTATACAAACAATAAGGTATATGTCAAAAGCATCTGTGCAATATCAGACATCACCCGTGAGAACACAGCACGTTAACAGATTCATTCATGTCAAGTTGTGCATGCAGGGCCGGTGAGCGGTCCGTCCGTGTATCTTTTGGTCACTCAATTAAGTAATAAAAATGTATTTTCTTGTGATAACGGGATTTCGTTGAGACATATTTTCCTCATGCAAGCATATATTTTTTTTGCTTGTTAGTTTTGATTAGTGTTGATTTCAAATGCAATAAATCTGTTTATATAAAACTTAGCAACAGTGCTCATAATTGGTGGGTGCGACTAAATTTTGACTGGTGCGCCTAAATTTTTAAAGTTAGGAGCACCAATGCTACCAAGCAAAAAGGTTAATTTCGAGCCCTGCAGTGTGATCTGTAGTAAATCTTCGCCGAAGAGACCAGAGGACGCTCTCGCAAAAAAACCACAAACCTGTCTGAATGCACAAGAAGAAACCAATGAAATCCCCAGGGAAAAAAATAGCAGTTGCTGAATAAACAGAAGATTTAACTGCTTTCATTGGTTCAGAGTGACTATAGAATATTATCACAGAAAGATTTATTTCAAACACTCGACTAATTTTGAGGTGAGTTCTGATTAAAAATATGTTATAATATTATTAAACTACAGCCGTAGTTCATTGAGAAGCAATGCAAACAGCTATCAATATCACAGAAAGATTATCAACTGAATAAACAGAATTTGAATTTAAACCTTTTTTTTTTGGCATAGATTATTAGTGTACTATGACTCTGTGTAAATAAACTCTAAATGCATGCGCTTAAAGATTTACTAGAACTGGCTTTACTGACAAAATGGATAAAAAAAATGCATTAAAAAATAAATAAATAAATAAAATTAAAATCGCCACAATTAAAACACCCAGCTCTACTACAAAGCAAAGACAACTAATAAATAAAAAGTTGAACAAAAATAAGAAGACAATCCTGACACGCAGTGAACGTGCGGTGGCGTTTGAAGGCGTGAGACGCGAAGCACAGATGCTCTTAACAGTTCTGGAGGTAATTAATAATAAAAAAACCCTAAAACTGAAACGGTAAGGCGTTTTAGAATGACCAAAACAACATTTCAGATGTTTTACAGTGTGCTCATCCTGCTGGTTTGTCCATTCACACACATTTTCATCATCACATGATCTCTGTTTATGCGCATCTTTTCTTATTGAATAAAAAGTTTATCCTACTCAGTTATGCGCATACGATTTTTATGCGTATTTTCAAAATGTTTGCGCATCTTGGCGTTTCCATCAACCGTTTTTTATGCGCATATTCAAAATGCACATAAAAATAGGTGGATGGAAATGTAGCTAGTGTATGGGTGTTTCCCAATACTGGGTTGCGGCCAGAAGGGCATCCGCTGTGCAAAATATATGCCGGAATAGTTGGTGGTTCATTTTGCTGTGGCGACCCCTGATAAATCAGAGACTAAAGCCTGGTTTATACTTCTGCGTCAAGTGATCGCCGTAACCCACGACGCAAGCCTCACGCGTAGCCGTGCATTTATACTTCTGCGCGCTGTTTCTGTTTCTCTGCAATACACGTCCGAAACGCTAGCTGGCAGTAGGTGTTTATGTTTCTCTGTGTCGAGTTTCTTCGCTGGTTTTTCTGTTTTTCCTGAACACTTCCTTAAATGTACAAGTGGCTCAAACTCGCTCATTTTGAGGTGGGAACCGTCGGACGTGAAACAACTTTAATCATGAGGTAAACACAAAACAACAGTCTCCATCCGGAGCTCCTTCACGGGACTCCACACTTGTAAACACTCGCTGCATCGGGCGCGCGGCTCTCACCTCCGCCCACACTCGTCAGCGCTACCAAGCCGACCAATCACAGAGCTTGCGCTACGCGTACGCGTTACATTTTTTGAGAGGTGCACGTCAACGACGCCGACGACGAGGGGCTATGCGTCCACGCGCAGGCTGCGCCGTAGCATACGCGTGCGCTTGACGCAGAAGTATAAATCGGACTTTAGCCGAAGAAAAATTAATGAATGAATGAATGTATGAATGAATGAATGTATGAATGAATGAAAAGATAAGTCAATTCTTTCAATTCTAAGCGATTGCACATAGGCATGGGACGATAACCGTTTTCAAGGTATACCGCGGTTTGGAAAAGTCAAGGTTTTAAAACCGCTAAAATTTTCTGCTATACCGTTCCTAAGGTATGTGTAATACATAAATATATATATTTTTTACGACAACAGTATCTCCAGCAGAAAAAATATCCAAAAATGCCGTTTTAAATAGTAAAGAACTCAGTGTTTTTGAATCAAATGAAGACAGCAGAGGTCAATAATTCATTTAAATTACAAAGCCCCCTCAGTTTACAGTTCCAGAATATTTTAAATCTTTCAAAAAATAAAATATAATGTTTTTAAAGGGGAAAAAAGTTTTTTGTTTTGTACCCAGAAATTTAAAAAGAATATATTTTAGAGCAGTGAGCAACAACACTGTGATATTTTTATCCAAGATTATTATACCGTCAGAATCTTATACCAGCCAATGCCTAAATGCACATCAGTCTCAAAGAGACCTACCAAGACTCTCCTGCTACTGAAAGGAAAAACAATCAAGGTTGATTTCTGCCTCAAAAAGTAGCAAAGCCCGAAAAAAGGGAGGAACTAACTAACAGAAGGATCCTGTTACTCTTGACAAAACTTTAGAAAGGAAAACCCATAGCTTCATCCAAATTAGCTCTGATCAGGCTGACAATGGAAACAGAACATCTACAATAATGACAAAATCACCACGGTCCAGAGCTGAAACCATCAAGAAAAACAGAGCAAATACACACATTTAATTTACAAACACTGACGAACAGAAGGACTTTTCACACTTGAAATTGTTAACACTGGTTGATCCTTAACCCTGGATAAACAGAATCCTGAGTTGTCTGTAATCATGTATCACACTGCTCATACTACACCTGGGGTTAACTGTTAATCCTGGATATTCATTAACAAACGTTTCACACTGTACATTCACAAACCCAGAGTTAATGTTCTAATTTGCATATCTGCAAGTGTCACTGATTGGATAAACAGTAACCAGCTTTTAGCAAAATTTTTTTTTTTTTTTTTTACAAAATGACACCGCGTAGGTCTTTAGCTGTTTTAAGCCTCATGAAACACACAAAGGCAAGTAGACAAAAACAAATGAATGAATGAAAAAATAAGCAGGGCAGCATGGTGGTGCAGTGGGTAGCACAATCGCCTCACATCAAGAAGGTCAGTTGGCGTTTCTGTGAGGAGTTTGCGTGTTCTCCCAGTGTTTGCGTGGGTTTCCTCTGGGTGCTTCGGTTTCCCCCACAGTCCAAAGACATGCGCTATAAGTGAATTGGGTAAGCTAAATTGGCAGTACGGCATCCGCTGCGTAAAACATATGCTGGATAAGTTGGCGGTTCATTCCGCTGTGGCGACCCCAGATTAATAAAGGGACTAAGCCAAAAAGACAATGAATGAATAAGTAACGGTTAAATATATAATTGGCTATTACATTATGCGATAGTTTTGCATGTTCTAGCCGCTTTACAAAAAAATAATTTACTGACATGCTTTCACTTTAAATTCCCTTCAGTCGGGTATTTGAAATGATTCATTTTTGTGACCAGACACGATTTAGTATCACAGAATGAAGCAGAAATCATAGTATTTTAAAAGGTATTCTATAGAGTGATAAAGGCTAGGTCAATTAGTATTGCACTATAAATATACTTTATGCTTATAAAATACCCAGAGTGGCTTGAAGAACACAAATAATTCATACTGTATATTGCAATTTTTAAAACAAAAAATGTTTATCTGCCCACTTTACTGGCTGCAAAGTTTATTTCGAACCTGCTCCAGCATGTCTGCCTGTATTTTTTATATAATCATGCAAAGTTTGACATGCGGGTTTGAGTTCTGCAGAATCGTGGGCATCCAGGAGCTGGGTTGCAGACATTTGTTTTTTTACACACAAAAAGAAGAAGAATCTTTCTCTAAAGATACAGGACTTTTTTGTCTCTTAATGCATACTTATGAATGATCAAAAATAATGATATTATTATTGCTATAAATACCAGAAAATATTGCGATATCATTTTAAATCCATTTCGCCCATCTACTCAATTTCTGATTGGTTGTCTGTTACCAAGCATCCAGCAGCAACAAACAAATGACTCAGTTTCACACTGAACCAACTTAGCACCACAATGCAAGTTTAAAACCACAAATGCGATGCTAACCCTGCTAAATTTACTGGTGTGTAATGTGTCTTTACCCAGGGTCAAAGCAAAACAAAAAAGAAACAAAACTAAAAAAAAAATAAAAAATTACAGAGGCAGAACTGCAACCTAATTTTGTGCTTGTTTGTTTTATTAAACTGTCTCTTATTAAAGAAACTTTATTTTCTAAACATTTCTTTTTTGGTTTTTAGGTAAATTATTTAGCCTAAATGTCTAAAATTAATACAATTATAAAACAAACCAATAAAATAAATTATTTTCAATTTAAATTTTAACCAAGTACATTTTTGCTTCTGTTTCGACATAAGATTGACCATTTTGGCAAATCCCTAAACAACAAACGTAGACCTTACAAACCATTTCGACAAACTCCTGATTTGATTGGTTAGATATGGAACAGTAAACTTTTTTTTTTTTTAAGTAAATTTTTTTTAACTAATCTACTCGTAGAGCGCTGTCTGTTTAGTACAATATAATACACAATTAAAGCAAACAACTCAGATTCACACTCAACAAACTTAACACTAGTGCAGGGTTAAACCACAAATGCGATGCTAACCCTGCTAACTCCACTTTTAAATTATGGATGTAAACTTTACAGTCAAATTAAAACAATAAAAAAAAAAATCAAAAAACAACAACAAAATGAAACAAAACTAAAAACAAAAATTACTGGAGCAAAACTGCAATGAAATTGTGCTTTTTTTGTTTTTGTTTTAGTGGACTGTTGCTTTCTTTTTTTCCCCCAAAGATTTTTATTTGGTGTTTAGGAAAATAATTAGCCTAAATGCCTGAAAATTATTACAATTATTTAAAAAAAACAAATAAATAAAAACAAATAAAAGCTTATTTTCAGACTAAAATTTAACAAAGTACATTTTTAAGTATTGGCTTCTGTTTTAACACAAAATTGACCATTTTAGAAGAAACAGACCTCACAAATTATTTTGACAACCTCTTGATTTGATTGGTTGAATATGGAACAGTGGATATGGAAAACTCTCTTAAAGGTGCTGTATGTAAGTTTTTGACTCTTCTAAAGCATAAAAATACCATAATATGTGTGCAGATATTTAAGAAACATCCCAAGTGAACATACTTGTTTAACTGAAAAACAATGCTGAAGTCAGATATTCTGCTTTGAAAATGGGTTTTCCGTGCCGGAACGCTGTCTTTATTTATATAAATTTCATATGCACGATGCCAGTTTAGCCAATTATATGTCAGCACCCTGGGTTGCCTTGTTGGAAAACAGCGTATTTCATTCATTCATTCAGAAAGACTCTGAAAGCATGCGTCCGTGACCAAAAAGAACAGTATGGGAGACAGATTCAGTTCCACATGAGGTTATTAATTAGCAAATTACATAAATATTACGAACGTAAACATTAGGTGAGCAGGTTACATTGTAACCGCGTGTCCTAACAACACGCTGTGACGAGAGAGGCAGTGATCAGCTATTTGGCTGTTTGCACCAGACGAGACACGGCAGAAATGTAAATACAGCCTTTCAGAAGCACAGAATATGCACTCGCTCACGAAACGGTAAGGTTTAGAATCTATTTAATACATGTTAACCCACTTTAACATCAATGTAGATGCTGAATCACTCATATGTGTTTAGTTCTAAAGTTCAATTTCAGACGGTTTATTGTATTTTCAAGATCTGAGGTGAACTTTCTGCTTTCAGTATATGGCAACAAATGCCATGTAAAATGCATTCAAACTCGCATTGTTAGCATTTAGCACAGAATAAAGCACACAAGGCTTACCTGAGGTGATCTAGCTGTCATAGGTTTCTGTTGTTCAGCTGTGAGAAATAGAAGCCATTTCTAATATATCAATTCGAGGTGTTGGTTAGGACAAAAACTCCTTTTAATATGGAAAATATTCCCTCTATCGCGTGTCGTTGCTTTTATTTAGAACACAGTTTAAATCGCTCGCTCCTGTACACAATCTGGCATCCCAGCGTACTTTTATTATGATCCAGGAGTGCAATACCTAGTTCAACCACTGGGTGTCTCAAACTTACATACTGCACCTTTAACTAATCTACTCAAGAAACGCTGTCTGTTTAGTACAACATAATGCACAATTAAAGCTTAAAGTCCCCAAGAAATGAAAATTGACCATATGATTTTGTTAGCTCACATGGCTTTTTGTGGTGAACAATTCATCTGTGCATGTTATTACGATAAAAAATTTGTTTGCCATTGTAATCTTTACTGAAATCTAAAAATGCTCTTCCTGTTTGTTTTCAGTTAAATTCTCAGATTAGGTCTGTCTGAGGTATTGAGCGTGGCTAACATACTTAACCACGCCCCTCCAGCTGTCAGTTTTGACAAACAGAAATGGTGAGAAGCAAGTGTCTGTTAGGTTGTAATAACTCTCCTGAATCTCTTTTCCACATTTTCTGATTGAAATGCCTACTTTACTACATCCAATCAGCTCGCAGTAGAAAAACAAGCCACGCCCACTGATTTCTTATTTAATATTCCATTTCTCTAGGAACTGTGTCACAATATGAAAAAATAATGATCGCAGCTTCCAACCTTGATTTATTCACACCATATTAAAAAGCACTAAGACAGGACAAAAAAAGCAGAAACTTGGTTTCATATCAAAATGAATAAAGCACAAAGTACAGTTCTACAAGAATTGAGCTAAAGTATTAGGTTCAGTTTGTGAAATAAAGAAAACAAACAAACATAAGATTTTAGAAACTTTGACGCATTATAACAGATCCCCTAGTTTGTTTCTCGTTTTTGCGATCACTGAATCCAACGCAAAAATCAACAAAAAGTCACAATTTTTTGCGATCCTGCAAAATTCTTAATTAACCGCAAAAAATTTAAATAATCTCTCAAAACATCCAATTGCAAACCATAAAATCAAATTATATTTATTTCAGTTTGCAATAGGGTATATGCGGAGCTAGTGTTTCTTCCCATACCAATAAACTTACGGTGAACAATTAATGTGACTTTTTTCCATTTTATACGGTTTCTTTTACAGCATCGATGTTGTAATGTAATTAAAATACAATCAGTTAAATAGACTTTGGCATTCATTTAGTTGCTCAAGCGTAAAATGAGACAAAAAGCCTTTTACTCGCACGTGCCCATCAGGATCGGCAGGCTAGCGCAGAAGCTCCATTGAATATACTGGGGTAAGATAAATGTTCATATTTTATTAAACATGGCGAGGAAAAATTTATTTATTGCAGTGCTTCTTGTACTATCCGAGACCCACTTTATATCGGACATCCCTAAGCCAGTGGAGATCATTGATTTTTAAAGAAAACACCGACCTTAAATGCGTCGATTAGGTAATGGCATACAGTTCACCGGAAGTGCTTAACTCAGGTTACTGACAAATTAAAAGTCCTTCCGCATACTTCCGCATATACACTATTAATTGTTTTACATGACTTATAGACATTGCATACGCAGCGCACGTGATGTATTTGAGTGTCTCTCGAAAAATAATGTCTCACCTGCACCCTCACAATCCTAACATTACATGAAGTGGGGGAATGTTTTACAGCCTATGCAGTAAGCAGACACGTATGAAGCATCAAGATGCAATTAGACAACCTGTGGCACAAATCGAGTGAATAGCACGGCGCGAATTGGGCGTTCCATGCGTTTGACGCAGTTCAGACTGTAAAAGAAAGTGTGAGCAATCATCTAACAAACTGAGCAATGGAACAGACAGAAAAAGCAAGCAGCTTACAACGATGGGGATTGGTTCAAGGATGACAGCCGAAACACGTTACCGAATTGAGGGACATTATTTTTGGTATATATATATGGAGGGTTTTCCCAGTGATGGGTTGCGGCTGGAAGGGCATCCGCTGCGTAAAAAATATGCTGGATAAGTTGGCGGTTCATTCCGCTGTGGCGACCCCTGATTAATAAAGGGACTAAGCCGAAAAGAAAATGAATGAATGAATGAATGTATGGAGGGTATTATGGTGTTCGTGAAACTGATAAATGATTTCGTTTAACTCTTTCCCTGCTGTTGACGAGAGAAAACGATTCCCCGCCATTGACGAGTTTTACAGCAATTCGTGTTTTAGGTGTATTATGATAGTGGAAGCTCTAACACATGTCCTGATTGAGGTACATGATGTCAGATGCTGTGAAGAGTGAAATCTGAGAAAGAGAAAGTAAGATCGTGGCTAAAAATAAAAAGTTAAACAACCTTCCTTAATCCCTACCGTTTTAGATCTTGTCTTGACAAGAGACTAAAATAAAGAAGCTTTATTTTTATGATTTGTGTCATGAAGATTGCACATCTAACATAGTAGGCTACCTAATATGGTAAATAAGATATCATATATATTTGAAATTTTTATATTTTTTTGAATTTATATATTTTTTTTTATTCCCAAATTGTCATTTATAAAAACTAGGGGGTCTGTCATAACTCGAAATACTTAGAAACGTGATCGTATAACAGTTCAAACTAAAAAGATTGTTAATCAATACTTTAAACTCAACCCTAATATACTATATTCCACACATTTTCTCAAGTCTGCCATTGGCCACAACCACAACACAACCAAATCTGCGCGTGCATTACAAAGTTCCAAAATGTACACATATGTGTGTCTAGAAATTATATGGGTGTCTTTCATATCTAAAGAGGAACCCGTAACTTGCTTTCATGTTGCAAAAAAAGGAAAACAATCCCCATAACCAAACAAACAATAGCCATTACCTGGAGTCAGCAAACATGGCAGCATGTGCAAAGTTCAAAACAACAAATGCTCTCACAGCCCTCACCAACTGACCAGCTGACTGGACATTGTTAGTGCTGGGCTGTCATAAAATCCACAGCCCCCTTTTCCCCGACCCGCCATGGTGTCAGTACACCCGGACGCTCCCTAGAAACACACCAACAATAGCAGCACTGTGGCTACACAAACTGAGACAGCAGGAGGACACATGTGATGCCTGGAGTTACTGCTGACAGGTCATACGGTTAAGAGCAGAGTGACAATTATAAATGACCCATTAGCTTTTGACTGCTACAGAATTTAAGCCCATAACTTTCACCCCCACTTTTTGACACAAAAATTCAACTTAAATGCCAATCATGAACACTTGAATAGGTTTAAGCTTATTCTCATTTTAACGAAGACACTTGTCAGATTGTAGCTAAAAACGTTAAATTAAACAAATGGTATTTGCCTTTAAGTTTGTAAAAATTATAAAAAAAAACAAATGTTTATTTGAAATTCTTACATACAATATGTATTTTACAAAACCTATTAAAGTCTGATGTTGACAAAAAATATAAGCTAAATATTCGAGCAAATTATACTCCAAATTTGAAGTTGATATCTCAAAAAATGAGCTTTCAGTAAGATTTTGTTTGGCCGCAGTATCAAACATCGCCACCAGTTGACATTCAGTTGACCATATGAAGGTGTTTCCTATTTTGGTGTACGTTTTGAGGAATATGAACAATATGTTTTTCATACTTTTGACAATATTTGTAAAGTAGACATCAAATTCTGAAGTTATAGGAGCAATTTGGTAGTATTTGGTTTGAATTGAGCCTCTAAAAATATCTAAAAAGAGTTTTACATGCGGATTGCTGTAGCAAAGTAATGCTTTACAACTCTGATGCGCATCCTTGTCGCAAATGAACGAATATCTGTTGTTCAGTAATATCTAACTAGAAATTTAAAGCTTTCAGATGATGTATAGTTTGTAATGATTGCTTTATGTTTGGACTATAAAATTATGGTTTAAAAATAGAAGAGCAAATGGTTCCACAGGTTGAATGGTGACTGTAAATAAATCTTGAACTCTTACTCTGCTTGCATAACAAAAAAATAAATATAAACTGGTAAAATGTGTATCTAGAAGACTTATGCTGTGTTTACACCAGATGCGGCATGCGCAAATAAATCACGCTAATCGCACGTAAATAGAAACGTGAACATTTTGAGTTTACTTGCTTCATTCGTGCATCAAAGTTGTTTCATTCCTACGTGAAATTGTCTGCCCGGTGACTCTACTTTCGTTGCTAAATGGCTAACATTAATCAAGAGATTAGCTGTGCTTTATGTGCTTTAGAAAAACTAAAAAATAGTGTATATTCGTTTGGCACTGTGTCTGAGTCCACTAGATCCTTTCAGAGATAAACCCAGCTCTGTGAGTTCATCAACTCCTCCAGAAACTATACCTGGAAGATGGAAGCTTTCAGCGGTGCATCCGACTGAGCCGAGCCCAGTTTGATGAGCTGTCGTCCAGTGTCGGCAGTAAGATTTACCCTCAGGACTCCAACTACAAGCGCTACGTCTTAATCACGCCTATTCTAGACCAAGCTCCTGATTGGTTAACGCAGCCCAATGTCTACTATAGTTCAGATTTCCCAACTTAAGCAGTTCAAGTGATTTGTATGTGCAAAAAACACTCAATTCACGCTGCTTCATTCACGTGTCATTCGTGACGTCTCATTCGAGCGTATTGTGCCGCAGGATGTCTATTTGCGTCTTTACAATGACTTAACATGTAAACTACTTTCGCTTGACGCTCCATTCGCATCTGGTGTGAATGCACCATTAGGCCTTTCCAAAGATATAATCTGTCATTATTAGATTAGTATTTAATTACAATATAATGAAGTAAACTTAAGTGGCCCACTAATCAGAACGACGACAATTAAGGGCCTAAAAATCGGAAAGATATAAATAGTTTGGGGTTTTACAAACTGGTTATGATTTTGTCTTTCCTGTCGATGGCCAATAAATTGAGCCAGACCTTAAACTCAGACAATAAAATTTACCCGAGCTTAAAATTTTTTACTGGTCATCATTTTATTAAAAGTTTTATCATTTTATTAAAAAAGGACAAAAAGAAATGTACTCAACATTTACTCAAGCAATTCTAATCTTACAAACTATTTGTTTTTTTGAACACAAAACAAGATATTCTGAAGATAGTCCATAGTATATTTTGTGTCTACTATGGAAGTCAATGGCTCCAGTATTCTTCAATAAATTTTCCTTTGTGTTCATCAGTAGAAAGAAAGAAGTCGAGTGAGTAAACGATGAGAGAATTTCATTTTTGTGTAAACTGTCCCTTTACGTCCAGGTGGAATCAAGTTCATCCATTATTTTGGTTTCCTTTTAAATGGAATGTTTCAATATAATTGGCGAGAATGTTGAATTTACGTTCAGCTCTTTATTTGAACGAGACTTTAACAGCAATTCTAGAGAGCCGCCCCATAAGTAACCAGCCTGTAAATAAAGCAGGGCTTTTAATAGCAGTGCGGCGTAACAAAAAGTGAACAAACTGGACTGGCATTTTCTGATGAAAGTAACAGCGTCTGAAAGGATTATGGTTAGCAATATAAACCTATAGGCTTTGAATTTAGTTTTTTCATTGTTGCTTTATTCATTTTTGCTTTATTATAGCAGGGTCAAATAAACTTTCGCAAGGGCAAGTTAAAGATCTGAACCACTGGCCTTACTGGGCTAGTAAAACATTTAATTAGTGTTGACCCCTGCGTTATGACGTCAGAGAAATGACAATAACACTATTATGTTGTTTAACAATGGGAGAGTTTATATTATTTTGTCCAAAAAAATTGAAAAAATAAGAGCAAAGAATATCCCTGTATGTTTTGTGTGTATAAAGAATGTGTGAAAAAAATGCTGTTGTATTTCATTCCTGAATAAATAATTTGAGTTAAAGTGTCCCTTTTATAGATTTTTAAAAATGATCTTTCATGAAGTGTGTAGAACAGCTCTAAAGTGAATGGAAGCATACAGCTGAGTTTTAAAAATGAAAGTGTATAAAGTTATTGTCTCTTAAAAGAGCCAACTCATTAAAACGAGAAGTTCTCCAAACAGATCCCAAGCCATTTCATCCTGAAACATTGCCCACCCACTTTTCCTGTCCAGCAGTTTTAGGGTTGTGCGGTATTACCAAAATTGTCTTTCATGGTATGAGTAATTTTATTTCACGAAAACAATATATTTCACAATATAGTTATTTAAATAGGTAGTTATTGATGCTCAAACGATATATCGTGCAGCCCTAGACTGTAGCACGGTTTCCGCTACATTCATTCTTCTATGGCGGGGCGCCACACTAAAATTCATCCCGCCACGGCTATATTACAGCTTCCCATTCAAAACATTCAGTTATTGTTGTTGTTGTTTTTAATAGCAGGTTATAATCGCACCAAAACGTATTAAAAGGTAAGTGAATTATAACAGCGAAAACTTTTCTTTAACCGTAGTAGTGCTGTGAGTTATTTGTTTAACCCTTTACGGTGACATGCTGACTGATTGACAGGTGCATGCGTGAGACGTGAGACCAGCAAACACGGCGTAGCTTTAAGTTAAGATGAACACAGTTTCCATAATTATACTGCATAGATAAAGGTCTATGGTTCTGCATACAATGACTTTATCTGGCTGGAATTTATAGCGGTTTCACTTTACTTCAGGACTGTTCAGCTACTTCAGCTGTTTCACTTTACTTCAGGACGCATTAATGCCGCTCTGTAGGTCTACCGGAGACATTCATAAATATTCCTAACAAATCTAATAAACGTTAGAGATGTACTCGTCACATAAACGCACTAAATCGCACGAGCAGCGTATATTTCAGGGTGTGAAGTTGTGCACGAACAGAGGAAATCAGCGCGCAAGCAGAGATTCGCATGCTCGTATTACATAAATGCACTCACAACATGCGTCATTGAAATAACACCCATAGGTAGTTGGTACATCCGTGTAAAAGTCCTGCCGCCACAGCTGGAAAAAATCCTAGAGGAAACACTGCTGTCGTACACATCAATTCTAATGAAATATTTTCACATTTATCTTTCAAAACAGAACAATTTTTTTAGAAACATTGTGAATTATTAACTCATGAATACCATTAAGGATTTGATGAGTCACTTTATTTGACATGACAATTTACTCCAACTAACTTGTCAAAAAAACAAGTTATTGACCTCTGCACACAATCAAGGTGGACTATATCATTTAGGACATGTTTACATGTTTTTCCTCTATAAAAAAAATGTAATATTAATATGTAATATAAAGTAAAGCTGCACAATATATCAAAACAGTATCATTATTGTTATAATAGTATATTCAATATCCATATCGCTGAGAAGTGCAATAAATGAAGTTAATTTTAAGTGCTGTTAGGTGGATCTAGAGCTAAAAATAAATAGTAATACTGGAAGACAAAAAAATGACAACAGCCAATAAGAATTAGAATTTCTGCCGAGGTTTTCAGTTATTCGTGTTTTAAAGTCTAAATGTTTTTATTTCTACTTGATTAGCTCAGCAAAAATATCTATTACCTCACTGTAAAAATATACTGGGTTCCACACAATCGACTGGTGTTGGGACAACATGAAAAAATTCAAGTTAACTTTAGTTTTTACAAATTTAACAATTAATAACAATTAAGTTGTCAGCAAAAAAAATTAAGAATTGTGTTGTTTCAACAAATGTCATTTTTGAATGCTGTTTATTTTAGTATGATCAAAACAAAGGAAACCGGAGCACCCGGAGGGAACCCACGCCAACACGAGGAGAACATGCAAACTCCACACAGAAACACCAACTGGCCCAGCCAGGACTCGAACCAGCGACCTTTTTGCTGTGAGGTGACAGTGATAACCACTGAGCCACCGTGTCACCCATATTTTATATTTTATTTTTAATTGCTAATAAAATAGCAGTTTTTTTAAGGTTAGTTATATCATCAGTAACATCATTATCACAACACACAACAACATGGCATATCGCATATTTTCCCAGTATCGTGCAACACTAGTGAAGCAGTAATTTTTACCTAAGTTTAACTAAAATATTAAGGCAAACAAAAAAATATGATTGTCAAATATCAGAAGAAATTATACTTTCATTATTGTAATAAAGAAAAAAAGCTATAGACAAACAGACAGACACAGACAGACAGAAGCAAAATTGAATAAGTGTAACAAACTTTTAAAATTTGCATTTACAGCATACATACAAACTATATTCATGTTTTTAATGGTTTATAAAAAAAAAAGTTGAATGTCTAAAATGCCAAAATGCCATGTAGTTTAACGCATATTGTAATATATAAAACCTTCATGGTCATTTTCAATAAAAAGGTACATCCTCATGGTAAATTTGGAAGGTATTTTCTGCCCATTTTAAATTAATCAATTCTATCTTCTTATAAAAATAAAATGCAGATAAAGAAGTTCATTATAGAAAACTGTATGCAAAATATGAGACAACATTGAAAATGAAATATGACCACAACTGTTTTCAACATTTTAAATATATATTTTTGAACATTTTTAGTGCTCATTTACAATGAGTAATAAAATAATATCCATCATACGAATCATTTAAATCCTGAACCCCACATGAAAAATTCTTTCATTCAATTCGTTCATTTTCCTTCGGCTTAGTCCCTTATTTATCAGGGGTAACCCCAGCGGAATGAACTGCCAACTATTCTGGCATTGGTTTTACGCCTCGGATGCCCTTCCAGTCTCAACCCAGTACTGGGAAACACCCATACACTCTTACATTCATCCACATACACTACCTGACAAAAGTCTTGTTGCCTATACAAGTTTTAGGAACAACAAATAATAACTTGATTTCTAGTTGATCATTTGGTATCAGAAGAGGCTTATATAAAAGGCAAAGGCCTCTAGATTACGCTTATTTTACCTAAATAAAATATGATCATGTCTTGATTTTTAATTATTTAATTAGGACAGTAAGGTCTGACTTTGCTTAGACAAAAGTCTTGTCACCTAACAGAAATAATGTCCAGTATAGAATATAAAGTCATGCTGCAGTGGAGAAAGAGTTAATATTGTGTATGACTCCCATGAGCTTGGAGGACTGCATCCATACATCTCTGCAATGACTCAAATCACTTATTAATAAAGTCATCTGGAACGGCAAAGAAAGCGTTACAAGACTTTTGTCAGGTAACAGCCAATTGAGTTCCTTCAATTCACCTAATAGCGCATGTCTTTAAACTGTGGGGCAAACTGGAGCACCCAGAGGAAACAGACATGAAAAATTATAATAAATACATTTAATTAAAATGTAATTAAATAAACAGATTTATCACTTTTGACAGAGGCGATAAGAAGTCACCTTTCAAATAAAAACCCCTCGGTTTCAATTTTTCCACATATTTCACAGTATTCTATGACAAAAACATATTAAAATAATTAATTTAAAACTGCAGAAAACAACTTCCTTAGGTAAATGCATGCATTATCGACACTTCTTATGTAGAGAGAGAAAAAACAACAACAACGTCAGTACCTTGACAGTGACTCAGTGTCTTGTAAACTGTGACGTTCAAGGATATAAAGTCCAAGCATTTGCCATCTATAAAAAGAAAGAGAACACAGCAACCCATTTGTGAAAAAAACATTTATAGCATTTGTTGGGACACTTTGCCTTTTTTACGACAGTGAGGATCTGATTATAACTTCCCATGTTTGCAAATCAACCTCACAACTCAAAGCTCTCACAATGACTTGGCAACCTCAAACATCCGTGTGTACCTCTTCTTAAACTTCCTCTTTAAAACAGGAAAAGAATTGTTCATGAAGACTAACTTGTGCAACAGAAAAGTTAAAAATGCATATAAGCAATTACAACTGCGTGTAGTTTAACTTGTATATGCTTTAACTCCTGTATCAGTAGTATTGTATCCAGTATACATGCATGTTAATTACTACTGTAATAACATACTTCCAAGCATTTATTGCAAACTATTTCTAAAGTTAACTTGAAATAACAAAGTAAAATAATGGTATATTAGCAGTTAACTTACAATAATAAAGTAAAATAATGGTATATTAGCAGTAAACTTACAATAATAAAGTAAAATTATGGTATATTAGCAGTAAACTTACAATAATAACGTAAAATAATGGTATATTACCAGTTAACTTACAATAATAAAGTAAAATTATGGTATATTAGCAGCAAACATACAAATAATAAAGTAAAATTATGGTGTATTAGCACTAAACATACAATAATAAAGTAAAACAAGCAGCGATGATAGGGACCTCGCACCCCGGCTCACCACCGCCCGGTGGCCTCAAGATGACAGAGAACAGCGAGCAACATTACTTTAAGCCGATATATAAAAACACCTGAGAAAAATCACAGATTTATGCCAAATTTCCTCCTGTCAGCAGGTGGCGCTATGACTAAGACTCAATATTGGCATGTAGATGTCTTCAGGAGAGGACTTTTTTCAACCATGTAAAGTTTCAGGCAGATTGGACATTGTGTGGTAGTTATAAGCCAAACTACCTTCTGTCAGCAGGTGGCGCTATGACTGTGACTCAATATTGGCATGCAGATGTCTTCAGGAGAGGACTCTTATCAAACTTGTAAATTTTCAGGCAGATCGGACACTGTTTGGCTGAGTTATAAGTGATTTCCTGTTGCCAGCAGGTGGCGCTATAACTGTAACTGGATATTGGCATGTAGATGTCTTCCGGAGAGGACTCTTATCAACCATGTGAAGTTTCAAGCATATCGGACATTGTGTGATTGAGTTATAAGTACTTCCTGTTCCATGGCGAAGCGTTGATGTTTGTCTTGCTGCCACGGACACGCCCATCGGTGAAAACTCTAGATCTTCACAATATATCATCGCTAGAGCTTTCAGATAACACCACCCTAATTTGGTGCTAATACGATAAAATTTGTGCGAGGAGTTTGTTATGCTGTAAAACACATCACTTCCTGTTGCCACCAGGTGGCGCTATAACTGTGACTGGATATTAGTATGCAAACGTGTTCAGGTCAGGACGGTTATCATACGTGTGAATTTTGAGGCATATCGGATAATGCATGCCTGAGTTATAACAACTTCCTGTTTCATGGCGAATCGTCAAAGTTTGCGAGGCCGCCACGGACACGCCCATCGCCGAAAACTCTAAAGCTTCGCAATTTAACATCGCCAAGGCCTTTAGATGACAAAACCCAATTTTGGTGTTGATCGGATCAAATCCCTAGGAGGAGTTCGATCAAATACAACGCCTGGAAATGGCAAAAACGCCACTTTTTCGCCGCAGGAAGTCAAAAATATCCGACTTCCTGTTGGGTTTGAGGCTTCGCTCCAAGAGACTTTTTTGTATGGTTTGGCATGTTTGAGGTGTGCGCCAATTTTCGTGCGTGTGCGTTATTCGTAGCTCGGGGGCTAGTCCGTCACAAGCGCATAGGTGGCGCTGTCGAGTCATTTTGCCACACCCACTTTTGAAACCTATAATAAACGTAAATTTTCGCCACTTCTGAGGCGTGTGCAAAGTTTCGTGAGTTTTCGGGCATGTTTAGCCCCTCAAAACCGCGATTCAATCCGCGGAAGAAGAAGAAGAAGAAGAAGAAGAAGAAGAAGAATAATAATAAACGGAGCAATTCCAATAGGGCCTACGCACCGTTTCGGTGCTCGGTCCCTAATAATGGTATATTAGCAGTTAACTTACATTAATAAAGTAAAATAATGATATTTTAGCAGTAAACTTACAATAATAAAGTAAAATAATGATAAATTGCAGTTAACTTACAATAATAAAGTAAAATAATGGTATATTAGCAGTAAACTTACAATAATAAAGATTAATAATGGTATATTAGCAGTAAACTTATAATAATAAAGTAAAATAATGGTATAATAGCAGTAAACTTATAATAATAAAGTAAAATAATGGCATATTGTTAACTTACAATAATAAAGTAAAATGATGGTATATATTAAAGCTAAATAATGGTATATTAGCAGTTAACTTACAATAATAAAGTAAAATAATGGTATTTTAGCAGTAAACTTACAATAGTAAAGTAAAATAATGGTATATTAGCAGTTAACTTACAATAATAAAGTAAAATAATGGTATTTTAGCAGTAAACTTACAATAATAAAGTAAAATAATGGCATATTGTTAACTTACAATAATAAAGTAAAATAATGGTACATTAGCAGTAAACTTACAATAGTAAAGTAAAATAATGGTATAATAGCAGCAAACTTATAATAATAAAGTAAAATAATGGCATATTGTTAACTTACAATAATAAAGTAAAATAATGATATTTTAGCAGTAAACTTACAATAATAAAGTAAAATAATGGTACATTAGCGGTAAACTTACAATAGTAAAGTAAAATAATGGTATATTAGCAGTTAACTTACAATAATAAAGTAAAATAATGGCATATTGTTAACTTACAATAATAAAGTAAAATAATGGTATATATTAAAGCAAAAAAATGGTATATTAGAAGTTAACTAACAATAATAAAGTAAAATAATGGTACATTAGCAATAAACTTACAATAGTAAAGTAAAATAAAGGTATATTTGCAATTAACTTACAATAATAAAGTAAAATAATGGTACATTAGCAGTAAACTTACAATAGAAAAGTAAAATAATGGTATAATAGCAGTTAACTTACAATAATAAAGTAAAATAATGGTATATTAGCAGTTAACTTACAATAATAAAGTAAAATAATGGTATATTAGCAGTTAACTCACAATAATAAAGTAAAATAATGGTATATTAGCAGTTAACTTACAATAATAAAGTAAAATAATGGTATATTAGCAGTAAACTTACAATAATAAAGTAAAATAATGGTATATTAGCAGTAAGATGTCACCCTTCAGTTTAATGGTATCATGCGACACACGTTCAAAAGTCACGAGAAAGCAAACAAAGAGTTAAAAAGGACAACTAATTTGCATAAGAGTTTAATTAATCACTTGAAAGTATATATTAGCACAAGTAACACCTAAAACGACAGCTGGGTTTGTTATATATCTACTAGTTTTATTGGGTCGAAACTTAACTTACCTCGAATGAAACGAAGAGAGGCGTTCAAAACCCACAGATGTTCAAAACTCCGTATTGCTGGAAAACAAACATGGACATTTGGAAACGAGTTTTAAACAAATCGTCTGCTTTTACTGTTTAATAGTTGAACTTGGACGAGTTCACACACACTTTCAGTGTTTCGAGTTAACGAGAGGACGCGACGTTTCGTGAGGTAGAAAGTCGTTAACAGTACGGGCGCGCGCACGCCGATGCTTTCAAAACTCGAGAACGCGCACGTCGGACAACTTTTTTTTTAAAGATATAAACTACAAGTCATTAATTACAAGTTAAACATGAATAAAATTGGTATAATAATTGTAGCAGTTTTAATTTATCTTAATTTCACTTAAGAGGAAGACGACATGTTTTTGTCTTAACTTATACCCATCGACTTTGTAACCTACAACTGGAAATATTACCTACTTCTGAATAACCGGTTAACCGCAAACGACGGTGATTGGTCCATACAGATCAGCGATGATAACACTAACAAATATCACATGACCATGATGATGCAGCAGACTCATCTTAGACTTTTTTTATATTAACAATTTCAATACATTACAATGATATCAACGGAATTCAACCGTTTAGTCATTTATGATGCCCCTATCAGTTCTTAAAATATTTAAGGTAATTAAAATTAGTTTTGGTTAACACGAGAAAACAATAAATTTGGAGCAAATTTTTATATAATTTTAATCTGGAAGCTGAAGCTGTAAGACAGGGGTGTCCAAACTCGGTCCTGGAGGGCCGGTGTCCTGGAGAATTTAACTCCAACCCTAATCAAACACACCTGAACCAGCTAATTAAGCTCTTACTAGATATACTAGAAACGTCCTGGCAGGTGTGTTGAAGCAAGTTGAAGCTAAACTATGCAGGACAGCGGCCCTCCAGGACCGAGTTTGGACACCCCTGCTGTAAGAGTTACCACAGCCTTTTTTCATGAAAATCTGGTATAAACTTAAAAAAAATGCTTAAATTGAATAAAAAGTACATTAATTCGTTTAGATAAACTTTATTATACAACTATGCATATAAAAAACGTCCGCTTAAGCCCCGCGTATTTCCGAAATCTATACAGATTGCTGATTTTCTATGATGCTAGTTTTATGAATGTAGATTGTTTTACTATAAGTATTTACATAGGAAGCAGCGACCTCTGCTGTAAGAAAACAGAATGCGCAACGGAGTGTAAATGAACAAACGAGAAACAAGATTTCATCTTATCTTCATTCATTTATTCATTCCTTTGCCTTCGGCTCAGTCCCTTTATTCATCAGGAGTCCGCCAACTATTCTGGCATATGTTTTACACAGTGGATGCCCTTCCAGCTGCAACCCAGTAGTGGGAAACACCCATACACTCTCATTCACACGGACAATTTAACTTACCCAATTCACCTATAGCACGTCTTTGGACTGTGGGGGAAACCGAAGCACCCAGAGGAAACCCACACGAACATGGGGAGAACATGCAAACTCCACACAGAAATGCTAACTGACCCAGCTGAGGCTCAAACCAGTGACCTTCTTGCTGTGAGGCGAACATGCTAACCACTAAGCACCACAATTTTTTCTAATCATTTCTCAGTTAATATAGTCAATATTTTGTCTAATAAACAGTTGTATTAAAATAAGAGTTTGATCATCTTTAGGAATTAGAAGGAATACAATTATTGCAAAAAAAACTACACAATTTAATATTTAACATTAAGTATCTCGGGGTTTTGTTCACGAGTGAGGGAAGGATGGAACGTGAGATTGACAGGCGGATTGGTGCAGCGGCAGCAGTACGATGTACCGGTCCGTTGTGGTCAAGAAGTAGCTGAGCCGAAAGGCAAAACTTTCGATTTACCGGTCAGTCTACATTCCTACTCTCACCTATAGTCATGAGCTTTGGGTCATGACCGAAAGGACAAGATCTCGGATACAAGCGGACGAAATGAGTTTCTTTCGAAGGGTGGCAGGGCGCACCCTTATGGATAGGGTGAGGAGCTCTGACACTCGGGAGGAGCACGGAGTAGAGCCGCTGCTCCTCCACATCGAGAGAAGTCAGCTGAGGTGGCTCGGGCATCTGTTTCGGATGCTTCCTGGACGCCTACCTAGGGAGGTGTTCCAGGCATGTCCCACCGGGAGGAGGCCTCGGGGAAGACCCAGGACACGCTGGAGGGACTGTGTCTTCTGGCTGGCCTGGGAACGCCTCGGGATCCCCCCGGAGGAGCTGGAGGAAGTGTCTGGGGAGAGGGAAGTCTGGAGTTCACTCCTAAGACTGCTACCCCCGCGACCCGGCCCCGGAAAAGCGGCAGAAGATGAATGAATGAAATGACAATTTAACATAAATTTTATGTTTATCTTGATTTTTCCCATTTTATAAATTGCATTTATTATTATTTGTGTGGGCGTCACGGTGCCGCAATGGGTAACACGATCGCCTCACAGCAAGAAGGTGGCTGGTTTGAGCCCCGGCTGGGTCAGTTGGCATTTCTGTGTGGAGTTTGCATGTTCTCTCCGTGTTCGTGCTCCGGTTTCCCCCACAGTCTAAGGACATGCGCTATAGGTGAATTGGGTAGGCTAAATTGACGGTAGTGTATGGGTGTTTCCCAGTGTTGGGTTGCAGCTGGAAGGGCATCCGCTATGTAAAACATATGCTGGATAAGTTGGCGATTCAATTCGCTTTGGCAACCCCAGATTAATGCAGTAAAGGGACTAAGCCGAAAAGAAAATGAAGGAATAATTTGTGTGCACTCATTTTTCGGTCGTGAGCTCAAGTATTTTTTGACTTTGGTACTAACTCTAATGTGTGCACAAATAAATTATTGTAAAGCATACTACAGAAGATATGTGAGGGGTGTATATGACAAAAGTCTTGTCGTCTATTCGAATTTTAGGAACAACAAATAATAACTTGACTTCTAGTTGATCATTTGGTATCAGAAGTGGCGTATATGAAAGGCAAAGGCCTCTAGATTACGCTTATTTGACCAAAATAAAATATGATCATGCCTTGATTTTTAATGATTTAATTAGGACAGTAAGGTCTGTCACTAAACAGAAATAATGTACAGTATAGAATATAAAGTCATGGTGCAGTGGAAAGAATGAATATTGTGTATGACTCCCATGAGCTTGGAGGACTGCATCCATACATCTCTGCAATGACTCAAATCACTTATTAATAAAGTCATCTGGAATGGCAAAGAAAGCGTTCTTGCAGGACTCCCAGAGTTCATCAAGAATCTTTGGATTCATCTTCAATGCCTCCTCCATCTTACCCCAGACATGCTCAATAATGTTCATTACTGGTGACTGGGCTGGCCAATCCCAGAGCACCTTGACCTTCTTTGCTTTCAGGAACTTTGATGTGGAGGCTGAAGTATGAGGAGCGCTATCCTGCTGAAGGATTTTCCCTCTTCTGCCGTTTGCATTGTAATGGGCAGCACAAATGTCTTGATACCTCAGGCTGTGGATGTTGCCGTCCACTCTGCAGGCCTCTCGCACACCCCCATACTGAATGTAACCCCAAACCATGATTTTTCCTTCACCAAACTTGACTGATTTCTAAGAGAATCTTGGGTTCATGCTGGTTTCAGTAGGTCTTCTGCAGTATTTGTGATGATTGGGATGCAGATCAACATGATTCATCTGAATAATTGAACTTTTGCCACTTTTCCAAATGATCAACTACAAGTCTTATTTGTTGTTCTTACAACTGGGATGAATGACAAGATTTTGTCAGGTAATGTCAGGGGTGCCGCTAAAGGAGGGAAAGCAGTTTAGATTTTATTTAAAGCCATTTTAAGGTCAAAATTATTAGCCCCTTTAAGCTATATATTTTTCAAGTCTACAGAACAGCATAAGATTTTCATTTTTTCTTTGTTTTTGTTTACTCCATATAGTTCTGGGAGCTGAAATGCATATTTAGATTTTCTCAGACACATCAAGGTAACTCACAGACACACACTTTGTACTCCATATAAAATCCGGAAACAGCTTTTTTCTGCACAGGTCTATCTAAAGGGTTAATGGTGCCAACTGATGATCAACAGTAAAAATGACAAATTTGACCTCTTCTCAACAGGGAAAACAATCAAATATGCTTAATTATACTGTATGGTGTCATGGTTTTGTGATTAAAAAATCTGGTTATAATGGAAGTCAATCAGGCAAAAACAACCATGAAAAAATGAAAATCTTACGCTGTACAAAATCTAACAACACATCAATAGCAATGTTGTTACTAATCTTTCACATCTCCAAGGCAGTGATAAATTTTATTTTGACATATTTTGGGAAATTGTTCAGTTTTTTTTTTAACTCAATACACTGTGGGCAAACTTACTACCATTTTGTTATATTAGGGATGAAAACATCCACTAAATTAATCTGCTGTAAAAATGCATCAGATAAATATTTATCAGATAAATATTACCATACATCTGTTAATCAACCTCAGTCCTGATCAAATCTACTAAATGTTTTAAAAGATTACATTATTTTAACTCTTTAATTGCCAAATTCATTAATGATGTCACTGATTTGATGTAAAAAATCATACAAATGACGTATTTTCAATATAAATAGTAATTATGGACTGGATTTTTTTTTAACCTTTTATCCCAGTCTTGGACATTAGTAATTAGTAAGATTAGTAACAACATTGGCTTTGATGTGTTGTTAGTTACTGTGCGGCATAAGACTTTCATTTTTTCTTTGTTTTTGTTTACTCCATGTAGTTCTGAGAGCTGAGATGCATATTTTGATTTGCTCAGACACACCAAGGTAAGTGCGTAAACGTCACTCACACACTCTTTAACTTGCTGTTGTACTCCACTAAAAAAAATCCAGAAACTAAGCTTTTTTCTGCACAGGTCTATCTAAAGGGTTAATGGTGCCAACTGATGATCAACAGTAAAAATGACAAATTTGACCCCTTCTCAACAGGGAAAACAATCAAAAATGCTTGATTATATAGTGTCATGGTTTTGTGATTAAAAAATGTGGTTATAATGGAAGTCAATGGGGCAAAAACAACCACCAACAGTAAATGAGGGAGAAAGAATGAAAATCTTACGCTGTACAAAATCTAACAACGCATCAAATGCAATGTTGTTACTAATCTTTCACATGTCCAAGACTGCTATAACGTAAAAACAAGTCTGCAATCACTTTTTATATTGAAAATACGTCATTTTGTGTGTTGTTTTTACCAAATCAGTGACATAATTTATGAATTTGGCAATTAAAGAGTTAAAATCCCATAATTTTTACAAACATTCAGTAGTTTTGATCAGGACTGAGGTTCATTAACAGATTGCAAATACATTTGAATAAAAAATATTAATCTGATGCATTTTTACAGCAGTTTAATTCAGTGCATGTTTTCGTCCCTAACATAACAGAAGGGTACACTGTAAAACCCAAAAAGTTAAAGTAACTCAAACCATTTAAGTTCAAAAATGAATCCTAATGAGCACTGTGAACTTAATCCATTTGAGTAAAAGCAGCAATTTGAACCCAGTAAAACCCAATAAATGAAGAGAATTGAGTACTGCAAAACCCAACAAGACAACTCAAACCGTTTGAGGAAACTGATTGCTACAAACCATTTGAGTAAAAAAAAACTAATCTATATGAGTACTGTGAACTTACTCCAGTTAAGTTGAAGTAATGAGGTATTTCATTAGCTCATTACCTTCAACACTGAGTTCAAAACTCTTTTCAAATTAGTAGAATTAACTTTCAGTCAATATTGAGTTAACTACACTCATTTCATTTGATAAAGTTGACTGTTGGGTTTTACAGTTGAACAGTGCACAAGGGTTAATTCGTCAGATTAGTTTCCCCCCCCACTAAATCTTCCCTGTTTTCATATCATTTCACACCCCAAACCCAGATTCTCCTCTTCAAATCTTTTATTCTTCTTCACATATGCAAAACAATCACTCATCGCGTGTCTCCAAAATCGAGAAGAAAGACTTCCTGTGTATACACCATTGTCGGACTCAACCAAAACCGCGTGTCTGGCACTGATAAGTTCTGTTACCGTGAAGTTTAATGACACAATTCCCCAAGCCTGAAGCTGTGGCGGCAAACCAACTGCCAGGTGGAATTTGGATGAAACATTTCTTTCATTTAAATGAGTTAAACACCATATAGCATCACAGGACACAGAATAAAATCATCCCATGTCAACACATTCATTTCAAACACTGTAAGATGATACAATTTATTGCCATAAACAGTGTAGGAAAATGAAAAACAAAATAAAAACAGCCGACCTCTATAATACAGTAAGAAAACAAAACCAAAAAGATAACGAACTTCCTCATTTAGATCCAGTAAATCGTGAAGAGAAGGGTTTCGCGGTATGGATTCCCCACGAGGGCTTTACACTCGATCCACTAGAGATGAAACTACAGCGCCTGGTGTGTGTGGACATGTGTGAGCAGTTCATTTTTGTTCAATAAGCTTGAAAAGGCAGTAAACATGACAGTATGGACCATAGCTTCTACTGTTCCTGTAAAGAAATGCATTGCCGTCAAGAGGTGGATGCTGCTGTAGACTGTAGACCCATGTGTCACCAACCAAACCTATCATGCATGCAACGGTGCTCTTCTAAATGAGTGAAATAGATGTGGCACATTGTTCCTGAAAGCTCTGGATGAGCCAAATTTGGTCAAGCTGGGAAAAATCTTTCATAAAGACAATGCAAGAAGTCAAAAATAAAAAAAGCTCTTCACTTTGAAATGGTTTAATTAAGAATCAAGCTCAACGTTGTTGTTGTTTTTTTAATTTTCAAATACAGTAAAGAAATTTAAAGAGCAAAATATAAAATGACACGGCGGCTTTTATGCCCTCGCGTCTACAAATTCGAAACACAAAGATACTTTGGAAAGGGAAAGAGATCTTGAAGTCCTTAAACACAATGGTATCAACCTGGAAATGGAGTTGTCCTCCAAGTTAGGGTTCTCTGAGGCGTGTGGGAGGAGTCAGCAAAAACAGGCAGAGGCGGAGTTAAGACTATGCCCCGCCCCCGTTCTAGAAGCCCCACCTCCACAAGCTTTTTTTAAGCCAATCGGAAGAGGGCTCGTTTGGATTCGAGAGGAGACCAGCACCTCGTGCCTCTGCCTGCGTGTCGCTGGGAGACGTCTTTGAAAGATTTTATGGTGATCAAAGCCAGGATCCAGTATAGCCTTCCGGAATAATGCAGCCACACTGACACAGATATTAATTCTTAAGAGAACGGAAACATAAAACAAGAGCAAAATGGTTACACAGGGTCCAGATGTAGTAGGAGATGATGAAAAGTTGCACATAACATTAGAATCAACTCAACACAAACAGGTGGGTCAAACTTGTGTCGATCTAGCTACGTAGTAACATCGTAAGATGCGCGGCTCCCAACACACCGACTGTACAACTGGTCTAGGTTGTGCTTTAACACGCCAATTTACAGACAACAATAAGGACTAGGGAGAGGACAAGCACCACAAGTACAATCCAGTGTGCATTCGAAGGTTTCGCGTAAGTGTTCGAATTGGGGGAAATAAAAAAAAATAGGAATAAAAATCTGTGAGGGAGCTCGTGTCGCTGTTGGAAATCACACCAAAGTAAATCTTCAGGCCACCAAAAATCCATGGAACAAAATACAAACAATGGTAGTTCTATCTGAATAACCTAATACTGCTTTTTCGGAAACGCTAACATGAGTCGAATGCCGACCATTGAAGTGTTAACTAGCTGCCCTGCAATAAAAGCACACAAATCAAATCGGTGGTTTTTTCGCACAATGAAAAGGCTCGACTCGTGAGTTCAGTCTACGTCTATAAAACAAGCCAAAGAAAAACATTTAAAAATCACTTTCCATTCCATTAAACGGAGCAGCTCAAAAACAACCAAAAAATAAAAGAAAAACGTTTAAATCTCACCGAGGACGTGAAACTTTCCCCCACTGAAAACTACAGTACAGAGCAGGCACTAATTACAGGGAAGCAAAGGTGGACATAAAACCATTGTTAAACAGTTTTGCCATGCATTCACGAGCTGCTCGTTGGTGTGTGCAGGTGTCATGACGATCGCTCAATGTGGGCGTGGCCTTTTGATTTGTTTTTTTTTTTCTCCGTTGAATAAATATATAGTCACGCGATCTGAATTCAGAAGGATGGACTCGGTTCATCTCTAACAGGTAGGAATGATGACAGAGGTCTTATCGCATTCCCATTGGCATGATACGATTTGTTGTCGTCGTTTGTTGTCCCTGTACCTCGCCCTTCCCTCCCCCATTTACCCTTCCTCTTCTTCCTCCTCTCTCCCTCCCTCCCTCCCATCCTTCCTTCCTTTTGGAGCGCCGAGGGAGGCTTCAGTCTCTCTTAGTGTTTGTCTTTGGTAATTACCTCCTCCCTGGGTTTGGCACCCCCAAAGATGGCCGAGTTGGGGTTGGCCACTTGGTTAAGGGGACCTGCCACTGTACGTGGCTTCAGCTGTAGCCTTGGTCTCTGCGCCCTTTCCTCTGAAAAAAAAATAATAAAAAAAATACATAATTGAGACAGTAGGTGTTAGTATTCTATTTATGTAAATGACAGAAACTTCAGGTCAACATGAAATCAATTTAATCCAAATGAATATTTAGGAAACAAGTCGGGTGGACTTAAATGATATTACATTGGAATGGAGTATATACACAGCTAGGCTGCTTCCGAAACCGCATACTTCCATACTATACAGTACGCTAAAATCAGTATGCGAGTCGAGTAGTACGTCTGAATTCATAGAATTCGAAAATCAGTATGTGAAGTACCCAGATGACTTACTACTTCCGGCAAGATTCTGAAGTGCGCATCCCATGCATGCTGCGCTATCCCATGATGCCTCACGAGAGAATTCATGAATGGGAGTGAAGCGACGCAACTGACGCAGGTAGGTCATGTGACCATGACAAAATGGCGGATGTAGTACGCCCGAATTCCATTCATACTGCTTACATTCATACTGTATAGAACGTACTTTTCTAACGGCCGAGTAGTACGTTTAAATTCAAATGCAGTACCTACTGAGTAGTAGGCAGTTTCGGACGCAACCCTAGTGTTTTCAGCCAATAGTAAACTTCTGGTGAAAGGTTTATTTAGCTATTTTTAATTTCATATGGTTCCTTTTATAGCATCGATGTTCTTATGTAATTAAAATACAATCAGTTAAATAGACTTAAAACGAAACCCCAAAACACATTTTTTGAGCTGTTGACAGTCATATGCGTGTCCCACGCTGCTATAAACACTATTAGGACACATATATTTCACTAAAAGTGAAAATTGGTTGTTTTTGCATTATTTCAAACAAATTTGTTCTTCCGGTTTGAAGCGAATTTTTGAAGCTGCGTCACGGCGATTAGATCCTTGCGTATAATCCAGTGTGAAGACTGGATGTCTGTACCTGCGAGTAGTTTGGACACCCCAGGTTCAGACAATCAAATAAGAGCGTAACAACATATTTGTGTCATTGCAGCAAATCATCCATGTCAGTGATTCAATGTTTCAATTATTAAAGTCATTGATTCACTTCTAAAGTCCAGCAGTAATGCTCAGAGCTGTACAGGAAAACATAATGCGGACATAAAGAAAATAGCAAAGGTAAGTGATGATTTGTCCAGAACCACCCTTTAGGAAGCAGATTGTGCTAGGTACCCCAGCAAAAGGGAACCATAAAAACAAATTTTTGAGTCCATATTGATTTCATGTTGACATGAAGTCAGAATTATTATCCCCCCTGTATCTTTTTATTCGCAATTAATGGAAAGTTTTTTTTTCTAGACATAATAGTTTTAATAACTCATCTCTAATAACTGATTTATTTTATCTTTGCCATGGTGACAGTAAATAATATTTTACTAGATATTTTTCAAGACACTTCTATACAGCTTAAAGTGACATTTAAAGGCTTAGCTAGGTTAATTAGACAGGTTAGGGTAATTAGGCAAGTCATTGTATAACGATGGTTTGTTCTGTAGACAATCCAAAACAATTATTGCTTAAGTGGACTAATAATGTTGACCTTAAACATTAAAAACTGCTTTTATTCTAGCTGAAATAAAACAAATCAGACTTTCTCCAGAAGAAAAAGAATTATAGGAAATACTGTAAAAATTCCTTGCTCTGTTAAACATCATTTGGGAAATATTTGAAAAAGAAAACAAAACTGACAGGAGGGCGAATAATTCTGGCTTCAACTGACATAAGTGTATCTGTTTTGAGGAAAAATTATTAAGACACCGTCAGATGGTTCTCTGAAGTCTGTCTGGCCTCCGCGAGGAGGTCCATCTCTGAAGCGTCCCATGCCGCCGGCGCCGCCAGCGCCACCACCTCCACCTCCTGCACCTCCCCTTCTGTCGCCAGGGCGACCGCCTCCTCGACTCCTCCCACCCATGAAGTCATCATCTCTAAATCCTGTGGAGAAAGAGACATCTATGAGTAACATGTGGCCTACTCTCCCATTCCACTGCTATGCTGTACTAAAATACTGATCCAGGAAAGGTAATGCACAATAGACGTTAAAGCTTGAAATGAAATTAAAAAGGTAAGCCTGATCCCAGATCAGTATTTATAGACAACTTGAATTTGGGAGGAAATCTGACTTCACACCAGCAAGGAAACTCTGCTGACACATGACTGATGGTAATGAGATGGAGTCCCGGAGAGATCAATGCTCAAAAATTAACTTAAAATATATGGAAAAAATTAACAAAACATCAAAACAGACAGTAGCTCATCATTTAAATACTGCAGCTCAGTCCTAAAACATATATTCTTGAAACATTCTGAGTTATTCTCACAGAGGTTTGTTAAATTTGACTAAACCCCTTTATAAAGAGATCAATAAACATGTTTTTTCTAACTGAATAAAAGACATTTTTATACAACAGTTCCTTCTGCTTCTCAAATCTGATTGACTAATATGCAATATTCTAGAAAAATCAGAATATTATACTGTATATTCAGTATTCAGTCAGTATATTATACCTACGTATAATACTACGTATAATAATAAATAAAACCCATTGATGCAAGTCCAAACACATTTTCACTACAGCACTCATAACTTAATTGTAGGTTCATGTCAGCCCAGAGCTAATAGATAATATTTACTAATACATAAAACATCTTTTATTTTTTGTTAATGTGAACATGGAGTTAAATAAATGCTTTAGAAATGATAAACTGGTTTAATTTAAGCAATATCGATAAACAAACACTTCACTTTTTTGGAAAAACGGTTAATTTTACAAGTCACCTAGAGTTAAACAGTTGAGTTTTACCATTATTTTATCCATTCAGCCAATCTCCTGGTCTGGCAACAGCACTTTTAGCTTAGCTTAGCATAAATGATGGAATCAGATTAGACCATTAGCATCTGTTTTTGAACATTTCCCCCATTTACTCTTCTGTAGTTACATTGTGTACAAAAAACAACCAAAAATGAAAATTATTACTGCTTCTATGCTCAAGGGTTTCATATTCAAACATGTTTACTGATCGTTTTTGTCTGTGATCCTCAAATTCTCGCTAAACTGATCATGTAGAGCCAATTATAAATAACTGAAACCGCCAAGGGTTGGAGTTCTTGCCCATTTCACTCGCCGCACCTCCTCCAGATTGGTCGAAGTCTTCTCTGGAGTCTCGTCCCCCTCCACGGGCCCCACGGGAGCCACCGCGGCCTGAAAGGGACACGGGCTGTTTAATAAGGGCAACAATTCAAAGCTGAGATCAGGGTGAAACAGAGGCCCACCCCAGATAGCGCTTCTACTGAACCAATCAGAGATCAGTGCTGACAGGAAGACACCGGCCGGAGAGGGAAGTTTAGCCTATAGGAAAGCACTCAGTGTGTTAGAAGGGAAGGAAGAGGAGCTACAAAGAGTTTTTCTATTGAAGGGTGAGGAAAAACAGAAGAACAAAAAGATGAAATATGAACAATGACTGTGAGAAACCTGGCTTAGGAGCAGCGAATGAGAACTGAAGCTGTATAAGCGATGCAGTCATGCAGAAGAAGCACAGAAGACAAAAATACCACCAAAGCACACATTATCACTGAACATAGCTTGGGGTTGGTGGTGAGACCAACATTTTGGTTGAGGCACTAACTAAACTTATCATAACTTCTATTAACACCAAACATGGTTTAAATAACAACATGGCAATGCAATTCTTGGGTATTTTAATGATTTTAATTGTTTTACTGTTGACATATGTGATTTCATGTGTTTAGAAGCTAATCAATAAACCTGTTTATTTTAAGTAATAATGATAAACAGCTTATGGCCTGTTTCCACTGAGTGGTACGGTACGGTACGCTTTTATGGCTGTTTCCACTGTCAAAAGGCGTACCGAACCGAACCGTATCGTACCACTTTTTCAGCACCCTTTCGAAATGGTACCAAACACGAGATAGGGTACCAAAAGGCGGAGCTAGACGCGCAGCTGAACACTATTGGTTTACAGAGATACGTGATTTGCTCACGCAACAAGCCAGAATGAAAACAAAGCCACGACCATGTTTTTAATACACAGCCAAGAGATTATGGCGTAATTACTAATTATACACATCAAATGAACCTTGTCGTCGTCGTCGTCTAGATGAACAGCCACAAAGCCAAAAAGAAGAGCAGATTTTACCCTGTGCCCCGTAGATTTTTATGAGCCAGTCTGACGCGCGAGCGTTTCGCTTTCTTGCTTGCGCTTGTCGTGCGTCTATATTTGAAATACCAAACTTCTTGAGCTGATGATAATAACGTGCGCTTGATTATTGACGTGCTTTTGAAACCTGATCCTGTCAGAAACTGACAAACGCGAGAGTGACGTGTGAAAAAACAAAGGAGAAGCCGGAAAAAAAGGAGCACATTATTTTTTCAGCAAACGTGAACAAACTGCCATGTTTAACTATTATTATCACCTTTTGGACTATTATGAACTCGTAATGTTGGAATTACTCTCTGAGAGGTTTGCACTGACTGTGGGCTATATTTTGTGTTGTTTTGAACCTAAATAAGGACTAAATGTATGCTGTGTGTAGTTTTTCTGTAATTGGAAACATATCGGAGACTGTAAGGGTCTGTATGTGTTCATATATATTGAATTTATTTATTTATTTTATATAATTACAGACATTACAGTAGGCTATTTCGCACTGTCATTGATGTGCAGTTATAATCAACTCATGTTCATAGAAAAATTTATGTTTTTAAAGCATCTGTTTTGTGAGAAGTGCTTCTCATATGATATGCGAGCGATCCGTACAGTTTTACTGTAGACATTTTCTCGAGCGAAAATGAGTTGACTGACACTTTCTGTCGTACACCACGCCCAATAAAAGAGTACCATTGGTACCCTTCTAGCAGTGGAAACGCAAGCCTGATATAGGTGACCCGTACCGACCCGAACCGTACCATACTGTACCAGTCAGTGGAAATGAGCCATTAAATTGAATAAAACGCTTCACTTTTTTGGGGAAAGGTTAATATTACCTAAAATTATATTACTAAAATATTATATATTACCTAAAATTAATATTACCTTAATTAGTCACCGACAGTTAGGGGTGTAACGGATCACTGTTTTTTAACTTGTAGGTTAATCTAACATTTTTAACAATTGCAGAGACATCGCCTCCCGTGTCATTCAAATCACGTGTATGAAAATCGTGATCTTAATTTTAAGCAAAAAAAACTCGCATTTTAGCAAGAATCGTGCAGCCCTAGCCCTACTAGTGACCTAGCTGGGGACTATTTTCAAGTGCTGCGTAATATTGCGCCAGCTTCAGCAATGGTACAGCGGCGAAGACCCTTGATTTTTACACCATTTATTTATTCATTCATTCATTTAGCTATTTATTCAGTTATTTATTTGCCACTCCCATGATCACTAGCAGGAAACAGTAGTCATAATTTGAAGTAGATCAAAAAAAGTTAAAAGTCATCCTAAGATTTAGATTTTAGGACAACGCTGATTAAAGGTTTTGATCCACTTCAAATGCTGACTAGTATGTACCGTTGTTCAAGTATTTCACACTATCTTTTACTCCTAAACGAACAATGATTGTGAATATAAAAAACTACAAATGACGTTCAAAACAGATTACACAAAATTTTAACTCACAGAAAAGGATATTTACTCAACACAGGGTTTAAGCTGACTGTTAATATCTGTGGGCTACCTTCATGCAAAAACAGCTTGTCTAATTTGTAAGCAAATATTATGGACCACCTCTTCCACTGAATACAAACGCACAATTGTGAGACTGAATCCGTCACTCAATGACCATATGACTCAGCTACTGAATACAAGTCATTAGTTCCAGCAATGGCTTATTTCAAATGAACCAAACAAAACTGCCCTTTCACAAGGAGTTATTTGAATAAACGCACATTTAAATATGTCTAGAAGGCACAGCTATGTCTCTACAGTACATATAATTGAACCCACCAGCCCCAGCATTGCTCACATTACTAAGAATAAAAGCACAAAGCAGTAGAAAGTCCACATATCAACAGGAAGACATGAGTAAACGGCACTAACAGAAGTAGACGACGAAAGAGGAGTATCAAGCAGCCAGTACCTCTGTCGTCTTTCCGGAAGCCAAAGCCTCCGCCGCCACGTTCTTGCCTTCGGCCCTCTGCGATGTCCACCCTCAAAGATCGATCTCCTAACAGCTGTGGAAGAAAAATCTCCATCAAAACAGACTCAACACAACAAACGGTGCACTAAAACCCAGCACACGTTAACAATGCCAAACGATTGTAGCATGTCAGATTGCGTGAACATGAAAATCAAGATGCACCAAACAAAGACACGCTAGAAAAGTCACCTGGAGTTTGATGCCATCCACCCGTGACCCTTTCACTATCCCAAGTTCTGACATGACACCTTACGGCAAACACAAATAATCTGTAGCAGTAATTTTGCTCACAGCATGCCTCAATAATAAAAAATTCCTTAATTAGGAAAAGTCTGAATAAATTTTTTTAATAAACCACCAGAAACGTCAATAAAACATTGGTCTTTTAGCTTTATTTCCCTGCAGATTCATTTTTAAACAATGCACAATGAACCCTTTTCACAAGACTGCTAGGACGCGTTTAACAGTCATCAATCAGCGTCTTTTATGAAACGCGTATGAATAGGCCTGTCATGATATACAAGTACGGCTGGTCTGAGTATTTCAGAAACTGTTGATCTACTGGGATCTTCACGCACAGCCATCAAAAGAGAAAAGGAGGAGAATGGCCAGACTGGTTCCAGCTGATCGAAAGGCAACAGTAACTCAAATAACCACTTGTCACAACAGAGGTATGCAGAAGAGCATCTCTGAACGCACAGCACGTCCAACCTTGAAGCGGATAGGCTACAGCAGCAGAAGACCACACTGGGTGCCGATTCTGTCAGCTAAAAACAGACTGCCCGATGGCCCGGGGCCAGCGTGCGAGATGCTCGGGACAGTAGACAGTAGGGGTGTGACAAGACGCCTACTCCATGAGACGAGACACGAGATTGGGTTCACGAGAACGAGACAAGATTTTTACACTATTTTAAAGAAATCCTTGATGAATATCAATGGAATAATCTTAGAATTCAAATATTTTGCTAATATATGAATGGAAAATAGATTTTTATTTAAAAGGGGAGAAAAAATAAATCAATCAAAAAAATCAAAAAAAACAAAAAAAAAAAAAAAAAAAACAATTCACAAAATGCTAAACAATTTAGGTGTTTTTTAATTAACTTGTAATGAATTTACTTCCATTTTTTATGTATACAATTTCCATAATTGTTCCCATAATTTTATGCATGCAATAGTTTTATTAGTTTAAATTGAATTCTATGCAATGAACATGCAAACACTGCAAAATATTTGTTAATATATAAATGGAAAATAGCAAACTCTACTGACAGGCTTTTCTCCTATAGCATTTCAGAGTATTTACATTGCAGACCTTGATGGTCAATTCGGATTTTCTGACAGTGTCCGATTTTTTTTGATGACCTGTTATTATTAAATGTGACTCGTACACGATTGATTGCAATTACACAGCACACGGCAAAAGGCGCAATGACCAGAAAACGAAAAAAGCGGGCGCTGACTAACAGCTGATAATAAAGCGCTCTTTTTTTTTTTCTTCATTCCTGTATTTATTCAGTTTGCATGGTTTCATTTTTTATTTTCTTCTTGACAAGTTGTTTTGCTGTAGTTTATGACAAAAAAACGTTCTCATTTGGCCATTTTCTTTTAATCTAGGCCTTTTTAAACCAGTAGGCATCTTAATGTAATGTCCATGGCATGATTTCTGCACGTATGCGACAGTTATATGTTGGTTACGTGGCGGATGGTGTGCTCTCTTTCTCTCTCGTGAACATGCTTAAATACTAAAAAAGCTTTGTGGAATTTGGTCACTTGAACCAGAAAACGAAAACGTCCGCTTTTCACGTACAGCATAAACGTGTTTGGTAATGATGAAGGCGGGTGTGTTGAGTCTCCAGCAGTTCAGTATGTGTGCGCGCGCTTAGAGATGTCTGTAGGTGCAGAGAATATTGTTGTCAAACAGCTGTGTGGACACAATCGCAAAATGCGACTAAAAGTCCTACACGATGGTAGCCTAATAATTTTATTTCGGTGTTTACATATATGTACTGCACTTCAATAATGCAACTTTCAGCACATTTAAAGTGACATTCCATCGTGTGGTAATGTCCATGGTTAATTTGAGTGGCTATAGTTGCAGCCTCTGCTTGGACATGAACAACGCAGCAGCCTTTGGCCAGTGAGAAAAAAAAAAAAAAAAGGTCACACCCGCCCGCCCAACCGAGTGACATGCGCAACACAGAGGCCAGCCTTACCAGGTGTGTGCAAAGCACTTGATTTGCGGTTTAAATTCAATCCTGCTTCCAATCTTCAATGCTAATTTTACCCTCACGCGCAATCATGATAACATCTACTCACGAGACAACTTTTCACCTCGACGAGAAATCTCATCGTGATTTTATCTCGCGAGATCTCGTCCAATGAGGTCTTGTCACACCCTTAGTAGACAGCATTATTACTGGCCTGATCTGGCTGCCTTGTCAGTATAGTTGTCAATTGTATGCAAATACAGTCTTAGGGTGCTTTCACACCTAAACGTTCCGTCTTGCTTGCCCAGTTAGTGCGGTTTGTTTGGCATATGTGAATCCAGCAATCACGCTCTGATCCACGCCAAATCAATCAGTCCGAGATCACCTGAAAGAGGTGGTCTCAGCTTGATTGAAACGAACTCTAGAGCAGATCGATTGTAGTGAGAAAAGCAAAATGATCCAACGAACCAGGCTATATCACAGTGTATTATGGTTGTGCAATAGCCATATATAAAGCTATATGAAGAGAGAATGAGTAGGGCAGGATGTCTTTCCTACCGGCAAATGTGTTTCCATGTCGAATACGAAGGTGAAAGCATGCTGAAACATTACCGAGTGCTGTTAGGAAAATTGATCCATATTTTAATCTTATAATATTTGTATTAGGCCTATTGTTTTGTTCATTTCTGCAGTGACACCTCAAAAAGAAAGAACAACATTGACCTGCTTCATGATCTGACTGATCTCTCTTCATCTGTTATTTCTCTATAATTTAATCCTATAATGCGATTCAATAGATAATTTTTTACAAAACTTGACGACTGAAATGAGGCTATGAATGAGAAAGTCTCACCTCTCCGATTTATTTTTGGTGACAATGTCCATGTGTGTCAAAATTAAAGTGCACATTATCGCTTGTATATTGTTTTTTTGTTTCAAATTTAGTTTCATCACAATTGTAATTTTATTTAATTGGCAGTTGTATTTAAAGTTATGCTGAATAAAAAGTATGTACAGACGAATTACCAACCTACAGCACATGACGTCACACGGGTTCCCGGTTGCAAAAAGAGACAGGTCGCAATAGCAAACATGTCGTGTTTTGCGGTGGGATGCCAAATTCGAAGTCCAAAAGTCCAAAAATAGAAAACGTAACTTTTACCGTACACCACACTGCTTTTAAAGCCAACCGCAGACATCTTTGGCTAAAAGGAAGCTGAATGGAGTGAGGACCTAATTAAAAATGCTCAACTCTGCAGTTCTCATTTTATATCAGGTAAGTTCATGCTATGCTGAATCATACAAATCACTCGTTTTTGATTGCAGCAATGATTTCAGCAAAAACATTTAAACATGGTGAATTAAACTGCAGACACTGAATGCTACGAATGAAATGTGAAAATCTAAGTTCTCATACTCTGCCGTACAGGTGCAGTTTGCTGTCAGAATGCAGTTGTTTTGTTTGTTGATGATAAATTACCCAGGCCGTGTATAGTCCCGTCTTCTTTCCTCGTCTTTGGCTAGACAGAACCTCGGTTTTTAGCACTGATTAGTTTTGAATCTGGTAATCAGGGAACATTATCTCTTGCACATGACCACACAGAACTAAATTGTAGGCATCCAAAGATTTGTAGGCCTTTAACTTCTCTCTTGAAAAATCACTTAATGTTTCAGTGAGATAGTTGTATATTTCGGGCTGGATGCTTGGTCATTTCATCTTATCCAATAATCATAGGGAGGATGCTATCACAAATGGACCTGTCAGATGAACGCCGCTCACTTTAACATTAATTTTGCCGAATAACTGTGCTTATCACTGGGTGACAAGCTGTTATAATACGCTGAAAGCATTATGTAAATAATATATATAATGTGTAATCAATACAACTTATCTCTAATACAACAACAAACTCTGTACCGCATCGGATGTCATTCCATCGCTGTAAATGCTAGCACTCCCTGTTTTTTTCTGCAACATCGCTGCGCTCGCATTCTGAATGTTTACAAGCATGGTAATTCGTCTATACAATTATGTTTGGCTTTTGACACATTTTTAAAATATGTGGCTAAAAAATTAGTATTGACTTCTTTTTGTTTGGTGGTGCCACAAATCTGAACCACTGGCCCGATCAGGCCACTAGAAAAAAATATTTAGCGTTGAACCCTGCAATAGAAGATTTGAAAAATAATTCCTGGTCTGATGAGTCTCGATTTCTGCTGCAACATTTGAGGGGTAGGGTCAGAATTTGGTGCCAACAACATGAAAGCATGGATCCATCCTGCCATGTATCAGCGGTTCAGGCTGCTGGTGGTGGTGTAATGATGTGGGGGATATTTTCTTGGCACAATGTGGGCCCATTAGTTCCAATTGTTAGTTGTACCTAATAAAGTGGCCAGTGAGTGTATATCTTATATCTGCCCATATTTAGCCAAAAGTAGAAGACTCTTACATTACATCTAGGGATGAGTATCGTTAAGGTTTTAACGTTATTACCACTTTTATCGACACCACTTAGTTCAGTACTTTAACGGTTCTCTTATCGGTACTTTTTGTAGTGTTTTTTATTTATAACTATTAACAACACTTTGTTTTAATATTACGTTTTTAATGTAAAATAAAACAAAACCAATAATTGAAAAACAGTTTTTTATCCTGTAAAAATGTACAATGGTTTGAAGGAAACTGACTCTCAGTTTTTAACCATTCTTCTCATCTTATTATCAACATGTTTGCCTTTTCTGGCAGAAGTCGGGACTGTTTATTGTGCTGCCACTTTGGACATTCGACCCGCCGGCATGTTTGTGAGGTAACTTTTCCTCTCCTCATGGCTGTCAAAGCGATACTTGTGGATCCAGACATGAGCGTGCCTGATGTGCGAGTTTTCTCCACTGTGTCTATTATGGATTACCTGTGATAACCGCGTACTATACGCATATTGACTGTAACCGCAGCTGTTCTTCCCGCGTCACTCATCGGTGAACAGCGCTTTCATTTCTAAAGCCAATCGCAGCTCTTTCTGTTGGGCGGGTGAAGACAATGACCAATCAAAGGGGTGTAAGGACTCGCTTGACAGTGATCAAAAAGCTAGCGGAATAATATTTACATTAGTTTATTTGCTATAAATGCTCAGTCGGCGCCAGTGGTGTAGTGGTTAGTGCGCCGACACATACACTCCGGTGGTCACAGCCTTGGTGTCCTATGCCGATTCTTCCCCTCTCTCCGCTCAACATTCTTTCTTGTCAATACTCTCTACTGTCCTATCAAATAAAGGTGAAAACCCTGAAAAAATTATTATAAATGCTCATGTTGTCTTCTGTGCATGTGTTGGAGTTTTATTTGATGCATTCAAAAAGAGCGTTTTCTAAAACATTAGGTAAAATTTAAGGTACAGTTCAAATATCTTACTGCTTGTAATAAAGGACAAAATTGTATTACAAATAATAGATAAATATTAACATATTTATAGATTTTAATCCAAAAAACTTTGTGTTGTGAAGAAAAAATCTATTTAGGTGTGGAAAGCATCTTCAATGCACAGAGATATCGAATTGAACCGAATTGTTGGCATGATAACCGTAACCGAACTGTGAGACCGGTGTAGGTTCACACCCCTTTGGCGCACAGCCATATTTTTTTAGAACTCTGGGAACTAATCTTAGAGTTGGAAAAGTCTTCAGATTTAAAAAAAAAACTATCAAACCAGACATCATTTTTACGTCTACATTCTGCCATGTCAATTCAAACCATGCATTCAAATGAGGACAAGACAGAAAACAAAAAGCTTATCACTGCTAAATTTATCATATCTTTAAATGAAAAAAAAAAATCTTGATAGCATAAGGTTACGTTCACACTGTGAGGCTTAGTGCTCAAATCTGATTTTTTCTCAGATCTGATTTTTTTGCCTAGCTGTTCACACTGTTGTTATAAATGTGGCCAATATCAGATTTGCAGTGTGAACAGATCATGGTCGTAAACTGACCCCCATGCGCAGAAGTATAGTTACGGACAACACAAAATGTCTAATTATGCACACGATGTGTGTACTGTATGAAGCAGGTTGTCAGATTATGCTTAATATGATTATTGCCCTTTTCACAGACAACCATGGTGTATTACATGAACTGTAAAGGGTTGTTCTGCTACTACTAATGTGTACTTCGGCATTTGAAACCTAAAATAAGTTCTTGTGATTGGGAACACTGATCATTTGTGATTTATGACAACCGCGGTGCGCGTCTGTCTGACCACCGCTGTAGTGAACTCATCAAGGGTTAATGAGCAGCCGCAGACTGAACTGTGAAGGCGGAGTTGGTTTATCTTCGTTTGCAGTTATTTTATTTTACTTCGTTATAAACAACAGACACGTGCAGATGGGTTGTTTGGGTGCTTGAGCTCCTGCCCTTTATTCGCTCGAAGATAATGTTCGCCCTTAAAATGAAAGTGCCCCCTCCTTTGTGCACGGATCCCCTTACCGCAACACCCCCGACGCTCTTTAGCATCGCGATCATCCCTTGCCCAGATCGTTAACAAGCACCAGTTGAACAACCAACTTTCTGTGGTAAAGTAATCGCCCTGTGTGTTATTCTACTATGCTGCAGAGGTGTAGATGATGTTTGCAGCACAGAATGATGACGCATGTCGCTCGAAGATTATGTAAAAGTCACATGAAATCCGACATAACCGTTTACACTGCGGTCGCATTGCAAAACATCAGATCTGTGTCTGATTTAAGACTACATATAAAAGTGGCACAAATCTGATGTGAAAAGATCAGATTCCATGCGGTTTGGGCTGTTCACACTGTCAAGACCTGAGTCACATATGGGCGAAAAGATCAGATTCGGGCCACATTTGCCTGCAGTCTGAACGTAGCCTAAGTGAATGCTTTATCAATAAAATGGGTATTTCACAATATGTTAAATACAGTAAAACTGCAATATTACGCAATTCAAGATTTTATGACCAATCCAATAAAAAAATCTGCGTTAAAATGCAAATAATTAATTTTTTTTTTTTAATATTTTATACTATACTTTAACTTTTAGATTAATATTCAGCTACAGAGTCATATGATGCTTCAGAAATGATCTAATATTATCTAAAATGATCAAGAAAAATCCTTTATAAATGCTGAAGGGTTGAACAGAAATTCAAAAGAACAATTTACTCAAGCTGAAAATCTTTGTAAAGGTATTTAATGCAATTAAATATATATTTCCTGACCCCAAACGACTACAAAAGAACAACAAAAATGTAAATAATGAAATTAACTTACAGCACCGTCGTATGTCAAAGCCTCTTTCAGAGATTCCAAATCGTCAAACTCCACATAACAGAAACCTGGGACAAGAAAAGAAACCCCTGAGCGAACAAGCACTGTGAGAACATCAGGGCTTTAGGTGATCACTAATTCAAAGTATAAATAATAAGCAAAATAGTTCTATAACTCCATAAATGTGTCTTCAACAGCTCCTCTAAAACTGTTTATGTTTGCCCATGCTGTGGATTAAAGATTACAATATTCAGGGTTTTCTTACACACCACATTGTGATTTGGACTTTTTCGTTTTCATTTGTTTTGAATCTCAAAATCGAGTAACTATTCACTTGCATTAAAATAATCCCAACAAATTCAGCTAAAAATCTTTAAATGTTCTATTGAAGAAATAAACATTTTGGCCTGAAGGTGAGTAAATTAACTAAATTTCAAATTTTGGATGAATAATCGATTTAACTAAACTAAAAAAAAAACATTAGAGAAATCGATTCTGTATTGATTCACGGATATTCAAAATGCATATTCACTCACCATTTGCTGTTAAAAACTAGCCTAGAGCACCATCTGATATTAGAAACTAGCCTAAAGCACCATACACTTAAAATTACCCTAGAGCGCCTAAAAAACTAGCCTAGAGCACATCTACGGTTAAAAATTAACTACAGCACTGTGCGCTGTTAAAAAATAGCCTAGAGTGCCACCTGCTGTTAAAAAACTAAAGCACTGTCTGCTGTTAGAAAACTAGCCATGAGCACGGTCCACTGTTAAAAAAACAAAACTAGCCTAGAGTGCCATCTACTGTTAAAAAAACTAGTCTAGAGCACTGTCCACTGTTAGAAAAACTAGTCTAGCCTAGAGTGCCGTGCGATGTTAAAAAGCCTTGGGTTCCATATGCTGTTAAAAAAATAGACTAGAGCACTGCCCACTGTTAAACTAGCCTAGAGCGCCATGTGCTGTAAAAAAATGACTAGAGCGCCATCTGCTGTTAAAAAACTAGACTAGAGCACTCTCCACTGTTAGAAAACTACCCTAGAGTGTCATCTGCTGTTAAAAAACTAAACTAGAGCACCCTCTGCTGGTAACAAACTAGCCTAGAGTGCATTTGCCGTTAAAAGAAACTAGCCTAGAGCACCATCTACTGTTAAAAAAATGACTAGAGCGCCATCTGCTGTTAAAAAACTAGGCTAGAGCACTGTCTGCTGTTAAACTATCCTAGAGTGCCGTCCGCTGTTAAAAAAACTAGCCTAGAGTGCCATCTGCTGTTAAAAAACTAGAGCACTGTCTGCTGTTAACAAACTAGCCCAGAGCGCCATCTGCTGTAAAAAAAATGACTAGAGCGCCATCTGCTGTTAAAAAACTAGACTAGAGCACTCTCCACTGTTAGAAAACTACCCTAGAGTCCCATTTGCAATAAAAAAATTTTTTGCATAGAGCACCATCTGCTGTTAAAAAACTAGACTAAAGCACTGTCCACTGCTAAATAAAAAACTAGCCTAGAGCGCAGTCCGCAGTTAAAAAATTAGCCTAGACTGCCATCTGCTGTTAAAAAAACTATCCTAAAGTGTAAACTCCTGTTAAAAAAACTAGTCTAGAGCGCCATCTGCTGGTAAAAAACTAGACTAGAGCACTGTCTGCTGTTTATAAACTAGCCTAGAGCGCCATCCTCTGCTAAATAATTACCCTAGAGTGCCATCTGCTGTTACAAAACAAGACTAGAGCATTGTCTTCTGTTGAGAACTAGCCCTGAGTGACATTTGTTGTTAAAAAAACTAGACTAGAGTGTCGTCCGCTGTTAATAAACTAGCCTAGAGCACCATCTGCTGTTGAAAATTAGCCCTGAGTGACATCTGCTGTTAAAATATGCAAGCCTAGAGCACCGTTTTCTGTTAAAAAAAAGCAGTTTCACAGTACATAGTTAATGCTTTTTGTTAACCTAAACCTCAACTTGAAAAACTAAATATAATATGCATATATTATGTATTCTTTTCAAGTCAGACCTCAAGACATAGGGTGAGTTTTAAACATGCAGCATGCTGCAAAGCCTACCTTTGAACTTGTCTGTCTCTTTGTCTCGGACTAGTCGAACGCTCCTGACACTGAGGTCTCTGAAAATGGCATCTATGTCTCCTTGCACTGTGTTGAAGGGCAGGTTGCCAACGTACGCCGTGTAAGGAGGCTCTGTGGGAAGTTCCTTCTGCTTTCGTGGTCCGCTTGGGCCACCACCACCTCGGGGTCTGCAACAAAAAAAAAAATACTTTATTAACTGCTGTTCAATTAATGAAATTGGACATCAAACACTGCACATACAGGGTGATTCAAAAAGAATACCACTAGGGCTACAAACAACGATTATTTTAATAATCGATTAATCTGTCGATTATTTCTTCGATTAATTAATAAATCGGATTTAAAAAAAAAAATTGTTTTTTTAATTATTTCCAACCCTTTATTCAAAAAAGCTCATCCCTGAGTTGTTATAATGATAATAAAAAACTAAGTAGTTTTGTCCTGTTTTCATTTTCATTTAAACAGCTAGTTTTTTTAAAAGCTGCACACTTTGTGAATAAAAAAAATGTAAAAATAAATAATAATTTTTAGCTTGTACGGTTGTACAGTTCAAATAATTAAGTTATTTACTATTGTCACTAAAAGAAACAAATTAACACCATGAAACTTGTTTAAAAAAACTAGCTAAGAACACGCCATATGCGGTTCAAAAAATTACCCTAGAGCGCCATCTGCTGTAAAAAACTAGACTAAAGCACTGACAGCTGTTCGAAAACTAGCCAAGAGTACGGTCCGCTGTTAAAAAAACAACCCTAGAATGCCATCTACTGTTAAAAAACTAGCCTAGAACACGGTCCACTGTTAGAAAAACTAGCCTAGAGTGCAGTCCGCTGTTAAAAAGCCTTGAGTTCCATATGCTGTTAAAAAACTAGACTAAAGCACTGTCCACTGTTAGAAAACTACCTTAGAGTGCCGTCTGCTGTAAAAAATGAGACTAGAGGGTAGGGTTGTAACGATACTACAAACTGAACCGAAATATCACGATACATCAACCACGATACGCATCGCGAAACTCTCGTGGCATACCGCGATACTCTCACGCCCCTTGTTGCCCATTGTTGAGGTTGACGTCACTTGTCTCGAACTAATTGAATCAAATTTAAGCACATCTTTATTTTACCACATTTGATTAAATTGTATTATTAATGAGGTTTTGTTCTAAATATTATATTCTAAAGTTAGTATTTTCCAAGTTCATATCATGTCACAAGGTTTCCTCTACATTCTTTCTTCCATGACGGGGCGCCACACCAAAATTCATCCTGCCACGACTACATTACAGCTTCTCAATCAAAGCATTCAGTCGTTTTTTTTTTAATAGCAGGATATAATCGCACCAAAACGTATTAAAAGGTAAGTGAATTATAACAGTGCAAAATAACTAAAACAAGTCACGTGTGAGTGAACGCTCCTCACATTGGTCAGAGTTTCCTGGTTTATTTTGAGTCCTGCTCAGCTGTCGAGGGGGTGGTTTGGTGGTGTTTGACAGGGTGTGCGTGACATGTCTGAAGAAGAGCGAGGAGGGATGCGGTGGGGAGGGGTGATGAGAACCCGCGTCATATTTGAGGACCGGGAGGGAGACGCGCGATTTCCGGGAGATTATCACTCGTTTGCGGGCATCCGAGAGTCTTTGTGCATTTGCGGGAGACTCCCGGAACTTCCGGGAGACTTGGGATGTCTGGAATGACCTCCCGCCCTACTCATAATTCCCTCTTCATATAGCCGTATGCCTATTACATATCCATAAAACACTGTGATATAGCCGGGCTCGGATCGTATCGCTTTCTCACTACAATCGATCCGCTCCTGGGTTCGTTTCAATCGAGCAGAGACCACCTCATTCAGGTAGTCTCGGAGCGATTACTTTAGCGCGGATTCGAGTGCGATTGCCCTGTTCACATATGCCAAACGAACTGCTCTAACTGGGCAAACGCGCCAGGTTCCGGAACAAAAGTCTAGGTGTGAAAGCACCCTTAAACTAAATCTGTCAGTATAATTTTCATGCTCTCATCTTCAGCGCTTCACATTTCCGCGGTTGTAGCTCGCTGTCATGTGAAGGCAGAAGGCATTGACTGAGTGATTGACAGCTGATATTAACCAATCCATTCGCGTTCAGTTCTAGAGCAGTGGGCCAATAAAAAAAGCACAACGGTGGGGCAAGCATTGCGGGCTTTTTTTCAGCAAGTTCACATAACATCTGTCTGTTCCGGAGCGCTGCGTTTGGCGCTTTTAGGTGAAAAGATGCATCCTGCATAAATGTCTCCTAAATCGGCGCACGCGGTGAGGATTTTGCAGTGAAAACAGGTCGCATGGCAAAAATTTATGCACTAGCACAAATGCTTTCAAATATATCATTAGGTCGCATAAAATTTTGGGCGCATATGCAACCAAAACAATTGAGCCCTAGCATCTTGCTATTATTTCCTCATAATAATAATAATAATAATAAAATAAGGAAGTTAACATCAATCACAATACAAATTACAGTGAACTCCAAACGAACTCTTGTCTCCTCCGCCAGCTGTGGGAAAAAGCCATTATAAGGACACAGACCACTCCGCCTATTCATGCCAGAGTCCCGCGGAAAAAAGTGATTGACAGGTGGTAATGTGTGTAACTTTATTTATTTATGGTTTGGTTATGGGTAAAGCAAAGACCATGTGGGTCAGGTAGTGAAAACGGTAGGCTACAATTAGTTAATTCGTTATGAATTAATTGATATTTTACAACAACCACCCCCAACCCGCCTATGACGACGATGCTATAGTCCATCGCGTCTTCACATTAGACATCGTACGATGCCAAATTGGTCAACATTGCCCAACCCTACGTCCCCCAATTCTGCCTCTAAATGAGCGAGTTTGAGCTACTCAGAGGTAGCGTTCAGAAAAAATAAAAAACACCAGCAAAGAAACTCGACACCGGAACATAAAAACCTACTGCCAGCAAGTGTTTCAGTAGTGTTTTTGCAGAGCAACGCAAACAGTGTGCAGAAATATAAATGCATGACAAGGCATGCACCGAGGGACACGCCGATCACTCGGCACAGAAGTATAAACCAGGATTTACAAGATGTGCATAGGCATAGCAGCTTCTGCTAAATAATGATTTGATTTTGATTAATTATGCAGCCCAACAAAGCACTAATTGAAAATCCTTAATCATATAAAAATAAGCCCTCATACATGTTTTTTCTTATTCATTTTGCACTATTTAGCAACAAATTCATTTAAAGAAAATAATCATTTAAAAAGTGGAAAAGAATAAGACTAAAAAAAAAACAGCAATATAAATTAAAAAAATTAAAGTCGAAGAGGTGCATGGCCGGAATTGCTTAGGGCCCCAAAAATCACTAAATCCACCCCAACCACTGTTATACAATGACTTGCCTAATTACCCTAACTCGCCAAGTTAACCTAATTAACCTAGTTAAGCATTTAAATGTCACTTTAAGCTGTATAGAAGTGTCTTGAAAAAATCTAGTCAAATATTATTTACTGTCATCATGGCAAAGATAAAATAAATCAGTTATTAGAAATGAGTTACTAAAACTATTATGTTTAGAAAATTTGTTGAAAAAAAGCTTCTCTCCCTTAAACCGGGGGCTAATAATTCTGACTTCAACTGTATATTAAAAATCTTTTCATAATTTTGACATATATATATTTGTATTTTATGTGTATAAATATCACAAAACCTGTCAAGAGCATCAATCAACCTCAAAACATGTATAATATATGGCCAAAAATGTGCTTTAGATTGAATAGTTTAAATGAACTTATGTAATATAGCATTTTAAAATTCTTCAAAGAAAAAAACTCTTAAAACAGAAATTGGGGAAAATGTACAGGGGGGCTAATAATTCAGGGGGGTAAATAATGTGAAAACAGCTCAATAAAACAGCTACTGGACAGTATATGAAATCCATAATGTATTTTATTGTTGGATCTCCACTTTGTTTTCTGTCTGTAACAGAAGCTTCATTTCTGTGCGAAGCAAATCAGGGAGCGCTTCTGGTGGGATGTGATATGCCAGAGACATTCCTCTGGTGTCAGACGGAGGCCCTGAGATAAGCTATAGTGTGACATGACATCTCCGCTCTACCTTCTGTTTTCAGACCTGTGCTGTCCAAAGCGAATGAGAAGTTACTGCTGCTGAGCAATATCAGCGTTATGGATGTGATGTTCGCAGTAAAAACTTAAAACAAAGTCACATAGAAAGTATATGTTACCATTATACTGAAATACCTGTTTATATTTTCTAAAACAACTAAACACAGAGTTATGGGATCAGAAAAATATCAATCTGTATATATTTTTAATAGTTTAAATGAGGAAATTAAACATGCGTTATGGAGGTTACCAAAAAAGAAAGGGAGTTTACAGTAAACGACATACTTTGTAGAAATTCTATTAATTAAACTGCACAACCCAAAGAAACGGAGCTAATCAAACAAATAAGGGTTGGCTCACCATAGAACAAACATTATTGATTATAAATTTCTGCATTCATGAGGAAAAAGCTTGGTTATGGATGTGACAGATGTGAAATTGGCACTTGTGTGGCTTTTGATAAATCAAATATAATTGTTTGAAAACACTGTCAGACATTTTTGAGTATGTTTACAGTACTGTAAAATAAAAGCCTACGCAAAAACAAACTGGAAGGGGTTTCACTTTTTTTGGTGAAAACTATTTTTTCATGGCACGGTTGACATTTGCATGGAATTGCTCTGCTGTGTTCTCAACCCAACAGAACAGAAAAACATCTAAACCTTAAAAAGGTCATAACAATTGGATTAGCAATAAATCTCCATCACTTAAAGGTAGGGTTGGGTATCGTTTAGGCATGGGACGGTAACCGTTTTCAAGGTATACCGCGGTTTGGAAAAGTCAAGGTTATCATACCGCCAAAATTTTCTCTAATACCGTTCCTAAGGTATGTGTAAGATTTTTTTTTTTTTTACAACAGCATCTCCAGCAGAAAAGATATCCAAAGATGCCATTTTAAATTTGTGTTTTTGAAACTAATGAAGACAGCAGACGTCAAGGATTCATTTTCATTATTTAGCCTGGCATATTTACTGCTCCAAAATATTATAAATGTTTCTCAAAATAAAATATATTGTGTTCAAAGGGGAGAAAACTTTTAGTTTTTTTACCCAGACATTTAAAAAGAATATATTTCAGAGCAGTAATCACAATACCGTGAAACCGTGATATTTTTATCCAAGGTTATCATACCGTCAGAATCTTATACCGGCCCATGCCTAGTATCGTTTGGGGTTATTTCGATACCAGTGCTGAATCGATACTTTTAAAATGGTACCGGTGCCAAAACGGTGCCTGAACTGATACTTTTTAGCCACAAAATTATGACAAAAAAAAACATTTTAATCATTATAATTGAACAATATAAATATTTATAATAAGTTTAAAGTAAACATCAATTCATATTTTATATAGTTGAATTGCATTAATATATTTCTTTTGATCATTTGTTTGTTAGCATGAATGCAAGATTTCCATTATGCTATTAACATTACATTAGCTTACTACTAACCTGTGGAAAGGCTGTCATCAAAATCAGGGAACACCTTTTTTCTGGGTTTGGGGCTTGTGACTACTTTTACATGGACATCAGTGATCTAGTGAATTGCCTTAATCTGAATAAGACAATAATATGATTCAGGTGTTTACATGAGTTGCTTTATGAATGTTACATTCATGATTCCCAGTTACATGTTATAGCACATAGATCCATCAACGTCATTGCATCACCAGCCTATAAATGTTTCCTTCGCAGTTTGTGTCTGTGGTCCGTTAAGATAATCAAAAATCACTGTTTACGTGGTAAACTCTAATCATAATAAAATCAGAGCATTGGTGTCCATGTAAATTTACTCACTGAAAGTGCCAGATGACGTCACAAGCTGTCAAAGACAGTCCATTCCTCATCTTTAAGTTGATTCTATGAGCCCTCACATTTCATAAGTTTGACGTGTTTCCCCTCTTATACGCAAATTTTGTAAAGCATCTGCTGCATGTTGGCGTGTCAGAATCCTTGCTTGTAAAATATAGCCATACTTTAAAATGCTTGGTTTAAGCAAATTAGATGAATGCGGTCATGCGTGTTGAAGAAAGTCGCTCACCGCATGTGCCGTACTGCGCGATTTGCCTTCTATAAGTAACAAGAAAAAACGCCTGACATCGCTGACATCCATATCCCTCAAAGCTGTTTAGAATTAAATATTTAGAGATGGTGTGACAACGTGTACTTGTGTGCCTTTGATGCACCCCTTGATGCTTCTTAAGGGCGTCACACACCGGATGCGCTGCTTAGAGCCGCAGCACAGTGCGCACATGACAGTTAAAAGTATCACACACCAAACGCGCACATTCGCATGCTATTTAAAATGAAACTATTCAGATGGCGCTCTGTGGCACGGCAGAAATATGAACAGTGTCCTGAGTTGTAGTTGTGCACCGCGGACAGCCGCCGACTTGAGGCGCCGGTGTGTGTACTAGGCATGGGACGATAACAGTTTTCAAGGTATACCGCGGTTTGGAAAAGTCAAGGTTTTCATACCGCCAAAATTTTCTCTAATACCGTTCCTAAGGTATGTGTAAGATTTTTTTATTTACATTTTTTTAACAACAGCATCTCCAGCAGAAAAGATATCCAAAGATGCCATTTTAAATTGTAAATAAATCTGTGTTTTTGAAACTAATGAAGACAGCAGACGTCAATGATTCATTTTCATTATTTGGCCTGGCACGTTTACTGCTCCAAAATATTATAAATGTTTTTCAAAATAAAATATATTGTGTTTAAAGGGGAAAAAACTTTTAGTTTTTTTACACAGACATTTAAAAAGAATATATTTTAGAGAAGTAATCACAATACAGTGATTATTTTATCCAAGGTTTTCATACCGTCAGAATCTTATACCGCTCATGCCTAGTGTGTACCCTGATAAAAACCTATGTTTAGAATTCTAAAATGCATGGCACTGTGTGTCGCCAACGGCGCTTCTGGTGTGCGACCTGCTTAAGTTTTTGTTGCAGCATCAGTGGCACCGGAATTAGGCACCGAAATTCATATGCTGATTCGGTCCGGTGCATACCGGTTACAAAGGGGTTTCGGTACCCAACCCTACTTAAAGGTTGGCAGAAGATTATTAAATTTTAATTCTAATTATTAATTTTAATTAAAAATTTTATTTTAATTTCAGTGGGTCGCTCACTGAAGTCAAGCAGGGCTGTGCCCGGTCAGTACCTGGATGGGAGACCACAAGGCAAAGCTAAATTGTTGCCAGAAATGGTGTTAGAGAGACCAGCAGGGGCGCTCAACCTGCGGTCTGTGTGGATCTTAATGCCCCAGTATATTGAAGGGACTCTATACTGCCCAGTGATTGCCATGTTTCAGATGAGACGTTAAACCGAGGTCCTGGCTCTCTGTGGTCATTTAAAATCCCAGAATGTCCTTCAAAAAATAAAAAGTAGGGGTTTAATCCCGGCATCCTGGGCAAATTTGTCCATCATGGCCTCCTAAACATCCCCATATCATAATTGGCTTCATCATTCTGTCTCCATTCCACTAATCAGCTGGTGTGTGGTATGCAATGCAATGCAAATTGTAGCCTCAGTTTCCTGTTCTTAGCTGACAGGAGTGGTGTGGTCTTCTGCTGCTGTAGCCCATCTGCCTCAAGGTTGGATGTGTTGTGTGTTCAGAAATGCTTTTCTGCAGACCTCGGTTATAAGGAGTGGTTATTTGAGTTACTGCTGCCTTTCTATCAGCAGGATCTAGTCTGGCCATTCTCCTTTGACCTCTGGCATCAACAAGGCATTTGCACCCACAGAACTGCCGCTCACTGGATATTTTCTCTTTTTCACCAACAACCATGCCACGTTCAATGTAGAGCTGCACGATTCTGGCTAAAATGAGAATCGTGATTTTTTTGCTGAACATAAAGATGCCTAAATGCATTGAGTTGCTGATGCATGTGATTGGCTGATTAGAAATTTGTGTTGGACAGGTGTATCTGATAAAGTGGCCAGTGAGTGTAGATCAGTAAAAATCATTGCATTCAAGTATGCATATTAAACTACCATTGTGGTTCAGCGGTGACCTAATTGTAGTTTGATTCATATGTACAACGGAGACTACTGCGTTTACCCTGCTGTTGTTTGAATACACAGATCTAATACAAACAGATCTGATACAGCCCAGCTGTTTATTTCCACAAGACATACACGCTGGGTTTATGTGATCTTCTCTGTGTTTGTTTAATATAACCTTGGATGTATTTGAGCATTTAGGTTTCCGAAAAGGGGGGTGGGCAAAAAGCAGCTCATTTGCATTTGAAGAGTTAAACGAAAACATTGTGTTATTACTTCAAAAATTTTAAGCTTCTTCTTTCAGTTGAACACTGGTTTCCAGCTTTATTCAAAATATCTTTTTTCGTGTTCAACTGAAGAAAGTCAAACAGTTCGGGAGAAAGTGAAGGGAGAGTGAAAGGCAATTTTCAGTTTTGGGTTAACAATCCCTTTAAGAACTGTGAAAACAGAAGTAATACCATGGTATACTGAAACATTTACTTATAACAGAGCAAATAAAGAGACCAAATTTGGCCATTTCAGCTTGAAGAGATCAGACAGAAGTTGTCAAGTTGACAATTCATAGTGTAAAAACATCCAAGAATGATAATAAGGTCACTTGATTAACTCGCTTTCTAAAGAACAAGCAAAATACTCTAGTCCCATTTCACCAATAAAAGTGACTAATCGCATACAAAATAAAGGTTTGTATTTGCATAATACAGGGAGTGCAGAATTATTAGGCAAATTATTATTTTGACCACATCACAAAAGCCTACTACCAATTAAGCATATTAGGTGATGTGCATCCCTGTAATGAGAAGGGGTGTGGTCAAATGACATCAACACCCTATATCAGGTGTGCATAATTATTAGGCAACTTCCTTTCCTTTGGCAAAATGGGTCAAAAGAAGGACTTGACAAGCTCCGAAAAGTCAAAAATAGTGAGATATCTTGCAGAGGGATGCAGCACTCTTAAAATTGCCAAGCTTCTGAAGTGTGATCATCCAACAATCAAGCGTTTCATTCAAAATAGTCAACAGGGTCGCAAGAAGCGTGTGGAAAAACCAAGGAGCAAAATAAAATAACTGCCCATGAACTGAGAAAAGTCAAGCGTGCAGCTGCCAAGATGCCACTTGCCACCAGTTTTGCCATATTTCAAAACTGCAACATCACTGGAGTGCCCAAAAGCACAAGGTGTGCAATACTCAGAGACATGGCCAAGGTAAGAAAGGCTGAAAAACGACCACCACTGAACAAGACACACAAGCTGAAACGTCAAGACTGGGCCAAGAAATATCTCAAGACTGATTTTTCTAAGGTTTTATGGACTGAAGAAATGAGAGTGAGTCTTGATGGGCCCGTGGCTGGATCGGTAAAGGGCAGAGAGCTCCAGTCCGACTCAGACGCCAGCAAGGTGGAGGTGGAATACTGGTTTGGGCTGGTATCATCAAAGATGAGCTTGTGGGGCCTTTTCGGGTTGAGGATGGAGTCAAGCTCAACTCCCAGTCCTACTGCCAGTTTCTGGAAGACACCTTCTTCAAGCAGTGGTACAGGAAGAAGTCTGCATCCTTCAAGAAAAACATGATTTTCATGCAGGACAATGCTCCATCACACGCGTCCAAGTACTCCACAGCGTGGCTGGCAAGAAAGGGTCTAAAAGAAGAAAAACTAATGACATGGCCTCCTTGTTCACCTGAGCTGAACCCCATAGAGAACCTGTGGTCCATCATCAAATGTGAGATTTACAAGGAGGGAAAACAGTACACCTCTCTGAACAGTGTCTGGGAGGCTGTGGTTGCTGCTGCACGCAATGTTGATGGTGAACAGATCAAAACACTGACAGAATCCATGGATGGCAGGCTTTTGAGTGTCCTTGCAAAGAAAGGTGGCTATATTGGTCACTGATTAGTTTTTGTTTTGTTTTTGAAAGTCAGAAATGTATATTTGTGAATGTTGAGATGTTATATTGGTTTCACTGGTGAAAAGAAATCATTGAAATGGGTATATGTTTGTTTTTTGTTAAGTTGCCTAATAATTATACACAGTAATAGTCACCTGCACACACAGATATTCCTACTATGGAAATTTTGAATCAAGCTGGGATGCATTTCCGAAAACCATCGTTGGCCGACTAAAGTCACAAGTTGCCTCGTTACAAAAAGTTCGTTGATTTGCCCTTTCCTAAATCCATCGTTCCAACGAACATTCGCAAACTGCTTTGCAAACTTGTATGCTTGCAACTACACCGCTAGAGTTGTAGTTAGAAACATAGTTCCTGGTTATGTTCCATTCCCAGTTACCCCCCCCCCCATGCCCTATTCATTTAAAACATTTAAACTTGGAATTAATTTATTTTTAAAGCATTAAAGTTATCGGTCTTGGGTGTAATTTGCTTTCAAAGTATTATTACAGTTCAGTTTTAGTGATCTTCATGTTTACAATTGCGCTCCCTTCACAGTGCACTTTGAAAACATTGATGTCATTTTAAACACAGCCGTGGCTCATGACGAAAGCTATAGGTGACCTTATTTAAAAGCGGAATTTATGTTACGTCTCCAAAGCTTGTGAAAACAAAAAAACATAGCATACATTAATGCTTTATATTTATAGTAGGTTATTTATTAAGTATCTGTACTGTATGGGCCTGTTGGTTAGAACATTTCTACAAATTGTAAAAGTAGACTTTTCAAAATATAAAAAATAAACAAACAATATCCTACTTAATAATCATCATCATCATCATCATTAATATATTAATAATTATTAAAGTAGGATTTTTTCATTTCCTAATAACATAAATATTACATTTAATTTCTTAGTAAATCGCCTCATTATTAATTTATTTCTATGATTTATATATGATATTAGAATACGTTTTAGCTTTTGTAAGTGATTTTATGCTTTAGAATAGATTGTGGTATGTCCTCAATGATAGTTCAGCCGTGAGTTATGTCGTTGTTTGGAAAACGCACCCCTGGTTTGGAGCAAGTCAAGACTCAGGTAAAGTTGGTTTTATATTCACACATTCAGACTTTCTTCTTAATATTGTTTCAGAAAAGTATTCTTTGGCAAACTTAAATAGGGAAATCATATTAGCAGCCAATGACCATCAAAGTTCAACATTGTTTAGAGTGAATTAAATAGTTCTAATGTTGTTTTGAAGTCAAACTTACGCCGAGTTCAGACTGCATGATTTTCTAAGTAGTCATGTTACAGATGTTTTCACACTGCATGACTATCTGGGCTAGCGTTCCGTCGGTGCTTTGTTTACACTGCAAGATGTATCGGCGACAGGGTGGTTCACACTCCATGACTCTAAAATAGGAAGAATCGCCGACAACTTTGGCCAAACTACGTTTCACAACCAAACACACATGAGAAGACATGAAAACAACGCGAGGTCACGTAATATATATCTTTTTATTAACTACATAATGAGAAAGATGCCTTTAGTGGGGTAGAAAATGTACTTATTTTGCTTACCTGGCTTTGAAGGGAGCAAGTTCTCTTAAACTTTTTTATTTTTCGACCCGGTTGTGCGTATTGCTGAGATGACACGTCTTAAAGACAGAGTGCTCCTGGCAAATTTCCAGGAGTTATTCCTCAATTACTTGGGTCCAAATAAACTGAAAAGGAGAGCTTTTAACTTCTCCCCCAACCTCCCGCTGGCCTGCAGGTACTCAGTAGTGAATGCTGCCCTCTCATTGGCTGAATGGCTGTAGGTGATCGCATGTTATTTTCAGTCAAAACTCATTTCACACGGCATGATTTGAATCGCCGACAGCTCCAGATATTTCGCATGCCAAATATCTTACGGGTGACGGTGACTCATTGGCGATTCTCTCCGATCGCGTCTTTGATAGCTCACACTGTGTGATTTGCCTGTGATTTCAGACATTTGTCGCCGATTTCTCAAAACCTGTCGCTGAGTCAAAATCAGGACTAAAATCATGCAGTCTGAACTCGGCATTAGAATCGATTTCACTCCAAATATTCAAAGTAGCATGGTAATCAATACAGGGAGCAAGTGACAAGTTGTCACTGAATGAATGTGTGAATATAAAACCAACTTTACCTCAGTTTGGACTTGATTGAGGTTAAGTTGGTTTTCTATTCACACATTCATCGAGTGAGAACTTGTGGCATTCTCCCTATATTGTTTACCATGGTAATTTAAATATTCTGTCTGAAATAACTGAAATATGACTACAAAATAACATTAGCACTATTTGACTGTAAATGATGTTGTATTTTGATTGTCATTTCCTGCTTATATGATCTCCCCATTTAGAATCTGCAAAGAATACTTCTCTGAAATTATATTAAGGACAAAGTCCAAATGTGTGAACAAGGCATGGGACGATAACCGTTTTCAAGGTATACCGCGGTATGGAAAAGTCAAGGTTTTAAAACCGCCAGCCTTTTCTGCTATACCGTTTCTAAGGTATGTGTAAGATTTTTCTTTGTAGGAAAACAGTATCGCCAGCAGAAAAATATCCAAAGATGCTATTTTAAATTGTAAAGAAATCTGTGTTTTTGAAACTAATGAAAACAGCAGCCTGACATGTTTATTGCTCCAAAATATTTTAAATGTTTCTCACAATAAAATATATTGTGTTCTTAAATCTTAAATTTCAAAAACTAAATTTAAGGCCTTAAAAAAATTCACTGAAATATGCTGTTGTGGGTCTTAAATACTTTTAAACGGGTCATAATTTCCCCTAATTGTCCATGTAAAGCTATAGCCAATCAGTACAACCAACAGATCCATATAAAAAAAAAAACAAACAACAAAATTAACATTTATTAACTATTTAGCAATATGGTTTAATTGTCTTCCTTACATCCTTACAATAATATTTGTTTAAAAGTTCTCCATGTTTTTATGCATAAATATTGTTTATTATAGCTGTTAAAACTTTGAGACATTCAGATTGTCTTTAATATTGTTTATGCTACATTGCATTTGTGAAAAATATTCTGTTTTGGTATGATTTTCAGAAGACTTTTAGATTAGTATCTCAATGTAAGTGTCGATTAAATAAATGACACCAAAAAAATTACTGTTTTTTTATATATAGCATTTTAAAATAATCTAGAAGTTAAAGGTGTAGTAACCCTCAAAATAAATATTAACCTTGATTTAGTTTATTGATTTAAAATGTTTTATTGAACATTAGGAAACAATTACATTTTAAAAAATCTAATTTATGTTGTGCATAAATTTCGTTTATTATAGCTTTTAAAACTTGAAAGAAAGAAAGGTTGTGCTAATAAAAATATATGTATATAACTAGAGTTAGCTTGTTTTGACACATTATTTAAAATATGTGGCTAAGAAATAACTGAATTTTAATTTTTATTGGGCAAGTAAAAAAAAATCCACTGGCTATTACAGAAATATTAGCATTTTGCTATGTGATAGTCTGAAATAGCATTGATAATGGTCTTAAAATGTCTTAAAAAGGTCTTAAATTTGACAAGATGAAACCTGCAGAAACCCTGTTTTTACCCAGACATTTAAAAAGAATATATTTTAGAGCAGTAATCACAATACCGTGAAACCGTGATATTTTTATCCAAGGTTATCTTACCATCAGAATCATATACTGGCCCAAGCCTAGTGTGAACATAAAACTTTACCTGAGTCAAGTCAAAGGTGAGCAAACGACTTTAGATTTTTGGCCGAACTATTCCTTTAAGACTCTGTACACAAACATATAAACGTTCCTCAGCAATAATGTAGCACGATAAACGAAGACCAAAATGTACACAAAACCCACAGGTTTACATACATCAAGTGGACTTACTTTCTGTTTCAATACTCAAGAAGCGGTTAATGCCACACATATCTGAGAAACAGTGGACGTAAAACCATAGTGACAAATCTGTCAAACAAACACATTAATGTAAAATTGGTTTTATATTCGCACATTTGTTCAGTGACAACTTGTTACACGGTCCCTATATTGTTTATCATGGCATTTTGAATAATCACTTATGCCTTCAGTATGTAAGTATAAAGTTCAGTATGAAGTATGTATGACTTCAAAACAACATTAGCACGATTTAACTGACTGAACAATGTTGCACTTTGATAGTCATTGGCAGCTAATATGATTTCGCTATTTAGAATCTTTAAATAACACTTTTCTGAATTAATATTATTAAAGAGAAACTCCGAATGTGTGAATATAAAATCAACTTCACCTCAATAACAAACACGATATCCCTCTTCGTTAAAAGTGGACTCATGATGCTAACCGCGCGAGCAGAATACAGAAGATGCACATGTTCATTTACATGACACTCGCACACGCACCAGAGCATTTCACGTGCATGTACAAAACTCTGAAGGCGCCATTATGTCATAATTTGGCTCATAAACTAATATGTGGCAGTGCTTAAACACGGCGGAGAAACATAAATGGGAGTCAATTCAAGGCCCAATGTAACGTTAACTTCGACCATGCTAAACACGCCAGCACGCTGTCGCTCAAACAAAACAACAATTATGACATCATAACCCCACTTAAGAGGCATAATCGAAGAGGGATGTTTTAAAAAACCCAAAAGCCCCCTGAAATAATCAGTCGGCCGCGAGACATGCAGCCCATGTGGGCTAAGTTTCGTGCCCGGCCTTCATTCATCATAGCGGGGAGCGCGCCGCCGCTGCGTGGCCTACAGCCGCTGGATGTCTCGCAAACCGGCGCCAACACGCACAGCCCTCCTGTCTCCACTCATAAACGCACGCCTATCCGCTCCTCGCACGCGAGGTTTCTTACCCTCTTCCGCCGCCGAAGCTCCCGTACGCCCGATCCCGGTCATCGTAGTTATCGTAATCCGCCATTGCCGAAGATGCTGTTCAGAGAAAGCAGCAGTCTGACGCTGAAGGACCCCAAAATATACGGCTGCGAGATTTAGCTGCCCTCCGCGTGCCTGACAAATCATCCTTTGAATTTTATACAATACATTTAAACGCAGAAGGCTTTTATAGTGTGTAAATGCTTACATGTAATGTGTGCGTATAGATGTTGGGGGACGTGTTGAAATTCACATTTTGAACGTGAATATTGAAGGATTTTTTTATTAGGCAACAGCGCGTCGACTTGACTCCGATTAATTGTAGTATCAGCTACTTCTTTTGGAGGGACGCACTGGCACTGGTGGGGTTTTGATTCAGTGTTTCGGATCTTTTAAATCAGTTCACTAAATTGATTCGTTTAACGTTAGTGGTTTGTTTATTTTTTGCCAGTAGGTAGCGACAAAGAAGGCAAGTTGTTGAATTGTTCACCCTAATGCTTATTTAAGTGACCCAAACTGTCATTATTTACTCACCCTACACTTGTTCCAAACATTTAGGAGTTTCTTTCTTCTGTTAACCCTCTATGGCAGGGCTGCCCAAACTTTTTTGTATGAAGGGCCAAAAACTAAATATCATTGAGACCTGTGGGCTGAAGGTAAATATACCAAACTACAGAATATTGCATTAAATGGATGATCTCCTAATTTAATTAATCATATTTATATAATAGAAAACCTCACTTTAAGTGGTATTAACTAATGCAGTATAACGTTTTAAATGATAACTTATTGCAATAAAACATTAATTCATTCATTTTCTTTTCGGCTTAGTCTCTTTATTAATCAGGGGTCGCCACAGCGGAATGAACCGCAAACTTATCCAGCATATGTTTTACACAGCGGATGCCCTTCCAGCTGCAACCCATCTCTAGAAAAACATCCGTACACACTCATACACTAATGACAATTTACCCTACTCAATTCACCTGTACCTGGGGGAAACCGGAGCACCCGGAGGGAAACCCATGCCAACGCAGGGAGAACATGCAAACTCCACACAGAAACGCCAACTGACCAGCGACCTTCTTGCTGTGAGGCGACAGCACTACCTACTGCGCCAATGCGTCGCCTGCAATAAAACATAAACAATCACATTTATAACAGTGGAATTCAATGCTGAATTCTCTAGTCAAGCAGAATCTGCCTTGATTTGCTCACCAAAGTCTCTGGATTGTCGGGTGACAGTATTTACATTTAAACTAAATCTGAATAATTTACACCATTTAATTGAAACATTTCATTTCAGTCAGCTTTTAACAATAAAACAAACAAACAAAAAAGGGTTACATTAAATTTAAAATGACAATCTTAAAACCACCCCCATCGTTCTCCCTCTCTTAGATGGGATGGTGGGCCAAATTAAAGGTTACCATGGGCCAACTTTGGCACCCGGGCCCTATTTTGGGCATCTCTGCTCTATGTCATGAATTTATGTTTTAGAAGGAAAAAAATTTCACCCTAATAGTACTTTGTTTGTGAATGTTTTCTTTTCTGTGTGTGTGTGTGTGTTCCTTAAGTTGTGAAAACCAAGGCTGCGTCCGAAACCACCTACTACTCAGTAGGTACATTTGAATTTAAACGTACTACTCGGCCGTTAGAAAAGTGTGTTCTATACAGTATGAATGTAAGAAGTTCAGACTTACATTATCCGCCATTTTGTCATGGTCACGTGACCTACCTGCGCACTTCAGAATCTCTCTCGGAGTAGTCATCCGGGTACTTCTCGCATACTGATTTTAGCGTACTGTATAGTATGGAAGTATGCGGTTTTGGATGCAGCCCAAATGTCTCAACAAGTACACTACCTGACAAAAGTCTTGTCGCCTATCCAAGTTTTAGAAACAACAAATAATAACTTGACTTCTAGTTGATCATTTGGTATCAGAAGCGGCTTATATGAAAGGCAAAGGCCTCTAGATTACGCTTATTTTGCCAAAAGTTATGGTGCAGTGGAGAAAGAATGAATATTGTGTATTACTCCCATGAGCTTGGAGGACTGCATCCATACATCTCTGCAATGACTCAAATCACTTATTAATAAAGTCATCTGGAATGGCAAAGAAAGCGTTCCTCCAGGACTCCCAGAGTTCATCAAAAGTCTTTGGATTCATCTTCAATGCCTCCTTCATCTTACCCCAGACATGCTCAATAATGTTCATGTCTGGTGACTGGGCTGGCCAATCCCGGAGCACCTTGACCTTCTTTGCTTTCAGGAACTTTGATGTGGAGGCTGAAGTATGAGGAGCGCTATCCTGCTGAAGAGTTTGCCCTTACAGCACAAATGTCTTGATACCTCAGGCTGTTGATGTTGCCATCCACTCTGCAGGCCTCTCGCACGCCCCCATTCTGAATGTAACCCCAAACCATGATTTTTCCTTTACCAAACTTGACTGATTTCTGTGAGAATGTTGGGTCCATGCTGGTTCCAGTAGGTCTTCTGCAGTATGTGTGATGATTAGGATGCAGTTCAACAGATGATTCATCAGAATAATCGACTTTCTGCCACTTTTCCAAATGATCAACTGGAAGTCAAGTTATTATTTGTTGTCAGGTAGTGTATAGCAATACCTTTAAATATTGACTTTGTGGGGACATTTTTGGTCACCGTGAGGAAAATGGTACATAAAACACACAATGAATGAAGTATTTATAATATGTAAAACTCTTTCCTTTTTTTTTTTTTTTTCAAATATATATTTTTATTGAACATTTTTTGTGCAAAAACATGTCAAAAAAAAAATTACATTGAGTAAGAAGACAATATCTGACAAACATGTAATTTGAATTCGAATTCTGACCCCCACATGGAAAAATAAATAAATAAATAAATAAATAAATTAGATAAAAATAAATAAATAAATAAATAATAGTAATAATAGTAAATAAAATTAAATTGTAAATAAATAAACGACAAGTAAATAATAATAATAAAAATAATGACCTAAAATAAAAAATTATATTACAAAAAGGCAAATTACATTTCTTTTGTCCAGGCTGAGTCTAAAAAACTCTTTCCTTTAAAAGTTGAGTTTAGGGGTATAGGGGGATAGAGAATATACAGTCAGTACAGTATAAGAGTCATTATCGCTATGGGAAGTCCCCATAAAGATAGCTGTACTAGTATGTGTGTGCAAAATATTTTAAGTCAAGTCAAGTTTATTTATAAAGCGCTTTTTAAAAGTGCTGTACACACATACACCATCTAAAACAAAAGACAAATACAACAGACACATGACTCTCATATGACATTAAAAGCCAAAGAGTAAAAATGGGTTTTAAGACTGATTTAAAACAGAAAGGGTTGCGGCCTGCCTAACACGGAGAGGCAAATTATTCCAAAGTTTGGGGGCCACCACTGCAAAGGCACGGTCCCCCCTGGTTTTTAACCTTGTGCGTGGAACAGCCAAAAGTAGCTGATCAGCACATCTAAGTGCCCTTGAAGTAGTGTACAATTGGATTAATGAGGACAAGTAACTTGGTGCTAGTCCATTTAGGCATTTAAACACCAAAACTAAAATCATAAAATGTATCCTAAACTGTACAGGACGCCAATGAAGAGAAGCCAGTATGGGTGTAATGTGCTCCCGTTTGCGTGTCCCCGTCAGCAAACGAGCAGCAGCATTCTGCACCCTCTGCAGCGAGTAATGGAGGTATGGCTAATACCCACATAGAGGGACTTACAATAATCTAGCCGAGTTGAGATAAAAACATTAAAAGTGAACTTCAAAGATCATATTGTAATAATAATAATTAAAATCAAAGGTGGCGCAGTGGGTAGCACGATCGCCTCACAGCAAAAGGGTCGTTCGTTCGAGCTCCGGCTGGGTTAGTTGGCATTTCTGTGTGGAGTTTGCATGTTCTCCCTGCATTCGCGTGGGTTTCCTCCGGGTGCTCCGGTTTCCCCCACTGTCCAAACACATGCGCTATAAGTGAATTGGGTAAGCGACATTGTCTGTAGTGTATGCGTGTGAATGAGAGTGTATGGGTGTTTCCCAGTGATGGGTTGCAGCTGGAAGGGCATCCGCTGTGTAAAACATATGCTGGATAAGTTGGTGGTTCATTCCGCTGTGGCAGCCCCAGATTAATAAAGGGACTAAGCCGAAAAGAAAATTAATGAATGAGGAAAATGGCTCATAAAACACACAGAATGAAGTGTTTAGAAAATGTAAAAATGCAAAATTATTTATCAGAGTTCACCACAGTGGAATGAACCACCAATTACTCAGGCATATGTTTTATCTTCCAACACAACATGACCACAGCCATTAGGAATGTAAACACAATATCGTTATATGTTTTATTACATCGAACCTCCACTGGAGGGAGGCAGAGTCCAGAGTCAAACTCCACACTCCTCAGACACACGACAGACATGATGAGTTTTTTTAACACTCGGCGGGTGGAGTAAAAACCTCTTTACCCTCCCACATCATGACCTTCTACACCCGTGACCTCCATTCACAGGGATGTACAGAATTACAGCATAAATCTGCTCCATGGAGAGGGAGGGTGAAGTGCCTGACTTTGTGTTTAAAGGGCGTGTGTGGAGCTCGTGGGAGGATGCAGTAGTTGTTTTCTTTGATGCCAAATATAAGTCCCGTATACACAGAGTTCAGTATGCGTCGAGTCCTCCGCAGTGATGAGTAGTAAAAACACTCTCCTGTGAGCTCAGACCATTTCATTAGTATGCACTGGAGTTGTATGATTGATTTATGTGGAAACTGGGCACTTTATAGCGCTGAAAGCCTTTCACGGCATTTGAATTTTTTTTTAGATTGATGAGGGACAAAAGCTAACGGAGACAAGAAGAGAATGCTAAAGAGAAACATCTCCAGAAGAAGAGAATCAGACCATCAAAACCTGTAGAAACCTGGAAATCTGTCTATGTTTCTCTCTGTCTGTCTGTCTGCCGGTCTGTCTATCTATCTATCTATCTATCTATCTATCTATCTATCTATCTATCTATCTATCTATCTATCTATCTATCTATCTATCTGTCTGTCTGTCTGTCTGTCTGTCTGTCTGTCTGTCTGTCTGTCTGTCTGTCTGTCCGTCGGTCCGTCAGTCTGTCTGTTTATCTATCCATCCATTTGTCTATCTATCTATCTATCTATCTATCTATCTATCTATCTATCTATCTATCTATCTATCTATCTATCTGTCTGTCTGTCTGTCTGTCTGTCTGTCTGTCTGTCTGTCTGTCTGTCTGTCTGTCTGTCTGTCTGTCTGTCTGTCCGTCGGTCCGTCAGTCTGTCTGTTTATCTATCCATCCATTTGTCTATCTATCTATCTATCTATCTATCTATCTATCTATCTATCTATCTATCTATCTATCTATCTATCTATCTATCTATCTATCTATCTATCTATCTATCTATCTGTCTGTCTGTCTGTCTATCTATTTATCTATCTATCCGTCAGTCTGTCTATCATCTATCTATCTATCTATCTATCTATCTATCTATCTATCTATCTATCTATCTATCTATCTATCTATCTATCTATCTATCTATCTATCTATCTGTCTGTCTGTCTGTCTGTCCGTCGGTCTGTCTGTCTGTCTGTCTGTCTATCTATCCATCCATTTGTCTATCTATCTATCTATCTATCTATCTATCTATCTATCTATCTATCTATCTATCTATCTATCTATCTATCTATCTATCTATCTATCTATCTATCTATCTATCTATCCATCCATCCATCTATCTATCTATTAGGGGTGTAACGGTTCACAAAAATCATGGTTCGGTTCGGTTCGATACAACACAGTAATGTCACGGTTCGGTATGTTTTCGATACAGCAAAAAAAGAAAAAAGCCAGAGGATTTCTCTGATTGAAATCTTTTTAATGTATTAAAACTAACATCATAAAAGCATGATCTCTCTTCTTTTCTTTTTTTTTTACTTTGAACAGTGATGTAAAGCTATACTTCTGGGGTTTCTGTTTAGCAGCAAATAAAACAAATCCTTCTTTATACTCAAAACCAAAAAGCTGCTTATAAAAATAAATATAATATTTTAGTAGTTAAATAAAAAGAAAAGAACAATTTAGTTTTCATATGGAACTCAGTTTCAATCAATTAAGTCATTTTTTATTTTCAGAAAGTGTCCACTTTTTCAGTCAATTCTTATCTGACTGAAATGGGCTTATGAAGGAATAATGTAACGGGGCTCAATTAGATTTAACATTTTCTTAAAACCCGAAATTTCCACTACCGATTAAGGTTTCATATCCACAGCTATAAATGTACCGATCGCCTCGGGGATTTGTTTTGCCCTGTTCGAATCTGTAGAAATTGCCTGTCTGAATGCTGCGGGGATAGTTGCATGTAGTGCGCGTGTCTAGTTTTCGTCTAATTCCAGTTAGTGATTCTGTGATGTCAGTAGCTATGTTTCCATCCACCTATTTTTATACGCATTTTGGATATGCGCATAAAAAAACGGTTGATGGAAACGACATGATGCGCATAACTTTTGAAAATGCGCATAAAAAACATGCGCATAACTGAGTAGGATAAACTTTTTATTCGATAAGAAAAGATGCGCATAAACTACGATGGAAACACTTTTACCACACAAATTCCAGTGTGTGCATTAAAGGTCTTGTGATTTTGTTATAAGAGATCATGTGATGATACAAATGTGTGTAAATGGACAAACCAGCAGGCTGAGCACATTATAAACCATCTGAAATGTTGTTTTGGTCATTCTAAAACGCCTTACCTTTTAAGTATTAGTGTTATTATATTATTAATGACATCCAGAATCAAGAGCGTCTGTGCTCCGCGTCTGACACCTTCAAACACCAACGCGCGTTCACTGCATGTCAGGATTGCCTTCCGAGGCGCAAGTCATTTATTAGATAAAGAAAAGATTGACGCAGCTTCTCCTACTGCAGCAAATTCAGTTTTTACTGTTGATATTTGGCGCCAGTTAATCAGGAAGTGACGGTTTTGTTCGCTTTGACTCGTTGAATGGAAACGCAGCTTTATTCGCACGTCTTTTATGCTATTATCCTGTTTTGCGCATAAAGTTCATTCGCATTTTTGGATGAAAACATAGCTAGTGTAAATGAGTTAAAATGTTCAAATATTACCGCTGAAATAGCTTACTGTAATAGCAGATGTCATTGTTTTTTTATCTGCCACTCTCTTGCCATCACCCTCATAACTTACAGGGAAACCAAAGTGCTCCCAAACGCCAGACCCGCTGTTGGTTATAGGAGGATTACATTAATGTTACTAGCCATTTTGCGAGCTAGTGCAGCGTGTCCCTGACTGGAGTAGTGTTTGGAGGTGGGCGGGGAAGGCACCATGTTGCCTGTCACGCCCAGGGTCACGTCATTTGGGATGCCTTGTTGAGCGTTGTTGCACTGAAAACATTATATTCTGTAAACTTATTCCCTTTTATCTTTTTAGATATTTGTCTGAATCGTTCGGTTTGTAATGCGTACCAAACCGAAAGTCTCGTACCGAACGGTTCAATACGAATACGCGTATTGTTACACCCTTACTATCTATCTATCTATCTATCTATCTATCTATCTATCTATCTATCTATCTATCTATCTATCTATCTATCTATCTATCTATCTATCTGTCTGTCTATCTTTCTATCTGTCTGTCTATCTATCTGTCTGTCTGTCTATCTATCTATCTATCTATCTATCTATCTATCTATCTATCTATCTATCTATCTGTCTGTCTGTCTGTCTGTCTGTCTGTCTGTCTGTCTGTCTGTCTGTCTGTCTGTCTATCTATCTATCTATCTATCTATCTATCTATCTGTCTGTCTGTCTGTCTGTCGGTCTATCATCTATCTATCTGTCTATCTATCTGTCTATCTATCTGTCTATCTATCTATCTATCTATCTATCTATCTATCTATCTATCTATCTATCTATCTATCTGTCTGTCTGTCTGTCTGTCTGTCTGTCTGTCTGTCTATCTATCTATCTATCTGTCTGTCTGTCCGATGGTCTATCTATCTATCTATCTATCTGTCTGTCTGTCTGTCTGTCCGTCCGTCCGTCCGTCCGTCCGTCCGTCCGTCCGTCCGTCCGTCCGTCCGTCCATCCATCTATCTTTATTTCATTTGTAAATACACATCCTTTCCTCTCATTCAGACCTGCACTACATTTCAAAAAAGTCAGGACATGAACAGTTTAGGGCTAGTAATCAGGTAAACTGGTTGAATAATGATGTGATTTGAAACAGGTGATGTCAACAGGTGATTGCAATTATGACAAAAGCAACATCTAAGAAAGGTCTAGTCCTTTAGGAGCAAAGATGGGCCAACGATCATCGGTTTGCCAACAAATACATGAGAAAATATTTAAAATGTTTAAAAAACAAAGAAAGATAGGATGACGTTTGGATATATCATTATCAACAGTGCATTACATCATTAAAAGGTTCAAGGAATCTGGAGGAATTTTTGTGTGGAAAGGACAAGGGCGCAAGCATAACAACCATGATCTCTGATCCCTCAGGAGGCACTGCATCAAGAATCATCATTCATCTATAAGCAACATCCCCTCATGGGCTCAGGAATACTTTGGCAAATCTTTGTCAAGAACCACAATATGTAGTTACATCCACAAATGCCAGTTAAAACTGCCCCATGCCTAAAGGAAGCCCTATGTTGACAGTGTCCAGAAGCACAGTCGATTTCTCTGGGCTCGGAGGCATCTGGGATGAACCATCACACAGTGGAAATGTGTACTGTGCTCAGATGAATCAGTATTTCAGGTATTTTTTGGGAGAAATAGATGCCGTGTGCTTCGGACCAAAGAAAAAATGGATCATCCAGACTGTTACCAGCAACAAAGTTTAAAAGCCAGGATCTGTCATGGTATGGGGTTGTGTCAGTGCCCTTGGCAAAGGTAACTTGCACTTCCATCTTTTCCATGCATATTTCAACAAGGCAATGCAAAACCACATTCTGCACACATTACAAAGTCCTGCTGTGGAGGAAGAGGATACAGGTATTTGACTGGCCTGTCTGCAGTCCTGACCTGTCTCCGATAGAGCATGTGTGGAACATTTTGAAGCACAAAATGCAACAATGAAGACCCCGTACTGTTGCCTACCTTAAGACTTGTTTGCAGGAAGAATAGGACAAAATTACACATGAAACACTTCATTACATGGTGTCTTCAGTCCCTAAATGTCTTTTAAGTGTTGTGAAAAAGAATGGCAACATTACAAATTGGTAAAGGCTTTACTGTTCCAACTTCTTTGAAATGTGTTGTAAGAACCAAAATTAGACTATATGTGTTTTTAAAAAAATCACGAGCAACACATTAAATATTGTTTGTTGTATTGTCTGCAATGAAATACAAAATAAATTTAGAAATCACTTTTTATTTGCATTTTCCATACTGTACCAACTTTTCTGATTTGGGGTTGTAAATATATCAAAATATATTGGCTATATTCACTGAGACATGGATAAAAAAATTTAATTTTCAAAAATGGATGTACTAAATTATGCTGAGCACTGTGTATTTATATACAGTATATATGAAGAGTTCAGATTAGATTAGATTAGATTCAACTTTATTGTCATTACACATGTACAAGTACAAGGAAACGAAATGCAGTTTAGGTCTAACCAGGAGTGCAATAGCAGCAAGTGCAGGACACAGGTATAAGTTATAAAGTGCAGTTATAGAAAAACTATGGTGATATTTACAGATGGATGTACTATGAACATTATATACAGGTTGTGTTAGCTATGAACAGAGATTTACAATAGATGGATAGATGTACAGGTTGCTATTAATAATCAGAAGTGTGCAGATAGATAAACAATTACAAATGTATATGTACAGTGGGTTTGTACATAATTACAAATGTGCAGTGGGTATGTACAGTTCAAATAAATGAATCAGTGCAATGAATATGTGCAATTTTTAAATAGTGCAATGATTATGAGGGGTATAAGTTAGGAGAGTGGGGGGTGTATTTAGGGGGCAAAGAGTCAGTGGGGGGCAGAGTTCAAAAGGGAGACAGCTCTGGGGAAGAAGCTGTTCCTTAGTCTACTGGTTTTTGTCCGGGGGAGCCTGAAGCGCCTGCCAAAAGGCAGGAGAGAAAACAGTCTGTGAGCAGGGTGAGAGGAATCTTTAAGAATACTGCGTGCTCAGCACAGACAGTGTTTCCTCTGGATGTCCTCTATGGCTGGCAGTGTGGTCCCTGTGATGCGTTGGGCAGTTTTCACCACCCGCTGCAGTGCCTTACGCTCCGCAACAGAGCAGCTTCCATACCAGACTGTGACACAGTTCGTCAGGATGCTTTCTATTGTGCAGCGGTAGAAGTTCACCAAGACGGCTGATGACAGCTGGTTCTTCTTAAGTTGCCTTAAGAAAAATAGGCGCTGGTGAGCCTTCTTGACCAGGCTGGAGGTGTTGGTGGTCCAGGAAAGGTCCTTTGAGATGTGGGTCCCCAGGAACTTGAAGGATGAGACAGGCTCGACGGCCATCCCATTGATGTGGATGGGATCATGTGAGCCTGTTCGTCCCTTCCTGAAGTCCACAATGAGCTCCTTGGTCTTGTCGGTGTTAAGGAGCAGATTATTGTTGGTGCACCAAGTGGCCAGATGCTGTATCTCCTCCCTGTAGGCAGTCTCATCATTGTTGCTGATTAGACCAATCACTGTGGTTTCATCTGATGCAATAACCTCTAAGTGCCGTCTGAAATTTTCATCAAAAATGAAAATTTTTCTTAGCCTCATTTGTTTTTGTTGAGTTATTTCACTTTAAAGACCAGGAAAAAGATTAATCCTTTGCTATAAAAGTGATATTATGGAACATACACACAGAAGCCTGATAAAAATGCTAATTTTAGAGGAACATTTCAGACGGCATTTAGAGGTTTTTGCATCTTAACTCTTCATATGCATTCTTAATGATTTCATGACAAACAAGTTGTTTATGTCAAGTTGTCATAACAGTGTCATCTTCGCATTTAAAATGTCACAACTGAGCACTTACTCACAGTTGTTATAACCATGCAAAAAATCTCATTCACATTCATGATCTGTCATGATTATAACGGTTTCATGACAGTCTTCAAATAAAGTGTTACCTTATGCAACTAACCCTAAACTTAACCCACATTTTAACCCTAACCGTATAGTTCATTAAAGGTGCTGTATGTAAGTTTTTGACTCTTCTAAAGCATAAAAATACCATAATATGTGTGCAGATATTTAAGAAACATCCCAAGTGAACATACTTGTTTAACTGACAAACAATGCTGAAGTCAGATATTCTGCTTTGAAAATGTTTTTTTCTGTGCCGGAACGATGTCTTTGTTTAGGTAATTTTCACATGCACATGCCAGTTTAACCAATTATAATTCAGCACCCCGGGTTGCCTTGTTGGAAAACAGCATATTTCATTCATTCATTCATTCAGAAAGACTCTGAAAGCATGCGTCCATGAGCGAAATGCTACAGTGTAGTGGAAAGTATCAGATGTCAAAATGAGACAGATTCAGTTACACATGACGTTAATTAGCAAATGACATAAATATTAGGAACGTGAGCAGGTTACATCGCGTGTCCTAACAACACGCTGTGACGAGATTGTTATGAGTGATGAGCCATTTGGCTGTTTGCACCACAAAACACGGCAGAAATTTAAATACAGCCTTTCAGAAGCACAGAATATGCACTCACTCACAAAACGGTAAGGTTTAGAATCTATTTAATACATGTTAACCCTCTTTAACATCATTAAAGGTGAAGTGAACTTTCTGCTTTCAGTATATGGTAATACACGTCATGTAAAATGCATTCAAACTCGCATTGTTAGCATTTAGCACTGAATAAAGCACACAAGGCTTACCTGAGGTGATCTGTCATAGGTTTCTGTTGTTCAGCTGTGACAAATAGGAGCCGCTTCTAATATATCAATTCGAGGTGTTGGTTAGAACCAAAACTCCTTTTAATATGGAGAATATTCCCTCAATCGCGTGTCGTTGCTTTTATTTAGAACACAGTTTAAAATCCCTCAAACTGGCAACCCGGCGTACCTTTATTATGATTCAGGACTGCAATACCTAGTTCAACCACTGGGTGTCAAACTTACATACTGCACCTTTAATATTATTTACATGTAGAAGTTAAATGAAATTACCACTGTAGAAGCAAGCACATAAACAAAACGCAACCGAACAGAAATTCACAACACCGCTCTGCCTTCTTAATAGCACAGATTTACTCGTTAACATGGAAGATTGGAGGCTGAAGTGCTGTTATGCTCAAAAAATTATTAATCTGGTCACTTTAACAATTATCAGACGCAGTGGATTGCGAGAGATTAATTGACAGAAGATGCTGAGCAGGTGGAGTGATAATGGAGGTCACTTTGCACAGTTATCGGGCACAGTACAAACGATGTAGTAATTAATCTCAACGGGGATTGGGTTTGGAATAGATTAGCGGCATGATTGCTATGGTGTCTTTAGTGAGCAGTACATAAGGGGAAGTGCATGCTGGGTTTCATTAATAAACTTTAACGTGAATGGTGCCGTACTAATACTGCATCTCAGCATATGGCAAGAGGTTCCAGAGGGTCGACGCATTTATTTCCTATTACAAAAGGTTAAACTATACACCTGAGGAGTTGGGGCTTGAGAGAATTTGTAGCCAGCTGAATTACACTACAATATTTTGTAGGTCAAGTTTGGTTTTAAAGGGACAGTTCACCTAAAAATGAAAATTTATTTATTATTTACTCTCTGCTAAGTGGTTCCAAGCCTATATACGTTTCTTTATTCTGTTGAACATTAAATAAAGTATTCTGAGGAAAGCTAAAAACCTGTAACCATTTACTTTCATAGTAAGAAATAGGAACGCTATGGAAGTCAGTGGTTACAGGTTTCCAGCATTTTTTTTAAAATATCTTCACGTAATCTTGCAAATATTTATGAATTTTTTCTTTGTGGTCAGCACAAAAGAAGATATTTTGAAGAATGTTAGAAACCGGTAACCATTGACTTCCATAGTAGGAAAACAAATGCTATGGAAGTCAATGGTTACAGGTTTCCAGCCGTTTTTAAATTTTTTTTTAAGTCTTTGACTTTTTTCCTGCCCAGCACAAAAGGAGATATTTTGAAAAAAGGTTAGAAACCGGTAACCATTGACTTCCATAACAAATGCTATGGAAGTCAATGTTTACAGGTTTCCAGCAGTTTTTAAAAATGTCTTCGAGCCCCGGCTGGGTCAGTTGACATTTCTGTGTGGAGTTTGCATGTTCTCCCCATGTTTGCGTGGGTTTCCTCCGGGTGCTCTGGTTTCCCCCACAAGTCCAAAAACATATGGTACAGGTGAATTGGGTAAGCTAAATTGTCCATAATGTATGTGTGTGAAAGAGTGTGTATGGATGTTTCCCAGTGATGGGTTGCAGCTGGAAGGGCATCTGCTGCGTAAAACACATGCTGGATAAGTTGGTGGTTTATTCTAAGCCGAAAAGAAAATGAATGAATAAATAATAATAATTAAGCAAATTAAGAGATTTCTGTATTTTTGTGATACATAGTTTTTTTCCCCACTCCAACAACTTTTGATTTTATTGACATGCTTATTAGTTTGAACTGATTTATAGCTCAGATTTGTGTAGTTAATTATGGTACAATATCTGGTGATTAAACTGCTTTTTCGGTTAATTTTAATGGAATTAATTCACGATGTCACAGCCATATCACCCTGCAGCCCAAGACCGGTTACTCACTGAAGCTAAGCAGGGCTGAGCCTGGTCAGTACCTGGATGGGACACCACATGGGAAAAACTAGGTTGCTGTTGGAAGTGGTGTTAGAGAGGCCAGCAGGGGGCGCTCAACCTATGGTCTGTGTGAGTCCTAATGCCCCAGTAAAAGTGAAGGGGACACTACACTGTCAGTGGGTGCCGTCTTTCGGATGAGACGTTAAACCGAGGTCCTGACTCTCTGTGGTCATTAAAAATCCCATGGCACTTCTCGTAAAGAGTAGGGGTGTAACCCCGGTGTCCTGGCCAAAGTCCCTCAATCGGCACTTACCCATCATGGCCTCCTAATTATCCCCATCCACTGAATTGGCTCTATCACTATCTCGTCACTCCCCCAATAGCTGGTGTGTGGTGAGCGCACTGGCGCCGTTGTCCTGTGGCTGCCGTCGCATCATCCAAGTGGATGCTACACACTGGTGGTGGTGTGGAGAGACTCCCCTCATGATTGTGAAGCGCTTTGGGTGTATGGCCATACACAATAAATGCGCTATATTAATACACATTACATTACATTACTTTACGATAGATTATTTCTTATATAATATAGGTTTCAAACAACTAAATATATTAAAATGTCAATAAAAGTCACTGTTAAACTAAGTTGAAATCTCAACATTAAAGGTCAACAGAGCAGAGATTAATCTCATAATGCAGTTCACGGTAAAATAATGAAACTTATATGAAGAACAGAAGTACTATGGAAGTCAATGACCGGTATCTAACATTCTTCAAAATATCTTCTTTTGTGTTCAACAGAAAAAAGTAACTTTAAAATGTACATTTTTAGGTTAACTTTAGGTATATTTTCTATGTGTCAGACTGTCCTCTCAGTATTCATCATATTACTGTAGATTTACAGTGCATATCCATTTAAAAGGTTTTGTTGGTAACACTTTACAATAACAGTACATGAATATTGATGTATTAATGTGCAAACTAAACATTACTTTATTATGAATTAATGATGAGTTAAGGTATGCACTAATCATGAACTAACTTGAACTACAACATGAGTCACGTGAGTTCATGTGTGAATAACGGCTACCTTAATTACTTGTTAGTACATGTTGTTAATTAATGTGTTAATTAACATTTAAGTTTAAACTAAATGTAACCAACATGAACTCATGAGCTGTTAATGTATGATTATGTCATGACTTTACTTGGAGGGGCACATCATAATTAACTCATCCTTAACTACTCATGAACTCCTGTTCATGCTGATGTTGACAGAACACTTTTCTATTGTTATTCAGTGTAAACTGACTAGTCGGACGTGCATAAGGAGTTCATGAGTAGTTAAGAATGGGTTAATGATGATGTGCCCCTTCAAGTAAAGTCACAACATAATTATATATTAACATATCATGAGTTCATGATGGTTAAATTAAGCATAAACTAATGTGGTAATTAATACATTAATTAACAAACAATCATGTACTAACAAGTAATTAAGGTAGCCGTAATTCACACATGAACTCATGTGACTCATGTTGTAGTTCAAGTTAATTCATGATTAGTGCATACATTAACTCATCATTAATTCATAATAAAGTAATGTTTAGTTTACATATTAATACATCATTATTCATGTACTGTTATTATAAAGTGTTACCGTTTTGTTTTAATGCATTCAAGTCGATTCACCCGTTCTAGAGCCAATTAATGACAAACAGCATCAAACTGCGCACTTTAAAACACGTAACATTTTAAAGCATCCCACCACCGATATGAAAACGTGTTTTGCCCTTCCCATTGATATAAAGTTGTCGCATCCCTTTGTCTTCGCTTAAGAGTGAAGTCATCATAAATGCGGGCTCAAATATCACAGATAGCAGAGCAGGGACATACCCTTATTTAACCCCCACTAAAACAACAACCCCTGTCTTGTCATCTGAACACGGGCTACTGTATGTCTGAATGAGGCTGCTGCTGCTGGAGCGTTCAGATGATCAAAGGCGATACGTCATTGCGCGCTGCAGCGATTGGCTGGGTCCGGCTCCTTTTTCTCCAGAATTTGCAACCGCGACCGGTCTTCGCCTCCGGAGCAGCGACATCCCTACAGTAGAGGCAGGTAAACTACCGGTTTTAATGTAGATCTTCGCATGATGTTCGTTTGATTGATTAAGCCAGTCCTTTCTTTCTTTTTTTCTTCTCCTCTTTATGGGCTACTTACGGTTTTGCTCTGACAGTAATTGATGAGCAGCATTGCTGCTCGCTGATCTGAAGGAATGCCGCAGTTCAAATGAATCTGCTTTTAGTAAATTGTAAGCCTGGCGGAATGCTAGTAGAAGTGAACGCGGCATTATTTGCGCACAAAGTTGGCGAGCAGCGCGCGCCTTTCTGAGGCGATTTTTAGGCGGCTTTTGTTCTCTAACAGATTGTGTGTGTGTGCGTCAAAGGTGTGGATTTCAAAGTCTTTTAAAGGACGTCAAAGTTGACGTGACTAGAAATGTAATTGCTCTTGTTGTTGTGCTAAACACACATGCTCTTATCTAACGCTGGATTCCTCATTGGATCTATTTTAGGTGGACTTGTTTCCCCTCAAGAGAAATGAAGGCAATATAGCGCGCGCATTCGGCAGGGGTGGACATTTCTATTCGCTTTCGTCTCCTCGGTTTTTTTTTCCTCTCCCTGCAATACAGACACTGGACTAAATGAGTGCCCGGACCTTGGAGAGACTGGCGCTTTCCATTCCCCACTGTGCCTTAAACGGAACCGCTCGGACCGGCAATGGCACCTGCTTCGACCGGGTGGATCAGCTGTTCCAGGCGTTCTCCTCCACCGCCGTGCTTTTCGTGCTCATCACGATGATCATCGGGATAATATTCGTGTCCGTCACGACCTTCCTCTTTCACAAAAGCAAGATGAAGAAGCGCAAGATACAGAAAGCGCAGGAGGAATACGAGCGCGACAACTGCAGTCCCAAAGCGGCCAAAGGAAAGCCGGCGGTCCGGCAGTGCATCATGGTGAGACCCCCTACGGCAGTGCGGAAAAGTGATCCAGATCCCGGCCTGACGGAGGACACGGGACTCTCGGGACATCAGCCGAAGGATGATAACTTGTTGGAATCGGTCGCTGTGTCTTGATAACCCAGCCTTCAGGAGGACTCTGTAAATAACCTCTGTACCCATATGATATTACCTACGGAATATATCGATTCTTTGTATAAGCATTAGAGTTGATAAGTTTTCATCATAGATCCTGAAGGAGCCCTCTGGATCCTCGAGAAGGAGGAAAGATTGGGGAAAAGGCAATGCTGACGGAATGTCTATCATAATTTGGATCAAAAATGGAATCTAATCAAAAGAGTGCTGGATTATAGTGCCATTTTGGATCAAATTAGCAAAGTTTAAATGCGTTAATCTTATTAGACAATACTGGAATTTCCATCATAATTGGGAGACAATAAGGAGAAACAGTGAAATTAATTATCTGAAAGGATACTAAACATGAATGGGATTTTATCATAATTTCAAGTAAACTGAAATGGGCTCAATCCTGAATGAGAACATGATGAATGAATTTAATTGAGACTACATTAATGAGTTGATCTAACAGGATTTTTAGCGGTATTTTAAGATGACAGTGATGCAATTACTGAAAACTGTATTAATTAATCCAATTGCATACTACATAATTAAACATTGTATAAAAGTTAAGATGAGGTGGGAAATTGAAATTCTTGGGGAGAAAAAAAATAATTACATAATCTAAAAAGGTTTTATGAAACAATAAAAACTAATTAGGAGTCAATCCCACCAAAAAAAGACCAATTAAGAACACATAAGCATCAAATAGTTAATAAACTCTTATAGTAATTGATGGAAAGACTCTTTTAAAAATCACAAATGTTTCTCATCTGTGAAAAAAAAAAATCCTTGAAGAAATAATTATTGATCTAAAAATATATTAACTAAATATAAATGACATTTACTTTAGTTCCAATCCAGCCCAAACTGGATTACACAGCAATTCTCTACAAATCTAATTACTGTGATTGTCAGAATCTGATTTAGAATATATTTAGGAGTCAACCCATATGTGGATCCAATGAGACCTCTCTCAATCCAAAATGTGAATCCTCCAAGAACATCCCACTATTCTCAAGCCACAATTACAGCTAATCCATGCACTATTTGGCTGTATCCCATTAGTGTTGCCTACAAATAATGATAGACATTAGCATTTCTTTGGGATACCGGTCCAGCATCTGCGCATTGATCGTCTCGTCCACTCTTCTTCATATCACTGTGCGGCAGATGAGGAGGAATAATTGTAAACAGGGCCATCACCACTGACAAACTACAGACTTACTGACAGTACTTCAGAGTTTATGACTGACACTCTCTTGTATAAAGTCTGTACAGATGCTGGGATAAAGACAATGGTCTTCTTCAACACAACTCGCGATGATTTGCTTTTGTTTGAGTTTTAGGCAGCATTCTTGTTTCGTTTGACAAATAAACGTCCTAAATTGGGATTTTTCTATAATCTCGGTGGCTTTTTTTTCAAGATAGAAGTGCAGTTCATGCCATTCTGGCTTGGCATGAATAGGTTTAGTGTTTTTTAACCCCTTAATCCCCGAGACTGTTAATGTGCAATTGCAGCTCTAGTGGTAGTAGTATAGCCTATATTGTTTCGTTCATGGCACTGTATAATCATAGTAATACTTATGTAACCTGAGGCATTTGGGTTTTGTGTTACAGCTCTGTATTAACGCTCTTTTTTTGGCATTTCTGCTCTAGATGAATATAACACTAATGATCAAGTACTCTATTTTTTATCATTCTAGACTAGCGTAACGATCAATAAGAAATAAGACGAGATTTTAAACAAGTCATTTTATGTATTTTCTTGACATTGTGTTGAACCGGAAACCGGAAGCTATAGACCGAAATATCACGTATTGTAACAGATTGCAGTTTGTTTTGATTTTGTTCAATGCATACGATTTTGAATTACCAATAAAGTATTGTGCAAATAGGTGTCTCCTCTATATCTTCAGATTCATTTATTTAAAAAAAAGCAAGGCCCTGCTGAAAAACAGCCTAAATCATTCAGAGGTATCATTTAAACCAGGACTGGGCGATAATTCGATAATGATAATTATCATTAAGTGTTCGATATTATTTATACACTACGCGTAATGCTGCGCTGACATTTTTTAAATATTTTTTTCTGATGTTAACAATTATATACAATAACTTATAGGGTAATGTCTTTGGTTGTTGAAAATTTGAACAGTAAAGGCTGAAAAATGATTAAGATTGTTCTTTTGTTTATTATTCTTTTATTTATATTGTCAGACAGCTAAAACATTTCACAAAATGTGTTAAATCAGCTGCACAAAGGGATTGGCAATCCTTTAAAATTGATAGATATAAAGATTTGACATTTATCGTGATAATTATCGTTATCGACTGATGCGGAAAAAATTATGATAAATATTGATATTGACTGATGTGGGGAAAAAATTATCGTGATAATTGTCGATAATCGACTGATGTGAAAAAAATTATCGTGATAATTGTCGATATCGACTGATGTGAAACAAATCTTGATAATTGTCGATATCGACTGATATGGAAAAAAATTACCGTGATAATTATCGTTATCGACTGATGGGAAAAAATTATGATAAATATTGATATTGACTGATGTGGGGAAAAAAATTATCGTGATAATTATCGTTATTGACTGATGCGGAAAAAATTATGATAATTATCGATATCGACTGATGTGGGATAAAATTATTGTGATAATTATCGATATCTACTGATGCGAAACAAAAATGATGATAATTATCGATATCGACTGATGTGGGATAAAATTATTGTGATAATTATCGATATCGACCGATGTGAAAAAATTATCGTGATAATTATCGTTATCGACTGATGCGGAAAAATTATGATAATTATCGATATCGACTGATGTGGTATAAAATTATTGTGATAATTATCGATATCTACTGATGCGAAACAAAAATGATGATAATTATCGATATCGACTGATGTGGAAAATTATGATAATTATCGATATTGACTGATGTAAAAAAATTATCATGATAATTAGCAATTTCGACTGATGTAAGAACAAACAAATCATGATGTTTATCGATATCGACTGATGTGAAAAAAATTATTGTGATAATTATTAATATTGACTGATGTGGAAAAATCATTGTAATGATTATCAATATCGACTAATGTGGGAAAAAATTATCATGATAATTATTGATATCGACTAATGTGAAATTTTTTTTAATAATTATCGATATTGACTTATGTGAAAAAAAATATTGTGATAATTATCGATATCGACTGATGTGGAAAAAAATTATAATGATAAATATTGATATCGGCTGATGTGAAAAATATTATTGTGATAATTATCGATATCGACTGATGTGAAAAATATTATTGTGATAATTATCAATATGGACTGATGTAAAAAATATTATTGTGATAATTATCGATATCGACTGATGTGGGAAAAAATTATCATGATGATTATCGATATCGACCGATGTGGAAAAAATTATCATGATCATTATCGATATTGACCGATGTGCGAAAAATTACCGTGATAATTATCGTTATCGACTGATGTGAAAAATATTATCGTGATAATTATCGATATCGATCGATGTGGGAAAAATTATCGTGATAATTATCGAGATCGACTGATGTGGGAAAAATTATAATTGAGAATCTTGGGTCCATGCGGGTTCCAAAAGGTCTTCTGCAGTATTTGTGATGATTTGGTTGCAGTTCAACAGATGATTCATCAGAAAACTCTGAATCATGAAAAATGATCTGCATTCACGTCTTATTGTAATTTTCAGTAACAATGAGGCTCAGACATTTGGAATTTGCCCTGACGAGGTGACCACTGAACCACAGGACCATTATAGATTTATTTAGGCACTATTTTTTAAAATGGTTGATATTGTTACCATGGAAAAACAGAATCGAGACTCTAACATCACGTCTTGTAATTATGTTAATTACGAGATGACATAAAAGCAACTATTGTTCTTAGTGCATGTGGGCTATATTTTTCAATATCTTTTGCATTCTGAGTAAAATTAAGGGAAACGCATGATGTGATGAAAATTTATCACACATATATTCAGCAAAAGTTTCTTCTCATAATACTTCCTTCTCTTAAACAAATTATTCTTGTTCTCCACTGATCCTCAGGCTTTCATCAATGGATAGTAAAAATTACTAATAGCAAACAGATGAATAAAGTAGTCAAAGAGAAAGTGTCAACACAAGACAGATTTGGTCTGTAGATCCATCCATCCATCTTTTTGTCTGTCTACCATTCATTCATGTATATATTGTTTGATCCATCCATCCATCCATCCATCCATCCATCTATCCATCTATCCATCTATCTATCTATCTATCTATCTATCTATCTATCTATCTATCTATCTATCTATCTATCTAACCACATATCCATCAATCTTTTGGTCTGTCTACCATCCATCCATTTACAGTGCATCCGGAAAGTATTTCATAGCGCTTCACTTTTTTCACATTTTTTTATGTTACAGCTAGTGGTTAATTTGTGAATTGTGAGGTTCCAGAACAGATCGGGGTTGGTTGGATGGCGGAGGCGTGTCACGGACGAAGGACGAAAGTGAAGAGGGTTGGGGAGTTGCAGAAGAAAGTGAACGTGAACAGCGGATGGGGGAGGAGGGTGGTTGAGGAGGGGAATCGGTAAAATCAGGTGCCGGATCAGATTTCAGAGGTGTTGGATCTGGATCCGGCGTGTTCCGGCACAAATTAAGCCCTGGTTACAGCCTTATTCCAAAATGGATTGAATTCATTTAATTCTACACACAATACCCCATAATAACAATGTGAAAAAAGAGTTTTTAAAAATTGTTGCAAATTTGTTATAGATAAAAAACTTGAAAAATCACATGTACAGAAGTATTCACAGTCTGCCGTGAAGCTCTAAATTGAGCTCAGGTACATTCTGTTTCCACTGATCATTCTGGAGATGTTTCAGCAGCTTAATTGGAGTTCACCTGTGGTAAATTCAGTTGACTGGACATGATTTGAAAAGGCACACACCTGTCTATATAAGGTCCCAGGGTTCACAGTGCATGTCAAAGCACAAACCAAGCATGAAGACAAAGGAATTGTCTGTAGACCTCTGAGACAGGATTGTCTTGAGACACAAGGCTGGGGAAGGTTACAGAAAAAAATTTCATTAGTCATTATGGGGTATTGTTTGTAGAATTTTGAGGAAATAAATGAATTTTATCCATTTTGGAATAAGCCTGTAACATAAGAAAATGTGGAAAAAGTGAAGCGCTGTGAATACTTTCCGGATACATTGTTCAATCTATCATTTGTCCACCCATCTATCTGTCTATCTGTCTGTCTGTCTTTCTGTCTGTTTTTCTGTCTGTCTGCCTGTCCGTTGGTCCATCCGTATGTCTACCATCCTTCCATCTATCTATCTATCTATCTATCTATCTATCTATCTATCTATCTATCTATCTATCTATCTATCTATCTATCTATCTATCTATCTATCTATCTATCTTTGATCTGTCTGTCTGTCTTTCTCTCTGTCTGTTTGTCTACCATTCATCCATCTGTCTGTCTCCATCCCTACACATTTTTTTGGTTTGTCTTTGTAAAAAAGTGTCAGTTTTGAACGTTGCCGTTTTTCTCAGTCACTTTGGTGCATTTCTCACAACACTATTTACATTTGCACAACAGTTAATGCATTTCTCAAAACAATTAGTCATTTGTGCACATCATAGTAGCAGTTTCTCAATCATTTCAACAAATTGCAAATGCTTTCGTACATGGATCAATTGCTTTCATACAACTCTCCACTGTTTGTAACATTATCATTTGCTTATGTCATGTCAGTCAAAATTAACTAAACTTATGGATGCTGAATAGTCATTCCATATAAAACTAATAGTCCTCATTTCATTACTTGAGTCATTACATACAAAAATGTTGAACTAGTTGTCAAAATCTGTCAAGCTCATTTTATTTAAAAACTTTAAATCTTTTTTTTTTCACTGAAAATGTTTCCTAAATTGAACAATTGATGAATGATTTACAGACCTGTGTATGTTGTAGGTTCAGTTCCAATATGTACTGCAATATTGTTTACAGTTGTGCACAGCTCTACCCAAAGGAAGTTTATGTTTGTTGTAAATAAGGGTGTTTTTATTCTTTTGCACAATGCTGTGAATAAATTAGAATTGTAAAGAGCAAATGCAGTAAAAAAGTGAAACATACATATTCAGTGTCTTGTACTCAGATACCTCACTAAATACAGTGATGTCTAACTTTACTGTAGCTTTCAAAGGGCTGTGCAAATAGTATATAGTGCTGTCTTGAGCATTTTCAGAAAGTGTCACCAAAATCTGACTCTTTTGCATTGGAAAAAATGTCCAGAGTAAACTGTCATAATGAAAACATGACAAAGCCATTTGACTATCATGTTCATAAACAATGGTGTCAGGACTTTTCATTTTGATGACATTGACACTTTCATTGACATAAATACTTACTTTTGAGGAATGAGCTATCTATTTTGAGCAAGTGACACGCTTTTGCAGATTATCCACTAGGTTTTGCAGTTTGTACTAATTGTTTCGAGAAATGCATTAACTGTTGTGCAAATGTAAATAGTGTTGTGAGAAATGCACCAAAGCAACTGAAAAAAACAGTAAATCATTAAGTTCTACTCAGTTTAGATTTGAATTTAAAACTGGAATCTCATTTACCTCGATTCAAGTTCAGGAACTGAAATCAGGAGTTTTCCCTCAGTACATCTCTGATAGAGAAGCACAATGCTGCTGCTGCTGCCGCTGGCGTGAGTGTAGGATGTGAAGCACAGCAGTAAAGCACATCTGCCAGCTGTCTAAACTCTACTTTTGGAGCCGAAGCCAATCACCCTTCACAAATCAAATAATTATCATCCCTCCATTTACGTTAAAAGGCTAATTGCTCGACTGCTGCAATAACCACCTGGTGCCGGACATGAACAATAGTGACAGAGGAGCACCGCTGGGCAGAGACCAATATCTGCTTTGTTTCATTTCTCCTTCAACTGAATGTTAGAGCAGTTTGTATGCGATGGCTCTGAAAAAAGGAAAAAAAAGAACAAACAAAAGATGTGGGAGATCTTTGCACCTCCCCTCCAGCCAATCAGAGAGTGTCTGAGTAAATACACCTGTGTGTGCTCCACACTGCGCAATGTGCCAAACTTGTGCCCACTACACAGCCCACTCTCCTCTCTATGTCTCATTGTGTGTGGGCTGCCGCAGCCATTGGCAGCACATTGTACACGTAACGGCTCTCTCTCTGCCCACATCATATTAGTGTATGAATTTATTATTTGGTATCAAGATTAAGGCTGGATGGCTGAAATAATCAGAATGAAAAAGGTTGTTTTTGCTTAATCCATATGTCTTCTGTACATTATGCTGGGCACACACTACCCAGCAAACATTTTTTGTTTTTTAAAGACGTCTAATAGATGTCTAAACAGTCAGGGTATGGTCAGGGTATCTTTTGGTCATTGGATTTTCATTTTAGAAACGGATATTGAAAAACAAGCCGTTTTTTGATTTCCGTTTTAAAATTCAAAACCAATATTGAAATACCAGGCGTTATTCTTTTTCATGGTGAAAAACAGAAAAGCAAAATTCAAAAATGATTCGAATAACAAAAAATAAAATCACCAGAAAAAGGCTTGTTTTTTATATTCCGAAGCTAGATAGGCCTCATTCACTCATTCATATAGTTTTATATATATATATATATATATATATATATATATATATATATATATATATATATATATATATATATATATATATATATATATATATATATATATGATTATAGGTTATATTAGGCAATAGAATAGGCTGTATTTGTGGTAAAGCCGCACACAACAGCAGTCTTAAAGCGCATTATCAACCGTAGCAAGTTTTTGTAATGTCCGATAGTCCGCTTCGGAAGATATTGAGATGCTTATGACAGTGTTTTTGAAACAGATTAAAGGAATTATGTTTATTTTGATTTCTATTATAACACGGAGAAATGACTTGTTGAAATGTGCGCAATGATTCCAAACGAATGTCCAATGTCACTTTCACTCCTGAAGTGGAAGTGATTTGAACAATAAGCTTTATTTTCAGAAAACTGTTCAGTAAAGCAATGCAAATAATGCATACTGTATATCATCAACTATGTTGTTCCATTTAAAATGCTGCTATGTAAAATAAAATAAAATTATTATTATTATATATATATATATATACACATACATACATATAATATATATATATATATATATATATATATATATATATATATATATATATATATATATATATATATATATATATATAGCAGAAGGCTATTATTTAATAATTTCATGTATTATATACAGTTGAAACCAGAAGTTTACATACACTCTAAAAAAAGGAACATAACCATTTTTTTCAAAAATGTCTGATGGTAAATCATACTAAGCGTTTTCTATTTCAGGTCCGTTAGGATTACCTAAATCATTTACATTTGCTAAATTCCAGAATAATGAGAGAATTTTTTTTTTGAGAATTTTTTATTAAGTTCTAAAAAGTTCAAAAGTTTACATACATTTCCTTGGTATTTTTTTTAGCTTTGCTTTTAAACTGTATAACTTAAATGAGGCGGCCCATCTGGTTTCAGAATATAAAAAACAAGCCTTTATTTGTTTTTGTTTTCTGGTGATTTTATTTTTTGTTACTCAAAATTCATTTTTGAATTTTGTTTTTCCGTTTTTCACCATGAAAAAGAAAACGCCTTGTATTTCAATATCCGTTTCTAAAATGAAAATCCAATGACCAAAAGATATACGTACGATTTTGGCTCAATTTTCATTTTTTGGTTTAGGGTAGGAAATTGGATAAACGACTTTAAAATTCATTATACACATGTAGGCGGTGCTGAAACAGCCTTTTTTCTCTGATTGGCCAACCAAATCTGAGCTTGTGACGTCGCCCTCAAAATAAAAGTCCTCTGCAGATCAACACACAGGCTTTTAATTATTATTATTTAATTATATAAACTAAGTTTACATATTCTGTCATTTAATCAGTTAGCAGGTTTAACATAAATTAAATAAAAACGTAAATTATCAGTATTATTACACATTATTACACATTTGTCATTAAAATGACAAATTATGTTCTGCAACACCTAGACAGACCAGGGCCCTATGTGAAGATCTTGTTTGTTGACTTCAGCTGGGCTTTTAACACCATCCCAAAACTTCTCCTGCCCAAATTAACTCAGCTCTCCGTGCCCACCTCTGTCTGTCAGTGGATCAACAGCTTCCTAACGCACAGGCAGCAGCTGGTGAAACTGGGAAAATTCTCATCCAGTACCCGCACAATCAGCACTGGCTGATACACTCCAATTCACACACATACACTACGGACAATTTAGCCTACCAAATCACCTATAGCGCATGTGTTTGGACTTGTGGGGGAAACCGGAGCACTCGGAGGAAAGAGAACATACAAACTCCTCACAGAAATGCCAGCTGATCCAGCCTGGGCTTGAACCCAGCGACCTTCTTGCTGTGAGGCGACAGCCCTACCCACTGAGCCAACATGTCTCCCAATTTTACAGCATTGTTTGTTTTTTGCTTCATTCTGCTTGGCTTTTGAATGATGCTCACGGTTTGAATTTAAATGGGCCTTGTGACAAAAAATGTCATAAAAATCAATCGAAAGGCCACCAGAAAGCCACAGGAGAATGTCTCTGAGCAACTTTTTTGTTGTTGATGCTGAATGAATAAACATGTCTGAACATATTAATTCAAATTCAGGCAGTGATGTTGAGGAAATAATTGGCCCAGAGGCCTTTGGAAGTCATAATCCACCGCTGGTGTCAACAATCAGACTACGCAACTGCATAGGGAACCCTGGAGTATGACGTAAGAATTAATAAAAAGAAGAGGGGAAACAAAAATGATGAAAGATTTTTAGATGCCATGTAATTTAAAGCGACATCCCAGATAAATCAATATATGAAATCTGCTGGCCTAATGAACCATGTAGAATAAATATATTATTTTAAGTTGATAGAACACAAAATTTGGCTTCCAGAGGTAAAAACACAAATTGGGGAAATTGAACAAAAAGCGTATAAGCTTATATTGTCATGTCATATTTAAATTTAAAGCTTCTATTCAGATTTCAGAATAAAGGTTTGAATGTTTGTCATCATATTTTATGAAGTCATTTAATTAGCTGTATTATTGGTCGCCCACTGTATTATTGGCTGCTCACATGGTCACCCACTGAAGCTAAGCAGGGCTGGGAAAGCTAGGTTACTGCCGGAAGTGGTGTGAGACCAGCAGGGGGCCCTCAACCTACAGTCTGCGTGGGTCCTAATGCCCCAGTATATTGATAGGACTCTATACTGCTCAGTGAGTGTCGTCTTTCGGATGAGACGTTAAACTAAGGTCCTGACTCTCTGTGGTCGTTAAAAATCACAAGATGTCCTTCGGAAAAACAATAGGGGTTTAACCCTGGCATCCTGGCCAAATTTGCCCACTGGCATTTGTCTATTAAGGCCTCCTGACTATTATATTGTGCTGTACACTGGTAGTGGATGAGGAGATTCCCCCCAAAAATGTGTGTATTATTATTATAACTATTATTATTATTATTATTATTATTATTATTAATATATTCTTGGCTATAATGATATTGTATCATATTGTTTGAAGAGTTCACTCTTAGATAATGTTCGACTATGATAGCAGGTTTGGCATGTTGTCCTGGGAAAGAACCCTGAGCTCGGAGATAGATGAGCCCAAGGTTTCCGCCTGGTCAATGAGCATAAGGAGGTATACGAGATCAGGTAGTTCTCGAGAGCCCCTAGTTCGTTTATTACCTATACTTGGTTTAATATGATGGTTCTGATTGATTAAATTTGTATGCGTTAAGTGCTTGTAACTGTTATTACAATTCACTTATGTACATGTTTTTAGACTGTGGGAGGAAACCAGAGCACCCGGGGAAAACCCACGCAGACATGGGGAGAACATCCGAACTCCACGCAGAGAGTACGGACTGGCTCAATTAGAACTTGAACCTTTGGCCCTTTGGTCGCCCGATCATAGAATTGAGGAGGAGGGAGAAGGGAAGGAGAGAGATAGGATAAACGAAGATAGGAAATGAAGTTTAGGCAGGATATTTATAGTAGTTTTGGAATGATCTGATAGGCTAGCTAATGATTAGCAATAAGGATCAGCTGCAGTCAATCATATCACATGCTCTTCTTGAAATTAGTTTGTGAAACTTCACTTATTTGACTGCGTGTAATTAAGGGTGTTTTCACACCTGCTTTATTTAGTTCGGTTGAATCACACTAGAGTTCGTTTTCCCTCTTGGTGCGGTTCGTTTAGGCAAATATGAATGTAGCAATCGCACTGGAGTGCGCACCAAAAGCAGACCAAAAAAGCAGTACGCTTTCAAGCGAACCCTGGAGCGTTTCGTTCAACATAGGCTCATTCTAAAAAACGTAGTCCTATTTACGTTTCTGGAGACTGCAAATTATGTAGCCAGAGGTACATATGGCTGCATTTCATTTTTTAAACGAACTCTACGGAGCGGTATGATGCCATTCCTTTCACGCTTACCAGCTGACTGCTTACCTCCGTATGAACAGCTTTCCCGCTGTAACCAGTTTGTCTCGTTAACTCGCCATGTACGTCTGTAGACTTGAGATGCAGAGAGGAGTTGACCACAACGACGGGGTTCGAGTCTGGTGAAGAACATGTTTTTTTGCAGTTTTTGTTTTTTCGCGAATCCACAAGAGGCCGTTGTGTACGCTTTTTGAGATCTTAAATTTCTCTCACGAGTGCCATTCACGCCTGCTGTTCTTGCATAAACCCACCAGAGGCCGCTGTTGACTGACTGTTTGACTGACTGAATGACTGACTGACCTACTGACCGATCTATCGACTGACCCACCCTCCTTTTACCTTAAACCCAACCAATTTTATTGATTGACCCGCCCACCCACTTCCCTAAACCCAACCAACAATTTTCATAAGCAATCCAGAAAAGGAAAAGACCTCGTCTGATTTTTACCACGTTTTTAGATTTTACCACATTCTCACCCTGTTATTTACTTGTTTATTTTATTTTTTGGGTTCTGTTTTTGTCTCACCTGCTTTGTAAATTCAGAGAGACTCAAGCAGTCTCTATTTTATTTTTATTTAATTAAAAAATAATAATAAACCAGTCATTTAAATGAAAGCCTTTTTGCACAAAGGGACTCTTCTTTATCTGATTTTCAGAAACTTCTTTGCTTCAATTCAGAGTTTTTAATTTGCTTTGTTTATAATATTTTAACTCTGTTTTTTAAATGTCTATAAGAATAGTTAATGACCAAATCATATAAACATGTCTGTTGCAACAATTAATAAGAAAACAGAACTATTGAAAATGTGAATAACTCATTAATGCAAACAATCTCATTCGTACAGTACTCATCCACCTTCTGACAGTTATGTTTAAGCCCAAATTATATTATTATTTGATTTTATTTTGAATGTACAGCCTGTCAAAGCGCACTTCAGAGTGCGCGTGAAAACTTGTCAGCACCAGTGTCTATTGTTTTTGACGTCTTCAATAGTTTGATGTTGCTCTTGTTCTGTCGCCTCCATTTCATTCCCCACTGTGACACAACAGCGATGACACATGGACAAATTATGAAGCGCAAAAAAAAAAAAAGTTGAAGGAGCTTCAGAATCCACCTGAGATCCACATGTTTCGTTTTCAGTAATGAGCACATCTGACAGTCTTATAACAGTACATGATTTGACTGATTTAGAGACATCAGCTACAAAACATCAATTAATTAGAAATGAACAGAATGTGACATTGTGGCTGTATTCGAAATCGCTCCCTATACCCTCATTCACTATTCCCTACACTAATATAGTCTACTTAATGAAGTGAATGAAAATGAAGAGTGAATTCGAGCACTGGAACGGATGGTGTATTGTCAACGCAATCTCACATCAATTCATAACCTGTTAGTTTAGTGGCTAATTCGTATTTGTACAATCTAATTTGTACATGTTAGTATGTTTTGCTCATCCTCAAGGTCTTTTCACACTGAATATTTAGCATACGTTTTTTCAAATCCAAATTCGAAAAAAAATTCATCACGCACACAAACCGAGTCCGAATCCATTTTGTATTGTTTTGCGAATCATTTTGCAATGGAGTTTTCAAGTAGTGAAGATGATTTTGTTGTCATCTCCCTGCTTAACAAAAGAAAGAGGAAATATTGGGTCCATCCCATCCCTATACCGACCGTTTCATGAGCCCTAAATTGTCAAAACAGCTCTCAAAACGCCTTTTCAGATGCAAAAAACTAAAATAATTGAACCTGATTCAAATTTTTAAATGAGGGACGAATTTTTCGGAGGCAGTGCGTCAATACGATTGATACAACGTGAGGTCAAATCTATTTTTGAGCATGCAAAAAATTACAGACAAAAATTTTGGATTCAGTGTGCAATCAACGTTTGGGTTGGGCCTTGGGTTCATGTCCTTTTAAAAATTGTACGTCATACAAGAGTTGTAGTGAGCAAATTGTGCCTCAGAACTTCTTCCGCTCTGCCCACTTCCATGAAGCAAAGTAGATTAGTCAATTGAGTGTATATATATGTATGTCTCTCTCTATATATATATACATACAGTTGAAATCAGAATTATTAGCCCCCCTTTGAATTTTTTTTCTTTTTTTAAATATTTCCCAAATGATGTTTAACAGAGCAAGGAAATTTTCCCAGTATGTCTGATAATATCTTTTCTTCTGGAGAAAGTCTTATTTGTTTTATTTCGGCTAAAATAAAAGCATTTTTTAATTTTTAAACACCATTTTAAGGACAAAATTATTAGCCCCTTTAAGCTATATATTTCTTTCGATAGTCTACAGAACAAACCATCGTTATACAATAACTTGCCTAATTACCCTAACCTGCCTAGTTAACCTAATTAACCTAGTTAAGCCTTTAAATGTCACTTTAAGCTGTATAGAAGTGCCTTAAAAAATATCTAGTAAAATCTTATTTACTGTCATCATGACAAAGATAAAAGAAATCAGTTATTAGAAATGAGTTATTAAAACTATTATGTTTAGAAATGTGTTGAAAAAAATCAACAGAAATTGGGGAAAAAATAAACGGGGCTAATAATTCAGGGGTCTAATTATTCTGACTTCAACTAATATATATATATATATTATATATATATATATATATATATATATATATATATATATATATATATATATATATATATATATATATATATATATATATATATAAAAATTGCAGAAAATTGTACGAATTAGCCATTTGTATAGAGATCATGCTGGTTTTATTTGCACTTTATTTGCGTTTATAAAAACAAAAGAAATAAAATAAAATGTTTACAATGTTTTTGATTACTTTGTGTCTCATGATTATTTCCCCGCCAGATTTCTCTACAAAATAAAACAGCTGCTGCTTCACTTTCCTACTATGTCATGCTTTCATGAAGTAGCATTTTCCATTATTCTTCAAATGATCTTGAACAGACCCTGTAATAGTTATTTAAAACTTAGCGAGCTGTCTATTCGTAACGAAACAAAGTATTTTGATTTCTATCATCAATACAAATGCTAATTTAACAACTAAATAATTATTTATTTAGAATTTACACTGATAGGATTCCACAGTGGATGCCATCTTGTGGTCAAATGCGGAAATTCATTCAATATGCTAACTCTCACAGTGCATTATGGGTGTTTTCTAGCTGTTGAGTGTACGTCGGTTGTACGGTTGTTGTTGCGGTGCATTGTGGGATTGATTGAGTGCTCTTCAGAATGTCCACTATGATTTTAGAGACTACAAATGGCTGCTCTCTTAAATAGAGCACTATTTAAGGGTATAGGGGATGATTTCTGCTACAAAAATGTCAATCAATTGTGCTGCCTTAGTCAATAAAATACTCTTTGGAAGCAACATAAGTTTTATATTTTGCTTATAGAGACTGTCGATACTGATGATAAGTACTGTCTATTACATACACATATTTCCAAATGACTGATGTCGGCGGATCAAGTATTATCACACAGCATCCATTCCATTCTTATGAAAATCCCACCAATTAAATGGGTTTCAGACAGGCTTTAAAGACATCATCACATCGTGTTTAATAACCCAGAACAAATTGAAGTGAGCTTTAGAGATAAGCCAGCAAATATTTCATAACTGCAATCTCATTGTACGATAGAAATGGAGTCATAGAAGAAAAAAAAGTCAGTAAACAAACATTTAACTTAATTTTCCCCTTTCAACAGCTCCATCAAACAGCATATTTAATTTTCGCAACCAAGGAACGCAAACTTGTGGGATAGCTAGAGATGTTTTAGTGCCTTTGCTGAAAATAAATAAAGATACTATAACAAGGTTTGATTACAGTTTGTTTTAAGGTTAAATGAAATAACTTTTCATTTAACTATTTACTAAATGGTTAGGGTTAGTTACAAGTAATTATGCCTGATTAACTGAAATTACTGTAAGTAAAGTACATGGAACGTGTATCAAGGACACCTTAAAAAAAAGGTGTTTCCCATAATTTTTTTCTTGTTTTGGATTTACTATAGTAAGGACACTTTTACTATCTATTTTTGTAAGGCTAACATTAGATGCTAACACTAATTTAAATGTCAGGAGCTATATTTTACAGTATCTATATGCAGTAGGACTGCATTTGAAATTAAAAAAAGCTAAATACAATACAAATAGTTTCCCAGTGTTGGGTTGCAGCTGGAAAGGCATCCGCTGCATAAAACATATGCTGGATAAGTTGGCGGTTCATTCGCTGTGGCGACCCAAAAAGAAGCCGAAAGAAGAGAATAAAAATAACAATAGAAATGTGAATTTCTTTATTATGTTGTATCTTTTGAATTTTGAACATTTAATGCATATATACAGTTGAAGTCAGAATTATTAGCCCCCCTGTTTATTTTTTCCCCAATTTCTGTTTAACAGAGAGAAGATTTTTTTCAACACATGTCTAAACATAATAGTTTTAATAACTCATCTCTAATAACTGATTTATTTTATCTTTGCCATGATGACAGTAAATAATATTTGACTAGATATTTTTCAAGACACTTCTATACAGCTTAAAGTGACATTTAAAGGCTTAACTAGGTTAATTAGGTTAACTAGGCAGGTTAGGGTAATTAGGCAAGTTATTGTATAACGATGGTTTGTTCTGTAGACAATCAGAAAAAATATAGCTTGAAGGGGCTTATAATTTTGTCCTTAAAATGGTGTTTAAAAAATTAAAAACCGCTGTTATTCTAGCCAAAATAAAACAAATAAAGACTTTCTCCAGAAGAAAAAATATTATCAGACATACTGTGAAAATTTTCTTGCTCTGTTAAACATCATTTGGGACATTTAAAAAAGAAAAAAAAATTCAAAGGGGGGCTAATAATTTTGACTTCAACTGTATGTATATATATATATATATATATATATATATATATATATATATATATATATATATATACATACATACATATATACATACATACATACATATGTACATACACGCACACAAGAGTTCTGTCTGGTTCTCGGATCTGATTGGCTGATAGCCGTGTGATTTTCTGCACTAACAGCACTTGTACGGCCTCTTCACCCTTGTGTATTAGTCTGCCCACATGACAAGATGACAAGCAGGGGTGCGTTTCCCAAAACCATCATTAGCCAACTAAGGTTGCAAGTTCCGTCGTTACAAACATAGTTCATTGATATGCTGTTTCCCAAATCCATCGCTCCAATGAACATTCGCAAACTGCGTTGCAAACTTGAGCACTTGAAACGACACCTCTGGAGCTGTAGTTAGAAGCATAGTTCCTGGCTGTGTTCTGTTCCCCTTCGGGAGGGGAACTTCAATGCTATGTGGAAAAACTTCCACTATGGGGATTTCGTCAGAATCCAATCATCTGAAAGAGTATAAAAACGGGCCAATGAAATGCCAATGAGTTGGCAGCGTCAGCGTGCACAGCTGTCTTGAATGACAATCAGTCTGGCATAAAAGGCTAGCATGTGCTCAGCAACGCTATCCTTTTCGCTTTCAGAGCCTTTCACAAGTTTCTGAGAGAGTTGCTGAGGGTTCTCCAACCTGTCTGTACAGAGAGAGAGATTGAGAGCTGTTCTCCCGGTCCAGAGTGCGTTTACGCTGCGGCAGACGGTCGAGCTGGGTCTTCTCTCCCTTGCCTGGCGTCCTTTGGGTCCGGTCCTCAAACTGAGCGGTTTGTATAGGAAGCAAGCTTCCCTAAAAGAGCAACACGGTCGTGCAGTGCGTCTTTTTAAAGATGTCGCTCCGACCGTGCGTTTCTGGATGTGGTGGTTCCCTGTCCTCGGATGATGGGCACGAGCACTGCGTGGCATGTCTGGGGGTCCAGCATGTCAATGCGGTGCTCGCGGGCAGTGCATGCCGTCATTGCGACGTCATGTCTGTTGCGCAGCTAAGATCGCGGCTCGCTCTTGTAAAAGGGCGACCCACCCCAGTTGTCCCCCGCTCTGCGGTGGGCACTCGGGCAGATCTGAGGGTTACGGTGGGAGCTAATCCGCCGCCTTCGGGCTCGCGGACCTCTCATTCCTCAGCGCGCTCCATCCAAGCTTCGAGTGAAGGAAGCGGTCCATCTTCACGGATGGTCGCCCTTTCACTCGATGACACCGAGGACCAGATGTCCATCAATGCATCGGAGGGTGGGCTATCATTATCCGACGAGGATCCGAACCCGCTCCCTCCCTCCGGGGTTGTGAGCGTGGCTTCGGATCCAGAAGCGGATATGCTGGCCGTGCTTTCCCGGGCTGCTTCGGCCGTGGGTTTGGAGATGGTTTATCCCCCAGCCCCGCGGCCGGACCGACTAGATGGGTGCTACGTGGAGGACAAAAAGGCGAAGCCTTCTAAGCCTCCCGTCCCCTTCTTCCCGGAAGTGCACAGTAGGCTCACGCAGTCTTGGAGGGCACCTTTCTCTGCCCGATCTGCGTGCGCCTCCGCCCTCACCACCCTGGATGGTGGAGCAGCCAGGGGGTACGAGGCGATTCCCCAGATTGAGCGCGCCATTGCGGTCAACCTATGTCCGCGTGGCGCCTCTTCCTGGAGGGGTCAGCCCCGTCTCCCGTCCAAGGCTTGTAGGTTATCTGCCTCCCTCGGAGCCAGAGCCTACAAAGCCGTGGGCCAGGCTGCTTCCGCCTTGCATGCTATGGCCACCTACCAGCGCTACCAAGCGCAGGCGCTGGCCCAGCTGCACGAGGGTGGTTCCGACCCAGGCCTGCTCCATGAGCTCCGCACCGCAACCGACTATGCTCTGCGTACCACCAAGTCGGCTGCGTGTGCCCTGGGAAGGTCGATGGCCACACTAGTGGTCCAGGAACGCCACCTCTGGCTAAACCTGGCAGATATGCGCGATGTTGACAAAGTCCGCTTTCTTGACTCGCCCATATCCCAGGCTGGCCTGTTCGGCGACACCGTCGGTGAATTCACCCAGGAGTTCACGGCGGTGAAGGAGCAGTCGGATGCGATGGGCAAAGTCATCTATCGGCGGGACCGTAAGACCGCTCCCCCCGCCGTACCATCCACCTCCGCTGCTCCTCGCCGAGGGCGCCCGCCTGCGGCCACAAGACCTGCTCTCGCGCCCCCGCCTGCGCCTCCGGCCAAGCGGCAGCGCCGAGCATCCCGCAGGCAGCCAGCGCCCCCGCCCCAGGGCGCCGCTAAGTCCGGTAAACGGACCGCGAAGCGTCCCTGAGACGGGCCATCCGGAGAGGAGGGAACTTGCTCTTTCCCCGGCGGAGGGCCGGGCCCCACAAATAACACCAACGGCGTTTTTCAACGCCACGCAAATTCCAAAGAAAGAGCATTTTTCCACCTCCCCGGATGTGACTGCCCGAACACTGCCAGCTTGGGACGCTATGCCTTCCAGCTCGCAGGATCGGTGCGTTTCGCCAGTGGCTCACGGAGCGCAAGAGAACGGTCTCCTTTCTCTTCCCCTCCTGACCACCCCTCCGGAGTATGGGTGCGAGACGAGAGTGAATCTCTCGCCTCCTGCTCTCCCGCGGGACCCCAGTGCTTCCCGGTTGAGCCCACCCACTCCGTGCTGCCCCACCGTTGGTACGTCAGCGATCGTGCGAATGAAGCCGCTAGAGATGGCTCTGCCTGCCTGGTTAGCGCGGGCCAGCCCATCGCGGTGGCTCATCCGCACGATCAGACTCGGCTACGCGATTCAGTTCGCGAAACGGCCTCCCAGGTACACGGGTGTGTATTTCACCAGGGTCAGCCCTGTGTCTGCCCCTGTCTTGCGAGAGGAGATTGCTGTCCTCCTGGCGAAGGATGCAATCGAGCCGGTCCCTCCAGCCGAGATGGAGCGCGGGTTCTACAGCCCGTACTTCATCGTACCCAAAAAGAGCGGTGGGCAACGACCAATCCTAGACCTGCGCGTTTTGAACCGTTGTCTTCACAAGCTGCGGTTCAGAATGCTCACGCAGAAACGCATCATCCGATGTGTTCGTCCTCAGGATTGGTTTGCAGCAATAGACCTGAAGGACGCGTATTTCCATGTTTCCATACTTCCACGCCACCGGCAGTTTCTGCGGTTTGCGTTCGAAGGCCGAGCATGGCAGTACAAAGTCCTCCCCTTCGGGCTCTCTCTGTCTCCGCGAGTTTTCACCAAGCTCGCGGAGGGTGCCTTAGCGCCCCTTCGACTCGCAGGCATACGCATACTCAGTTATCTCGACGACTGGCTGATTTTAGCCAGCTCGCGGGATCAATTGATTACGCACAGAGACAAGGTGCTCCGGCACCTCGACCTGTTGGGGTTTCAGGTCAACCGAGAAAAGAGCAAACTCGCACCCGTGCAGAGGATCTCTTTTCTCGGGTTGGAGCTGGACTCGGTCACCATGACGGCGCGCCTCTCACGAGAGCGCGCCGGGCTGATGCTGAACTGTCTGAGGGAGTTCGACAGAAAAAAGGTGGTCCCCCTGAAATTGTTTCAGAGGCTCCTGGGGCATATGGCATCCGCAGCTGCGGCCACGCCGCTCGGATTGCTCCATATGAGACCACTGCAGCATTGGCTTCACGATCGAGTCCCCAGACGCGCATGGCACGCGGGCACACACCGAGTGACTGTCACTGCGCTGTGTCGCCGCACCCTCAACCGCTGGAGGGACCCCTCCTTCCTACGGGCCGGAGTGCCCCTGGGACAGGCGTCCAGGCATGTCGTCGTCTCGACGGATGCTTCCAGTACGGGTTGGGGGGCCGTGTGTTGCGGGCATGCGGCTGCGGACCTATGGAAGGGAACCCAGCTGCATTGGCATATCAATTGCCTAGAGCTGTTGGCAGTGTTGCTCGCCCTGCGCCGTTTTTTACCGGTGCTCAGAGGGCAACACGTACTGGTCAGGACGGACAGTACGGCGACGGTGGCGTATATCAACCGCATGGGGGGTATACGCTCCCGCCGCATGTCTCAGCTCGCTCGCCGTCTGCTCCTCTGGAGTCATACGCGGCTCAAATCGCTGCGTGCCATTCACATCCCAGGCGAGCTCAACCGTGCAGCCGACGGGCTCTCACGGCAGCTTCTAGTCTCGGGAGAATGGAGACTCCACCCCGAGTCTGTCCAGCTGATATGGGCGCACTTCGGGGAAGCCCAGGTCGACCTGTTTGCTTCCCCCGAGAACGCTCATTGCCAGTGGTTTTTTTCCCTGACCGAGGGCTCCCTCGGCACGGATGCACTGGCCCACAGCTGGCCTCAGGGCATGCGCAAATATGCGTTCCCCCCAGTGAGCCTACTCGCGCAGTTACTGTGCAAGGTCAGGGAGGACGAGGAGCAGGTCTTGCTAGTTGCGCCTCTCTGGCCCAACCGGACCTGGATTTCAGAACTCTCCCTCCTCGCGATAGCCCCCCCCTGGCAGATCCCGTTGAGAGAGGACCTCCTCTCTCAGGGACAGGGCACCATCTGGCACCCTCGTCCAGATCTGTGGAACCTCCACGTGTGGTCCATAGACGCGAGGAAGATTTAGGTAACCTACCGGTGGCGGTGGTTAATACCATCACTCAGGCTAGAGCACCCTCTACGAGGCATGCCTACGCCCTGAAGTGGAGTCTATTCACTGAATGGTGTTCTTCTCGCCGAGAAGACCCCCGATCTTGCCAGATCAGTGTTGTGCTTTCTTTCCTTCAGGATAGGTTGGAGCGGAGGCTGTCGCCCTCCACACTGAAGGTTTACGTGGCCGCTATCTCCGCTCATCATGACGCGGTGGACGGCGGCACCGTGGGTAAGCATAACCTCGTCATCCGGTTCCTCAGAGGTGCGAGGCGAATATTCCCCCCCCGCCCCCCTCTTATGCCCTCTTGGGATCTCACTGTAGTGCTCACGAGCCTACGGGGAGATCCCTTCGAACCACTCGACTCAGTATCCTTGAGATTTCTGTCCCTGAAGACAGCTCTGCTGGTCGCGTTGGCGTCGATTAAGAGGGTAGGGGATCTGGAGGCATTTTCGGTCAGTGACTCGTGCCTGGAATTCGGGCCGGCCTACTCTCACGTTGTCCTGAGACCCCGGCCTGGATATGTGCCCAAGGTTCCTACCACACCGTTTAAGGACCAGGTAGTGAGCCTGCAAGCGCTGCCCCCGGAGGAGGCAGACCCAGCCCTTTCATTGCTGTGTCCTGTCCGCGCTTTGCGGACTTATGTGGACCGTACTCAGAGTTTTAGATCCTCTGAACAGCTCTTTGTCTGTTATGGTGGTCGGCAGAAGGGAAGTGCCGTATCTAAACAGAGGTTGGCCCACTGGATAGTGGATGCCATCTCCCTCGCTTACCTGAGCCAGGGCGAGCCGTGTCCCCCAGGAGTTAGAGCACACTCCACTCGGAGCGTTGCCTCCTCTTGGGCGTTAGCACGCGGCGCCTCTCTTACAGACATCTGTAGAGCTGCGGGCTGGGCGACACCTAATACATTTGCTAGATTTTACAATCTTCGAGTGGAGCCGGTCTCCTCAAGGGTGTTGGGAAACCCCGAGTCATGAGGAAAATCGGTAGGTGTTGTAAACGCTTGCTGCGCCTCTCTCTCTAACACAGAGATCCGTGCGCCTTTTTTACTTTGCCAGTCGAGTTCCCCGCTTGGCGAACCCTGCAGAGTTCCTCCGAGGCCCCCACCACCTGACTCAGCGGAGGAGTCAGGCGATGGCCCGTTACGTTGTAGGTATGCCCGCTGGTCATCCCGCGTTCTGGGTATAGGTGCCTGCTATGTGTGATCCCCGCTGGCGATCCCATATGCTCACTCAGCCACGATGTAGTTCCCCCCTCCGGGGCGGACTCGTGTCTTCCCTCCCCGCTAACCATCTTCATATGTGCACTCCCCCTTCTCAGGGCTAGTCCATATACTACTTGCCACCAGGTCTCCCCTCCCCGGGCAGCAGGTGGCCTCCGCAGCGTCCTCCCTATCGGGACTGAACGCTTTCCCAACGTACTGTCGTATCTAAAATTTCTAGAAACTAACTAGGTGTATCTTACGACTCCCCGAAAAGTATATCTAAACCAGAAAAGGTAAGTAGGGTAAGTAAGGGCCAGGGGACACGTTGGAGGACTGTGTCTCCAGCGATGCAGGTGCGCTCGTACTACTGCGTGGCGCGCCCCTCACTGGAGACATGGTAAGGTTCTTTCGTTGTGGCGCTTTCCATAAATTTCCCCATAGTGGAAGTTTTTCCACATAGCATTGAAGTTCCCCTCCCGAAGGGGAACGCTCAGGTTACTAAAGTAACCCTCGTTCCCCGAGGGGGGGAACGGAAATGCTATGTTCCTTCGCCACAATGATTGTCCCTTAGCTGTTGAGTGTGAAAGCCTCTTCAGCTAGAAAGGATAGCGTTGCTGAGCACATGCTAGCCTTTTATGCCAGACTGATTGTCATTCAAGACAGCTGTGCACGCTGACGCTGCCAACTCATTGGCATTTCATTGGCCCGTTTTTATACTCTTTCAGATGATTGGATTCTGACGAAATCCCCATAGTGGAAGTTTTTCCACATAGCATTTCCGTTCCCCCCCTCGGGGAACGAGGGTTACTTTAGTAACCTGAGCGTTCCCACTTATCACCCCTATGCCCTATTCATTTAGAACATTCTAACATTCAAAGTTGGAATTTTTAAAAATAAAAAAGCATTAAGTTAATCTCTCTTAGGTGTAATTTGCTTTCAAAGTATTTTTACAGTTCAGTTTAGCGATCTTCATGTTTACAATTGTGCTCCCTTCGCAGTGCACTTTAAACATTGATATCATTTTGAACACAGCCTCATGGCGAAAGCTATAGGTATATTTAAAAGCGGAAATTATGTTGCGTCTCCAAAGCTTGTGAAAATAAAAAACATAGCATACGTTAATTCTTTTATTTTATAATGAGTTATTTATTAAGTTTCTCTGCTGTATATGACATGGGTCTGCTGGTTAGAACTTTCTGCTGTGGTTTGCATGTGTCAAATTGTAATTTAAAAAAAAATAAATAAATAAACAATATCCTAAATAATAATAATCATCATCATCATTAATATTTTTATATTAAAGTAAATATATTTATAATAAATCGTCTCATTATTTATTTATTTATTTATATGATTTATATCTGATATTAGAATAGTGTTAGCTTTTGTAAATTATTTTATGTTATAGAATAGAATATGTAATGTTCAACTTCTCAATAATATTAGTAAAGCAAACATTGGCCCTATATCTGCCATTTACTTAAATTTTAAATAATATGGAAAGCGAGAGGATGTTTTTACCAAAACTAATATTGGATTTTATTTTAAATGCGTGTTTGTGTAAAACAATATAATTTGCACAAATAAATGATGGGGTTGTTCTCTAAAGAAGTTACTCTATCCCGTTTAGAGCATCATTATGTGCGTTTTACGCTATAACTAACGTGGTTCAAGCGATGGATCTGCGACAGAGAAACTACGGGTTTTGGGAAACACTCGTCACTACATCGTTCTTTTGCCAAATGATGCATCGCACTATGATAGTTCAGCCGCGAGTTACGTCGTTGTTTGGGAAACGCACCCCTGATCAATAAACTCACTACAGTTTGACAAATATTGCAGCTGTTGGACAACAAAAAGTACTTTTGACACTTTCTTAGGCGAGATTGCAACTATGCCGTTTATTTATGAGGATAGTGCCTATTTTAAAATATTTATAATTTCGGAGATACAGCACGACGACTGCCATCAGCCTGTCATACTGAGCAGAGCAAAGACGGTTGCACCACAAGATGGCTACAGAGACAGCATAATAAGTCCTTAGGGGAGGAAAACTCAGCGTTTTATTTTTATATATCAAACTAGAACAGCTGACCATATCATTATAAAACAGGTAAGTGACATTCTGAGTTGATCTCTCTCATTGTATGTTGTAGTGCTGTATTTATACCATAGTAATCTGCTAGTGCTTGCTTTGCTTTGGCTTTATCGGGGTTAATTATTGTGATCTCCCGATTGAGAAATACTGTTTGAAATAAGTTTTATAATGTCAGCAAAATCACCTGTTTTGTCATCACTTTAGACATTACGCTAGAGAATCATTCAAATACTAGCTCTAAAATGACGTGTTTTTAAGCAACAGTTTCTGCGGTTTTGACCGTCAGCTGCACATGTTAATGAATGGCGGAAGAAAGTAGTTCCTCATACAAAAGAATTTTTAGACTCTCTGTGTTTGATTATTTTTTTTTATATACACAATTATGCCACCGAACTGTTGTACAGTATAAACGCAATATCACACTCGTAGCAGTGCGATATATCTATATATCGTCACTGGTGGGACACTAAGGAACACAGCCTGAGGCCTCGAGCCAACGCACGCCTCCCAATAGTGCTGATATACAGACATATCGCACTGCTACGAGTGCGATGTTGCTCATACACACATATATACACACACATATATACACACACATATATATACAGTATATATATATATAAAGTTGAAGCCAAAAGTTTACATACACTGTATAAAAAGGCACGTAACCATTTAAAAAAAAAAAGTCAAATGTTAATGTGACTAAACTTTTTCTCTTTTAGGTAAGTTAGGATTATCACATTTGTTTCTGTTGTGCTTATAGCAGAATAATGAGAGGGATATTTTTTGAGAAATTGTTATAACTTTTATTGAAAGTCAAGTTTACATACAATAAGTTTATTATGCCTCTGGAAAAGCTCAGATGATGCTCTGATTGGCTAATTGACAGCATTTGAGTTAATTGAAGGCACAACTGTAGAATAGTATTTAAGGAAAACCTCAAACACACTGCTTCATTGTGTGACAACATGGGAAAATCAACAAGCCAGAATCAACAAAAAAGCCAGATATTAATTGGCTAAATTACACTGGGAAAAAGACACATTTTTGGAGACATGTCCTGTGGTCTGATGGAGCTAAGATTGAACAGTTTGGCCATAATGACCAGTGTTACATTTGGAGGACAAAGGGGAACGCTTACAAGCCTAGGAACACCATCCCAACTGTGAAGTATGGGGGCGGCAGCATCATGTTGTGGGGCTGTTTTGCTGCAGGAGGGTCTGGTCCACTTCATAGCATAGATGGCATCATGAAGAAAGAACATTATGTAGAAATACTGAAGCAACATCTCAAGACGTCAGCCAGGAGATTAAAACTTGGCCACAAATGGGTCTCCAAACAGACCATGACTCTAAGCATACTGCCAAATTAGTTAAAATGTGCTTTAAGGACAACAGAGTGAATGTTTTGGAGTGGCCATCACAAAGCCCTGAGCTCAATCCTATAGAAAATTTGTGGGCAAAGTTGAATAAGCTCTGACTCAGTTACACCAATTCTGTGAGGAGGAATGGGCCAAAATACCTGCATGCTATTATGAGAAGCTTGTGGAAGGATACCCAAAACATTTGACCAAAGTTATAAAGTTTAAAAGCAAAGCTAAAAAATACCAAGGAAATGTATGTAAACTTTTGACTGCCTAGAAATTAAAATAAATAAATAAAAAAAATTCTCTCATTATTCTGGCATTTAGCAAATGTAAATGATTTAGGTAATCCTAACAGACCTAAAATATTAAACGTTTAGTATGATTTACCATCAGACATTTAAAAAAAATGGTTATTTTCCTTTTTTTAGAGTGTATGTAAACTTCTGGTTTCAACTGTATATAAAAGAATATTTTGACAAAAGACAAAAATACATGGATGAGTCAAAATTACATATTTTTTATGCTAAAAATCATTAAAATATTAAGTAAACGTCATGTTCCATAAAGATATTTTGTTAATTTTCCCACAGTAAATATATGAAAGCTAATTTTTTGGGGGGTTATTGTGCATTGCAAAGCAATTTATATAGACAACTTTAAAAGTAATTTTTTCAAAAAGTTTTTTTTTTTTTTTTTGGAGAATTTAGATTTAAATGTTTTTTTTTTTTGCTATATCTCAGCAAAAAAAAAAGAAAGTATACCTTAATCGTAAAACTCATTTATTCATGTCAAATAATGCACAAATCTCAATTTTTCCCCACAAATGTACAATTACGACTTCAGAGTCACAAAATAAAAAAAATTCCAAATATCACTGTGTATCTTTTTTCATACGTATGTAATGTATGCATTTTCTTAGCAGGTATTGATAAATTCCAAACATTGCAGATTATTACACTAATCATTAAGCATATCAACCTCACATACAGTTGAAGTCAGAATCATAAGCCCTCCTGTTAAGTTTTTTTTCTTTTCAAGTGTTTGCCAAATAATGTTTAACAAAGCAAGGAATATTTCACAGTATTTCCGATAATATTTTATATTAATATTCTATTATTTATTTTATTTCAGCTAGAATAAAAGCAGTTTTTTATTTTTTTAAACCATTTTAAGGTCAAAATTCTTAGCCCCATTAAGCAATATTTGTTTTGATCGTCTACAGCAGTGGTTCTCAAAGTGGGGGTCGGGACCCCCCGAGGGGTCGCCTGGTGATTTCCAAAAACCTATTTATTTTTATTAAACCATAAGAGTTACCATATTTTGTCCATAACCTATTGAAGAGAAAAAATTGTCGTTTATAGATACTGTATACTATATAGTTACTGTAGTAGCTTATAGTTACTAGATCTATTGGATTGCGATCCCTGGGGTAATTAAATTATATTAAAAACACAGCAATAGCGTCAGATGCAGCAGATTGATTTTATAACACAAGGTTAAACTTTCTGCACATTTACAGCACTGACATACATTAAAAAAAATTAAACAAAGAATAGACTTGGGTCTACTGGTGTGTGTGCGCCATTGCATGCAAGGTTTTCTGTATTTATAACAACCTCAGAGGATATTGGGGGTCGCGAGTCACTGGCATTGTTATTTTGGGGGTCGTGGGCTAAAAAGTTTGGGAACCCCTGGTCTACAGAACAAACCATCGTTAAACAATGACTTGTCTAATTACCCTAATTAGGCCTTTAAATGTCACTTTAAGCCGAATACTAGTACTTTGAAAAATATGTAGTCAAATATTGTGCTGTCATCATGGCAAAGAAAGAAATCAGTTTTTAGAAATGAGTTATTAAAACTATTATGATTAGAAATGTGTTGAAAAAAAAATCTATTTTCATTTAAACAGAAATTGGGAAAAAATATACAGGGGGGCTAATAATTCTGACTTCAACTGTATATGCTGAGAGAATACTCCCAGCCTGACAAATGTTTATCGAAACATTAGAAATGAATGATAAATGTGCGTCACTAATGGAGCCACCATATATGACCACAGGACGAATGATTAGCATGAAAAATGCTGAAATCAATGATCCCTGGAGCGATGATATAACCACAGCTAGCCTAGCGTGATATGATGAAACCGTCCCTTTAGCATTGACAGTCGTGACGGATGTTGCTTGATATGCTTCTCTCCCAAACACATTCGCTCTTGCTAGAGGGAAACTAAATGAGAGAAGGCATAATTACCCAGCAAGACAAGGCAGCATGTCTCCTGACTACTGTGGCAATCTGTCAGTGTCAACGGTATTGGTATTTTCCTCTTTCTGGAGCGCTGGGAATACTTTAGCAAACTGCGCTCAATTCAAAAAAAGGCCTGTAGAGTTTAGACTTGTGCATTATAGCTAATTAAGAAAGCCGCAGTGTGTTTAGGATTTATGCTAAAACGGCTGCATCTCCTCATACAGTTGAAGTCAGAACTCTATATTTTTCCCCCCAATTTCTGTTTAACAGAAAGAAGATTTTTTTTCAACACATCTAAACATAATAGTTTTAAAAGCTACCCAAGCAGGCACACAACGCCATAAGATGTTAATATAAGGATAGATATAGTTTGTGATGTCAGGTGACCAATATTCAATGTCTAGCCAGTGTCTGAGGACAGCGTTATTTTGATGTTATTGTCCAATAATGACGTAAAATTCTGTTAATGTTTGGTTGATTTTAGGTTGTCTTGGAAACTGAGCAAAATCCAACGCCGAGCCAACATCTTAAACCAACGACATAGTGAGGTCTAATACAACATTTATTTGTCAGGTATAGCAACCAAAATTCAATGTTTGATGGACATCATAGTTGTAATGTCCACACAACATCAAGCTGTGACATCATTAGACGTTGATATTTGGTTGTTTTTAGGTTGCGTTGGAAAGTGACCACAATCCAACGTCGAGCCAACACCTTAAACCATCGTCAGATTGACGTCAAATACTGACATTTATTTGTCAGGTATGGCACTCAAAATCCAACATCTGATAGACGTCATAGTAGTAATCCCACACAACGTCAAGCTGTAACATCATTAGACGTTGATATTTGGTTGATTTTAGGTTGTCTTGGAAACTGACCAAAATCCAATGTCGAGCCAACATCTTAAACCAACGTCATATTGATGTCAAATACTGACATTATTTCATCAGGTTTGGCAACCAAAATCCGATGTCTGATAGACGTCATAGTGGTAACATCCACACAACATCAAACTGTAACATCATTGGATGTTGATATTTGGTTGTTTTTAGGTTGCGTTGGAAACTGACCAAAATCCAATGTCGAGCCAACATCTTAAACCAACGTCATATTGACGACAAATACTGACATTTTTTCATCAGGTTTAACAAACAAAATCCGATGTCTGATAGACGCCATAGTGGTAACATCCACACAATGTCAAGCTGTAACATCATTAGACGTTGATATTTGGTTGTTTTTAGGTTGTGTTGGAAACTGACCAAAATCCAACATTGAGCCAACATCTTAAACCATCGTCATATTGACGTCAAATACTGACATTTATTTGTCAGGTATGGCAACCAAAATCCAACATCTGATAGACGTCATAGTAGTAATCCCCACACAACGTCAAGCTGTAACATCATTAGACGTTGATTTTTTGGTTGATTTTAGGTTGTGTTGGAAACTGACCAAAATCCAATGTCGAGCCAACATCTTAAACCAACATCATATTGACATCAAATACTGACATTTATTCATCAGGTTTAACAACTAAAATCCGATGTCTGATAGACGTCATAGTGGTAATGTCCACACAATGTCAAGCTGTAACATCATTAGACGTTGATATTTGGTTGTTTTTAGGTTGCGTTAGAAACTGACCAAAATCCAACATTGAGCCAACATCTTAAACCAACGTCATATTGACATCAAATACTGACATTTATTTGTCAGGTATGGCAACCAAAATCCAACATCTGATAGACGTCATAGTTGTAACGTCCACACAGCGTCAAGCTGTAAGATTATTAGACGTTAATATTTGGTTGTTTTTAGGTTGCGTTGGAAACTGACCAAAAATCCAACGTCGAGCCAACATCTTAAACCAACGTCATATTGACATCAAATACTGACATTTATTCGTCAGGTATGACAACCAAAATCCAATCTCTGATAGACGTCATATTTGTAACATCCACACAGTGTCAAGCTGTACCATCATTAGACATTGATATTTTGTTGTTTTTAGGTTGTATTGTAATATTTTACTAGATTTTTTTATAAATACTAGTATTCAGTTTAAAGTAACATTTAAAGGTGTAGGGGTATTTACAGTTTTAACCCAAAGAATGACCAGTCAGTCTGATGAAGAAGAGCCGGAGTCAGAGATTTAAATAAATAAATAAAGTTTACTGAAGATAGTTTGCAGTTTCATCAGCAGAAGCCAGCTTCAACACTCGCAATGAGTTCCTAGGCCGCTCTGCCTTACAATACAACAATGCAGCAATTGTACTCTTTACACAAGTCCAGAAAAGGTGGGATCCAGGTAAACAGTTCTCATTGGTTAAAGCAGAAATAGACCATTTTAAATGTGTGCGTCAGGGAAGAATTGTATCTGATTCCAGATATGGATAGTCTAAATGTGTGCGTCAATGGAAGATTGTCTGTTTGACTCCAGATATGGATGGCGGCATGGTTCTTGGGGGTCAAGTCGACCCTAAACTATTAAGAGCTGATCTCCGACCTGTAGCTCTGAACCATGGAGACATTTATATACGCAAGCGATAATTTGTTATGGCAACTCAAGGTTGATTTTTGTACTTTCAGCTGGCATATCAAACTAGTTCAAAACTGGTTTAATCAACATTCAGCTACAATATTCTCACTACAAGCAAAGTCTATCTAGCATAAAAAGAAATCACTTTAACAAGAATTAACAACAACAATAGTTAAATTAATTTATACAATTTCATGACAATAAAAAGAAGAACAAGGGCAGCTCCCCCCAGCATCCGTAATCCTGCTCCAAAGAGAGAGAGAGAGAGAGAGGTCTCCTGACCAATGACCCAGTTTGTGTGTCTCCTGGAAACAAAGTTAAAATAAACAGACAAAGAAAGAGACAAGGACACTGCACATTCTTACACAAGGCAGTCTGTTCAACTTATTCATTAGTTAAAATCAATGCAAAGTTAAATACTTATTCAAATAATCAATTAAATATCTTTAATGAAAATAATGAGAAAATAGGATGATGAGGAAAGGATAAACATCCACGCTGAGATGGTTGGGATGGTAGAACTCCAAGCCCTTCAAAGGCATAACTAGGTTACTTATGTAAGTTAGGGTAATTAGTAAAATCATTGTGTAACAATGGTTTGTTCTGTAGACAGTCAAAAAAAAAATTGCTTAAATGGGCTAATAATTTTGACCCTAAATTTTTTATTTTTTTTATTTAAAACTGCTTCTATTTTAGCCAAAATAAAACAAATAAAACTCTTTCCAGAAGAAAAGAATATTATCGGAAATACTGTGAAACATTCCTTGCTCTGTTAAACATCATTTGGGAAATACTTGATAAAGAAAAACAAATTCACAGGAGGGCTGATGATTCTGACTTCAACTGCATGTACACACATAGCCTATGTACCATTATTATTACACAAGCGTATGCCGCAAATTCAGTTCACTTAAATTGCCAGCTGCAATCTAAGGATTTACCAATGATTTTCTCTTCATTGATGACCCGAAACAGAAGAGGTTATTTGTGAGTGCAGAGATGCTGACTGTCCGTCCACAGAGACGAGCGCCAGATCTGCTTCCTCAGTGGCCCGACATTGATCCGACTGGGGCTAAATTTAGCTCTGTTTGACTTGTGCTACAGCGGGTTATTGCCTTTTGCTGAATTCGGATTTCAAGGTTTCACATCAATTTTAGCGGCATTCCTTTTTACATGAAGGGAAGGTCTGGAATGGGGAGGTTGTCACTAAGGATTGTATAGCCTACTATTATTAACTGAAGGCTTTTTAGAAGTATGAGTCAATTGATTGATCAATTGATCTTTATTTTTAAAGCGCTTTCACAATGTAGATTGTGTCAAATCAGTCTAACATAGATGAAGGAAATAGAGTACGACCCATATTATTTTAGATTGTGGAACATTCCAGCAATTCAGGGAGGAATGAGAGTATTGGTTAAATGCTAGTCAAGTTCTGGTCAAATCTAGTTGTTGTTTTTTAGATGGTTTCAGTAAAAATGCTAACAGATAGATTTTACGTTGTCCAAATTTCATATAAAATTGGAATCAGTTCAACTTTAGACCATGCCAACAAAAGTTACCAAATTTAAGTTCATTAGTAATAAAATTAAACCTCATGAATCAATAATAACACTGTGTCAGCGTGTTTCTCCCTGCTGAAAAAAACAGCTTAAACCAGCTGGTCAACTCCCAGCCTGACCAGCTAAGACCAGGCTGGAAATGGCTAGAAACCAGCCTGGAAATGGCCAAAACCCCTCTAAAACTAGGCTGGTCGACCAGCTAAAACCAGCTTAGGCTGGTTTAAGATGGTTTTTTAAGCAGGGGAGTCGTTCATAATGGGGATTCATTCACAAACGAATCGCTCCCTCCGTCAGAATGAGAAGAGAAAGCAGGAGAGGGTGTGTGTTTCAGGACATCCCTGCTGAAAAAACCAGCATATGCTGGTAAGGTATGTTTTGATGCTGGTATGCTGGTCTTGCTTAGGCTGGTTGTATGTTAATACAAATAAACACATTGTTAGTATTTTTAGCACGCTAACATGTTTTAAAAATGTGTTAGGACAAAATAGCATATTGGTAGCATATTAAGCATGATTAGCACATGATTAACATGAATGACCATGTTAGCATGTGTGGGTAATATTGCTTGCTTGAATGAGTATGTTGTTCCCTGCTGAAAAAAACAACTTAGGCTGGTTTAAGCTGGCTGTTTTTTTTAGCAAGGTTACCACTGCTTTTTAATAGTGCTATTATGTTGCTAACATGATTTACCACATTTTTAACATGTTGATGTATTGCTAGAATTATTCAACATGTTGCTATAATTTTAGTTTGTTTCAAATCATGTTATATAGCACATGACATGACCATGTATTCATGCATGATGTTACTAGCACATTTTAACATATTTGTTAGTATTTTTTAGCATGCTAACATGTTTTAAAAATATGTTAGGTCAAATTAGCATATTTGTAGCATGTTTTATCATGATTAGAACAACATGAATGACCATGATGTTAGCATGTTTATTAAATAAAGATGTTGCTAACATGATTTACCAACGTCAACATAACGCTTTTCTAAAATTATTAAACATATTGCTAGCATCTTATTATATGAGTATTATATATATATATATATATATATATATATATATATATATATATATATATATATATATATATATATATATATATATATATATAATCTTAATGTTATTAAATGGCATGTCACATGACAGTGCATTATATGTTATGTTGTTAATGTATCACTGTTAGTAGCACATTAGAATGAGAAGTATGTTAGCATGTTGGTAGAATGTTTTAGCATGATTAGCACATGATTAACATGGATGACCATATTTATATATACACACACTCACCGGCCAGGTATTACTATTCTAGTAAGGTATACCTTACTAGAACTGGTTGGACCTCCCTTTGCCTTCAGAACTGCCTTAATCTTTTGTGGCATAGGAACTAGAAATATTCCTCCAAAATTTCGGCCCAAAGGTGCTCTATTGGATTGAGATCTGGTGACTGTGGAGGCCATTTGAGTACATTGAACTCATTGCCATGTTCAAGAAACCAGTCTGAGATGATTCACGCTTTATCACATGGTGCGTTATCCTGCTGGAAGTAGCCATCAGAAGATGGGTACACTGTGGTCATAAAGGGATGGACATGGTCAGCAACAATACTCAGGTAGGCTGTGGCGTTGACACAATGCTCAATTGGTACTAACGGGCCCAAAGTGTGCCAAGAAAATATCCCCCACACCATTACACCACCACCAGCAGCCTAAACCGTTGATACAAGGCAGGATGGATCCATGCTTTCATGTTGTTGATGCCAAATTCTGACTCTACCATCTGAATGTCGCAGCAGAAATCGAGACTCATCAGACCAGGCAACGATTTTTGAATCTTCTATTGTCCAATTTTGGTGAGCCTGTGCACATTTTAGCCTCAGTTTCCTGTTCTTAGTTGACAGAAGTGGCACCAGGTGTGGTCTTCTGCTGCTGTAGCCCATCTGCCTCAAGCTTGGACGTGTTGCGTGTTCAGAGCTGCTCTTCTGCAGACCTCGGTTGTAACGAGTGGTTTTATGAGTTACTGTTGCCTTTTTTATCAGCTGGAACCAGTCTGGCCATTCTCCTCTGACCTCTGGAATCAACAAGGCATTTGCTCCCACAGAACTGCCACTCACTGGATATTTTCTCTTTTTCTGAACATTCTCTGTAAACCCTAGAGATGGTTGTGCCAAATCCCAGTAGATCAGCAGTTTCTGAAATACTCAGATCAGCTCGTGCCATGTTCAAAGTCACTTAAATCACCTTTCTACCCCTTTCTGATTCTCGATTTGAACTGCAGCATATCGTCTTGATCATGTCTATATGCCTAAATGCTTTGAGTTGCTGCCATGTGATTGGCTGATTAGATACTTGCGTTAACGAGCAGTTGGACAGGTGTACCTAATAAAGTGACCAGTGATGGTATATATCCAATAGAATGTTGTTTTTTTCAAAGTGTCCATTGTTAAAGAAACACCCAAACACAAGTTTAAAAATATCCTGTTTCATCATGTCTGCTATTAGTTAAGCTGTAAAGAGCAAACAAAGTAGAGGAAGGGGGCGTTTGAAGGTTAAAGAACCACTTGAAAAGCCAGCATTTATCTTTAGACTTCAACACACTGCTGCCTCTTAACTGTAAAAAGACGTAAGTGAGATGATTGCTTCACATAAAATCAGAAATCCCAGGAAGCAATTATTAAAAAAGTGCTCCTTTGGAAGTCATGATGATAAAACTCACACGAGGACATGAACTCCCTTCAGGTCGTGCAATCCTAAATGAATGTGCAGGATTTCTAATGAAAATTCCTCCCTCCAAGCATCGAATTAAGATCCTATTGGATAAACTGAAGTTCCGAGGAAGACGACTTGGTTCTTGTGGGATTCCCATCAGGATTGCTTCCAAATTATGATGAAACTCCATTAGAATATTATGATTCCTTTTTTAGTGAAGAAATGACCTTGCAAACTTGTTTTCTCCATCAGTAAACTAGTTGACTAAAGGGGCTGCACTTAAGAAAAATGGTGCTAGTTGGAATTTTATGACTTGCAATTTTGGCTTTATTGGAAATATTTTTAATCAGTTTAATTGAAAGATTGTAATTAAAAAAGATCACCCTCAAGGGGTGTTTCTCATCGACGCAGATCGCCTCTCAAAATGCCTTTTCCTGTTAAATCAGCCTCTAATGAAGAATTATGAGCGATTTACAAGAGCAGTGTGGTGTCATCCTGCTGTGATTATTAATCTTCATCAATAGGGTGAAAGACAAAATTCTATTATGTGAGCAACACATTCAGCTTTCAACTGGGAAAAAAACGGCAGAATTCAATTTGAGCGATAATTACGACGAGCGCGCCAACATGAACCAAATGTCTCTCCAACAGAGAGTTGGTTATTTTATCTGTCTGAGGAAAGAGATTGGAAGAAACAAACCAAGCACTTTCAGATACAATTTAAAGCAACTCCCGGAGCGCAGAGAATCCCAATAAAAGCCTTTGGAGGATTTCAGTGAGCATGGAGAGGATCCTTGTCAAGCTGTGACTCAAACAGAAATGTCACATGATTGGTATTCTGCTGAAAACAGACTTTTGACCAGTGACATAAAGTCTGGTCCACATGGCAGTTTATTCATTCTGGCCAAAACCGCCTACTTAGACAGAAAAAGATCTTATTGATGTGAAGCGACAACTGCAATTTAGTTTTGCTTATATTTCAAATGCAGGTGTATCTGAAATAGGTTTGACCACAATAATAAAAAAGTGGTTTCCTGGTAACCAACATTTTTTTTCGTTGACTTAGATAATTGCATAAAACAGCATTAATTTTTCAAACATGTTTTTTAATCATGACAATTTTCACAATGATACATGCAGAAGTGTTAATGCATTCTATAAATAAACTACAACTGTAACTTTCTTGGGACAGTTTCCCTAAAGGTTTTATTTACAACGCCAAACCAGAAAAAAGGTTGGGACAGTATGGAAAACGCAATAAAAAAAGAAAATAGTGATTTCCAAATTTACTTTGACAAGAGTTCACACTTAGCTGATGATTGATTATAAAGCAAGTTTGGCATGCTGTCCCGGGAGAGAGCCCTGAGCCCAAAAGGTCCTTGAGCCCTGGGCTCCCTCCCGTTTGCAGGGCGAGAGGGGAGCTTTGAGCTCAGGTAGATCTCGAGAACCCCCCCCCCCCTTTTTTTGATAAGAGTTGATGACAGAAAATAATTGCTATGAAGAGATATGCTGATGGATATAAGTTTGACTAGTGCTAAATGTAGATTTGATCAATTAACTTGTAGTGCATGTTTTTTGGAATGTGGGAGGAAACCGGAGAACCCGGGGGAAACCCACGCGAGCACGGGAAGAACATGCCAACTTCGCACAGAAACGACAGCCAGTCTATTAAAGGACTAGAACCGGTGACGTTCTTGCTGTGAGGCACCAATGCTAATCACTGGGCCACCGTGCCGCCCTATGAAAGGAAAAGAGGAGGAGTAGGGGTGGAAGGGGGGATTCTTCAAATCGAAGATGACTGTAGTAAGAAACCCTGGCTCTTTAGAGTGGGTTAGGAATCGTCTGATTGGTTGGTCATACATGGTTAATGCATAACCAGCCGTGTTCAATCATAATCATGTGATCCTCTCGAAATTAGTTTATAAATAAACTTCACATATTGTTACAATATAACACAAACTATTTTATGTTTTGTCTGGTCAACCTCGTTTAATTTGTAAATATACATCCTTTCCTGTCATCCAGACCTGCAACACATTCCAAAAAAAGTTGGGACAGTAGCAAATTAGGGCTGTTTCTCGATTCCAAGAATGCAGAGAATGGACTTGCGTTCTTGTGGAGACCAGTCTTGCCAGGTGTCCTCGGAAGAACGAACTTGGGAGACCGTGAGAACAGAGAACGCGTCCTGTGAGAAATGAGATGCTGCGCTCTTCCTGATGGTCATGTGACCTTCACGTGTTTTAAAAGGAAAATTATGTAAACATTACAGCATTCATACAACGATTTATTGTTTTACCCCTTTTCAAAATATATACTCTGCATAAAAACATCATAAATTTACGTTGCACAATACAAATAAAACAGATTTTAATACGAATTTCAGAAAACAAACACCCTTAATGTGTTTACTCCTTTATTAAGATGTCCATGGTAATGTTTATATATTCACCGTTTCATTTAGGGAAACTCCTGAGGTAAACAAGTGATATCTCTGAACTTTAGAATAAATCTAAATAAAATGCTGCGCTTCCCACCTCCAGTCGCAATGACTTCTGGGACTTCTAGAGCGAGATCGGCGCTCAAGTCTGCATCGGTGCGTCCTCGATATCAAGAACACATTTGGGAAGTTTCACGCATCCTCTGTTCTTGCGGTCTTGAGTATAGGAACTGAACTTTGGCAGCTGATGATGACGTTACACAAGAACACGAGGATGCTAGACCGCTGAAGAACGCATATTGAGAAACAGCCAAGGTCTAGTAATCAGGTAAATTGTCAACAGGTGATTGTAATTATGATTTGGAACAAAAGCAGCATCCAAGAAAGGTGTAGTCCTTTAGGAGCAAAGATGGGCCAAGGATCGCCAAGAAATACGTGAGAAAATGAAAGAAATGTTCAAAAACAATGTTCCTCAAAGAAAGATACGAAGACATTTGGATATTTCACCTTCAACAGTGAATAATATTTAAAATATTCAAGGAATCTGGAGGAATTTCAGTGTGTGAAGAAAAAGGGCGCAGACTTAAGCTGAACAACCATGATCTCCGATCCCTCAGGAGTCACTGCATCTAGAATCGTCATTCATCTTTAAGAGATATCACTACATGGACTACTTTGTCAAGTACCACAATATGCAGTTACATCCACAAGTTTCATTTTAGGGTTGTGGTTGGTGTAGTAGACATTAATAAAGCACAACAGGTTACAGTGAGGTTGGGTTTAGGGTTTGGGTAGTAGACGTTAATAAAGCACAACGATTTACAGTGAGGTTGGGTTTAGGGTTAGTGTAGGTGTAGACGTTAATAAAAAACACCAGTTTACAGTGAGGTTGGGTTTAGACTTGGTGTAGATGTAGACGCTAATAAAACACAACAGGTTACAGTGAGGTTGGGTTTAGGGTTGGTGTAGGTGTAGACGTTAATAAAAAACAACAGGTTACAGTGAGGTTGGGTTTAGACTTGGTGTAGATGTAGACGTTAATAAAACACAACAGGTTACAGTGAGGTTGGGTTTAGGGTTGGTGCAATAGACGTTAATAAAACACAACAGGTTACAGTGAGGTTGGGTTTAGGGTTGGTGTAGTAGACGTTAATAAAACGCAACAATTTACAGTGAGGTTGGGTTTAGGGTTGGTGTAGGTGTAGACGTTAATAAAACACAACAGGTTACAATGAGGTTGGGTTTAGGGTTGGTGTAGTAGACGTTAATAAAACGCAACAATTTACAGTGAGGTTGGGTTTAGGGTTGGTGTAGTAGACGTTAATAAAACACAACAGGTTACAGTGAGGTTGGGTTTAGGGTTGGTGTAGTAGACGTTAATAAAACACAACAATTTACAGTGAGGTTGGGTTTAGGGTTGGTGTAGTAGACGTTAATAAAACACAACAATTTACAGTGAGGTTGGGTTTAGGGTTGGTGTATTAGACATTAATAAAACACAACAATATACAGTGAGGTTGGGTTTAGGGTTGGTGTAGTAGACATTAATAAAACACAACAATTTACAGTGAGGTTGGGTTTAGGGTTGGTGTAGTAGACATTAATAAAACACAACAGGTTACAGTGAGGTTGGGTTTAGGGTTGATGTAGTAGACGTTAATAAAACACAACAGGTTACAGTGAGGTTGGGTTTAGGGTTGGTGTAGTAGACATTAATAAAACACAAAACGTTACAGTGAGGTCGGGTTTAGGGTTGGTGTAGTAGACGTTAATAAAACACAACAATTTACAGTGAGGTTGGGTTTAGGGTTGGTGTAGTAGACGTTAATAAAACACAACAGGTTACAGTGAGGTTGGGTTTAGGGTTGGTGTAGTAGACATTAATAAAACACAAAACGTTACAGTGAGGTCGGGTTTATGGTTGGTGTAGTAGACGTTAATAAAACACAACAATTTACAGTGAGGTTGGGTTTAGGGTTGGTGTAGTAAACGTTAATAAAGCACAACATTTTACAGTGAGGTTGGGTTTAGGGTTAATGTAGTTGACATTAATAAAACACACCAGGTTACAGTGAGGTTGGGTTTAGGGTTGGTGTAGTAGACGTTAATAAAACACAACAATTTACAGTGAGGTTGGGTTTAGGGTTGGTGTAGTAGACATTAATAAAACACACCAGGTTACAGTGAGGTTGGGTTTAGGGTTGGTGTAGTAGACATTAATAAAACACAACAATTTACAGTGAGGTTGGGTTTAGGGTTGGTGTAGTAAACGTTAATAAAGCACAACAATTTACAGTGAGGTTGGGTTTAGGGTTGGTGTAGTAGACATTAATAAAACACATCAATTTACAGTGAGGTTGGGTTTAGGGTTGGTGTAGTAGACGTTAATAAAACACAACAATTTACAGTGAGGTTGGGTTTAGGGTTGGTGTAGTAGACATTAATAAAACACAAAAGGTTACAGTGAGGTTGGGTTTAGGGTTGGTGTAGTAGACGTTAATAAAACACACCAGGTTACAGTGAGGTTGGGTTTAGGGTTGGTGTAGTAGACGTTAATAAAACACAAAAGGTTACAGTGAGGTTGGGTTTAGGGTTGGTGTAGTAAACGTTAATAAAACACAACAATTTACAGTGAGGTTGGGTTTAGGGTTGGTGTAGTAGACGTTAATAAAACACAACAATTTACAGTGAGGTTGGGTTTAGGGTTGGTGTAGTAAACGTTAATAAAACACAACAATTTACAGTGAGGTTGGGTTTAGGGTTGGTGTAGTAGACATTAATAAAACACAAAAGGTTACAGTGAGGTTGGGTTTAGGGTTGGTGTAGTAGACGTTAATAAAACTCAAAAGGTTACAGTGAGGTTGGGTTTAGGGTTGGTGTAGTAAACGTTAATAAAACACAACAATTTACAGTGAGGTTGGGTTTAGGGTTAATGTAGTAGACATTAATAAAACACACCAGGTTACAGTGAGGTTGGGTTTAGGGTTGGTGTAGTAGACGTAATAAAACACAAAAGGTTACAGTGAGGTTGGGTTTAGGGTTGGTGTAGTAGACATGATAAAACACAAAAGGTTACAGTGAGGTTGGGTTTAGGGTTGGTGTAGTAGACGTTAATAAAACACAACAATTTACAGTGAGGTTGGGTTTAGGGTTGGTGTAGTAGACATTAATAAAACACAACAATTTACAGTGAGGTTGGGTTTAGGGTTGGTGTAGTAGACGTTAATAAAACACAAAAGGTTACAGTGAGGTTGGGTTTAGGGTTGGTGTAGTAGACATTAATAAAACACAAAAGGTTACAGTGAGGTTGGGTTTAGGGTTGGTGTAGTAGACGTTAATAAAACACAACAGGTTACAGTGAGGTTGGGTTTAGGGTTGGTGTATTAGACATTAATTAAACACAACCATTTACAGTGAGGTTGGGTTTAGGGTTGGTGTAGTAGACATTAATAAAACACAAAAGGTTACAGTGAGGTTGGGTTTAGTGTTGGTGTAGTAGATGTTAATTAAACACAAAAGGTTACAGTGAGGTTGGGTTTAGGGTTGGTGTAGTAGACGTTAATAAAACACAACAATTTACAGTGAGGTTGGGTTTAGGGGCAGTATAATTATTCCTGCTGCTTGCAATGTAAATTTCCTGCTACTGTGCTGTCATGGCAATGGTCTTAGAATTATGCCTCTCTACTCCATTCACTGTCAATAAAAATTTTACTTTCAATCAAATGTAATTGTTTTATTTGCTTGTGCTTTTTAAAATCAGTTTAATTTAAAGTTATTTCATACAATTTTAATAAAACAATTAGTAGTTATTCTACAATTTTTTTTCAGAGCATCCAGAATTTTTGGTTTTAACTTGAAATATCATTCCTCACCTGTTCACTCCTCTTTTCTTTAACTTTGAACTTTGCTACATTTGCTTTCCAATGATTAGTCGACGACTTCTGACTGTTTTGTTATCATTTTGCCTTTTGATTGTGCTTAAAGCTGAGAAGAGCATTCCTTGGTGTACTGAAGAGCAGTAAACAAGCTCACAAATGTTTGATTTTAATGAGTGCCGCTTTGTTTTTCTCACACTTAACAAGCATTTCTTCATTTTAGAGTCTTTACACTTTGGTGAACAATTCTGAACTGTCTGGCCTCGAAAACGAGACATCTTTATTGTACCAGCCTACTCCTGCTCTCAAGACAGCGCTGCTCATTTCCATAGAAACAGACCAAATTAGAAATCTGCCTCCTGTATCAGAGCAGATCTTGAATTTACGCACCTGAGAAGAAGAATGAAGATACAGATGGAAGATGCCAAAACTTTACACGTCGCAATTAATCGCCTGCTTTTAGCACAACCGTTCGAAATGTATTTCTGCTTGCGTTGCTGTACTGACTCTAAAGCAGATGTCTACACGGATTAGCCACGTGTTGGGATGTGATTGTCTGCAATGATTTACATTACAAGATGATATTTGAATCAATGGAAATGGAGTCTACAGCAGCTCTTCTGTGAGCCATTAATGAGGACTGATAGGAGGAGAAAAGCTCCACCCAAACGTCTTGCAAGACAGAAGAGCGGCATCAGCAAAAGTAAAAAAAAAGGAGGAGACAGATGGAGAGATGCAGTAGTCATGGATATGAGGACAGAGGAGGGGGTTATGAAGAACGACAGAGATTGTGTGTGTGTGTGTTCGATATGTGAAGTAGACACCAAAGGCTTAACCAAATCGCTGAGTCAATCCTATCCAGGTCGTTAAAACATGACAAAGTGCTGACTTGCTGACTGGAAAGTACATGGCTGCATTTCACACATACTATGAACGTTTTCCACCTTAAAATCAAATAGAATAAGAGGTAACTTTATTTTGATGGTCCATTTGAGTATTAGTAGACTGTCTGCTTAACCTTCCTGTCGTGTTCGGGTCAAATCTGACCGATTTACAACTTAAAACACTCATAAATATTGTGTTTTACATCTGATTGCCTCAAGGCCTTATGATATCCTCCACACTGTGCTCTTGAACATATAAAAGTGATGATCTCCTCTTCCATTGAATTGTGAGTGTTTTAATCAACCTTGTTACACCTGTGGTGTTCCCGGTCAAAAGTGACCGTGGTAAGAAATGAATGGGTCCATCAGACAGAAAAAATCCCCATACACACCACCCCAACTCCCTCACTCACCCATTTTAGACTGAACAATGTGTGTGCACTGCTGAAAAACCCAGCTTAAACCAGCCTAAGATGGTTGACTGGTTTTAGCTGGTTGACCAGCCTGGTTTTAGAGGGGTTTTGGCTATTTCCAGGCTGGTTTCCAGCCATTTCCAGCCTGGTCTTAGCTGGTCAGGCTGGGAGTTGACCAGCTAAAACCAGCTTGACCAGCCAAAACCAGCCATGTCCAGCTTAAACCAGGCTGGTCAAGCTGGTTAGCTGGTTTAAGCTGGTCATTTTCCAGCCTGACCAGCTAAGACCAGGCTGGAAATGGCTGGAAACCAGCCTGGAAATGGCCAAAACCCCTCTAAAACCAGGCTGGTCAACCAGCTAAAACCAGTCAACCAGCTTAGGCTGGTTTAAGCTGGTTTTTTCAGCAGGGTGTGTTGCTTTTTTTCTGTTTGTTTCTTTCTTTCTTTCTGCCAATCTCTGGGTCTAGCAGGAGCACTTTTAGCTTAGCTTAGCATCAATTATTTTATTGGATAAGACCATTAGCATCTTGCTCAAAAATGACCAAAGTTTGACGAGTGATAGTTTTGTGTCCCATGCTCACGTCTATACCAGGGATGGGCAAACTTGATCCTGGAGGGCCGGTGTCCCTGCAGACTTTTGCTCCAACACTAATTAAACACACCTGAACACACTAATCAATGTCTTCAAAATCCCTAGAAAGCTACAGGCAGGTGTGTTTGATTAGGGTTGGAGCAAAACTATGCAGCACACCGGCCCTCCAGGATCAAGTTTGCCCATCCCTGGTCTATACCCTCAATCACTATCCCCTACATTAGTACACTAATATAGTCCAATTGAAGCACTGACTGAAAATTCGAGCACTCGGTACACAGGAAAGGATAGCGTTTTGTTTGTGCTTTGCTGGTTGATAAATCATTCAGATGGATTATAATTTCAATTTCTTTGGTCAGATCCTGTGATAGTTATTTTAGCGAGCTGTCTATTACTAACAAAACTAAGTATTTTGATTTCTGTCATCTATCGTTCATCTTTTCTAAACATTTTCAGTGCCTATTTGTATTTTCACTGCAGTTATTTAATGTCTAATTCTATAAATTCATGTTAAACACTCTATTTTGAGACATTGTTCACAGCTAAAGAATGTTGAATAAAAGTTTGGTGGTGAAAAATGTTTTGTTTTTTTGTGCTAATATAAGAGCAGTTACAACAGAGCGGTCAATTTAGACCGGGAACACTAAAGTAAGGATAAGGATGTGAACACGACACGAGGGTTAATATCTGTTGATACTGCTCCTTCAACACATTTAAATGACTATATGAAACTTACATGTACATGTCAACTTACACTAACCCTAACCCCAACCCTAACCCCAACCAGCAGTCTACTTATAATCTAATGAGAATTAGTTGACATGTAGATGCAATGTAACTTAAATTCAACAAACGGACCATCAAAATAAAGTGCGACCAAATAAAAAAAAAGACATTGGCTGCATCCAAAATTACATGTATTAGGTACTACATTTGAATTTACGACACAACTGTTAAAACATTATGTTCTGTATGGCTGCATTTCACACATACAGTGCATCCGGAAAGTTTATTAAAAATAAAAAACCTGAAAAATCACATTTATTCACAGTCTTTGCCATGAAGCTCTAAATACGGCTCAGGTTCATTCTGTTTCCACTGATCATTCTTGAGAGGTTTCAGCAGCTTAATTGGAGTTCACATGTGGTAAATTCAGTTGATTGGACATGATTTGAAATGGCAATCACCCTTGTCTGTATAAGGTCCCAGGGTTGACAGTGCATGTCAAAGCACAAACCAAGCATGAAGACAAAGGAATTGTCTATAGACCTCTGAGACAGGATTGTCTAGAGGCACAAGGCTGGGTAAGGTTACAGAAAACTTTCTGCTGCTCTGAAAGTTCCAATGAGCACAGTGGCCTCCATCATCCGTAAGTAAAGATGTTTGGAACCACCAGTACTCTTCCTAGAGCTGGCCGGTCATCTAAGCTGAGTGGGGAGCAGGGGAGAAGGGCCTTAGTCAGGGAGGTGATCAATAACCTGATGGTCACTCTGTCTGAGCTTCAGCGTTCTTCTGTGGAGGGAGGAGAACCTTACAGAAGGACAACCATCTGTGCAGCAATCCACCAATCAGGCCTTTATGGTAGAGTGGTCAGACGGAACTTGCCAAAAGGCATCTGAAGGACTCTCAGATTGTAAGAAACAAAATTCTCTGGTCTGATGACACTAAAATTGACTTCTTTGGAGTGAATGCCAGGCGTTACATTTGGAGAAAACCAGGCACCGCTCATCATCAGGCTAATACCATCCCTACAGTAAAACATGGTGGTGGCAGCTTCATGCTGTGGGGATGTTTTTTAGCAGCAGGAACTGGAAGACTAGTCAGGATAGAGGGAAAAATAAATGCAGCAATGTACAGGGACATCCTGAATGAAAACCTGCTTCAGAGTGCTCTTGTCCTTGAGTGGCCCAGCCAGAGCCCAGATCTAAATCCTATTGAACATCTCTGGAGAGATCTGAAAATGGCTGTACACCGTCACTTCCCATCCAATCAGATAGAGCTTGAGAGGTACTGCAAAGAGGAATGGGCAAAAATTCCCAATGACAGATGTGCCAAGCTTGTGGCATCATATTCAAAAAGGCTGTAATTGCTTCCAAAGGTGCATCAACAAAGTGTTGAGTGAAGGCTGTGAATACTTATGTGCATGTGATTTTTCAGGGTTTTTATTTTTAATAAATTTGCATTTATATATATATATATATATATATATATATATATATATATATATATATATATATATATATATATATATATATATATATATATAGTTGAAACCAGAAGTTTACATACACTCTAAAAAAGAAACATAACCATTTTTTTTTTAAATGTCTGATGGTAAATCATACTAAATGTTTACTATTTTAGGTCCGTTAGGATTACCTAAATCATTTACATTTGCTAAATCCCAGAATAATGAGAGAATTGTTTTTTTATTATTATTATTAATTTCTAGACAGTCAAGTTTACATACATTTCCTTGGTGTTTTTTTTTTTTTTTTGCTTTTAAACTGTATAACTTTGGTCAAATGTTTTGGGTATCCTTCCACAAGCTTCTCACAATAGTTTGCAGGAAGTTTGGCCCATTCCTCCTCACAAAATTGATGTAACTGAGTCAGATCTGTCTTGCTCGCACAAGCTTTTTCAACTCTGCCCACAAATTTTCTATAGGATTGAGTTCAGGGCTTTGTGATGGCCACTCCAAAACATTCACTCTGTTGTCCTTAAAGCACATTTTAACTAATTTGGCAGTATGCTTAGAGTCATGGTCTGTTTGGAAGACCCATTTGTGGCCAAGTTTTAATTTCCTGGCTGATGTCTTGAGATGTTGCTTCAGTATTTCTACATAATGTTCTTTCTTCATGATGCCATCTATGCTATGAAGTGGACCAGTCCCTCCTGCAGCAAAACAGCCCCACAACATGATGCTGCCACCCCCATACTTCACAGTTGGGATGGTGTTCCTAGGCTTGTAAGCTTTCCCCTTTGTCCTCCAAATGTAACACTGGTCATTATGGCCAAACAGTTCAATCTTAGCTCCATCAGACCACAGGACATGTCTCCAAAAATGTGTCTTTTTCCCAGTGTAATTTAGCAAATTGTAATCTGGCTTTTTTGTTGATTCTGGCTTGTTGATTTTCCCATGTTGTCACACAAGGAAGCAGTGTGTTTGAGGTTTTCCTTAAATACTATTCTACAGTTGTGCCTTAAATTAACTCAAATGTTGTCAATTAGCCAATCAGAAACTTCCAAAACCTTGACACCATCATCTGAGCTTTTCCAGAGGAATAATAATCTTATTGTATGTAAACTTGACTTTTAAGAAAAGTTATAACAATTTCTCAAAAAATATCTCTCTCATTATTCTGCTATAAGCATAACAGAAACAAATGTGATAATCCTAACTTACCTAAAAGAGAAAAAGTTTAGTCACATTAACATCTGACTTTTTTTTTTAAATGGTTATGTGCCTTTTTATACAGTGTATGTAAACGTCTGGTTTCAACTGTATATATATATATATATATATATATATATATATATATTACTTTTACCACTGTACCTTTCCATTTGTCAACTGTAGACTCTGAAATACTAGTTATTTCATTCCATATACTGTATGCCTGCAAATTACTCAGACCGGTGGCATAGGCATAACAGTTTATTTATTCAAATGCCACAGCCTCTCATTACACTGAATATTGCGGTATTACATCACGAATAGTTCGGCTTCGGGGTGATGGGTTTGGGTGGCAAATTGCTTGACAGAAGAATAACATAAAATGCACAGATCTGACATTCATTATTAGAGCCTTATAATAGTTCCTGTTGTGTAAGAGCAATTTCTGTAAAAGTGTCCCTGGTGTGGGTGATCACGACTGAGGTAACAGTGGGTAGGTAGGTATGTTTCATAACACCAATACATTTAGCATATTTTAATACAAAATATTACATTTTGTGGGTGATCCATTGTGTGAATGTTTCCGATTCTGTGTGCAAAATGTTTTATGGTAAATGGTATACAGTTGAAGTCAAAATGATTCGCCCTCCTGTGAATTATTATTCTTGTTTTTATCTCTTTTATTTTTTTGAAATGTAATGTTTTTATTTTTTATTTTTTTTAAACATTTATTTAAAGATTTACAATGACAGAACAGTGGTATAGGTGTCTCATGTCATCATATACTGTACAATAATATAGCCATCTATTATACAATCGTCCATCGGCTAGCAATTCTCACTAGTCTTTTGTAAAGGGTAAAATTAACAAAAAAATAATACAAAAAAATAAATAAATAAATAAACAATGTCTTTCCAGAGACATTCTCCAGAAACTCCCATAGAGGATTCCGGATATGCCAGAAATCATCAGTTAATTTTTCTAAGGGTAAGAAAATGGCTGATTTATCCACATATTGACCGAAGGAATGTTAGCAGAGGACCACAGCAAAAGAATACATTTTCTTGCTAGATATGTACAAAAGTGTAATGCAGATTGTAGTCCATGACTAAGGTGTAGAGCAGTTTTACAATTGACAAGATAAATAGCTGGAGATAGGGCAAAAGGTTTACCTATAATCTTCTGAACTAATTTGTGGGTTTCTTTCCAGTACGTCTTTATAATGTCACAGTCCCAGAATACATGCATCACAGTACCATCATTGGCTTTGCACTTAAAACAACATTGAGAAACATTAGGAAATATCTTATTTAGACGAACTGCTGTTGAATAAGTTCTGTAAAAGAATTAAAAATTTTGCTCATGGTTTGATATTGTGGCACCTTTGAAAAATATGCCAGAACAGACCGAAAGCCCATTCTTATTCACTAAAATTTGTTCCACAGTCTTTCTCCCATATAACTTTCAAGGAGGTAAGGGAAGAACACCCTACATTAGATAACATTGAGTGAAAAAAAGACATCTTCCCTTTGAGGGAAAATGAAGAATACAATTGTTTTTCCATGTCAGATAGATCAAGACGTATTCTGCCATCCTTAAGGGATGATTCTAGAAAATGTCGTAGTTGCAAAAATTTGTAAAAGATGTTATTTGGTAAATGAAATTCCTGTTTTAATAACTGAAATGATTTCAGGTTCCTGTTGTCAAATATCTGATCTAATTCCAAAATCCTCTTTAATCTCCCTGATTGAAAACCAATGTTTTGAATGAATTATTATTATTATTTCCCAAATGATGCTTAACCGAGCAAGGAAGTTTTCACAGTATTCCCTATAATATTTTTTCCTCTGGAGAAAGTCTTAATGTTTTTAATTTTTAAGCCCTAATTTACCAAGTTGCCTAATTAACCAAGTTAATCCTTTAGATGTCAATTTAAGCTGAATGCTAGTATCTTGAAAATATTAAATAAAATATTATGTACTGTCATCATGGCAAAGATAAAAGAAATCAGTTATAAGACATTAGTTATCAAAACTATTATGTTAAGGAATGTGATGAAAAGGTCTACTTTCAGTTAAACAGAAATTGGGCAAAATTTTTAACAAAGGGCTAATAATTCATGGAGGGTGAAAAATTCTGTCTTTAATTGTATGTACATAATACTTGTAAAGTCATCTCGCAATAATTTCATAAATGAATATACAGTATAATGATTTGTAAAATGTCTTCATGCAATAAACAAAATAACACTAAATTAAAGAAATAAGAATACATAAAGAATGCATTGCCTTGTAACTTAATATATGATTTTGCCAGAATTTGCCAATACAAACATTTTAGATCTGTTAACATTTTTGATTAATTAAAAATAATGAAAAGGTCACTTCACAAAAGTCAGACCTCATGTTTTGGATCAAAATGAGAACCTCTACTTCAAAGCAAAAAGTGTCAAATTCACATTAATGCCATTTCAGAGACCTTATGTGGAGAAATTGGTCCTCTGTCCAGTCAGTAGTGTAGTTTATTCATGGAGCACAAGTTGTACGGAATTCAGTTTTAAACCTCTTAGCTTTCTGTTTTATCCTGATATTGTTTAAGCATTCTTGTTTAATGAGTTTGAGCATTTTGTTGATCCTGGAACATAATTCCCATCTGAAATTGAATCCAGATCTAATCCTTACCCCTAAATCTTACCTAACCCATAAGTTCTAAAATTATAAGTAACTAGTGTTGTCAAAAGTATCGAGTTTGGTACCATTCGGTACTGAAATTTGAAATACCTTCGTTTCCTGCAAACATTTGAGCTCTTTTTCTCATAGTCGTTTTTATTGTAGTTTAAGAACAAATAGAAAATAGAATGGAATAGAAATGGAAAATAGACATTTTTGAATTTCAGTACCAAGCTCGATACTTTTGATAACACTACAAGTAACAGTGATGTGAAGCACCAAATCTTAACTGTAACGCTGTGTCCTAATAACACATGATTCAATTCAATTCATCTTTATTTCTACAGCGCTTTTACAATGTAGATTTTGTCAACGCAGCTTAACAAAGAAGTTCTAGTACAGGGGTCCCAAACTCAAATTAGCGGGGGGCCCTATCAGTGACTGACGATTCATAGGAGGGCCGCTTTAACATTGAATCACAAGAAAAACGTGGAAACCTGATGTAATTGATGCACTTAGACATTCTTTCCCAGAGTATCAAAGCTCCTTCTTTTTGTTTCTTGTTGCACATATTGAAGGGGGAGTTTAAATTACTACAACTTAATAATAGGCATAATAATAATAACAATTACGCCCCAATCACCTGTTGCTTAACCAAAAGTTTAACAGATTGCTTAAGACAGCAGAAAGCAGATTGGGTAAATTTATTGACTTTACTGGCAATTGTTTTTCTCAATATCATTCTTTTTTGGAAAACTTTAAGAGGGAGGAAAGTATGTATATATTTACATTTACCTAACATGTTTAATTCAGCCAGCAGTAATGTTTTACTAATGCACATTTTTATACAAATCTTAATATGCATATGAGGAAAATCTATTAATGAGACCATTTGAACCAAATATTAGCTAATTTATCATATTTACACCACCAGCATAAGGTGTAAGCCATGAAGATGTGTTCGTACAACAAAATACAGGCGATATGAAACTGATTACAATCAAATGACCCTTGAATATTTACAAAAATAGAGCTTTAGTAAAAATAGAGCACTTATGGACATATACTTCAACGTTTAAATCCAACCCAGGCTCATTCTGAAAACGTAGTCCCGTGGACGTTTCTGCAGACCGCAACATACGTCCTGGGAGGTACGTATTTTTGCAGTTTTTGTTTTCGCGAATCCGCGAGAGGCCGCTGTGTGTGCTTATTTCCTATATCAAATGTCTCTCGCGAGTGCCGTTCGCGCCCGCGCTGTTCTCACGTGAACCCACCAGAGGCCGCTGTCGACCCACCGTCTGTCTGACTGAATGATTGACTGGGCGACCGGCCAATCGACTGACCCACCCTCCTCCTTCCCTAAACCCAACCAATTTTACCGATTGACCCGCCCACCCACATACTTCCCTAAACCCAACCAACTGTTTACAAAAGCCGTCCAGAAAAAGAAAAGCCCTCGTCTGATTTTTACCACGTTTTCAGATTTCACCGCATTCTCAGCTTGTTGTTCACTCGTTCATTTTATTTTTTGGGATTCTGTTTTTGTCTTACCTGATTTCTGGAACCGATCTTCCCCGGACTCGAACCCGGTCATCGTCGTGGTCAACTCCTCTCTGCGTCTCAAGTCCGCCAGCGTACACGACGAGCTAACGGGACAAACTGGTTGAAAGGCCTCCACACGGAGGTAAGCGGTCAGCCGGTAAGCGCCAAAAGGAACGGCGTCATACCGCCCCTAGAGTTCGTTTAAAAAATTAAATGCAGCCATACGTACCTCCTGCTACATAATTCGCGGTCTCCAGAAACGTTCACGGGACTACGTTTTCAGAATGAGCCTGTGTTGTTTAAATCAGCCCCAGAAATAATCTGCATGTGCTTTACTCTCAACCGCACACTGAGAGAAACCGAAAGTAACCCGAATATATAGTGCAGTACTTTATATGTCACTGCACAACAACGGATTCAAAAATATATGTTTTGTATGAATCTTGTTATATTTTTGACGTCAGTTGCAGGGCTGGAGGGAGGAGGAGGGGGGGCCGCAAATGGCCCGCGGGCCAGCAGTTTGAGACCCCTGTTCTAGTAAATTGAAACTGTGTCAATCCAGTTTTCAGAGTTGAAGTTCAGTTTAGTTCAGTTTAGTGTGGTTTAATTTTCACTGCTGAAAGTGCAAACACTGAAGAGCAAATTTATTGATGCGCAGCTCCACAAGTCCCAAATCAAGCAAGCCAGTGGCGAGGAACAAACTTCACCAATTGACGAAAGTTAAGGAAAAAACCTTGAGAGAAACCAGGCTCAGTTGGCCAAGACAATTCTCCTCTGGCCAAACGTTTTGTGCAGAGCTGCTAGGTGTTGGAGGCTGGAGAACACTGTATATCCATCGTGGAGAAGCTGCAGGTGTGAGTAGGTCACCGACGAGTGTTCAGGCTGCCCACAGGATCAATGCGGGACACGTCTGTCACTGGGGTCTTTCAGAAATCAATCTTATGCACTCTACTCCTCCATGACCGCCACAGCACCTGCTCAGGATACGGCCTGGTCCAGGATTATAGAGACCTCTAGAAGTGCTCTATAGTTGGCATCATCTCTTCGTATGTGTTGTCCTTGAGGTCCTCGATGGTTGGCATCATCTCTGAACCTACACAACTCTTTTCTTGAACTTTCAAGTGACAAATATTTGTCAACAAGCCATCTCCGAGGACAAAATGATGATGGGTTTCTATTAAGGCCATTAAACATTAACTCCAGGAATGTTTCCATCACACGTAAGAGATAATACAATAATTACTTCCCTAGATACAAGTTTCATAGGGATTTAAAAAAATCTACATGAAGGATATCCGCTTACAAAAAATGTCTATTAGTCAAGCGTTGATGTCATGAGTGTAAAGGCAGTCAGGATAAAGACAGCTCAGAACAAGCAGACACGTGTGCCGTCATTTCACACCCGGAGCAGTGAAGGACGACCCATCAAGATGTTCCCACCATATGACTGCTAATGTGTTACAGCATGATCCTAATCTGCTGCGAAACACAACCGATTCAGTGCAAAGACTTTACACATTTGTGTTTGTCCATCTAGCACTTGCTAATGGCAGGAGATTAGCAGTGTCTTCTCACTGTGAGAAAATGAGATGCAGTGAGTTTTTAGGTTTTAGTATGTTCTTATAGGCAGGTTTTACTGGATGCCACAAAAGAAGCACCAATTAATGTTTGCAGATTAAAACGGCATACTAGAAAAACAAAACATACATGTTTTTAGAAGCCTGGAATATTTTTTGGACCCTTTATGAACCCTGTGCCCAGGGGCGCCTGCAGGATTTTATTCCTAGGTACGCACAAATCCAGTAAACCCGTACTTTCCACTGACTGAAAATCATCCACTTGCACAGTTGAGTAGTGGACGGGCTCAAACTAAAATATAATTCGTATATTTTTCTTGGAAAAAAATATCTTTTAAAAACTAATTTCGTATATAGTTTGTCTCTTTGTTTAAATATGTTTCTTGGTCAGTTGTCTTCTAAAAAAATAGAAGAACGAATAACATTTGAGTTGAAGTGCATGCTTCAAAACAAATCCGCTATGCTTCAACAATGCCGAATCACGAACTGGATTGTCAAATAAAATAATAATCTAGCCTAAATAAAATTAAAGTGAAACAGTCAGTTTTTAGAGAAGCCTATATTAAACTGTTTTCCATCTTGCGCCAGTCAATTACAATTTAATTCATTTAATCAAATAATTTGAATAAGCAGGACAGGCGTTTACAATATTCTGAGAAAACAGAAACTCGTTGTGAGAATAGAAACGTCTGCTTATTTATGCCAGTCTGTCAGATAAAATTGTTTACAACACCTTGAATGGTTCCGTTCTATGCGAGGAGGCTGCGCAGCAGCTGGATCTGATCTACAGCCAGGTCCAGATGAGACTGTGGTCTCCACTCCGTGTGGGGGATCAGTATTTGTCTCATCAGTTTTAGGCCTTTTGGCAAATGTCTTAATTAAGTTTCTGTTTTAAAGAGCGTTTACTCCTTGTTTTAAACAATAGCTATCTGAATTGTAATTGTTAGTGTGCAGAAAAACCGGCAGCAAAACTAAAGCCAATAGATTTCTTTACCCATCTCCCACCATGCAAGTACTTACACGCTTTAAAACACACAAACGCACACCTTTAAGTGTTGTCATTCTTTCTTGCTTAGTTAATATATCGTAGTGTATACTGTTTAATAATCAATTTAAATGATGTAATAAATAAATAAATAAAAAGCGCCACTAATCCCCGCCCTCTCATGGTACGCACAGTGCGTACAGCTGTACGGCTGCAGGCGCCACTGCCTGTGCCTACATAATACCCATTGTTATCACACTGACCATTCATATGCTGTTATCTGATTGCTGTTTTAGTCTAGTAAAATAAACTGGATTTGATAATGTACATGTTTTTATATTTGTATACTCTGATGCTACTTAATGCTGAATATTCTTTTTGTTAATTGTGCTGTTTGTTATATTGTAAAATTATAAATAAATGATAATAAAAACGGCATACTGTGGTAAATACAAACTCCTTATAGGGGCTTTGTAATTATTGTGGTTGGGTTGCCAAATCACATTATTGTGACTAGTTGGCAACCATATTTAAGACTTCTGAGGCACCTTAAAGAGCCCCTATTATACAGTAAAAAGGGTCATATTTTGGTTTTAAGGGTCTCCAACAACAGGCTGATATGCATGCAAGGTCAAAAAACACTTTCATTGTCTTATAATATGCATTTATTTAATCTAATTATTCCCAAACCCCTCCTTAGCGCGAAGCTAATCTGCGCTGATTGGTCCGATGGCTGTTGCGATTGGTCGACAGCATTCAGGAGTCTCCTGTATTTCAGACCCATCTCCAGGCACCCACCCATTTTGTTATTTATCCCGGAAAACTCTCGTAATTTCAACCAGTCCCTCCCCCGGTCCTCAGCATTTTGGTACGGTCTGCGAAAATCCCAGGTCGCCAACACTAGTATAGGATCCGATTTTAGCGGCCGTCCGAAACACGCTTCATAGTAGTTGACTTGCTAACACCACAGTACACAGTACACGGTTCTCAACAGTGTTATTCAGACACCTCACCCTCGAACCTAACACCCCCCCTCCCCCCGCAGTCTCCTGGATTTTTTGTGCATGCATGAGTGCATTAAAGCAGTGCAGTTAAACACTAACATTTTCAAATTCAATTTTCCTGGGTTTGCGGCAATTGGGCGGGGCTTATGTTTCGTATCCACGTTAAAGACTCGTTATCAAGACGATTAATTCGAACCACTATGAGTCGACTCTTTTATAGATGAATCAATAGTTTAACACTTACCAAACCAGCCGACGTTTCTGTGTGGAGTTTACATGTTTTCCCCGTACTCACGTGGGTTTCCCAAAACATGCAACTTAAGTTAATTGACTAATCCAAATCAGCACCATAGACATGCACCTAGTATCACTATCTGTTCATTAGCTATTACTGTATAGCAGTGGAGTTCTCGAGATCTACCTGAGCTCAAACTCCACTCTCGCCTTGCAAACACGAAGGAGCCCCGGGCTCGAGGATCTTATGAGCTCAGGGCTCTCTCCCGGGACAGCATGCCAAACAAGCTTTATAATCAATCATCAGCTAAGTGTGAACTCTTGAACAATGTTTAAGTATCCAATTATGTGCGAAGCACAATCTATTTGTAGCACATCGGTGTGAATGCCCCATAAGGCAACTTGGTGCACAGCTTTTTTGAGTTGACTCAAGTTTTACCCCAACTCAAAAAAGCTGTGAAGCAAGTTGCCTTACAATTTTAAGTTGAGTCAATGTTTTGTTTTTACAGTGATGTAAAAAACAGCATTTTGACTGTGAAATGGCTGACGCATTGCTCCAATTAAAGCCTTTTCCAGCAGAGTGTAAGAGGGTCCTTGAAGGGCTCCCGTTGCTCCTTCCCCAATTGTGCCCCCAATAAGAGTCAGTGACTCCCTATTTCCTTTGTTTTCCTTTAGTCTCTAAAAATGCTTTTCAGGACCTGCATGTTGCCAGTGATTTGGGGGAATTGTATTACTGCTGAGCATCGATGCCCACCGCTGGAGAGAAATTGGATTGCTTGAACACAGGATTAGATCACAGCGCTTGAGAGAGAGAGAGACAGTCATAGTAATTTACTGGTACTGTGCAGCAGGACAGAGGAAAAAAAAAAGTGTCCATTGCACATACACAAAAAACACAGCATCGGAGGACAGACGCAATTCACAATGTTTCCTGTCTGCCTAAACATATCATGAATGATGCTTAAATGGCAGGATAAAGAATGTTTTGTGTAGCAGGTCCAGTGATATGGCCCTTAATAATGGCTTCCCCAGTACAACTAGCTGTAAATTGCTACTTTGAAGTCTTTGGCACAATGTCAAGCTCAGAGCCTGTTTGCACAGAGCCAGAAGCAAGGTAGATGTCTCAGTAGATAAGTTTGAGTTATTAAAGTCTATGCTCATGCGCATGGAATGATTACAAGAGAAACCGCGAGATGATCCCCTTAAAATCGCAATACAGCAGGCTATAGGTTTTTAGAGGAAAATGTAAGTGGCTGAATTTATAAACACAATGCGGTGGAAGGCTGCCAGAGGGTTGCAGTACAGTTGTTAAAGGAGTCCAAAAATAACAAATCACTCAGATATTTGATCAAATGACATCCCAAATGTATATGGATTACTTTCATGCAAGTACACAAATTAAGTTTTATAGTGGATCCATATCTGAAATCTAGATTTGAAGCATTCCAGTTGTTTCGCTGTGTCATTTTAAAAATGTTTCTTATATAAAGTCTAGCAGCAGGTCTGAATACAAATGACCTCAGCCCTGTACCATGAAGATCGATTAGCTGGCTAGCCAGTTAAGTTTTAGTTTAGCTTGGAGTCATCTTAGGGCTTAGATAACATGAGGGCCAGCCTTAATAATCTTTTATCAAATACTATATACATTCAACCCAGTTATTCTGAAAACATACCGGTATATATATTTCTGGACAGCGCCAAATACGTACCAGGAGCTGGTTTTTTTGCAGTTTTTGTTTTGGTGAATCCACCAGAGGCCGCTGTGTACGCTTTTTCAGATCTCAAATTTCTCACGTGACTGCCATTCATGTCTGTTGTTCTTGTGTAAATCTACCAGAAGTTGCTGTCGACTGACTTACTAAATGACTGACTGACTGACCGATCGACTGACCCACCCTCTTCCTTCCCTAAACCCAACCAATAGTGTTTATTTAAAAACACTAATTGACACGGACACCCACTACCCTAAGAACAACCGACAGTTTGAAAAAACAATCCAGAAAAAGAAAAGCCCTCGTCTGATTTTCACCATGTTTACCACATTCTCACCCTGTTATCTACTTGTTTATTTAATTTTTTTGGGTTTTGTTTTTGTCTTACCTGCTTTACGGAACCATTCTTCACCCCTACATCGTGGTCAACTCCTCTCTGCATCTCAAGTCCGCCGACGTACATGGCGAGCTAACTGGACAAACTGGTAACAGCGGGAAAGCCGCCCATATGGAGATAATCTGTCAGCTGGTAAGTGCGAAAAGGAATGGCATCATACTGCCCCGCAGCATTCGATTTAAAAGACGAAATGCAGCCATACGTACTTCTGGCTACATAATTCGCAATCTCCAGAAATGTATATACAGTAGGGCTACGTTTTCAAAATGAGCCTATGTTGATAACATTCCCCGCCCCCTCGAAATGACTTTTTGTCACTTCTGATCACATGGAATGTCTTTAGGGCGGGGCTATAAGTCTTTTAGGGTGGAGCTATCAGTGCCTGTGTTGTTTTTGCCCTACTTTTTTTTACCATTTATCACTCTTACTCCCTTTTGTTATGCTGTGCTTACACCAGAAGCCATATATGCGGATTAATCGGGCTATTCACGTGTAAATAGACAATTGAACATTTTTAGTTTACTTGCTTTATTTGCGCTTCAAATTCACTTCACAATAGACGTGGATTTGTGTCAAGGCTTCTGTCTGCCCGGTGACTCTAGCTTCGTTACTAAATGGCTAACATGGATTTTATTGAGAGAATAGCTGTGTTTATGTTCTTTATGAAGGCTGGAAAATAGCGTTGATTCATTTGGAGCAGTGTCTGAGTCCACTACATTCTTTCAGAGGTGCACCAGACATGGGACACGACAGAGCCGTGAGATCATAAACTCATACAGAAACTATACCTGGATGATGAAAGTTTTCACACTGAGCTGAGGCCAGTTTAATGAACTGTTGTCCAGTGTCAGCAGAAGGATTATGCCCCGGGACACCAACAACAGGTGCTACATCTTAATCATGCCCCTACTAGACAAAGCGCATGATTGGTTAACGCGGCGCTGAAGTTCAGATTTCCCAAATCAAGTGAATCACATCGCTTTGACTTTACATGTTAATCACTCGTGCTTGATGCTTCATCCATGTCTGGTGTGAAAGCAGCATTGGAAACACCCATTTTCCAATGTTCCAAATGGTTCCCAAAGGACAAAACCATGCACCGCCCTGCATTTTGTTTTCATTATAGAACAGTTTCAATCAGATTTATGTCACGATATAGGAAAAAAAGGACAATATTAGCTTCCATTTCATGGGCAACTTTATGAGTATTCTAGCCAGTTGATGTAACTGGCCCTTGGTGTCTGAATAATTATTGCTTTGACTGTATATGACATTCAGTTCCCTGTATGGTGTCCCTCTTGCATGTGCCATGAGGGCTGTACAGCTATACAAATAAATAGCTTTGAATGGTCTTGTTTATTATTCCTCTCCTTTCTTCAGACCTCCACGGGAGCTCAGAAAGTGTCAGCTTGCGATCCTTTCCCTGAAGTGAAAGCATGGCCAGCAGAGAGGCTCTCCAGAGGATTTACAAAGGCTCGCTGGCTGGGAGAGTAATTGGGTTAGCCAGGTTACAGCTGTTTGGATCCTAGCTAGTGCCACAGACAGGCCATTAGCACTGGCAGGAGAATTGGCTAATGATGGATGCAGCAGGACTGCTAATGAAAACGATGACCCGTGACTGCAACACACTTCCAAGCTTTAAGATCTTTGGTGTGAACTAGTGGATGCTCACTGTCAAACAACTGCTTCTGGATTTTGACTGGATGTTGTCCATGTATAGATAAGGAAACAAAATTGATTAAAGAGTTTTAGATAAAGAACAGTTTTGACTAACTTTAGTTAAGGTAAGGATTCACACCATTTGCTACTGGCTTATAACCTTATAGTGATAAATCATGTCAGTAAAGAGTTTAAAACATGAATAACATACAAGTTGAAGCTGAGGTTTCCACTTAAACACTTCCAAGCAGTGTCAATTTAGAACTCTATTTGAATGTGTCCTAAGTTTTACCAATTAGCATGCATTAGTATATGAGTTAAAATGTACAAACGTCTTACAGATATGTGACCTCTCCAACGCTATCTCACGGCAATTCGTAACTTTTTCATTAGTGGCTAATTTCTATGAATTCGTACGATCTAATTTGTACAAATTAGTACGATTTGCCCATCACCCAATGACGGTTGGGGTTAGGGGTGGGGTTAGGTGCCACGCCTCCTTTTTAAAATCGTACATTTTCGTACGAATTAGCCACTAAACTCACAAAACGTAAAATACTTACGTTTCCTCGTGAGATCAGGCTGGACCTCTCTGTAAAACCCATACTACAGTCACATAAATGGTTTTAGAGAAAAAAAAAAACGTTAAAAGTGGGTGGCACGGTGGCTCAGTGGTTAGCACTGTTACCTCACAGCAAGAAGGTCGCTGGTCGCGACTGGGCCAGTTAGGCCAGTTCTATGTGGAGTTTGCATGTTCTCCAAGTGTTCACATGGGTTTCCCCCACAGTTGACCCCAGATTAATAAAGGGACTAATCTGAAAAGAAAATGAATGAATGAATGAATTTTTACAATTAGAGACTGCTTATATTCACACACTCTTACCTGTGTTTAAACACATTATAAAACTGATTTTGCATAATAGGTCCCTTTTAATGATCATCTGTCAGACTGTCTAATAGCAGAATCAGCAGTTTTGATCATAATGTGCTATCATAAATGCTTAAAATTACAGTTTACACAAGATGGGAGGAAATATGGAGAACAGCAGATGCACAATGAGCAATACCTCTGTTTTTGCCATGCAAACAGGACGCGGGGCTGTGCTGCAAAGAGAAAAGGACATTTTGTGAGACAGCAGCCAGATTGTGAAATCACCGGAGCAATTCTTTATATGGGCTGTATCCAGGAGAGAAATAACTAGACATTGAGTGTAGGTTTGTGTCCAAACATACCCACCTACACATACACACAGTGTATGTGATTGGAAAACAATATTTGTCAACCCAGCATCTTTTATAGCTCTTGTATATTCCTGTTAACAAGGTTATAACTGAAACAGTAAAATATGAGAGCTTAGGAATCTTCTTGAAGGTCATTTTAAAATAGACACTAAAATGAAAATATTAATAGCAATAAAATGCTAAATAGAATGTTCCCAGTTCACTGGAAATACTTAAGGGTTGAATGCGGTTTAAGGGAATGACGTTGGTTTCATATAAATCTAGAATTACTACAAAGGTCTGGGGAGTAAATGTGTTTTTCTGAGTGCTTCAAACCAATGAGCTTGGTTTGGAATTGATTTCTGTGTGAGTTATGCTTAATGTGCCCCTGTTATGCTATTTTAAAAGCTGGTAATTTGGTTTTGGAAGTCTGGGACACACTGTTTACATACCATTTGCATTAATTATACACAATGCAGAATTAGCTCTTTTTTTCTCAGTTTCACAGAAATGCTTTGTTCAAGCATTCAATCTGTTTTTAAAACCCCTTTCCAAGAGTCTACTCTGCTGTGATTGGCAGTGGTGTAAAGTACTTGAGTAAATGGACTTCGTTACTTTACTTAAGTATTTTTTTTGGCTACTTTGTACTTGTACTGAGTATCAAAAATATAAGCAACTTTTACTCTTTACTTGACTACATTTTTGATTGAATATATGTACTCTTTACTCCACTACATTTGAACGGATGCTTACCGTTACTCATTACATTGTGATTGTGTGCAACAAGTCGGCATCTTTATCAACTACGGCTAATTTGTTGGGCGGATGAGGCGATATTGCCATCTGCAGGGTGCTGAAGGTACTGTATGCTATTAATGGGCTAAATCAAGTAAATGTGAATTAGCAGCTTGCCTAATACCAGGTGTTTAATTAGCGACATGGCTGCAGCCAATGGTGAAGCTGAAGCCGGCACATCAAGCAGTGACAGCACTGATGATCATCCATGGCCTTATCTGAAAGAAATGATTTCATTTGCCGGTATACAGAATGGCTCTTACAGGATGCAGTGTCTACTTTGTTTACCACGAAAATAAGTGCTTTTAAGAATTTTTCTTCAAATTTAAAAAAACACATTGAGGTAAGAGTCTATTTAATGTGAATTTAGTCAAAAAAATATGTCTGACTTTACAATGGTATTGTAAGTATAATGTTACCAAAAATTAATACAATTACTGATATGGCAAAAACCACTGCGACATGACTATATTTTAGCTTATTTTATTTTTTTGTGCAATGTGAATAAATGTATCACTAAAATTATACATTTTGCATCAAGTGCATTTAGCTGTGAGTTTGTGTTTTATTACATTCAGTATGAGTAAAATACTTAAGTTATTTAAAAATCGGATACTTTAATACTTTTACTCAAGTCTTATTTGAATTGGTGACTTGTAACTTGTAATGGAGTAATTTCTACAGTAAGGTATCTGTACTTTTACTCAAGTATGGTACTTTTTAAACATCTGGTGATTGGTCAGATTTACCTAGTCTATTACCCAGTCTATTGTGATTAACAGCAGCTACGCTAATTATTTTCTTTATTCTCTATTTACACCTAGACATACTCATCCCGAGGCCTCTAGAGATTGTGCAGCGCCATTGATGTGATCAAAGACCTGTGAAGAGATGATGCCAAGGTCTCCATGATCCTAGACCAGGCCGTATCCTAAGCAAATGCCGTGGCGTTCATGGAGGAGCTGAGAGCATGAGACTGATTTCTGAATAACTCAGTGACAGACGAGTCTTTGCATTGATCCTGTGGGCCAGCCTGAACGCCCGCCGGTGACCTACTCACACCTGCAGTTCTCCACGATGGACGTCCAGCTTTCTCCAGCCTCCGGTGCCTGGACTGTAGCTCTGCACACGAAGTTTGGCCAAAGGAGAAATGGTCGTGCCCAACTGAGTCTGGTTTCTCTTGATGTTTTTTTTCCTTCACTTTTGTCAATTGGTGAGGTTTGTTCCTCACCACTAGCGCCACTGGCTTGCTTGGTTTGGGACTTGTGGATCTGCGCATCAATGGATTTGCTCTTCAGTGTTTGGACTTTCAGCAGTGAAAATTAAACCACACTGAACTGAACTAAACTTTAACTGTGAAAATTGGATTGACAGGTTCAATTTACTAGAACTTCTATGTTAAGCTGCTTTGACACAATCTATATTGTAAAAGCACTATAGAAATAAACATGAAGTGAATTGAATACAGTTTGTCAACTGTATAAAGCATATTATAATACAATATCTAAATTTCATCACCTCCAGGCTTTCTCAACACTTGTGATATGAATAGGTACTGGTCCATGGCCCGGGGGTTGGGGACCACTGGTTTAATGCATGTTACACTCGAAAACACACCCATGACTTATTAAGAGAGTAAGCACAACCATTTTAGACCATGCGCTGGGTGCCAACCATTTTTCTCATTGTTAAAATAATAAAAGAGGATTCGAACATGGGCGACACAGTGGGTAGCACTGTCGCCTCACAGCAAGAAGGTTGCTGGTTTGAGACTCGGCTGGGTCAGTTGGCATTTCTGTGTGGAGTTTGCATGTTCTGCCCGTGTTGGCGTGGGTTTCCTCCGGGTGTTCTGGTTTCACTCACAAGTCCAAAGACATGTGGTGAATTGGGTAAGCTAAAATGTCCGTAGTGTACTGTATGTGTGTGTATGAGAGTATGGGTGTTTCCCAGTGATGGGTTGGAGCTGGAAGGACATCCACTGCGTAAAACATATGCTGGATAAATTGGCGGTTCATTCCAATGTGGCGACCCTAGATTAATAAAGGGACTAAGCCGAAAAGAAAACTAATTAATGAATGATTCGAACATGCCCTAACTGTACCTGTGCTAAGCGCTTTAGACCATGACCTAAGATCATTAAAATAGAGCAAACATTAAATTCTATATGCAATATATCCCCCTTCTAAGGGGACTCCTGATTGAAAACAATCATGGCCGCCATATTAAAGTGTTGTTGACTGGCCACTTCGAAGGGGACTCTGGAATGAAGGGTTGCGAAGAGTAAACCTGATGGTCACTTTGGCCCCATAATCCTTTGCATAGGGACGTTACTTCCATACTGTGTTTCATTCAGAAGAGATCATGCCTATGCTCTAATCCAGGGGTGTCCGAACTTGGTTCTTGAGGGCCGGTGTCCTGGAGAGTTTATCTCCAACCCTAATCAAACACACCTGAACCTGCTAATCAAGCTCTTACTAGATATATACAAGGATGGGCAAACTTGATCCTGGAGGGCCGGTGTCCCTGCAGACTTTTGCTCCAACCCTAATCAAACACACCTACCTGCAGCTTTCTAGTGATCTTGAAGACACTGATTAGTGTGTTCAGGTGTGTTTGACTAGTGTTGGAGCAAAAGTCTGCAGGGACACCGGCCCTCCAGGATCAAGTTTGCCCATCCCTGTACTACAACATAGGTCTCAAACTCTTATAACTCAATACTCAAACTCAAAGTTTTGCTCCAATCCTGATCAAACACAGCTAATCCAAGTAATGAAGGTGTTCAGGACTCATTTAACACCTCAATTATTTGCATTAGCTGTGTTTGATAGGGTTGGAGCAAAACTGAGGCTTTCAGAGGTGCTTCTGACTGAGCAGAGCCCAGTTTGATGAACTGGTGTCGGCTGGAGGATTTCCCTTGGGACACCAACAACAGGCGCTACATCACAAGCATGTCCCCACAAGAGTAAGCTCCTGATTGGTTAACGCGGCGCGAATGTCTGCTAAATTTCAGATTTTCAAACTCGAGCGATTCACACGTTTTGCGCATTAAACGCGTCAATTCAATTCATGCCGCACTATTCGCACCGCGCCATTTGTGCATATCGCGCCGCAGAATGTCTATTCGTGCGTTTGCATTGACTTAACATGTAAATCACTTGCGCTTGACGCTTCTTCCGCGTCTGGTGTGAACACACCATAACACAGAACATTAGTCACTAATTAGTGTTACATTACAATTTAAAAGTACTTTTTTCTGTGTGTTTTAGCACCAACTGCTACTTTACTTCTAGTAATATTGGCAGCAGGACTGAACCAAAGGGTGATCAAAAGAAATGGGGAATACTGCTATGATACGCAATGCAGATGAGAACAATTTAAATAGCCACTTCAGGGACAAGGACCACACTAGTAGAGAGAATCTGTACAGTCCCAATAATATATGTCTGTGTGTTTGGGCCGTTACCTATTTGCATAATTCCTTCAGTGAATTGGGTTTGTAAAACAACACAGACAGCAGGCTCAATTCATTCTATGTGAATTGCCTCCACAGCGTTCTAGTCTGGTCTGGATATCATGGCACCGGTGCGCAACATCGCTATTAGCCTGAGAGATACTTCACCAGGTCTTGTGTAATTGGAGGAAATCGAATAATTGAAAGGCAGAGCACAACACTGACTCTCTTCATTACTGCCCAGGCTGGAGAAGATGCTGGCATCCTCTAAAATGATTTCCACTCTCACCGACTTGCATATTTTTTTTTAATAACAGGACAGGAAAGCAATGTGGATTCATAATAGCCCCTGCGTATGTCAGCATAATCTTGGTTTTTCTCTATTCTGGTTGCCATTATGATGTCTTAAAGGCGGTATAAGACAGAAAAGTAATTGCTGGCAAGTGGATAATGAAGTAATCAATGTACTTGGGGACTACATCTGAGAACATGTACTGAGGTGCAGTTTGCTCTATAGCACTCCAGAGGTTTGATGACTAGCCTCGACACACACCACCACAATGTTTACCGAACTCCCATAGAGAGGTTCTGCCTTGGAGTGTCTGTTGTGTCAATGCTTTCTGCTAATTAGTAGTCACATGAAGAAATAGAGATCTCCGGAGAGATCCTTCAAGCATTTCAGACATACCTCAAGTCAAAACATACAAGTAAACTGGTTTCCTGATCCTCCAGTCTAACAGTGTAATATGGCAATAAAATCCACAATATCCATACCTTGATCCACTGATTTCTGAATTGTCCCTGTAAATGCCCTAGTATACTTAAAATGTACGTACAAACGAAAGTGATGAGTGATGGTATACTGTTTTTGAACTGCAGTAGGTGGGGTTGTAAATGTGTCACCTGCTCGTGTGTACCCTTAAAGGGGAAATGAAGCACTTAGTCAAGTTTACATTATTTTGTAAATTTATTTCCACTATATTGGAAGTATATATAACAAACTCGATTAATGTAACCATTTAGTAGAAAAGGGCATGTTTTACTATAGAGTTTAGACCTAGGGCGCCGCCATCTTGTAATATCGCTGTGTCCAGAGGTGGGTAGTAACGAGTTACATTTACTTCGTTACATTTACTTCGTTACATTTACTTGAGTAAAATTATTGGGTAACTTGTACTTTTTGAGTGCATTTAAATATGTGTACTTTTACTCTTACTCAAGTAAATTATTAGAGAAAAATCATTACTCTTACTTCGCTACATTTGGTGGCGCTCCTCCATTACTGTCAAATGATAATAAAAATGATCCATATGACTTTTTTTTGCAAATATCGTGAGACGCCGCATTGGATAGGTTGTGAGGTTGCTATAGACACGCATCTCCCGCTTTCGGTTAGAGTGCGCACGCCTATGTTGGATTAATGGCTGAAGTTTAGGAAGACGTGCAAGTTTATACTGCTGTCCCGTCATGTTGCCATCTGCGGTTCCGAGAAGGACGATCACGCTGTCTGTGGTGAGTTTATCGGACCAGATCACCCGGCCTCAAGTTCAGTCTATGTTTTTACTCCAAGATGTCAACAAGAAGAGTTTCATAATGCGATGCACGCATCGAACTGACATCGAAACATATACATGAATGACAGCTCCAACCTGAAAAAAACACGTAGTGGTAAGTGTCAACATTATCCCAATTTGAACCTTATTAATAGTAACTATGGGATAACTAAAGAAACTGCTGTTTAATGGAATAACTGATTAGCCACACATATAAGTCATTCACACTGTTAACCATTAAAATATAACATTTAAACATTATTTTTTTAAACATAAAATGGTATATAAATATTTTTATTATTATTAACAGAAAGAAGATTTTATCAACACATTTCTAATCATAATAGTTTTAATAACTGATTTATTTCATCTTTGCCATGATGACAATAAATAATATTTGACTAGATATTTTTCAAGACACTTCTATACAGCTTAAAGTGACATTTAAAGGCTTAACTAGGTAAATTAGGTTAACTAGGCAGGGGTGCGTTTCCTAAAACCATCGTTAGCCAACTAAGGTCGCAAGTTCTGTCGTTACAAACATAGTTCATTGATTTGCTGTTTCCCAAATCCATCGCTCCAACGAACATTCGCAAACTGCGTCGCAAACTTGAGCACTTGAAACGAGACCTCTGGAGCTGTAGTTAGAAGCATAGTTTCTGGCTGTGTTCTATTCCCACTTATCCCCCCTATGCCCTATTAATCTAGAACATTCTAACATTCAAAGTTGGAATTATTAAAAATAAAAAAGCATTAAGGTCTTCTCTCTTAGGTGTAATTTGCTTTCAAAGTATTTTTACAGTTCAGTTTTAGCGTTCTTCATGTTTACAATTGTGCTCCCTTCGCAGTGCACTTTGAAAACATTGATGTCATTTTGAACACAGCCTCATGGCGAAAGCTATAGGTATATTTAAAAATGGAAATTATGTTGCGTCTCCAAAGCTTGCGAAAATAAAAAAACATAGCATACGTTAATTCTTTTATTTTATAGTGGGTTTATTTATTAAGTTTCTCTGCTGTATATGACATGGGTCTGTTGGTTAGAACTTTCTGCTGTGGTTTGCATGTGTCAAATTGTAATTTTTTTAAAATAAATAAACAATATCCTAAATAATAATAATCATCATCATCAATAATATTATTATTAAAGTAAATATATTTATAATAAATCGCCTCATTATTTATTTATTTATTTATATGATTTATATCTGATATTAGAATAGTGTTAGCTTTTGTAAGTGATTTTATGTTATAGAATAGAATATGTAATGTTCAACTTCTCAATAGTATTAGTAAAGCAAACATTGGCCCTATATCTACCATTTACTTATATTTTAAATAATATGGAAAGCGAGAGGATGTTTTTACCAAAACTAATATTGGATTTTATTTTAAATGCGTGTTTGTGTAAAACAATATAATTTGCACAAAGAAATGATGGGGTTGTTCTCTAAAGAAGTTACTCCACCCCGTTTAGAGCATCATTATGGGCGTTTTACGTTATAACTAACGTGGTTCAAGCGATGGATCTGCGACAGAGAAACTATGGGTTTTGGGAAACACTCATCGCTACATCGTTCTTTTGCCAAACAATGCATCATACTATGATAGTTCAGCCGCGAGTTACGTCGTTGTTTGGGAAACGCACCCCAGGTTAGGGTAATTAAGCAAGTTATTGTATAACGATGGTTTGTTCTGTAGACTATCGAAAAAAAAATGTGCTTAAAGGGGCTAATAATTTTGTCCTTAAAACGGCTTTTAAAAAATTAAAAACTGCTTCTATTCTAACCGAAATAAAACAATTAAGACTTTCTTCAGAAGAAAAAACATTATCAGACATACTGTGAAAATTTCCCTGCTCTGTTAAACATCATTTGGGAAATATTTAAAAAAGAAAAAAAAATCAAATGGGGGCTAATAATTCTGACTTAAACTGTATATATATATATATATATATATATATATATATATATATATATATATATATATATATATATGAGAAAGAAGATTTTATCAACACATTTCCATAGTTTAAATAACAAATTTCTAATAACTGATTTCTTTTATCTTTGCCATGATGACAGTAAATAATATTTAACTCGATATTTTTTCAAGATACTAGATATTTTTCAAGTGACATTTAAAGACTTAACCAGGTTAATTCGACAAGTTAGGGTAATTAGGCAAATCATTAATGATGGTTTGTTCTGTAGGCAATCAAAAGAAATATTGCTTAAAGGGGCTAATAATATTGACCTTAAAATGGGTTTAAAACAATTAAAAACTGCTTTTATTTTAGCTGATATAAAACAAATAAGACTTTCACCAGAAGAAAAAAGACAGGAAATACTGTGAAAAATTCCTTGCTCTGTTAAACATCATTTCAGAAATATTTGAAAAAGAAATAAATTCACAGGAGGGTGAATCATTTTGCCTTTAACTATATATATATATATATATATATATATATATATATATATATATATATATATATATATATATATATATATATATATATATATTTATATATACATACAGTATATATATTAGGCATGGGCCGGTATAAGATTCTGACGGTGTGATAATCTTGGATAAAAATATTACACTTTCACGGTATTGTGATTACTGCTCTAAAATATACTCTTTTTAAATGTCTGGGTAAAAAACAAAAACTTTTCCCCTTTGAACACAATATATTTTATTTTGAGAAACATTTTAAATATTTTGTAAAAGTAAACAAATCATTGCCTTCTTCATTTGTTTCAAAAACAGATTTCTTTACGATTAAAAAAGGCATCTTTGGATATCTTTTCTGCTGGAGATATTGTTGTGCTAAAAAAACAAGAAAAAAAACGTAAATTAAAAAATCTTACACATACTTTAGGAACGGTATACTAGCTTAACTACATTTCTCAGTAGCGAGGTGGTAGCGTTGCTACTTTCTAAGTCAAATAGCTTTTCAGTAGCGAAGCTATTTTATTAGTCAAGTAGCGCAGTAGCGTCCACACAAGCTACAGTTACCGATCGGTAGGCCCACACGGAATCTGCGCGCGCAGAATTCCGCAGATTTTCCACAGAATTCCGCAGATTTTTATCCCATCATTAATTCTGTTTATTTACTTGAGGAAATGTGTGTAAATCTGAATTAGTTTTTAAATTACACATATTTCACATATTAAGGTTGTAGTTATGAGACTCCCAAAATAATTCAGCAGAAATCCGCAGATTTTACCAAAAGTCTCCGCAGAAATTGCAAAAAACATCTGCAGATTCCGTCTGGCCCTGCCGATCGGGGATCAATAAGTGACGACACCAATATTCGCGGAGCTGTGAGGCCGGTGTCTAGCCTATGTAAGTTAATTCATATGATGGCGAGAATGACAATTTCTTCTTCTTCAAAAAAATACTTTAGTATACATACACACACAATATAATGGTTATTCCAAAATATTTCCTTTACTGTAAATTACTATAGTATTTTAAATGTGAAACACCTGGTTTTATTGAATTGTTTGTTTTAGCTGTTATATACTATAATGTGTTTCTGTTTAGTACAGCATATTATTTACAGTAAATAACTGAACTGAACTATTCTGCCCCATATGTTTCATTGACAGTTTTATTGATCACTAAAATTATTGACTTGGATTTAAGTTGCTTCGATTTAAAAATGATAATTGCAAAAATAGCTTTGATGTAGCTAAGCTACTTTTGCCATGTAGCTTTTATCTTAGCTTGCTATATTTCCCAGGGGTAGCTTTTAGTGTAGTTAAGCTACATTTTAAGTAGAGTGTAGTAACGAGCAGACAAAGAAAACAAAGCGAAAAGGCATCACATTTCATAGGTAAGATTTAATTTTTTTATGTTTTTGTATATTATGAACTTTTGTGCTTAACAAGTAATGTTATTGATGATAATACAGTCTCCTACTGCATTGACCATAAGGCAAAGTAGTGCCAACTCGCACTAAATTCTAAGCTTATGCTAGTTTTATTGAATAAAATAAGCAAACAATGTTATGAAATATGACAATATGCATACCTGCCAACATTTGGTTCGTAAATTCCGGTTGGGGTATTACGTCATATGCTAATTTGCATATTACTGACGTCATCACGTTCTACCGTTTCTGTTTGTTTAACAGCCTATGGTAAATAAATGGGGTATTTTATATTCGCACTACGCTTTATGTAAGCTTGTCAATTTAACTAAATTTATTGCTGTTTGAATACAGTATATCATTATAGATGAGTAGGGAATTTGCAGTAATCTCTCAGACGTAATATACTCAGACAAGTTCTGAAACTCTCACTTAAAACATCTCTGATTGTGCAACAAGAATAAACGGTCAAATTCATTTGTTAAAATAAAGGAGAAGCAGATCGGGTTGACTCTACAAGGGAAATACCTTCAAACTGCCACCTGTTCTAAATCACACAAAAAAGTCGCTAGATTTGTCGCTAGTCGTTTTTTTGAAAATTTGTCGCTAAGTTGGCAACACTGGCGCAAACTGAAGAGCGGGAGGAGTGAGAGGTTTGGGGAGATGGGGGCGCGCGAACTGTAGCGCGCGACCGGAAGAGCACAAGCACCACATTTCAGCCCGGACTGTACCAAAATGCTGAGGAGCGGGGGACGGGGGAATTCCGGGAGTTTACCGGGAGACAGAACAATACGGTAGACGGGTCTGAAATACGGGATACTCCCGGGAAAAACGGGAGTGTTGGCAGGTATGCAATATGACGCTGAGCTGCCAGAAACTGGTATTATTGCCGGCTAAGTGAACGACCCTGCTGAAAAATCAAGCTTAAACCAGCCTAAGCTGGTTGGCTGGTTTTAGCTGGTGGACCAGGCTGGTTTTAGAGGGGTTTAGGCCATTTCCAGGCTGGTTTCCAGCCATTTCCAGCCTGGTCTTAGCTGGTCAGGCTGGGAGTTGACCAGCTAAAACCAGCTTGACCAGCCAAAACCAGCTATGTCCAGCTTAAACCAGGCTGGTCAAGCTGGTTTAAGCTGGTCAAAAGTTGTTGAATTTCAAGTATATAATACCCACAACTGATGATCATCTCAGTGTTAGATGACAGATGCCTATAGCACTCCTAAATAGGAAGGCTAATACAAAAAAGGTGATGATAATACATGCTAGAATGCCAGAGTTGCAGAACTGAGTCCAGATTATTAAGGGATTAAATAGCAGATGCACAGAGGGGAATTGGCTGCGCTCAGCATTTCCGTTTTCTTGTCAAACTATTTTCCCAGCACAGCGGTCATGACTTTTGTTGGACAAGTCTGTAGGGACGTGGTTCTCAACTGGTGGACTGCAGGCTTGTCCTAATAAGATGGCATAGAGCAGGGCTATTCAATTATTTTGTCATGGGGGTCAGTTCATGAAAAGCATCCCAAATGAGGGGCCGGAGAGATATGACTTGCAATATGAGTGATGACACAACAGCATAAACAGTTGAAGTCAGAATTATTAGCCCTCCTTTGAATTTTATTTCTTTTTTAAATATTTCCCAAATGATGTTTAACAGTGCAAGGAAATTTTCACAGTATGTCTGATAATATTTTTTTCTTCTGGAGAAAGTCTTATTTGTTTTATTTTGGCTAAAATAAAAGCAGTTATTAATTTTTTAAAAACCATTTTAGGGACAAAATTATTAGCCCCTTGAAGCTATTTTTTTTTCGATATCATTATATTTTTTCGACCATCATTATACAATAACTTGCCTAATTACCCTAACCTGCCAGCCTTTAAATGTCACTTTAAGCTGTATAGAAGTGTCTTGAAAAAGATAGTAAAGATGTAGTAAAATATTATTTACTGTCATCATGGCAAAGATAAAATAAATCAGTGATTAGAAATAAGTTATTAAAATTATCATGTTTAGAAATGTGTTGAAAAAAATCTGAAAAAAAAAAAAAAACAGAAATTGGTGAAAAAAATTAAACGGGGGTGAATAATTCAGGGGGGTTAATAATTCTGACTTCAACTATAAGAGCCCATATGCTGTATTTTTTCTCCTTAAAGGTGCAGTATGTAAGTTTGACACCCAGTGGTTGAACTAGGTATTGCACTCCTGGATCATAATAAAAGTACGCTGGGATGCCAGATTGTGTACAGGAGCGAGTGATTTAAACTGTGTTCTAAATAAAAGCAACGACACGCGATAGAGGGAATATTTTCCATATTAAAAGGAGTTTTTGTCCTAACCAACACCTCGAATTGATATATTAGAAATGGCTTCTATTTCTCACAGCTGAACAACAGAAACCTATGACAGCTAGATCACCTCAGGTAAGCCTTGTGTGCTTTATTCTGTGCTAAATGCCAACAATGCGAGTTTGAATGCATTTTACATGGCATTTGTTGCCATATACTGAAAGCAGAAAGTTCACCTCAGATCTTGAAAATACAATAAACCGTCTGAAATTAAACTTTAGAACTAAACACATATGAGTGATTCAGCATCTACATTGATGTTAAAGTGGGTTAACATGTATTAAATAGATTCTAAACCTTACCTTTTCGTGAGCGAGTGCATATTCTGTGCTTCTGAAAGGCTGTATTTACATTTCTGCCGTGTTTCGTCTGGTGCAAACAGCCAAATAGCTGATCACTGCCTCTCTCGTCACAGCGTGTTGTTAGGACACGCGGTTACAATGTAACCTGCTCACCTAATGTTTACTTTCGTAATATTTATGTAATTTGCTAATTAATAACCTCATGTGGAACTGCATCTGTCTCCCATACTGTTCTTTTTGGTCACGGACGCATGCTTTCAGAGTCTTTCTGAATGAATGAATGAAATACGCTGTTTTCCAACAAGGCAACCCAGGGTGCTGACATATAATTGGCTAAACTGGCATCGTGCATATGAAATTTATCTAAACAAAGACAGCCTTCCGGCACGGAAAACCCATTTTCAAAGCAGAATATCTGACTTCAGCATTGTTTTTCAGTTAAACAAGTATGTTCACTTGGGATGTTTCTTAAATATCTGCACACATATTATGGTATTTTTGTGCTTTAAAAGAGTCAAAAACTTACATACAGCACCTTTAAGACACCCACGTTGTATTTTTCTACATTAAAATGTTAATATATTGTATTTTAAAACTACATAACCTCACTGCATTGTAGAATAGGCTTTTTTTTTTTTTTTAACAAACATTCAAATGTTGTATTTCAAAGCACAACAAAAGCAATACAATGCTTAAGTAGGCTTCTTCTACATTCAGACACATTCATATCTGATGTTTTGAACTGCATAACAATTATGGATGCAACATTTATAGATTTTGCTTGTACGATTATATAGTCTGAAGAATAATCATGGTTTCACAGTTACCACATCTATTGTAAATTTAGGCTTTATTTAAGGTAAGTATTTAGATTAACTGTTGTTATCATCTGCGTTCAAACATACATAATCATTGTAATATAATTTGTCTAACATATCTTTTGTTTACATTGCACTGAAAGGCACACACAACTCTCACCGCTACGGAGTGAAATGTTTTCTACTGAGTGTGCCCAGAAAGCCGCGAGCACGTTGCTCCGCTTGCGCCCGCATATTGGCATCTATTCTTACATTGGAAATAACAAACTTGCACGCAGAAAGACGTGATATGTGATCGGCCAATGCTATAGTTAATCCAGTGAGCGTGGGTATAAGCCACAGTGTACAAGCTCAGAACATTAAACTAGCACACAGGTGGCATAACTTTATTTAGTTGCAGCAGTTTCGTTCCTTGCAACAGAAATGCGGCATAGAGAAGCCTTTAACCGTGACAAATTAAAGCGCAGTTAATAGTGAAATCGGCTAAACGTTGCATCTCTAATATCAATGTCAGTGCATTGTACAAAAGGCCTTTTCTACAAACATATTCAAATGTCTTCGGCTGCTCACTCCATTCGCCTAATGTCAGGTGCCTTACGCTTCAACTGCAGCTTGTGCTGTATTGAACAGACGCACGACACTTCATAACTATAGTGGTCGTTTTTCAACTTAACTAAATTTATTTCTGATGTGTTGGTCACACTATTTGGAGGGCCAGAACAAATTGCCTCAGGGGCCGAGTTCGGCCTGAGGGCCACTAATTGAACAGCCCTGGCATAGAGCTAAAACTATGCTTAATGCTAATAATACAATGCATTTATTTATTTATTTTATTGATATTATAGGTTCCCAGTACTGGGTTGCGGCTGGAAGGGCATCCGCTGTGTAAAACATATGCCCGAATAGTGGTCGGTTCATTCCGCTGTGTCGACCCCTGATAAATAATGGACTAAGCTGAAGGAAATTGAATAAATTAATGTTATTATAGGGTTCATTCAGCAACACTGCCATCATGTTTTAAGGTTTCTAGAAAAAGTAGTGTAAATTCCAAGCTAATAATGTAATGTTAAATTTATTTATACTTATACTGCTCTTTACAAAAAGCATTTGGCTCAGATTTTGGGCTTTTGTTGATGGGTTCACAAAACCTCGAAATCAGGGCTAAAGTCGTGCATCGTCAACTTGCCATTAGGCAAGCTATTAAGGATCCAATGCTTTTTTCAAGGTTGCCCTTACATACCTGAGAAGAGTATCAAAGATGGCTGCTGAGTGAAATGACTTACCTCAAAGAGACTTTGACTGTTAAACAACCTATTATAAAATTACACGACAGAGTGAATTCAAAGGTTTATCATGAGCTCATTCAGCAACATGCGCTTCCCTCTTTCGTTTATATACACTGAAGTCATTCAAAGCAAGGCTTTGTTAACTTCCTACCAAATTTGGATTAATTTGTGAGGTTACAACTGCGGTCACACTAGAGTTTGTGCATGCGAAATTCTGTCAGACAGCTCTGCGAAAAGATGTGGGATTAAACCAGATAATTAGACATTAAAAAAGCGAGCGATTGGTCCATATTTTAAATTTCTGTCCAGAAAGCTCATGTTTTGATCCTTGATTGGTCTGGATTTCGCAGGTCAGAGTTCACCAAGCTTGAACTTTGCACCGGAGCGACCTGCGAAACTTGACGCATGACCTTGCGTTTCCGGTCGGACGCATTCGCGTGCGTATGAATGGAAGTCTATGGGGAGAAAAGTCCAGCGTGACCGCAGCTTTATTTATAAATTAATTTCGAGAGGATCACATGCTTATGATTTACCACAGCCGGTCTCACATTAGCTAACCATGATCTTCCAATCATATGATTCCTAAGTTACTATAAATAACCACAGTCTTCAGTCCACATTTATCTTCGTCTGGAAGAAAACCCCCGCCAGGCCGGTGGGTGTTTCTGTGATGAGTTTGTATATTCTCCTCGTGTCCGCATGGGTTTCCCCCGGGTTCTCCGGTTTCCTCCCACTATCCAAAGATATACATAAGGCATAACAGATTTAGCAAATCAGGCACTTGTCTAGCTCCCTTCTTCTGGGAGTTTTTGAGATCCACCTGAGCTCAAGCTCCCCTCTCGCTCTGTGAACGGAAGGGAGCCGTGTGCTCGAGGATTCCTTGAGCTCAGGGCTCTCTCCCAGGACAGCTTGCCAAACAAGTTTTTGATAGATCATCAGCTAAGTGTGAACTCTTGAAAAAGGTGCAGTAGGTGTACAATGTCCTGCACAACATTGTTAAGTCTCATGTAAAAGTACTTGTATAGCCTGTCCTATGTGTATAGTTAACTTATACTATAAGATAGTATATCTTACACAGTAGATGTTAGTTTTGTATAGGTATTTTATTTACTTATTTTTAAATAGCTATTATATCCCGTGTTGTATTTATTAATCTTTATTAATCTGGCTTTGCCACAGCGGAATGAACCGCCAACTTATCCAGCATATGTTTTTACACAGCGGATGCCCTTCTAGCTGCAACCCATCACTGAGAAACATCCACACACACTCATACACTACGGACAATTTAGTCTACCCAATTCACCTGTACCACATGTCTTTGGACTGTGGGGGAAACCGGAGCACCTGGGGGAAACCCACGCGAACGCAGGGAGAAGATGCAAACTCCACACAGAAACGCCAACTGACCCAGCCGAGGCTCGAACCAGCGACCTTCTTGCTGTGAGGCGACAGCACTACCTACTGCGCCACTGCATCGCCCCACACTCAGAAATTTAGGCTGTAATTCTTCTTCATGCTACAATCATTGCCGTTCTCTAATTTTAAACACTGTGTCTACTATAGTATGGTGTAGCCACAACTAAAATTTCTTCAACATTTTAAAGCTGAAGATTGTACTTTTTAAAAAAAACAAGTAAGTAATGGGCATCACGGTGGCACAGTGGGTAGCACTATCGCCTCACAGCAAAAAGGTCGCTGGTTCAAACCCCTGCTAGGTCAGTTTCCATTTCTGTGTGGAGTTTGCATGTTCTCCCTGTGTTGGTGTGGGTTTCCTCCGGGTGCTCCAGTTTCCCCCACAGTCCGAAGACATGTGCTATAGGTGAATTGAATAAGCTAAATTGGCCGTAGTGTATGTGTGTGACTGCAAGAGTATATGGATGTTTTCCAGTGATGGGTTGCAGCTGAAAGGGCATCCGCTGCGTAAAACATGCTGGATAAGTTGGGGGTTCATTTCGCTGTGGCGACCCCTGATTAATAAAGGGAGTAAGCCGAAAAAGAAAATGAATGAATGAAGTAATAAAAAATGTAAATAAATAAAGTGTTTATAAAGTCCCCCACTGTATATAATAAGTTATATACTAGTTAAAAGCTATATAGCAAAACTCTAGAAAATTAATATAATGTTTAAAGTAAATATGGAAATATGTTGGGATCTGCAGTGCAGGGGTTTAATCGGCAGTTTTCTATGAACAATGAATTAAACATGCCTGCTATCCTGTCCAACAATACATTATTAATTGGACCTTGTTAATCCGATAAAACACAACCCGAGCACAACGGTGAGACAAGACAGCAGAGGAAGATGTTCTGTGCTAATGGACGGAGCAGCGAGTGTTATACACAGAGGGAAGGACAAAAGAATGTTGAGAAACTAAAGAAGAGAAATTACATGACCAGAGAAGACAGTTCTTTAAAAAAAAGTAGTATGTATGTTCTCTAATGTTTACATTCGTGTTCTTGTTCTTATTCTCTGTCATGCCTCCGTTGGAGATTTTTCAGACTGAAACATAAATAAATTAATTATATTTATGACTTTGCTAGGTAATTTTCCTTAATTGTTTAGTGATGCTGCCATTTGATTAAGCCTAAATCTAATGTATTACCTAATGTATTATATATATATATATATATATATATATATATATATATATATATATATATATATATATATATATATATACAGTATATATATTTTTTTTTCTGTTTAATTTTTATAGGTTCATTATGAATCTTTATAGAAAACTAACTGCATTACACTTTTAACCGTTATACAACTAGAACTAGGGTTGTGGGTTAAGGAAAGAAGTGGGGACTGTAACTGTATTTCAGTAACTAATGGGTTTTATTTAACGATAAAATAAAACAAAAAGACAACAAAATCCAAAAAAACATAACTAAAAGAAGACAAACTATACTGGACTGGGCTGGGCTAGGCTGGCAAGGACATTGACTCGGGAAAAACGACTACGAACTGGCACAGGACAGCAGACATGAGGAGACTATAAAGGGGAAATAATTAATTAACAAACAGGTAAACATAATAAACTAATAATGGGTTAACAAGGAGAGTGGGACTAGGCAATAGACAGGAAAGCACATGGTACAAAGACAACACAAGCCATGTGCTCACGTAAAACAGGACTAGAACACACAGCCAATAAGAGAACCCATTGACCGCGTGTTCACATGTAACACAACACAAAAGCATGCGGCCAACTTGTAAACGTACCCACATGCTCTACACAACACCAAGGAGAGACAGAATGCAAGACACGAGTACACGATAAATAAAACACCTACCATGCACTCACATGCGTGCGTGTTTCTGATCCCAGCACCAACCGAAACCAATTAGACTAGAGCTCTGAGACCAAAAACACCACCCACACATTCATACACTATGGCCAATTTTGTTTACCCAATTCATTTATACCGCATGTCTTTGGACTGTGGGGGAAACCAGAGCACCCATGCGAACAGGGAGAGAACAAGCAAACTCCACACAGAAATGTCAACTCTCTGGAATGTATTACAAATGCTTCAGTCATAGGGTTGGGTATCAGAACCCGGTGCCATTATAGCACCGGTACCTTGGTAACCGGTATGTACCGGACCGAATCGGCATATGAATTTCGGTGCCTAATTTCGTTGCCACTGGTGCTGTGACAAGGACGTAAGAAGCATCAAGGGGTGCATCAAAGGCACACATAAGTAGGCGTTGTTACAACATCTCTAAACATTAATTCTAAACAACTTTGAGGAATACGGACAGGCGATCTCAGGCGTTTGTTCTTGTTGGTTAGGGAACGGACGCACGCAATGCACGCAGTACAGCGCATTCGGTGAGCGAAAGCGACTCTCTTCAGATCAACACGCATGATCGTGTTCATCAAATTTGCTTAAACTAAGCGTTCTAAAGCATATTTTACAAGGATTCTGACACAGCAACATGAAGCAGATGCTTTACAAAAGTTGCGTGTAAGGGGAAAACACGTCAAACTTAATGACACATTTGAGGGCTCATGGAATCAACTTAAAGGTTGTGACATCATCTGGCACTTTCAATGAGTACGTACATAGACACCAATGCTTTGATTTTAATATGATTAAGACAATACTCTGATTAAGAGTCTAGACTACCATGTAAACAGTGATTTTTGATTACCTTAAAGGACCACAAACACCTGCGTCGCGAAATGCGGAGGTTTTTTCTTTCCATTCAACGTGTGGTATCAAATTCCATTAAAAGAGCACTCTTCCACCAGTCCTTATGATGGCATCAAATACCTCAGTTTGTCATGGGGGCATGAATGAAATGTTCCTTTATGAAAGTGAAACTGCAGTTAATTAAAAATGAAACGCCTGAAATTACATGAAACTCTGGAGGAAACATGGATAGCGTAGTGACGCAATGACGTTTAATCGATCTATGAACTATAACATGGGGATCACGGGATCATGAAAGGAACATTCAAAAAGCAACTCATGTAAACACCTTAATCATATTATTGTCTTACTCAGATTCATTAGATTACTGATAACCATGTAAACATAGTCACAAGCCCCAACCCTAGAAAAAAGGAGTTCAGTATTTTGATGACACCCTTTCCACAGGTTAGTAGTAAGCTAATGTAATTTCATAATGCAAATCTTAAATTCATGCTAACCAACAAATGATCAAAGGAAATATATTAATGTAATTCAAATATATAAAATATGAATTGATGTTTACTTTAAACTTTAATTATATTGTTTTATTAAAATTATTTTTTAAAAGATTTTGTCAAATATAAGATTTTTTATTTTTTTAAAGTCATCCACCAAAATTCTGTGGCTCAAAAGTATCGTTTCAGGCACCGTTTTGGCACCGGTATCGTTTTAAAAGTATCGACTTAGCACCGGTATCGGAATAACCCCAAACGATACCCAACACCCTAATCAGTCATTGCCTTAGTATTGCAAGTGTAGCATAAACACTTGGTGGGTGTTGCATCATAGCTGAGGGGATGGTGCTGTGGCGTGAGTCAGCGTGGATAAAAACAATCCTTCCCCCTCGATTGGAAATGAATAGCAGTATCCTGAGGTTGCAGTGAAAATTGTGTTTTTATCATCAAAATTACATTAAACATCCCTTCCTTGAAACTTCTACCTGATTGTCTAATCCAAGCAATTTCTCATTGAAATAATAACCCTACCACACAATAATCCATCTAATGTCGGCACCAATAAGCTAGTGGTTAGCTTACTGTCATGTAGCACTAATACGCTTTAGTTGTCTGAGTTTAAGTACCAGCTCGTGGACCTTTCCTGATCCCTGATTCCATTGGTCTATGATGACTATGCAATAAGTGGGTGTGTTTTGGAATTCTGCCTTCTTAGGCGTGCTGAATCAGACAGGAGAAAATATCCAGCACAACAACTCCAAAATACTGTAGCAACATAAATACACTGGAGGGTGGAGTAGCAGGGCTGGTACAGATGTATCCCCACCTGTACTATCAGTCGCGAAAAGACTCTGAGGGTTTCACACACCAGTTGAAAAGCACAACCGCATGCCGCCACATCTGAGTTCTAAGCATCGGTGTCTGATTGCGGCAAATATAAAGCACTGTAAGGTGCCACAGTTTCAAGAGTTCACATTTAGCTGATGATTGATAACAAAGCGTTTGGCATGCTGTCCTGGGAGAGAGCCCTGAGGTCTGAAGATCCTTGAGCCATGGGCTCTCTACTGTTTCATCGAGCGAGAAGGGAGTCTGAGTTCAGGTAGGTCTCGAGAGCTCCCCTGAATTCATTCTTTCGGCCTGTTCTTTGATCATTTGAGTTTATGAATTGAAAGCTTAGTTCTAAATGCTCATATATGGTGCCAATTTGGTTTATTCAATTGACTTATACCACATGTCTTTGGACTGTGGGAGGAAACCGGAGTACCTGGGGGAAACCCACATGAGCATGGTGAGAACATGTAAACTCTGCACAGAAACGCCAACTGGCCCAGCTGGAACTTGAACCAGCAACATTCTTGTGTTGAGGCAACAGTGTTAACCACTGAGCCAACATGCCTCCCTATTCTGGATTAATCTAGGAAAGAGGAAGATAAGTACAGGTGGATGGGGGGATTCCTCAATACGAAGATGGCTAACGTGAGAAAATCTGGTTGTTTATTGTGCATTTGGGTTTGTCTGATTAGTAAAATCATGCCATAGCTAATGCAGGACCAGCCATGGTGATAAGCACGTGATCCTCTTGAAATTAGTTTTTGAATAAACTTCACTTAAAAAAAAGATTTTTAAACTTTTCAAAGGTGAAAAACATCACACGCTATGCACTCATTCTAATGGGCTGTTTTATCACAAGGCATAATTGGATGTGACATTTTTGTGGGCATTTCTGGCTATGCAGACCAAGTCAATAATAATAAAAATAATAATAATAATAATAATTCCTTACATTTATATAGCGCTTTTCTGGACGCTCAACCTCAAACCGTTTTTACACATTGGGAAGAACATCCTCATCCATCACCAGTGTCCAGCATCAATCTGGATGACACGACGGCAACCACACACCAGCTGATTGGTGGAGAGGAGACAGAGTGATGAAGCCAATTATGGTATGGGGATGGTTAGGCCAGTGGGCAAATTTGGCCAGGATGCCAGGGTTAAACCCCTACTCCTTTTCGAAGGACATCCTGGGATTTTTAACCACCACAGAGAGTCAGGACCTCGGTTTAACATCTCATCAGAAAGACGACGCTCACTGAGCAGTATAGAGTCCCCGTCACTATACTGGGGCATTAGGAGGACCCACACAGACCACAGGTTGGGCACCCCCTGTTGGTCTCACTGACACCACTTCTGGCAGCAACCTGGCTTTCATGTGGTCTACCATCCAGGTACTGACCGGGCGCAGCCCTGCTTAGCTTCAGTGGGTGACCATGTGAGAGTTGCAGAGAGCTAGCTGCAGGCTAGCAATAGAGAAACTGATAGCTTAACAACAGAGTGGCGACGTCTTTTGTGCTGAGAACAGTTTGTAATCATGCCACACCATACCAAGCTCACGTGGAAATACCCAACCATACCCAACTGTTCTTAGAACCATTTCACACAACTGTGGAAAAGTACTGATTCCTTTATTTTTAGCTTAGCAGCGTAACGTGTCCCGCTGAACACTCGTGATTGGATCACTGATAAAAACATGTTAATACAAAGATGAAAAAAAGTCCTAAAAGTGGGGGGCTGTGCTGCTGTCCTCAGCCCCTCTGCTTCTGCCGACACTCTCTGGCTCTTTCGTCTCATATAGGGATTTTCTGTGAAGGTGGCAGATGCTCTGCTGTGGTGGTTTGCCAGCAATTTGAGAGCACTAATGAGGAAAATAAAAGCCAAGCGTTTAACCACAGCATTTGCCGTGGACAGGGTCACTCAGCTAGACCTCTTCTGTCTGTGAGATCTTTTTGCATGCTAAACCTAGCCTCATTAAAAGACCGCCTGCATAAAGTATTGAGGACAGCCTGCCTGTGTACATGCTTACACATTATGTATCTTTTATTAGAGATTAGCACACATAGACAACCAGGTTAAAAGTAAACTTTGTGAAATTACACTGTCTGTCAAGTGGATTTCTGTGCTAACAAGCCTTCATTTCCTTTTAAAATCACAATTATTTTTATAGCCCCAAGAGCTGTTAGAAGTTTAGCATGTGTATGCACACACAGCTCGACGCAGTTAATTAAATAGCTTATTATCTCAGGGGAGAGGCTTCGCTTTGTTTGCGCGACAAACAGGCACATGCTCAAAAGCCACCCGCCGGTTGGTTGTGAAAAAAGAGAGAGGAGGAGAGGAAGATAAGAAAAGAAGTTATTTTGAGAGATAGTACAGGCTAACCCATGGGAAGACAAGAAGAGGCATATAAAAGGAGCACAGTGACCCCTGTTCTACTGCACAAATCTGCTGTTGAAATGGGGATTTACACACATTTATATTCACACTAAATTCACAGACAAGCTTAAGGACATTCTGTGTTACATAATCCAAGAGAGTCTCAGAGAAACAGAGATTTAATGCAAAAGATTTACTAAAATTATAACCAGAATCAATCTCATTGTAATACATTTAAGACCCCACATAATAACAAAACATTTGTCTGTTTGCTTAGTTTGTGTACTCCTAATGTCCTAACTTATAAAACCTGTTAGCAACCATAAAAGACTTATCTTGTCTTTCGGGGCTTATGCAATTGTTTTTGGTCCAATGAAATGCTCTCTTGAAGGACAATGTCTGCTGTACCTTAATTACAAATGATACTTCCAACTGTGCTTAAGCTACAACAGTAAACGAACAACAGCTTTGAGATACACACTTGGTAACAAATTTGACATAGTGCCATTTGGACACATTAACGCTCCTGTTGATGGTCGTGGTCCTCTTCATCAGAACAGTCACCCCTGGATCTTGGCTCAAAAAGAAATGGCATTTGTCCAAAAACAAATGCAGGTTTCATCATCGCCTTGGTTTTGGCAGGTCTGTAGGTGTAGGTGAAGGTAATGACGAAAAGTCATCCACAATTTAATGTGAAGTGTCTCCAGTGCTTTTAGAGATGGTGCAATCTGTGAAGTGCTGTTTTGCCAGGATGGGATTAAAACTGCAGCCTATTTTTAAAAAAAGGATAAGCAATTCAAAATGCCTCATGTCAAGAGTACTGTTTTAGGAAGAAATAAGCATAAAGCAGAAATTGCACGTCATTCTGTTTAATGGGTTCTTTAAGGTCTATTTCTGCAAAGTTAGAATTTCTGGACAAAAACATACAGTAAGATATCACTGTTATTCTAATTACATTTACCTAAATGTTGTTGTTATTTGAACGAATTTTCTCAGATTTTGTTCAATGTTCAAACATTTCCCAAACACTTAAGGTTTAAAAGGGTTTTACAATTTCATTGTTTGGTCTTACTTAATTTGCTGTCAATCTCCAAAGTTTTCTTAATATAATTGTTCATGCCAGATCCAAATAATTAACATTTTATCCCTGTGTACTCAGCAGACCCATGACCTTGAAGTACAGCTGTTTAAAAGTAGACATGGTGTGAACAGAGACACAACAGACCTCATCGCACCAAGCCAGCTGTGTGAGCCTCATCCATGGTATCCATCATAAAAGTAAATAGTTTAATCTCAAGGTCTACAAGTTACATTTGACTGAATGAAGCAACTTTAAGGCCCGGGACGTTTTTTTGCTCGCGCTATCTGTCAACGTTTAACGCTTCGTGACTAAATAAAGGCCGCCAATGTGATCGTGCACACCAACGTGCAAAACGCCAGGCGTAATAGTGTCATTTTTAAAGAAACGCCTCATGCTTGTTTTTTTGTTTTGACGCACCGCATCAAAACCTTCTCCACCAATCAGATTGGCACTTTTGTTTACGTGCACAGAGCTGCTGAAGTTACAGTAAACAGCACTTGGAGGCGCTCAAGCGCAACACTATCAATGCGAGCACACATTGAAGAAGATGCCCAGAGGCGATATGAACGTGGAGCTGCTTATTGCACTGGTGAACTATGATCATTTCTTCATCGCTAGAGCCGGAGCTGCTGCTTGAACCATCCATGTTTGTTCAAATCGCCTGTAATTTTAACAACAACAAAGAGCATAGAATCACTAACTTTCTGTCTTCTTCTGTATTACAAGCGGGTGTCAGAAGCTTAAAGTTGGGTAGCACCATCTAACGTCAAGGAGTGATTTTGCATACTCTTCTGCTTGACGCTGGTGAAAATTGCATGGGTTTGAATCCGTAAAAACATCTTGAAAAACGCTGACGAATAAAATCAAATGAAAAGCGTCCCGGTATGTATGAGCCTTTACACTGTGTCTAACTGTTGTATATGGACTGACAGTATATGGACTGACAGATCTTGGTTCTTGGAGTGTTATGGTGTCTGGTATTTTGTTCAAAATGAGGTTAGGTTTTAGTGTGACTGGTACTGGTTTGGATCATGGATGGTGTGGTCTTTAATCCAGCAGCAATAGGAACCATTTGACCCATTAACTAGTGCAGGGGTGTGTAGACGCCCTACAGGAGGTTTAAAACCCCAGGGGCTAATATTGAGCAATACGTCTAGTGTAGTTATTAAGTTAATTTAGTCTATTGCATCATCAGTAGCATTTTTGGGGTTGTACCTTGGTTTGTTTGACATCAGAGTTTGGTTCTTTTGCGTAATGTGAACACGGTCTTCTGAACCTGGATGTGCACCTGTGAACAGTACCCAAGGCCACTTGAAAGGCGTGCTCTGGGTTGCGGTTTATGCAAACTTCAGTACATTTTACTTCAGATGTGAACACAATCGCACCAAATTGCAAAAGTGAGTTGTTATTAATCATGTATGATTTGGTCAAACATTGTATTAATGTTTTATTACTCTGTGAAAAGGTATGACACTCACAGTTCAATGGAAGGAACTGGCAATGTTCAAATATATATATATATATATATGCAGCGGCAGCCCATTACAGATGACTAATGCCAAACAAACTCAAAGCAAAACTAAACACAAAGAGTCCCCGGACTGGTCTTCTCTTGTCTTACTGTCATCACTTCTGCTCATCCAACTCGAGACACTTGGCCACTCCCCCCTCTTGTGACACACCCATTTTCTGACACCCTGCAAGAAGAAAGAATGTATATCTAATTTCTGCTCAACTTCAAATAGAACTCATTCGTTTAAATCTTTACATTACGTTGATGATAAATAGATGCAGGTGCCACTTAGTGTTGAAATGTAGAAAACAAAACTACATTACAAGTACAAAGTTCATATTTTAGCAGGCATTTCACAGCTTCTCCACACTATCATTACTAAACAGCATCTGTCAATGTGATTACGCAAACATACTGGGGATTCAGTACCAAAAACTACCATCTAAAACAGGCCCAGCTCCACAGGGGGGGGGCAGGGTAGGCCTGGCCACCTCATCAGGAGCTTGGCCCACTCTGGCCCACATCAGATAACAACAATTCTTTTGAGATGTGTTTCAAAACTGAGAAAGCAGCATACTGTACATACGGTGTGACCGTGAGCTTTAAAAACATGTTTTGGCAAGCTAGGCTCATTTACAATCTTGATTAAACTGTTGCGTTTTAATAATTTTAAACCATTCAAACAGCATTAGATGTAAGAGAACCTAATTCAGCATAGAGCGCAAATTTCTGTGTGCATCATGCATCTTAGCGCACATTACCAAACGCACTTCTCTTTTACATCATCATGCAGTCATAATTCATACAATAGAAAGTCTTAAAGAATGCAATCAGTTCAGCAGCACTGAGTAGGGTAATCGGGAGATGTAATGGGCCTACTTAAACATTATGCTATTTTTCTCACGGAAAGAGCAAATATTAAGTTCACTTGTTATCTGTTAATGATGCACAAAAACAGACAAATCACAGGCGGTTTCAGTAGTGAAGTTCGTGCAAAGTGCAACATACAAAATTCAAACTCCTGTGCAAAGCATTTTGTTGCAGTTTGTGTCAAAAATATCAATATTTCGATACATATCCACACATAATCTTGCTTTTGATTTGCTCTCTCGCGCACTGTCCTCCAATAGCGCGCTGCTGCGTGTGTCCCTAACCCGTATAAACAATATCGAGATGTTAGTAACTGAACTAATTTCAATATCACTGATTCGATTAATTAAATAAGACAGTCGTGTAAAGTGCTGCCGATTGCTGATTTTTCCCTTTAAATCTCTCAAAATAATATTTAATGTCAAACACATATATACACTAGATGTCTTAAACTGTTACTGTTTACTCTTGAGTTTAACATTATTGCAATACAATATCGAAAATTCAGAATTCAATAATGAATATTGAATAAATATTGAGAATTCAAGATGTTTCAGCAAGCAGGTCAACGCACACACATAGAGCGCTATGGTAAAGCAAGCTAAACGCCATATGCGCATCGATTAAAACATGTTATATGTTTTATATGCAAAATAAACGCTGAAAAAAGTTTTTGATAGGCTATAAATGATAATGTATTAGCTATCTACCTTTAACAAGTAGGCTAATATGTAAAGATGTGCTATTCAAAAATTTGTTATAAAAAATACTAATGGTATTCTGGTGCATTAAATAATAATTAATAATAATATTAAGATTTTTTTTAAATCACAAAATATAGAAAATGGTATGGAATGTTTTTTTTTTAAGGTATCATCTCGAAGTTGGACATTCCAGCATCGTGACAACACTAGTTACAGTTATTGTAAAGATTATTATATGCATTAAAAGCAATATGGGTGATTATATTGCATGTATATTTGACATTTCAAAAAGTTAAGGAATAAAACTTTTTAAAAACAGCAATTATTTCCAGTATCTTATTGAAAGCATATTTAATTTTTATAATTCAGCTTTTGTCAAACATAAATGATTAAATGTTTTACTTTTAGAGAAATTATTTTTTATATTGTTTGTTAAGGATGAATTTAGTAATGTGTAGAAAAAACAATAAATCATAGCAAGAAAAATTCTAATAGGTAGTTACTAAATTGTAACTGAATTGACTGTAACAATGATATATATATATATATATATACACACACACACTTTTTTGGCCCACCTGGAATGTCACTACTCTAAAGTTTTAAGCTGGAGCGGGCCTGATTTAGGACGTACTCACACTATGTACAGTTGCCTTGAACCGAGCCAAAGCACGCTTTCCCCCCCTCCCGTCTCCTCCTACGTCCCGCACTCACATTACATTCGGGCCTGGGCACGCTTACGTCATCGATGACGCGCTGTTCAGTAAGCACTTTCGCTCAGCACAGTGGAGGTTTCTTTAGGTATATCATTTAAGTTGTTTGATATGCGGTGACAGGCAGTCAAATATTTCGCCAAACAGATCAGCCACTTTTGACGCTCATAAACAATCATAAACTCCTCATGCTGCAGGAATTAGGAGGTTTGCTAAAGGTGCAGCTGTCGTGCAGTGAGGGGTTTGCGTCTTTAATAAACTACCACAGTTTCCGTTCATTGAACAGTACGAATGATTAATTAATCCATATGAAACAGTCCCTTAAAAGTCACGTCTCGCTTTCAGTTTTGGGCTTAGGCGCGTTTTGCACTCACACACAAGCGTACCGCGCCAAAGCCCAAGTGAACCATGCTCTGGCACACCTCTTTCAACCGGGCCAGGGCCGGCCAAGTGAATCGTGCCTGAGCCCGATTCAGAGCACTCACACTTCTCAAACGATCCGGAAAACGGGCCTGGGCGCGGTTCGGATAGCATAGTGTGAGTACGCCCTTAAAAACAGTCTAGTGGGGGTGGGGTAAGACAATTGATCTCGAGTGCCAACCAGACAATCAAACCTAATGTGAAAGCACCCTTAAGCCCCATTCAGACTTCATGTTTTTTATTGTTACAACAGTCACTCTGTCTGATTATGTGATTTTGTTTGGATAAAATTTTGACGTGTCATGTGTACCAAATATCCCTGCTGAAAAAAACCAGCTTAAACCAGCCTAAGCTGGTTGGCTGGTTTTAGCTGGTCGACCAGCCTGGTTTTAGAGGGGTTTTGGCCATTTCCAGGCTGGTTTCCAGCCATTTCCAGCCTGGTCTTAGCTGGTCAGGCTGGAAAATGACCAGCTTAAACCAGCTAAAACCAGCTTGACCAGCCTGTTTTAAGCTGGACATAGCTGGTTTTGGCTGGTCAAGCTGGTTTTAGCTGCACTGTAAAAAAAAAAATCGTAAAAAAAAGGTAAATGACTGGCAGCTACGGCTGCCAAACAAAAACCATAAAATTACGGTAAAATTTCTTTTGTTGAAATAAAGTGCAAAAATAATAAATCTACAGATATTTTCATTAAAATGTTTACAGAGAAACACTGTTATTTTACAAACTTCTTCTAGATTGTTATGATCAAATACGTTTAGTAAAGTTAAACAATAAGAGTTTTACAGAGAAACACTATTATTTTACAAACTTTTCATAGATTTTTATGATCAAATCTATTTAATAAAGTTACACAATAAGAGTTTTACAGAGAAACACTGTTATTTTACAAACTTTTCATAGATTATTATGATCAAATCTATTTAATAAAGTTACACAATAAGAGTTTTACAGAGAAACACTGTTATTTTACAAACTTTTCATAGATTATTATGATCAAATCCATTTAATAAAGTTACACAATAAGAGTTTTACAGAGAAACACTATTATTTTACAAACTTTTCATAGATTTTTATGATTGAACACCATCAATAAAGTGACTGCACTTAAAGTTTAAGAGAAAACAATGTTATTTAAAAGAATTTTCCCTAAATCATTACGATTAAACACCTTTAATAAAATGCCAAGACATGCGCAAGGTCATAATTTAACAGTTTTATTTTGGATCAAAAAAGTCTGGAAAAAACAAGATACAACTGGTTAAAATTCTCACAACTTTAAAATTACAGTGGTTACATTTTATTGAATAGTATTTATGTAAAACATGTTGGTTTAAGTTATATGGAATGATTCAGTTCCAAATCTTAAATGAAACCATAATGTGAATGGGACACTGACAAAGGAGTGCGGATCCAAATGCAAGTTTATTACACAGAGATGGTCACGCAAGCAACAGTCAACAGAGGAGCAAACAGATGTATGCAGGGAATCCAGAGTCATGGTCAAATAACAGGCAAATGGTCAGTCCCAGTAGTTACAACAACATAAACAATTAACAAGCAAAGCAAGAGAAACGCGTCATAATGTTCACAGTAACAGTATAACAAGCCTTAGCAATTAGTGCGTGCGTCTGTGCTGCTTTTAAAGTCCATGTAATCAGTTCATAATGATCCTCCGACTGTGTGTGTGTGTGCCCAATTAGTGGAATCTGGAACAGGTGCATGTGAGCATTGCATGACTGGATCTGTAGTCCATATAATGGCAGATTTGTAGTTCTATGGTGATCTGCGTGTTTACCAGCGATCTACAAGGATTAAATTGCTGATGATTGTGACAGGAACATTTATACTACTACAGTAAACAGCACAACAGTTTCATGAAATTCTCAGACTATAGGATTATGATAAACTTAAGATATACTGAAAACGTATACAGCTACTTGATTTTCACTGTTTCACACCCACTATTTGCACACACACACACACACACACACAGTCGGAGGATCGTTATGAACTGATTACATGGACTTTAAAAGCAGCACAGACGCACGCACCAATTGCTAAGGCTTGTTATACTGTTACTGTGAACATTATGACGCGTTTATCTTGCTTTGCTTTGTTTGTTAATTGTTTATGTTTTAGCTGCTGGGACTGACCATTTGCCTGTTATTTGACCATGACTCTGGATTCCCTGCATACATCTGTTTACTCCTCTGTTGACTGTTGCTTGCGTGACCATCTCTGTGTAATAAACTTACATTTGGATCCGCACACCTTTGTCAGTGTCCCATTCACATTACAGTTTCATTTAAGATTTGGAAGTCATTCCATATAACTTAAACCAACATGTTTTACATAAATACTATTCAATAAAATGTAACCACTGTAATTTCAAAGTTGTGAGAATTTTAACCAGTTGTATCTTGTATCTTGTTTTTTCCAGACTTTTTTGATCCAAAATAAAACTGTTAAATTATGACCTTGCGCATGTCTTGGCATTTTATTAAAGGTGTTTAATCGTAATGATTTAGGGAAAATTCTTTTAAATAACATTGTTTTCTCTTAAACTTTTAGTGCAGTCACTTTATTGATGGTGTTCGATCATAATAATCTATGAAAAGTTTGTAAAATAATAGTGTTTCTCTGTAAAACTCTTATTGTGTAACTTTATTAAACGGATTTGATCATAATAATCTAGGAAAAGTTTGTAAAATAACAGTGTTTCTCTGTAAAACTCTTATTGTGTAACTTTATTAAACGGATTTGATCATAATAATCTAGGAGAAGTTTGTAAAATAACAGTGGTTCTTTGTAAAACTTTTATTGTGTAACTTTATTAAACGGATTTGATCGTAATAATCTAGAAAAGTTTGTAAAATAACAGTGTTTCTCTGTAAAACTCTTATTTTGTAACTTTATTGAACGTATTTGATCATAACAATCTAGAAGAAGTTTGTAAAATAACAGTGTTTCTCTGTAAACATTTTAATGAAAATATCTGTAGATTTATTATTTTTGCACTTTATTTCAACAAAAGAAATTTTACCGTAACTTTATGGTTTTTGTTTGGCAGCCGTAGCTGCCAGTCATTTACCTTTTTTTTACGATTTCTTTTTTTTTACAATTACAATTTATTACTTTAATTTTACGTAATTTTAAATGTACTTCAAAAAAAACAGGAAAAAACAGTGTGTAAATAATACGGCAATTTAATTGTATAAAACAGACAAATTGCTGTAATTTGTCATTAATTGTATAGTACATAAAATAACAGTCAAGCTGTTAATTTACAGATATTGTTTGTAATTTTACTAAGTTTTGAATATAATTTAAAATAACAGAAAAATACTGTATAAATAATAGTGTAATTTCCCTGTATAAAAAACACAAATGTCAGTAATTTGTCTTTAATGATAAAGTACCTAAAATGAAAGTCAAACTGTTAATTTAGAGAGATTGTTTGTCATTTTACTAAGTTTTGAATATAATTTGAAATGACAAAAAATTACTGTAAAAAATTTAGAGATATTTTCTGTAAAATTAGGTTTTTTTTTACAGTGTGGTCAACTCCAAGCCTGACCAGCTAAGACCAGGCTGGAAATGGCTGGAAACCAGCCTGGAAATGGCCAAAACCCCTCTAAAACCAGGCTGGTCGACCAGCTAAAACCCAGCCAACCAGCTTAGGCTGGTTTAAGCTGGATTTTTCAGCAGGGATGCCAGACCTCATGTGGTGTCTATAACGCACTTACTGTCATCAAGAAGAACATAAATTACAAATGTCTTTGTCTATCTACAGACAGCAGTTTCTCCATATAGTAAAGCCTGAAATACCATAGTATGAATAATTTCAGGCTTGACTATATACATGTACATGAGAACATAATGAGGGATTTGTTAGTTTACATACTAATACCAGCATGCACTGGGTTGGGCTATTGATCACCAACATTTATGTTTTTATTCTGTTGTAATCCCTCAGTGATACATTATTCAGGCAAATGTACTATTGCCATAACTCCACAAAGCTTTCTTACATTTCAAGAGTTCACACTTAGCTGATAATTGATTATAAAGCTTGTTTGGCATGCTGTCCCGGGAGAGAGCCCTGAGCTCATAAGTTCCTTGAGCCCGGGGCTCCCTCCCGTTTGCAAGGCGAGAGGGGAGTTTGAGCTCAGGTAGATCTCGAGAACTCCCCTGCTGTAGTAGATAATGAACAGATAGTGATTGCTCTTAAGAGATAACTACTTACTAGGAGCATGTGTATGGTGCCGATTTGGATTAGTTGATTAACTTAAGTTGCATGTTTTTGGACGGTGGGAGGAACCCGGGGGAAACCATGTGAGCATGGGGAGAACGTGTAAACTCCACACAGAAATGTCGACTGGCTTGGTAAGGACTAGAACCAATGACATTCTTGCTGTGAGTACTAACCACTGGGCCACCAATCTAGGAAAGGAGTAGGGGTGGAAGGGGGGATTCTTCAAAACGAAGATGGCTGTTATATGGAACTTAGGGTATTTAGAGTCTGATTGGTGAATCATAAATTGGATAATGCAGGACCAACCACAAGCAATCATAAGAACGTGATCCTCTTAAAATTAATTTATAAACTTCACTTCATGTCAACTAAACAGCACAATCATCTATTTTTTTGCCATTGATTACATGAGAAGAAATGATTGAATCTTGCGTAGACACGCTTTTGTCATTTGCGAACCCCCAAGAAACCCTAAATCAAGGGTTGCCAAAATTCTCCCTGGAAGGCCAGTGTCCTGCAGAGTTTAGCTCCAACCCTAATCAAACACACTTGATCAAGCTAATCAAAGTCTGACGAGGCAAGTTAAAGCTAAACTCTGCAGGGACACCGGTCCTCCAGGACAGATACTGGTGACCATTGCCCTACATCAAGCAAATCATGTTGAAATCAGAAAAACAATGTGTAAACTGATCGAGGTTTTACTTGCAAGCTGCTTATGAAGAGTTCCCAGCTCTGAACATCTTTGATATTTTCTTTGTTGGACACTCAGATTAGATATTACAGTACTCCACAAATCAGCTGATTATCAAGCTGTATTTAATATGAGAAACATCTGAAATACGCAATGCTGGGAAGGCTTTATCATTTACTAACCCATGCTATACTATGATTTTCTTTCAGGATTTTCCAGTCCTGGTCGTGTAGGTATAATATCCTACAGAATTAAGTCCAAACCTGCCTTGCTTTAAAGTTTCTAGTACTCCTCAAGGCACTGGTTAAATGATGCAGGCGTGTTAAGGATTAGTATTGGAGCTAAACTCTGCAGGATAGTGACTCTGCAGGACCAAGATTGCATACTCCTGATCTCTATCAACAGAAGTGGGATAAAAAAAGTAGTTTCCAAACAGTTAGACGAAATAAGAGCTCTATCCATCTAGCAACTGTTTCTTTTTCTTTAACAATGACACTCAGCAAATCTCTTTAGTTCCCACTTGACAGGAGCGAGATGTTCTGAGAGATTTCAGCAGGGTTTGGAGAGATTAACTGTTCTCTTGCAGGGACCCCTGATGTTTTTAAGGTCACCAGATGCATGTTTCTGCTTGGCTCATTCACTTGCTTTAAGAAAATAAGGATGAGGCGTGTGGAGCTCCTTCTATATTTATGCAATTTAGTTTCCACTGTCCCATTAAATGTTACTGAAATGCGTTAGTCTGGTGAATCATTTAGAGCACTTCCCCTAGCATACAAGTAGGCTAGATTTGGAGCATATTTGAAGGGAAACTCACAATTGGTTTACATAATAGCAAGTCCTTTTTTTGGATCCTCAGCCTCGGCTGACTGTCACTCTGAATCAAATACGAGTGACTTGTGTTTTTGTAAAGTTGCAATGTAATGCCATTAGCAGTGGACCTTTTGTTTCATATTACGATGTTTATCCCTGTAAAATGTATTATCAAAACAGAAAAAAAAACTGTGGAACTACATCTATCAATTGTTGAAGTACTGATCATTAGATTGAAAATTGATTGCATGAACTTTTATTTAACGCCTAATTGCATACATTGCATCCGGAAAGTATTCATAGTGCTTCACTTTTTCCACATTTTGTTATGTTACAGCCTTATTCCAAAATGGATTAAATTTATTTATTTCCTTAAAATTCTACACACAATACCCCAAAATGACAATGTGAAAAAAGATTTTTTGAAACTGCTGCAAATTTATTAAAAATAAAAAACATGAAAAATCACATGTACATCAGTATTCACAGCCTTTGCTCAATACTTTGTTAATGCACCTTTGGCAGCAATTACAGCCTCAAGTCTTTTTGAATATGATGCCACAAGCTTGGCACACCTGGCTTTGGGAATTTTTGCCCATTCCTCATTGCAGTACCTCTCAAGCTCTATCAGGTTGTATGGGAAGCGACAGTGTACAGCCATTTTCAGATCTCTCCAAAGATGCTCAATAGGATTTCAGTCTGGGCTCTGGCTGGGCCACACAAGCACATTCACAGAGTTGTTGTGAAGCCACTCCATTGATATTTTGGCAGTGTGCTTTGGGTCATTGTCCTGCTGGAAGATAAATCGTTGCTTTAGTCTGAGGTCGAGAGCAGGTTTTCATTCAGGATGTCTCTGTACATTGCTGCATTCATCTTTCCCTCTATCCTGACCAGTCTTCCAGTTCCTGCTGCTGAAAAACATCCCCACAGCATGATGCTGCCACCACCATCCTTACACCAGGTATTAGCCTGGTGATGTGTGGCGGCTGGTTTTCTCCAAACTTAACGCCTGGCATTCACTCCAAAGAGTTAAATTTTAGTCTCATCAGACCAGAGAATTTTGTTTCTTATGGTCTGAGAGTACTTCAGATGCCTTTTGGCAAATTCCAGGCAGGGAGTGGCTTCCGTCTGGCCACTCTACCATACAGGCCTGATTGGTGGATTGCTGCACAGATGGTTGTCCTTCTGTAAGGTTCTCCTCTCTCCACAGAAGAACGCTGGAGCTCAAACAGAGTGACCATCGGGTTATTGATCACCTCCCAGACTAAGGCCCTTCTCCCCTGATCACTCAGCTTAGATGGCCGGACAGCAATAGGAAGAGTACTGGTGGTTCCAAACATTGTCCGCTTATGAATGATGAAGGCCACTGTGCTCATTGAAATTTTCAGAGCAGCAGAAATTTTTCTGTAGCCTTCCCCAGCCTTGTGCCTCGAGACAATCCTGTCTCTGAGGTCTACAGACAATTCCTTTGTCTTCATGCTTGGTTTGTGCTTTGACATGCACTGTCAACCCTGGGACCTTATATAGACAGGTGTATGCCTTTTTAAATCATGTCCAATCAACTGAATTTAACACACGTGAACTCCAATTAAGCTGCTGAAACATCTCAAGAATGATCAGTGGAAACAGAATGTACCTGAGCTCAATTTAGAGCTTCACAGCAAAGGCTGTAAATACTTATGTACATGTGATTTTTCAGGTTTTTTATTTTTAATAAATTTGCAACAATTTCAAAAAATCTTTTTTCACATTGTCATTGTGGGGTATTGTGTGTAGAATCTTGAGGAAATAAATGAATTGAATCCATTTTGAAATAAGGCTGTAACATAAAAAAAATTGGAAAAAGTGAAGCGCTATGAATACTTTCCGGATGCACTGTATATTATCTGGAGTGAAGATTTTTGAAGTGACTTAGAGTGTCATTAATACCAATGCAAATAATATAATATATAAAGAATACTATGACTACCAAAATATAATACTATATTTCCTACCTAAATATGATATATTGCTTGATCAATTCCAGCCTGTGAAGTCAGTATTTCTACTTGAGTTTGGTGGACTGCTGTAAGGAAAAAGCCGTCTTGGTGACAGAAGGTCTTTTTGCATCTTGACATTATGTTCCAGACTGGAGTAAGGTGAAGAGATAATACCCAGAGAAAAGGTCTAGGATGTGACGGGTTCAAGATGATTTTGTAAACCCCTTTTGAAGTTCTCAGGGTGTAAAGCTGCTCAACTGACTGCCAGTGATCTTCCCAGCAGAGTGAATCATCCACTGTATTAGCAGGAAAAAAGGCCAAAAGGCTGGAAAAGGCCATCACATTGCAAATGACAAGATGGGGATCCTTTCAAGAAGTGAACTGTAACTTTACAAATCAGAGTTTGAATGTTGTATTGTATTATTTTTATTCATTGTTTGTAGAAAACTGTCGAATGCTCAAGACATGTCCTCGTATAAACTCAATGGGGAAAAGTGTTATAGTCAATATGGCCAATATAGCAAAAGAAGCCCTGCCAAAGACTATAGAATACACAACAGATGTGGGGAAAAGTGTAATGGTCAATATGGCGAATGAAGCCCAACCTTCTAGTACAGGGGTCACCAATCTCGGTCCTGGAGGGCCGGTGTCCCTGCAGGGTTTGGCTCCAACTTGCCTAAACACACCTGCCTGAGAGTTTCAAGTATAGCTAGTAAGACCTTAATTAGCTTGTTCAGGTGTGTTTGATTAGGGTTGGAGCTAAAGTCTGCAGGACGACGGCCCTCCAGGAACAGGTTGGGTGACCCCTGTTCTAGTACAAGAGCCAATCATCAATCAATGTCAACCCAGGCTCACTCTGAAAATGTACCGCTATATACAATTCTGGAGAGCACCAAATACATACCAGGAGCTACGTTTTTTTTTGCAGTTTTTGTTTTGGCGAATCCACCAGAGGCTGCTGTGTGCACTTTTTGAGATCTCAAATTTCTCTCGCGAGTGCCATTCTGGTTGGTTCTGTTTTAGTTCGGATCATATTCTCACTACAAGCAAACCGCTCCAGGGTTTGTTTGAAAACGTACCGAGACCACCTCTTCAAGGAGGTCTCGGTACGCTTTTTTGGTCCGCTTTTCGAGTGCGATTGCTACATTTACACCTGCCCAAATGAACCGCACCAAGAGGAAAAACAAACTCTAGTGCGATTCAACCGAACTAAATAAGGCAGGTGTGAAAGCACCCTTACACTTTTTTAATGCACCATTAATACTGAAAAGTACAGAAATTTTGGAGCACAATATGCTGCTTTACGCCCATGCATATTTTAACAAGACAATGCAAAATCATGTTCTACACACATTACAAAGTTCTGGCTGTGGAGGAAGAGGTTGCAAGTACTTGACTGGCCTGTCTGCAGTCCCGACCTGTCTCTAATAGAGATTGTGAAGCGCATTTTGAAGCGCAAAATGTGACAATGAAGACTCTGTACTGTCGTCCACCTTAAGGCTTGTTTGCAGGAAGAATGGGCCAAAATTACACTAAAGCACTTCATCACATGGTGTCTTCAGTCCCTAAATGTCTTTTAAGTGTTGTGAAAAGGAATGGCAACATTACAAAGTGGCCAATGCTGTGTAGAAGAACCAAAATTGGAAAACGTGTTTATTTAACTTGTGTTTATTTAAATACAAGTCAAAGTAAACTTAGAAATCACTACTTTCTTTTTTATTTGCATTTTCCAAACTGTCCCAAAATTTTTTGATTTGGGGCTGTAGAATGATCAAATAAAAATGAACACAAAAAATTAGATCAAAATGTTCAAATCTCTAATCACAGCCATAAACCTAACCTCGCAATTCGAACTGTTGTTCAATCGAAACTTGTATGTGAGACTCAGAGAATCTTCCTCTGTACTGCGGTTGACCTTCTTGTAAGAATCCACCCACCGGCCCAATGACGGAATCCAGTGTTGTGGTCGAAGGTATCTGCGTGTATGTCTTTTCGGACGCTTCTGGAAAAGTTGTTATTTCATTAAAATTTATTGACCAATTCAACCTCTGACTTTACGCATAATTTAATCTGACTCCAATTCTATTTTATTATCAATTCACCATTTCACGTTTAGCTGATCATATTTGCAGTTGTGATATAATTTAGAATTTGATATTTTCTTGGGTCTGATATTCTAATTGTACGTTCATTAGGGCCAATCGCCGCTCAGAGTTCCACGCCCCGGGTTGCGTCTCTTCTCACGGACAGAATGGAAGACACTCTGAAATTAGTCAGAGGATACGGGATGAATTAATATTTAATTAGGCTGGTTGTACAATACTAACTCGTGCCAAAAGAAAACATCTCACTTAATCAAGATCCGTAACTTGCTAGTCTCAGTGGTTATAGAATTAAAAAGATCTCCAAACTACGGGGGCGATCCTACATATAGTCTATGGGTCTAATAATTTCCATAATTATGCCGCCATAAAGGTAGCGAAAAGGCTCCACTTAATCTACTGGATACAATGAATTCAGAATACTCCAGAATTAATCAAAAGGGTTAACATTTATTTTGCCAGGCAGGTAAAAACATCATTTAAATTGAATCGAAAGGAATATAAACACAACTGATCAGCATAACATATAAACACAAGTACAAATACAAGGTTAAAAATAATTTGATAAAGTCAGCATACCTGGCAATATGAGAGACACACAAAGGCTGTGCGGGAAGTCTGGCTACAGAAGCTTCCCCAAGTAGTTTCCCAAGACTCCTTAAATACCCATTAACATCTTATGACACAGTCATGAATATTTAGCACCCAAATATTTGACTAGGCTTTCAGAGTTAATTAACTACCAAAAATCACATATTTGTTTGGGGTGAAAAAGTTTATCCAGAGATCTTTATTAGGGGTTGTCATCCCTAGGAGAGAAAAACCATTTACCAGTTTATCTTTTAATTAACATCTGTGAACCCAGGAATGTCCTTTGTTCTCGGAGTTAATTAACTACAAAGGTTTATCAATGAGTTTGGGTAAATAGTGCAAAAAGAGTTCACCAGTTTATCTTTTCATTAACATCTGTAAACACAAGAATGGTCTCTGGGTTAACTCCCGACGAAGGTTTATCAATTTGTTTGGGGTAAATAAAGTTGAAAGAGTTCACCAGTTTACCAACCACACCTGAATGATTATAATTAAAAAACAACACCAGTAGGGGAGAGGGAGGGGGTGAGAAGGATGCTCTGAGGGTGTCCTCGTGTCTCCTTGCCCAGATTCCAGAGTTTTTATGACTTTATTGCAAGAGATGTTTGTTTGATTAAAATCCAGTAAAATCCAGTCTTACATTCTCTTGTCTCTTCCTCTGATCAAGAATACCACAGCCTCCAGAAGGTGAAGGGAAACCGCACAGATTCATCTCCACCCACAGTTTTTTCCCAGTCCAGCTCACACTGTGACTGAGAGGTCGGCTTTAATCACCAGAGGGCACTTACCGCAGGGCCGGGCCAAAAGTCACAGCAGAAGGCTAAACAACAGTTGTTGTCGCAGGGGGCAATGAAAGCGAGATGCCTAAATAAATTAACGGCAGAGAAGAGGGTTGTTGAAGCGACTCGTGGTCTGTAATAAAGCATGCAGGCTAGAAGGCTGAGGGTTGGTCGTAGATCTGCGGGGTAAGTGGATGCGCCTCAGATTTACAGGACGGGCGAGTTCATTGCACATGCAGCGCGTGTAGCGGTGCAGTGAAGGGTGGAGGGGAGAGACGCATAAATCAGAGGCACGGCGTGGAGGCCGAGGATGGGGAAGAGCGCAGTCACCTATCTTACGTAAACACCACACTCTCAGAACGCACAGAGAGAGCACAATATATTGGAGCCTCTCAACCTTTTTTCCCCTATATGACTTATATGGTCATATAATTAAAGTCAGCATGAAACAGAAGTTAAGGTTTGGCCTTTTTTCCCTCTGTCGTGAGGTCCAGTAAGTAAAAATCATTTGCCCTCCTGTGATTTTGTTTTCTTCTTTTTTTTTAAATATTATCAACCTGAGGGTGACTAAATATATGGGCCACTGAGTTATTCAAAAAATAATGCACATCTGATTTGGTAGTAGTGCATTATTTTCTAATAATTTACCAGACCAGAGTCAATTACTATGCTTATACCAGGGGTCACCAATCTCGTTCCTGGAGGTCTGGTGGCCTGCAGGGTTTAGCTCCAACTTGCCTCAACACACCTGCCTGGGTGTTTCACCTAGTAAGTGTAGTACCTAGTAAGACCTTGATTAGCTTGTTCAGGTGTGTTTCACACTAGTTCAGCTCATTGTGAGCCTAGTTCACACTACAGGATTTTAAGCATCGGCAGATCGCTGTGCAGTTCACACTACATTACTTGATTTTGTGTCTTGTAATTACTGTGGTGTTCACACTACGCAACACTACATAATGATCCACATAAGGGGAGTCACACACTACATGATCTGACAACAACTTGTTCAGTCAAGCTACCAAACCACAGCCAAATTTTGAGGAAGGAGTCATCAGAAAAAAGCTGAATACTATTGGCTGCTTGTGTGCTGATTACATCACTGACAGCGTTTCAAGCTTTCAATGGAGCGTTTCAAAACATCAGTCAGCTGATGCATCAGCAGATCAATCACTCATCTGCAAAGTTCAAGTGGAAAGACACACAGAGAGTTTTTAATTTTTGTAATTTTATAACTCTTTGAAATAAAACTAACATATCTATAACACCCTGACGGTTTCTAAATGTCTGTGTATGTAATGTCTTTCTAACATTGTTATTTTTTTAAATTACAAAACAGTAAAGAACTGAGCATGTCTACCTTTAATTACTATATTGGTTAAAACGACTGCATGCATATCTGGTCTTTTCGCTGTGACTTTATATATGCATGCATTTTTTGCCTAGCAACTTCCTGCTAAAATAAACAAAACTTTCTGATAGCAAAAACATAAATTTACTTCAGATATATCTTTCAAAACAGTATAATCTGTGCCGCGAAATAGCTCCTGTTTGAAAGTGAAAATGAAAACGAGCCTCAGACCTTTGCATGTTCTAGTAACTACATATTTATAGGCTGTATTACCAAAAAAGATAATAGACAGACATTCAAAGCCTAATTTTATTATCGCAATAGAAGTTTTGAATGTAAATAGGATGTGAGAAATGTCAGAATGACCAGTATGGTAATTCTAATGTTACAGTTTCACTGTTATTATAGCCTACTCTCGTGTCCGTGTTAACACAGAATGAAGCGAGTGCATCGATGTCCATTCTGGCCAATCACAGACGTTTCTGTTCAGCTCCTGAACACACAGCTCTCTCATTGGCTGCAGCTCGTCACGACATCTGACCACACGTGGGGTCGAGTCGGCCTACTGCTCTGGAATATTTAGCATGCTAAATATTGGATTTCCGTCTGCGAGGTGTCGGCGACGCTTTAGCGAGCCTATTTGACGCTTTGTTCAGTAGTTCACACATAAAGACTGCCGTGCACGCGCAGCTTTTTCCCCGATCACAGCCCGATCTGTCGGCGAGCTCGTTAACTTCCAAATCGAGCTCAAATCAGGCTTAAAATCCTGTAGTCTGAACTAGGCATTAGGGTTGGAGCTAAAATCTGCAGGACACCGGACCTCCAGGAACAAGTTTGGTGATCCCTGGCTTATACTATGGTTAACACACCTAAAGACACAATTCAGATGTTGTGTTTCAAGATTTTAAGTTGGATATTTTTTCTTCGATTATAAAGGTTGGATATAGTTTGATTACACAGTAGTATAAAAATCTAGCTATGATAGTCTATAGCAGAATTAATAAAACTATAGTATGTCAAATATATTGACATTCCAGTACAGAAATTTTGTAAGCATTTGTTACATTTATTTTTACAGAAGGGAGGAGATGTACTGTCATATTCAATTGATTGTGATGCTTAAGACAATCAGCATAACTTGATCAGCATAACATTTACAATGTATTTATTCATTTTTACAGACAGCCTAACAAGTTCTGTAGCACATTATTTGGCCTTGCTGGCATTCAACCGCTCTAATGAGAAGGCCTAGCTTATGTATTACACTGCAACTTGTCAAACCCGGGCTTACATTCATATATCATCTCTGCCCTTATATCCAACTCAGATTTAGTTTTGTCATGCATCCACTGTATCAGAGATAAAATAAGCACCATCAATCTGTCTCCTACAGCATCATCCCAATTAGAGCACTGTAGATCGTTAATGGATAAACTAGAACTGTCCAAACAGGTAAACTCCTCCAAATCAACAAGGTCTACATTGTAGATAAGATGAGTTCACCTTTATTTCCAGGTCCAACACTATCTCATAGCAATTTGTAACTTTTTTTTGATTCAGTGGCTAATTTATATGAATTTGTACTCTCATTCGTACCTTTATAATACAATTTGCTTGTATGAATTCATAAGAATTAGCCACTTAACTGACAAAACGTAAAATAGCTAAGTTTCCTCATGAGATCAGGTTGCCAGGTCACACTGCCTACCGTTCAGCTCATATTTTATGCTCAACAGATGCTGCATATTAAAGTGAATGGATGGATCACATCTAAACTTATTATTGTCAGGACGAAATGTTTTTATATTTATTTATTTTTTGAAATGTACCATAAATAAGATTGATAGTAATCTTTCAAAACCCCACAAAAACAAGATTATGAACCTCTGATTTATGCTCATATTATGCACCAGTTAATTCTGATTGGCAAGCTGTGCTCTAATAGTGATGACATTTAGAAAAACACCACTGGGATGTTTAATTGTTTGTGAAACTATTACACAGAGTGACTTATTGTTTGGGCTCTGATCCGTAAATTGAATTTAAATAAGGATGGATGTTACTGAGCTTCAAAAAAAAAAAAACTAAAGTAAAAAAAAAAGTACAATAAAGATATTATAAAAGTAACTTACTTTATACTTTTATGATACATTTTGCTGTACCTATCCTTAAAGAGCCCCTATTATGGGTTTTTGAAAATGACCTTCCATGCAGTGTGTAACACAGCTAAAAGTAAAATATTCAGCTAAGGCTTAAATCTGAAAGTGTGCCGTGTTTAAAACTATTGACTCATCTATAAAAGAGTCGACTCAGAGTGGTTCAAATGAATCGTTGGTGTAATGGATCTTTAGCTGTGTTGATGTGACGTTGATACAGAACTCAAGCCCCGCCCATTTGTTGCACACACAGACCAGGGAAAATTGAATCCCCGCCCACAAACACTGTAGCAGATTCCGGTTGAATCATTTCGCAAAGACGGTGTGCTCTGAAGTGTGATGAGGCTGTGAAGAGTCAGTGGTTGAATTTTATTTTTGCAAAAATACGTCAGCATTATAGCCTCAGTCTTGTGCTGTGTTCCTGTCATATTTATGATGAGTGCTTCAGCAATCTACACGCTTACAACGGGGGATTCATCGGCCGTTTGTTAAATGAAGGATCAGAAAAGACTATTTGGGACTTTGTCAGAGCTTGACAGGAAATGTACAGTACACAGTTCATGGATCAGTTCCTTCCTCCATTTCACAAGTGTAAATAACTTAAGTACGATTAAAATGGTCGCCTCCTTGTTTTCTCTAGTTTGCAAATCATGTATTTAATTGTGTTTGGTTACTTATAACCGCTCCACACGGCTTGTACTTTATCTGGTTAACTCTTTATATTCTCATATCGTGTTTAAAAACAACGTTGAAAATGTGACGCGTGCCAATTTGTTTACCGATTTAAATGCGTTTGTGAGCTCGCGATCCACTGCCGTTTGTCGTTGCTATGGCCACCGTCAGCTGTTCCTACACACATGCGGCGGTCAGGTTTCAAAATAGTTCAGCTTTTGCCACTGTGTGGATTAATACTGAATGTGTGTCATGGTTAAGAATAGAGCAATATGCTGGTGTTTAACTGGATTGGGCTCACACATACACTCCGCACTCTGACTACTTTAGAATTGTTGATAAGCCGTGGTGGGCATTTCTCTCCGTCTCACACTGAACGCAGTCGACCAATTGCAATAGACTGGGTCATCGGACCAATCAGTGCAGATAAACATCGCGCTAAGGAGGGGTTTGAGAACAAATTGCTGGGATTGCTTTTTAAAACACTATTAGTTGGGTTTAGGGTAGTGGGTGGGTGCTGGTCAATCTGTACTTTTAAAATCAATATCAGTTGGGTTTAGGGAAGGAGGAGGGTGGGGGGATCAGTCGGTTAGTCAGTCAGTGAGTCAGTCGACACCGGACTTTGGTCGAGCAGATGCGAATGGCACTTGCGAGAGAAATTTGAGATCTCAAAACGTATAAACAACACCCTCTGGTGGATTCACCAAAAACTGCAAAAAAAAAAAAAAAAAAAAAAAACAGCTCCTGAGACATATTTGGTGCTCTCTAGAAATGTATATAGGGGTTGTAATCAGAATGAGCCTAGGTTGCCGGAAAGTTCTTTTTTATATGCTTTGTTATAACCTTTTGACAGTAAATAGTAGTTATGGAAGTAGTTATGGTGTGGTACCTTTTCAAAAGAAACACATTTGTACCTTACGGGTACCCACTGGTACTTTAAAAGGAACAAATTTGTTCAAGTACAAAAGTGTACCCTAAAGTACACATTTGTACTTTGTTTAGCTATTTAATATGTACCTTTAAGGTACAAAAGTGGACCTGTTAGGTACAAAAGTGTACCTTTTAAAAAAAGTACCACCCCAGTGACAGGTTTTGTCACTATTTCTGAGAGAAACCCAAACACAAAAGCTGATGGTTGATATGAAAATATATGTATGTATCACTTGAGGCATCTTTTAAGATGAAAAGCACTGCAATTTGACTCTTTTCCCATTTCTGATAACTCATGGCATAAAATGATCATAAATCTCCTTTGATAAGCAAGCATTAGACAGAGAGACTGATAAATAGGAACAATGAATAGTCTTGCAGATTGTCTCTCTCAGATTGTCACAGATATTATCAGGAATTTAAAAGACATCTTCCATACTATTTCTTTGCTTTCCAAGGTCACGTCAACATAAAGAGACTCATTTTGGACTTGCTAAAGTTTAAAACGCTCAAATATCTGGCTGTGCCTCTCTGAAAATGACAGGTGCATGTTGACAATTCTTTTAAAGAAATTATGACTTAACAAATGTTCACCAGACAGTCACTGATTAGAAGAGTCTTTAGTCAATCTGCAGTTACAAAGTCTAACGTTAGCATTGATGAAGAATTGCAGAAGGTTTAAGACTTACAGTTTTAATTATGAACCCAGCTGTCTGCAGCAGATGTTTTCCAAACCAGTAGTTTTCAAACTTTGCATAGCTTAGCAGGAACAATAAAAAGGCAAATTTTATTAAAATAGTTTCAAGGTAATTGTTATCTATTTGTTATGATGTAAATCTCTATGCAGTGGTGGACGGAAGGTATTTTGCCTTCCATTCAACCTTTTTGTAATGATCTGTACTTCATCTAAGTATATTTATTTGATGCATTCCAAAACTAAATATTTAACTGGATCTTGTGAATTAATCTGTAAAATCAGTCCACTGAACAAATAATTGGTGAGTTGGACATGTGCGATTACATCTGTCTTACAGTCAACATCTTATTGATTTAAATGATCCATTTAGAGGGAATTTCCAGTTAATGATCCACAGAATTTACATAACGATTTAAAAACTGGAGATCCTCTCAGTTTAAGTGCCCATGACTAATAACCAAAATGGTAACACTTCACTTAAAGGAGGAAACAAAGATGTTAAATTGTAACCAATGAATCAAAGATTCTGCTTAGTAGGCCAATCACTTTGAGTGAAAAAGGACCAATGACAATTTGTAATAGTGTAACCCAGGGTACTGCAGTCCATTATAGTCAAGTGATGCGATTTCGCAAGTCAGAGTTCACCAAGCTTGAACTTTGCACCACAGCGACCTGCAAAACTTGACGCATGACCTTGCGTTTCCAGACTGACGCATTCGCGTGCGTATGAATGGAAGTCTATGGGGAAAAAAGTCCAGTGTGACCGCAGCTTAACTGAAGTATATGTAAACAAATTTTATTTGTGTTTTGTAATTGTCACATCCCCGGCTCGTTCCCTCAACTCCAATCATCGCTCTCTTTCTCCTGCCACCTCTCATCACACCCGAGCACTCTCACCTGAATTCTAATAAGACCACAGCCATATCACCCTGCAGCCCAAGACCGGTTATTTACTGAAGTTAAGCAGGGCTGAGCCTGGTCAGTGCCTGGATGGGAGACCACATGGGAAAAACTAGGTTGCTATTGGAAGTGGTTTTAGTGAGGCCAGCAGGGGCGCTCAACCTGCGGTCTGTGTGAGTCCTAATGCCCCAGTAAAAGTGAAGGGGACACTACACTATCAGTGGGCGCCGTCTTTCGGATGAGACGTTAAACCGAGGTCCTGACTCTCTGTGGTCATTAAAAATCCCATGGCATTTCTCGTAAAGAGTTAGGGGTGTAACCCCGGTGTCCTGGCCAAAGTCCCTCAATGGGCACTTACCCATCATGGCCTCCTAATCATCCCCATGCACCGGTTGGCTCTATCACTGTCTCTTCACTCCACCAATAGCTGATGTGTGGTGAGCGCACTGGTGCCGTTGTCCTATGGCTGCCGTCGCATCATCCAAGTGGATGCTACACACTGGTGGTGGTGTGGAGAGACTTCCCTCATGATTGTGAAGTGCTTTGGATGTATGGCCATACACAATAAATGCGCTATATAAATACACATTACATTACATTACACCTGCGCCAGCAATCACAGTCCCCCATAAAGCCTTCACGATTCCAGTCATTCATCGGCTGGAATTGATGTCAGATGGTTCACCTCACCTTCTCCCTGGCTCGCCTTCTTCAGTGGATGTTTCCCTTCTGCCTAAGGACGTTTCTCCTAAGCCTGTGGATGCACAAGCTGTGATTAAGGGAAGTGACTTTATACTCAGATGGTTGAATGAAGATCCTTGTTTACATTGTGAACAACACTCTATCCGTTCTCCATCCAAGAATATCACTTACCTGCTTCTCCTGTTGGTCAATCCACTGTGTGTTTGAATACATTGATGAAAAGAGATAACCATCCTTGTCTTCATTGTGTGACCATGACAGTAATAGTCACAATGTTATTAAAAAGAAAAAGAAGAACATTATATAACCATACAGTACGGAAAACGTAATTGCATCTATAAAAATATGAGTGGAAAATACTAGCTCCGCCTTCTGAAATGACATCATCAGCATGCGTTGAGAGAGAGCGCAGAATCACAACGTGAAAGGAGAGTGAAGCGAGAGAAAAGTGAACAGATGAAGCGAGCTCCCGGCCCGTGTCGTTTATAGCTGTAAGATTTGATAAATTAGAAGTAAGATCAACAGTTGAAACTTGATTTAGGCGCTGTTATATACTACTGTCCGTACTCAAACCGCCGATCGCGTTTGGATCAAAGACAGCAAACATCTAAAGCACAGATCTGATAAGACTGTTAAACAGATTTTTTTTTGCTTCTTAGAGATTCGTTTTGACTATTACAACTACTTTTCTCGGTTGTTTTTTTTTTCTCTGCTTTTGTTTTTTTTTCTGTTTGTTGATCCTGTTTCCTGACATTTGTAGAGTTCTAAATAATAATAATAATTAATAATAATTCCTTACATTTATATAGCGCTTCTCTGGGCACTCATTCACCACCAGTGTGCAGCATCCACCTGGATGATGCGACGGCAGCCATATTGACACACCAGATGATTGGTGGAGAGGAGACTGAGTGATGAAACCAATTATGATATGCGGAGGGTTAGGAGGCCATGATGGACAGAGCCAGTGGGCAGAATTGGCCAGGATGCCGGGGTTAAACCCCTACTCTTTTCCCAGGACATCCTGGGATTTTTAATGACCAGAGAGTCAGGACCTTGGTTAAACGTCTCATTCAAAAGACGGCGCTCACTGAGCAGTATAGAGTCCCCATCACTATACTGGGGTATTAGGACCCATACAGACCACAGGTTGTGTTTCATATATCATATCAGCATTATTTCTATACACATAGCAGGTACATACTGGGTCAAGGAAGAATGTAAAATGTATAGCAATTAAATATGCCTCCCACAAAACACCCAGCTGGATGCTACAGAGTCCAGACAGCCTAAAATAAGCGACACACACAGCACCAAGGCTGATGCGATCTCTCTCTCTCGCTCTCTCTCTTATCTGTTGGGAACACTATATTGTTAGACTGCCTGCTCCTGTTCAAATTACACCAGAGTTACCGACCGCTACCGCGTTTTATTCAGAAATTTATTCCCGCGCCGCAAGAAATCTGATTGGGTTCTGCGTGAATGCAGACCTCTACTCCGAATCACTATGACTGTCAGTGAATACACACACACACATTTATATATATATATATATTATAGGTGGGCATAGATTATTTTTTTTAATCTAGATTAATCTCGAAATTAATCTAGATTAATCTAGATTAAAATGACTCATTTGAATTCTGCCAAAAACATTCAGAATATGTGTGTTACCCAAATAATATGTCTTTGAAAACAGGTTTCTCAAGCCGGGTGTCGCATTAGACCAGGGGCTCATCTCCTGTTTCCAAAATGCATCACAAACTGCTTGAGAAACTGTTCTACTAATAATTGGTGAGGAAAATAAATGATGTTCAATAAGATGTACTTGTGTTTACTAACTGTTTATTCAGTTAAACATCAATGTTGAACTGTAGACCTACATAAGCTCCAAACTGCGATTTCTGATTACCTTAATCTAAAAAAAGTCTTAACTGAACTAAACAGAAAAGGAATTAAGAAGTTTGCAGATATTAGTGGCATTATTGAAGTAAACACCGCGGTCTTTAGGACCTTTCGCCATATTTTCCAACAACATCCACACGCGGCTGTCACTAAAGGACCGCACACACACATACTCAAACACACACATCGCGAAATGCGGATGTTTTTTTTCTTTCCATTTGGCGTGCGTTATTAAATTCCATAACTCTCTCACCAGTCCTTACTCCGTATTTGCGTCTAATACCCTAGTTTGTCACGAAGGAATGAATGAAATGTTCGTGAGTTAAAGTGAAACTGCTCAACTGCAGTTAGAGTCAGGCATCCTGCTGATTTGATTCAGAAGGGCAGATGGCTCAGCGGTCAGGTATACATCCGCGCTAATATATCAAGGTGAAAATCATCATTGCTTGCGTAAAATAGACCCAGCTCCCAACCCAACTTTGAGAATAGATTAACGGCGATATTTTTTTACGTTAACGCCGATAACGGCCCAGCACTAATATATATATATATATATATATATATTTACATCCACATTCATACGTATCTGCTTGGCAGTCACACTGCTGATTTTGACCGTTTGGTGTCGTTTTGTGAATGTATAATACGTAGGTTAGTACATGCTTTGTTCAGTCAGGTTAGTTTCTGTCAACTTTGCATATCGGACTGTTTGGCACCATTTTGTGACCGAATAATGTGCAGGTTAGTGTATACTCCATCAGCTGTTTTAGTTTCGTCAGCTTTACATTTAATTAAAGAATTAATAAACTATTATGGCTCAGAACAAAGTTTTGTGTCTAATCTTTATGTTTTGTGACAAGTAATCATGTAATAAGGGCGACGCGGTGGTGCAGTGGGTAGCACAATTGCCTCACAGCAAGAAGATCGCTGGTTTGAGCCTCAGCTGGGTCAGTTGGCATTTCTGTGTGGAGTTTGCATGTTCTCCCCGTGTTTGCATGGGTTTCCTCTGGGTGCTCCAGTTTCCCCCACAAGTCCATAGACGTGCTATAGGTGAATTGGGTAAGCTAAATTATCTGTAGTGTATGTGTGTGAATGAGTGTGTATGGATGTTTCCCAGTGATGGGTTGCAGTTGGAAGGGCATCCGCTGTGTAAAACATGTGCTGGATACGTTAGCGATTAATGAAGGGACTAAGCTATGAATGATTAAATGTGGATTAAAGTACATCAAGAACAGTTGTTTCTCAGAATAAAGCCCTTCAGTTTTATACAAAAGCCTTTAGCTTCACGTTGAGCTGCATTATGCGATAAAGTCCTGATTGTACTTTATCTCTAACATAACTTTCATCATAAGGCTAATAATAACCAATATACAGAGTTTATTTCTTCTTTTTTTGGACATTGATTCATTAGGTTTTACTCCTTAGTTTGTATGTGTATTTATTGTCCTGTTCTTTAGTCCTTGTTTGACAGTTCTTGTTGTATTTTCATACCCTCCTTCTTCTGTGTTCTTGTTCTCCTAAACAGATGTGTTGAGTTATTACTTTTCCTTGGTTTCTGAATTAAAGTACTCTGCAAACTTTTGATAAGCTCTCTCTCTTCTTGCTTTTTTTGGGTGCCACACTGACGCTTGGATTTTTCTGAAAGTGGTGCTTGTGCTGGAAAAAAGTCTTAACTGAATTTAAATGGTTTTGTGCATTGCAGAGCTACAACCATATTCAATTCTTAGGACGTGAAAACACAAAGGACGTTTCATCTTAACTTCAAGATGCCACTTTTATAAACAAGCACTCAGGGTGAAAAAAAAATCGAACCTGAAAATGGAACTTTCAATGAAAAAACCTGAAACAATGTTTTGAGTAAATAGACAGAGTCCAAAACACAATTCTCTAGCTGTCAGCTTGATAGTTCTCAGTCTGTTTTCGAGATTGAGCAACCAGCAAATTGAGAAACCAAATAAAAATCCTAAAAGATAACTTGATTAATTGTAATTGTTTCTCTCCTCACATATTGGTGAGCTAGAATTAGCTTTCTGCAAATGGATAGATTCTCTCTGGGTTTTAGTATGTATTTTGAATTAATTTTAACCTCCAAAATCACTTACAACTCATACCTCTGGCAAGCCTCAGGGAATAACTAACCTAACAAAGGCATTGTTTCAGTTTCTAAATTGCTCAAGTATAAATTGAGGAGAAAAAAATAGAACTTTCTTTGTCCTGATTATGTGAGCATCATTCTGAAATTTAGGACGGGGCCAATGAGCTATTAAGGTTGACCTAAATCAGGTGCTCTTGCATGTAGCGTGACAAAATACTGTTCTGCAGTACATGATGAGATTAAATGTTTTAACCCTGCTGGTATACTAAAGCATTATTGAGGTCATTTGTTAACACCATGTAGTGCCCCTTACAAAAAAGTAGTTTAGTGTGCTTAAGCTTTAACTAAGTTTGATTGGCAAAATATATATAAGGCCTTGTGGCCTAGTGGTTTGAATCAGACTTCTGATTCAAAGGTCGCCAGTTTGAGTCCTAACATAGACAGGGATTGTAAGTAGAGGATGTGCGTCATTGTTTGGTTCTAGATGGAAGCCCAAATGTCCCTGAGTAAGTCCTTGCTTTACAATCTAATAATTCCTACTAGTAAAATAATGTACTTATTGTGTAACTATGTTTTAACATTGTACTTGCATGGAATTACATCTGTACTTAATTTCTGTAATTACATCTTTTATTACACTGTTGACCATCCCTTACAATATCATTTACAGTATACAATTACAGTATCAATAATGAACCTGGGTTGTCCATATTGCATCATGGCCACCATTAAAGATTGATTTATGCTGTCCACAATGCAAGAAAAATTTTGTAGTATTTAGTATTTGAAGTTATAATTCTCCAAATGGCCACAGCATAAGATAATGTAAGACCCAGTCGTTTTCTGTTGCACTCAAACATTCAAACTGTAGACAAATTCTAATGTGTCACGATTCAGCAGTCATTCAGCAGTGAGGAAACTGCGGTGCTCAATCTAGACGGGTAATTACAGTCCGATGTTGAGGGACCACTGTCAGAGAATGAGCAGGGTGCCAGGATGCCTCTGTTTACTCTGCCAGAACACTGGCATTTACTGTAATTACAGCCCTGCCTTAGAAAACACTATGCAAAACATTACATCTCAAGCTCACAGTGTGCGGGGGGAGGACTCAGCTGAAGTTTGGGCATATCTCATTATTAACTTGTTAAGATTGGCTTTCTGGTCTAGTTTATATTGTATACACACACACACACACACACACACACACACACACACACACACACACACACATATATATATATATATATATATATATATATTGGTCCACCTTATATATTAGGTGGCCTTAACTACTTGTACTACAATACAAAAAAATAGGTATTTATTTTATTAAGTATGCATACATATGTATGTTGAAGTTTCTATTTAAGTGTACTTCACGTATTAAGTACACTAACATATGTAATATATTTGTAGGTGTACTTAGGACTAAATTGGCCCACTTTTTAGTACATTTAAAGTACAGTCTTAAAAGAAATGGTTTTATAACAACCCAGGCTCTTCATTGATACGTACCCCTGTATACATTTCTGGACAGTGTGAAATACGTCCTAGGAAATGCATTTTTTGGGTAACACTTTATTTTGATGGTCCATTTGAGTATTAGTAGACTGTCTACTTAATATCTGTTGATACTGACATTTAACAGTCCTTCAACAGACATTTAACTGACTATAAGAAACTTTGCAAGTACATGTCAACTTACGATAACCCCAACCTCAACCCTAACCCCAACCTAACAGTCTACTTATAATCTAATGAGAATTAGTTGCAATGTAACTTAAATTCAACAAACGGACCATCAAAATAAAGTGTGACCATTTTTTGTTTTCGCAAATCCACCAGAGCCCACTGTGTACGCTTTTTCAGATGTCAAATTTCTCTTGCTTGTGCCATTTGCAGTTGCTGTTCTCATGTAAATCCACCAGAGGCCAATGTCAACTGACTGACTAACTGACTGACTGATCCCCCACCCACCCCTTCCCTAAACCCAACCGATAGTGTTTTTTAAAAGCACCAATTGGCCTGATCACCCCATTCCCTAAACCCACCGACAGTGTTTTCAAAAGCAATCCAGAAAAAGAAAAGTCCTCATCTGACTTCTAGCACGTTTTCAGATTTTACCACATTCTCACCCTGTTATTTACTTGTTTATTTTATCTTTTGGCTTCTGTATTAGTCTTACCTGCTTTCTGGAACTGTTCTTCACTGGACTCAAACCCTGTCGTCCCAGTCAACTCCTCTCTGCGTCTCAAGTCTTGTATCAAGTCATACCGTCCCATAGCGTATGTAAGAAATTAAGAAGTTAATGCTGACTCGCAGGGGGAGTATCACAATGGAGTGTCAGTCAAAACACTTGAAACAAGATCCATTTTGTTGGATTTTATTCACCAATGCCAGTACATCACACTTCACATGTAGTATCAAACTGGTTTCTAAATCATAAATACATAAAGACAGACCAACCAAATAAATCAAACTGCATATACAAACAATACTTCATAAACAAACATAAAACATAACACACGGTTGAACGCAGTCACAACAACATATGAGGAGTCCAGAGCAGTGAAAGGCCAGTGCATACTGCCACTCTGAAGCTTCACTATTTTAAAGGGGCTGATGATTGGAGTGATGAGGTACAGCTGTGCACAATCTAGTAGGCCTCCAACGCGTGCATCAAAGAGGTTCAAGAAACAGTGGGCAGGGCTTCAGGGAGCATGTCACAAAGATTTCCTACAGCGTACGTTTTAAAGATGAAATGCAGCCATACGTAGCTCTGGCTACATAATCTGTGCTCTCCAGAAATGTATGCGGGGTACGTTTTCACAATGAGCCTGTGTTGTTTTACATAGAACCAGTTCTACCAGACAAGACTTCTCAAACTTCCGCATCGTCACCTGAGTACAGCGAAACAGATTGTTTAGATGGGCTTATATATAGCTTGCTTGGTTGTTATAGGCCGACGAGATAATTATTATGAATGACGTGACATCTCAGTCTTCCTGGCAGAACTATCGCTAAAGCTTTTATTTCTACCAGACAAGACTTCTCAGGAGGCAGATAAACATTTATTGTGAATTTGTTTGCATAAGTTTGAGTTCGTTACGATCCTTTCATGAAGTCCTTTGGCGTAAGCCTCGTCTATGGTACGGAATACTGGATGAGCTGGCAGATCCTGCCTGAAGATGAAGGCAGGGCGAAGCCAACCCCAAAAGACAAAACTTAGGGTTCAGTTTTGTAGCAATCCTAAAACAGAGAATGACACGCACATGAGATGGCTTATATTGTATATTAATGCAAATCGCGTAAAGCAAAATGGAGATTAAATAGTGCCCTGATGGGCAGTGAGGTATACAAGAGATCCAGCATGAAGATAAAACGAAGCACACAATTGGGCTAAATTATGGTAGAAAGCCCTAGTGGAGATGCAGAGCTAAGAGCATGCCCCAACAGGCCGAAGAGACTGAGAGCGTGCCCCGACGGGCCGAAGAGACTGAGAGCGTGCCCCCGACGGGCCGAAGAGACTGAGAGCGTGCCCCGACGGGCCGAAGAGACTGAGAGCGTGCCCCGACGGGCCGAAGAGACTGAGACCGTGCCCCGACGGGCCGAAGAGACTGAGAGCGTGCCCCCACGGGCCGAAGAGACTGAGAGCGTGCCCCCACGGGCCGAAGAGACTGAGCGTGCCCCGATGGGCCAAAGCTATAGAGCGTGCCCCGATGGGCCAAAGAGACAGAGACCGTGCCCCGACGGGCAGAGTAGAGCAGAAGAGAGAAGTTTTCCCTGCGGGCTTGCTGAGCAAGACGGAGCCCCGGCAGGCACGCTGTGCTAGACGGAGCCCCTGCATGCTAGCGGTGTGAGACAGAGCTTCGGCGGGCTTGCTGTGCTAGACGGAGCCTCTGCGGGCTGGCTGTGCTAGACGGAGCCCCTGCGGGCTGGCTGTGCTAGACGGAGCCCCTGCGGGCTGGCTGTGCTAGACGGAGCCCCTGCGGGCTGGCTGTTCGAGACGGAGCCCCTGCGGGCTGGCTGTTCGAGACGGAGCCCCTGCGGGCTGACTGTTCGAGACGGAGCCCCTGCGGGCTGGCTGTTCGAGACGGAGCCCCTGCGGGCTGGCTGTTCGAGACGGAGCCCCTGCGGGCTGGCTGTTCGAGACGGAGCCCCGGCGGGCTGGCTGTGCGAGACGGAACCCCGGCGGGCTGGCTGTGCGAGACGGAGCCCCGGCGGGCTGGCTGAGCGAGACGGAGCCCCGGCGGGCTGGCTGTGCTAGACGGAGCCCCTGCGGGCTGGCTGTGCGAGACGGAGCCCCGGCGGGCTGGCTGTGCGAGACAGAGCCCCGGCGGGCTGGCTGTGCGAGACGGAGGCCCTGCGGGCTGGCTGTTCGAGACGGAGCCCCGACGGGCTGGCTGTGCGAGACGGAGCCCCGGCGGGCTGGCTGTGCGAGACGGAGCCCCGGCGGGCTGGCTGTGCGAGACGGAGCCCCGGCGGGCTGGCTGTGCGAGACGGAGCCCCGATGGGCTGGCTGTGCTAGACGGAGCCCCGGCGGGCTGGCTGTGCTAGACGGAGCCCCGGCGGGCTGGCTGTGCTAGATGGAGCCCCGGCGGGTTGGCTGTGCTAGACGGAGCCCTGGCAAAATTGCAGCGTAAAGCAGACCCTGCATTTCCGTCTGACGCATTCGCGTACGTATGAATGGAAGTCTATGGGGAGAAAAGTCTAGTGTGAGCCCTGGCGGGCTTGCTGTGCGAGACGGAGCCCCGGTGGGCTTGCGGTGCGAGACGGAACCACGGCGGGCTTGCGGTGCGAGACGGAGCCCCGGCGGGCTTGCGGTGCGAGACGGAGCCCCGGCGGGCTGGCTGTGCTAGACGGAGCCCCGGCGGGCTGGCTGTGCTAGATGGAGCCCCGGCGGGTTGGCTGTGCTAGACGGAGCCCTGGCAAAATTGCAGCGTAAAGCAGACCCTGCATTTCCGTCTGACGCATTCGCGTACGTATGAATGGAAGTCTATGGGGAGAAAAGTCTAGTGTGAGCCCTGGCGGGCTTGCTGTGCGAGACGGAGCCCCGGTGGGCTTGCGGTGCGAGACGGAACCCCGGCGGGCTTGCGGTGCGAGACGGAACCCCGGCGGGCTTGCGGTGCGAGACGGAGCCCCGGCGGGCTTGCTGTGCGAGACGGAGCCCCGGCGGGCTTGCTGTGCGAGACGGAGCCCCGGCGGGCTTGCTGTGCGAGACGGAGCCCCGGCGGGCAGCTAGGCTAGATCAAGGTTACCTTGTATGAAACCCGTGAAGTGGGCAATCCGTTATGATTTACTACAATTAATGTCTAGCTTTTTAGAAAATTGGAGTACATCCCCTAAATTATGATTAGGTCCTGTCGAAGGATGATGACAGGCAGAGTCTACCCCCAAAAATAAAATACCCAACAGTTAAGATTTTCCTTGTTGGAATTTCTTACATAGTCGATAAATTGTTGCGAAGGCCTGTCCATGTGATGACTGAGTGTTACTGACAGTTGTTCTAATGCTAATGTTCTTTATATTAGGGATGTGCACGATTATTCAATTAATCGAACCCATCAGCATGAAAACGATGATCGATTGGCTCTAAAATTAAATTACTTTCAATCTTTCTGATTGGTTATGCTGGTATTTGGGCGGTAGTTTGATATTTGATTGGTCATGGCTGCAGAGAGTTGCGGTCTAGAGGCGAGACCTGAGCGCAGTTCGAGTATAGGGGGTCACAAAGCAAAAGCGCCGTGTTGCGCCAGGCAGTGCCACGCAGCGCATTTCTGAATTCTAAACGTAGGTTTCCATCAGGGTACACGGCGGTGCCCAGCACGATTGAGGACACTATTCATATTTCTGCCGCAACGCAGAACGGCATCTGAATAGTTTCATTTTAAATACAGTGCGAATGTGCACGTCTTGTGTGTGATACTTTCAGCTGTCATGTGCGCGCCGTGTCTTGACACTCTTTTCGGCGAGGACTAGCCTACGGCATGAGTAATGTTTCATCGGATGACACCAAAATCGAAAGCTACTTCAGGGAGCCATGCGTCTCTCTAAACCCAGATCCTTTATTGTGGTGCCAAATAAATGAGTCTCAATATGCAAGGCTAAGCACCCTTGCCCAGTGGTACCTGGCTGTTCCTGCAACTTCTGTGCCTGCCGAGCGCGTTTTTTCCCACCGCAGGTCTAATTGTAAATAAATTTTGCACTCGGCTTTCATTGGAGTATGTAGACCGACTGAAAATATGTAGTGCTTTCTGATGTTAAGTTTTATTAGCTATGCATGGTAAGATATTCAGGCTGTTTTTGCTTTAAGTTTAAACAACCTGAATAAGGCACGAACGTTCAGAACATGACATATTTCAACGTGCGGGAACCGTGTAGAAAAGACGTGCGATTCACGGCCAGATGACGCAAAACATCGGTAGGATTTTCATTATGGAACTACTTTTCAACCATGACACGACGTGATGGAGGAACGTGTTTTTTTTTTTTTCGATAATCGGACGTCCAAATGTTTGCTGGGTATTAAGGCTACATTCCAAAATGAGGACAGACTCAGACAGACCATGCGGCGCCAAGCATCCACCGTTCCGAACAGGCCCCAGCGCAAGTGAAGACCGGGCGGGGTGCAGGCAGAGCGCGCGCGACGTGCGCGCGCCGAAGAGCAAGGAGGGACGCGGCGGAGAGAGGCGCGCAACGCGCTCGAGGAGCGGGAGACACATGATGAGGAAAAACGATCCGGCACAGCTCAAAACCGCATGGCAAACGAACCACCCGGGACTAGAACAAAACAGGTCACAAACAATGTTCGCACATCAAATGAAACACCAAGTAGGCCTGAACCCAAAATCGCAACGACGAAATGGGCCACTCACAGCGCCCGCTCAATGGCCAAAGTTACATTTCCCCCTGCTGAACTAGCCCAACCAGGTTGAGGCAAAACATCCACTACTCCCAGCGGCCGACTGCGGCACAGGCGACGGGAGCCCGACTCAAATACCCCCAGTTCTGCAACGAAACTGAAAAAATATAAACATGAAACAACATTAAGCCAAAATGAAATCCTATTTGATTTTCCTCCTGGGGTCCGGGCCTGACCCTCTGACATATATAGTCGATGACACCTGTTATACATGAAGTCAGTTAAATTAATCAAATTATGTTTACGTGACGTAAAGTTAAATTGTGATACCAAAATTGCATTATCGAACAGTTATGTCCATGTACATGCGCTACTAAATAGGGTCACATTAAGTGCAGAAGAAATGCAGCAATAAACCACAATTAAAGAGACCACGATAGACCTAGCTATATGGAAGAAACCGATGAGGCATAGAAACTGGTAAGTCAAGAAGTCATGTAACACGAAGTGCTTAAAATCCGACTGGACCACCACCAGTAGCTGCAAAGACAACATAGGATGATTACATGAAATGGAAAGGAAACGTTTGAAATTTAAACTGTATATAGTGGACTTACGTGTTAGGCTGACTATGTACATGTATCAGTTTGGTTGATTGAAACAGCATATTTGCTCGAGGTGTGGATGTACTGGTCTCACGGTTCGGTTACTATTATCATGCCATAGATTTGGTTCAAGTGGATATTACTGTGCGACATGGTGCATTGACGATGCTTTCCATACACAAATATATTTTACTTCATAGCACAAGAAAAATGTATAAATGGATTATATTTATATACATTATTTGTAATACATGTTGTCCTTAATACAAACAGTCCAAACTGTACTTTAACAACTCGAGCATGTGCACAAAACAACATGAGCATTTATAGCAGATAAACGAAAGTGAATATAGTGCTCGCTTTATGAGCTCTACCGAGCGAATTCTTGCATCCATATGATTGGTCAGCGCTTAACAGAAAGGGCTGTGATTGGCTCAAACGCGCTGGCGCTGTAACCAATGAGAGACACTGATAAACTTCAGCGGCGATCACAGCTGATCCATGGTAAACACGAGCTCTGCAGACACTCTCGCTCGTGTGTCTGGATCCAGTATAGTTTCATCTTAATCGCAGTGAACCCAGTAAGCGGCTGTAACTTCCGTGACGGTGAATGACTGTCCAGAAAGCACTCACACGGTAAATGGTGCACAGTTTCTGTGTTTTAAGTTGCAGTGTTTTGAATGTCCGAGGTCGCCTCCTTTGCCATAGTATCGTACGACGACACAGTGCATATGAGATAAATGACATCAGTACACAAAAACAGTTATGATGAATTTGCTGAACGGATACCGAATAGTCCGCGTCTGCATTGCGGCTCTTATGGTGTGGCATTCGACTTGTTATATAATGTGAATTCCAGCTTGGAAAACATTTAGAATTAAGTAATTAAAAGCAATAGATATGTGCTCTTTCTGAAATTACGAGTTATGATTCAATGACTTCTATAATGACACAAGGGTTAGACTTACCTCATGCATGCTACGTATATGAGTAACGTATTTAAGGTAATAAATAATGGATGCAAGATCACCGAGATGAAAGGCTGATGAAGATGACTTAAAAATCCCGACGAAGATCTCATGATAATTCTGGAATCCAGCTCTGGGTTGTTTAAATGGTAACGTAGTAGGTTGCGTATGGTTATTGATGGATTTCAGCATTGTTAAATTCATATGTTTTGTGCGAGACGGAACCCCGGCGGGCTGGCTGTGCGAGACGGAACCCCGGCGGGCTGGCTGAGCGAGACGGAGCCCCGGCGGGCTGTACGTTAAGTAGATTTTGCGAATAGGAGCTAGAAGTGCTAAAAGCTAGTAACATTATGCAAGGACATTTAAAAACGTACGATCGGCGGATCGACGAGTAATGAAAGCGGAATCAATCAATAGCGAAAATAGCGTGATTTGACGAAGCTGTAAACCTTGAACCGAACACTGACTGAGGAATACGCAAACTCATAAGACATAAACAAACGCCGGGCAGTCCAACTTCCGCAACGTGACCGAAACTTCCGCATCGTCACCTGAGTACAGCGAAACAGATTGTTTAGATGGGCTTATATATAGCTTGCTTGGTTGTTATAGGCCGACGAGATAATTATTATGAATGACGTGACATCTCAGTCTTCCTGGCAGAACTATCGCTAAAGCTTTTATATATTAGTCTATCAAGCGCTTCATATATGGAACTCCAAAAAGGTTCTATATTAACTTTAAGAGACCACTCTAAGACCATTTTAAGGTTCATTAAATAAAACCCTAAATGTTTCTTTAATTTAAGTTAGATGGTGCTATTTAGTGGGTTCTTTTTTATTAAAAATTAATTATTATTGAACAATAAAATAAAATCAATCCAAAATTGAAAAAACTAATCCATATTTAAAGTTGCACATTTGCATACTCTGTATTAGATGGCAAATCAGCCTTTAAACATTCATTCATTAATTAATTTTTCTTCGACTGGAAACATCCATACACACTCAATGACACACTCACACGCTATAGCCCATTTTGTTTACCAAATTCACCTTTAGCACATGTTTTTGGACTGTGGGGGAAACCGGAGCACCCGGAGGAAACCCACGCCAACACAGGAAGAACATGCAAACTCCACACAAAAATACCAACTGGCCCAGCCAGGACTCGAACCAGCAACCTTCTGCTGTGAGGCGACAGTGCTAACCACTGAGCCACCGTGCCGCCACTTACCTATAAACATTTTACATTTAATATTTAATTAGTAAACTTAATTAACAGCTTAATTGCATTCAACAATCTAATTGTAATGATTGTACTTTTTAATTTGTTCACTTTTAGGTGTACTGCATATGCAACAGTAGTAAACTTGGCCCCAGTTTATATAAGGTGGGCGTAACTACTATGTACTTGCATTAGAAAATAAATACAAGGTACTTACAGTGTAAATAATGTATTGCAAAACACTTCTGGTGCTCTGGAGGTGTGGTTCTGGCAGGGTTAGGGACAGGTTTAGTGGTATGGGTGGGTTTAAGGGTGGGTTAAGGTGTAAAAGATGGTCAACAGTGTAATTAAAAATGTAATTACAGAAATTAATGACAGATCTAATTACCTGCAGGTATTTAATAAGCCATAAGAACAATGTAAAAACATGTATTTACACAACAAGTACATTTTAACAAATGATTAATGTGAGTGTAAGTACAGTACATACAGTATTACACTAGGAGCATTTGTTGAACCCATGTTATCTATTGTTACTACGCAGGTGGCGAAAATAATGTTACTGTCACTCAAAAGCTTTAAGACGTGAGGAAAGACGTTTATTTTCACTCAGGGAGCAAGAGAAGAATTTAATTTACTTCCACAGGTACAACATTAATGCTTCTGAAGCCACTTGACCAAAACAATGTGTTGTAAAAGGCAAAATTCAAATCAACTCATCTCGCTTGAGAATCTGAGGAGAGGATAAACATATTGTTGAGCGCCCCACTGATATTGAAATTGTAAAGAGTTGAGAGAGATGTTGTCTGTGACACTTTGCTCCATGGCGCATTATAGCCTGCTGACAGCAGGGGGGTTTGCCACTGAGAAACAAGATTTTCAAGTGTGGCTGAAACCCTTATGGAGGAGGAAGCTGCTCAGAGTCTGACACACTGACTTGACTGAAATACCAAACAAGTAAGTAGGTCAAACTTAAAAAAAGAGGAAGAAAAAAGATATATGACAATGCACTCAATCCAAGTAAAAACATGTAGAACTGACCTATCACTTAGCAGGCACGTTGATGTCAAAACAATGTCAAAAAACCAATCAATTTTATGTCAGACTAACTTGATGTCAAAATGACATCCAATTGACGTTTAACATTGGCGTCAAAAATCAATTACAGGAGAGTCATTCATTACGGTAGTTTACATGCATTGTAGGGATACAATTCGTTTCGTATTGAATATAAAATATTGCTTCTTACCTATAAAGCTTTAAATAATCTAGCTTCTGTTTATCTAACCAACCTTCTGTCTCGCTATAATCCAACCCGCTCTTTAAGATCTCAAAACTCAGGGTTTCTGGTAGTACCTACAGTTGCAATCAGAATTATTCAACCCCCTGATTTATTAGCCCCCCTGTTTATTTTTTTCCCCAATTTCTGTTTAACGGAGGGAAATTTTTTCAACACATTTCTAAACATAATAGTTTTAATAACTCATCTCTAATATCTGATTTATTTCATCTTTGCCATGATGACAGTAAATAATATTTTACTAGATATTTTTCAAGACACTTCTATACAGCTTAAAGTGACATTTAAAGGCTTAACTAGGTTAATTAGGTTAGGCAGGTTAGGGTAATTAGGCAAGTTATTGTATAATGATGGTTTGTTCTGTAGACTATTGAAAAAATATATAGCTTAAAGGGGCTAATAATTTTGACCTTAAAATGGCTTTTAAAAAATTAAAAACTGCTTTTATTCTAGCCGAAATAAAACAAATAAGATTTTCTCCAGAAGAAAAAATATTATCAGACATACTGTGAAAATTTCCTTGTTCTGTTAAACATCATTTGGGAAATATTTAAAAAAGAAAAAGAATTCAAAGGGGGTTCAATAATTCTGATTGCAACTGTAGAATAGCAAAGTCGAGTAAAGGAGGTCGAGCCTTCTCATTCATGGCTCCTAAACTTTGGAATAGCCTTCCTGATACAGTTTCTCAAGCAGTTTGTGATGCATTTTGGAAACAGGAGATGAGCCCCTGGTCTAATGTGCCACCTGGCTTGAGAAATCCGTTCTCAAAGACTTATTATTTGGGTAGCACACACATTCTGAATGCCTTCGGCAGAATTCAATAGAGCCATTTTAATCTAGATTAATTCCAAGATTAATCTAGATTTTAAAAAAATGAATCTATGCCCACATATAATATATATATGCACTTGTTTGTATTTCCATGCCTGTCATTATGAGTCATTCATTATGATAATCATTCATTCATCCAATTTGTTAAATATATATATATATATATATATTTAACAAATTTGTTGAATGAATGATTATCATAATGAATGACTTATAATGACAGGCATGGAAATACAAACAAGTGCACACTGCTTTTGTGGTCCTTAATCACCATTTTTAGAAAGCTGATCAGAGTTGAGGACCAGACCTTATATTGGTACAAGCCTTTTTTAAGTTAGTAGAATTTCACAGTAACAGGTTATTTCACCCTTCAAATGGTACTTTGGAATTAAATCAATCATGTAAGCTATATTAAAGTTTTGTTCCAAATTAAGTGCTCAAAACTGGCGACTTCAAAGAGACTGTCAAAAAAGAAAATGGCAGAAACATTTTACATGGTACTTAGTCTCCAGTGAGAAGCTAGTAGTTAGCTAAATGCTACTTGTGCAAGAATGATAACACAAAAAATGGCCACCAGCTACATAACTTCACTATAATTTACATTTAGCCATTTAGACGATGCTTTTGTCCAAAAGTATAGCAAAAAACAATACTTTTCTCTGCAAATACAAGTTGATTTTATGTTAATTTATGCTCAGTCCTCTTATTTTATCGAGTTTAAGAACTGTTATGCAATAAAATCTCAAATTGCTTGTACTTTGTTGATTCTGGCACCCAACAACACAACAGAATGACTATCTACAGTTTACTCTGTGCTGGTTTTTATTGCCACCTCCAGATTTCTTCTCAAGTTGTCTCCAGCTAATGCTGTGACATACAGTAAGAACTAAACTGGCCAATAAAATCTATTACAATAATAGGGAATGCAAAATTGCATCAAAATAAACTACAAATAAACCATGTGATCCTGGATCAACATTCATGTATATGCTGGAACATCATTCCTATTCAAAAATGTAATCCATACCCCTAAACCTAACCCTAAATTATTCCCAAAATCAGAGGAGATTATTGGTTGGATAACAACAATGTGAAAGCACATAACCCTAAAGCTGCGGTCACACTAGAGTTTGAGCTTGCGAAATTCTGTCGTACGGCGCTGCGAAAAGGGGCAGGATTAAACAAGATGATTAGACATTTGAAAAAGCGAGAGATTGCTCCATGTTTAAAATTTCTGTGCAGAGAGGTCATGTTTTGATCCTGGATTGGTCTCACGCAGTCAAGTGTTGCGATTTCGCAGGTCAGAGTTCACCAAGTTTGAACTTTGCACCGCAGCAACCTGCGAAATCTGACGCATGACCCTGCGTTTCCGGTCTGACGCATTCGCGTGCGTATGAATGGAAGTCTATGGAGGGAAAAGTCCAGTGTGACCGCGGCTTAACTGTGAACTTAACATCAACTGTTAACTTATCCCTTAAATCTGATTGGCTGATTAGAATGTTGAGCCAAGAAAGTAGGCTCGTTTAGGGTGTGCCTCGCCGCAGTAAGAGGAGGGCTCAAAAAATACATCAGAAGTCGGAATCTGTCTGTTTTGCCGCCTGGGAGCGTCACCAATGGTGGAGATCACGTTTGCTTTTTTTATGCGCGGACGAATGACCTCATGAAAAAATAAATTTATTATAGTGTATTTATATTAATAAATATTATAGTGTTTTTGAACATCTTTTTTTCAGTATTGGGTTATGTTTATAGTTGTTGTGATACCAGAGCAACTATAGAATTAAAATAGGCTATTTTTATAATATGGTTCAAAAACACTATAGTATTCCTATAAATTACTGTAGTATTTTTTAATGTGGGAGTGGATGCAATTGAAATATCTCTGTTTTTACAAAAAGATGGTCATAATCACGGAAGATGAACAGCTCTTTGCTTAAAAGGGTGTTTTAAAAATACAAATCTGTATATTCAACAGTGGTAAATGTTAAAAGAATGACAAAATAAACAGCTTATACAGCAAGAAAGCTTTCAAGAAATCTAATTTGGCTATATTATAATATTAAGTAGCTATAGCAAGATGCTTTTGAGTGACAGGTCATGACATGTTTGTTTGTTTATTTGTTTTGCTAGGAATGTCCCTAGAATGTGGCATGTTATTGAACAAGTGGTCCATTTCTATAGTCATTTCAGACTTTCTGTAGAGGGCATTAGAAGGTATAAAGAGAAATACAACTGAATTCTTAGCCCTCTTGTGAAGTTTAAAAAATGGTATTGCATCAAATATGTAAAAGTGCTGTTTAACAGATTTTGAACAGTTTTATAAACTAATTTCTACTAACTAATTTCTCTAGTCTTTGCTATGATGACAATATTATATATTTTACATAATATTTTACTAGTTTTTTGCAAGATACTATTATTCAGCCTAAAGTGCAATTTAAAGAGTTAACTACAGATTAATTATGTTAAAGAAAAATGAGGAAAGCCATTGGACAACAGTTGTTTGTTCTGTAGACATAAAGAAATTCTTAAGGGGCTTATTATTTTGACATGCTTATTAGGCCTATATAAACAGCTTTTACTCCAGCCAGACTAAAATAAACAGCCTAAGACTTTCTCCAGAATAAAAACTATTAGGCTGTAGGAAATACTGGGAAAATGTTCTTGGTCTATTAAACATAACTTTTGACTTCATATACTGTACATATGTGTGTGTGTTTTGTTTACTACACCCCTTTCACTTCTCAAATGAAACCACACAAACATGAGGCATAATGGCAAAACAGTCTGATTACCTTTGTATGTACGCATATATGTATGTATTGGATTGACTTTCATGGAATAACGTTGCATTAATATTACAATACAAAACTCACACAAACATACAAAAAAGTAAAAATGACAACAAACAGGACTTTAAACTAAGAGAGAAATAAAATACAGCACATGCACATCCTAATGATTTATTTGTAACATTTAGTTATACCAGATAGGTCACCTTATGTTTTTACAAAGGTGTGTTTTGTTTTTGTATGCAAGTAAATCTAAATAACCACATGTAATGCTCTTTATGTCTTTTTTTAAAATTATCAACAAAAATACAAAAAAGGTATACAACAACGCCAGGTATAAATCTTAGTAAAAACAAGATACAGAATAAAGTGTCATTTGTCAGTCTCATCCAATAAGCATTCAGCTGTGTTGTCAGCCAGTCGTTTCCCATCATGCTTTTTGTGAGTGCAGTCTTTGGAGAGCAACTGCAGCTGACTGCTCAATCCGAGGCTTACGCCTCGCAATCGCAAGAGTTTTTTGACGCACGTAAGTGTGACATCAGAGCGAGGCGGACGCAACTTGGACACATTTCTAACCGGCATGCATCTTGCGGTGATCACCGGTGATTGGTTCCAGATTTTGGCCATCTCAAATGAGCCTAGTGTCCTACTTGGTGAAATCACACTAACCCTCCATCTACATTCACTCTTTATTAGGTACACCTGTCCAACTGGGCATTAATGCAAATTTCTAATCAGCCAGCTAATCTAAAGGGAACAGTTAAAAAATATCACTCGTTACAACCGAGGAATGCAGAAGAGCATCTTTGAATGCACAACCCATCGAACCTTGAGGCGGATGTGCTACAGCAGCAGAAGACCATACCAGGTGCCACTCTTGTCAGCTAAGAACAGGAAACTGAGGCTACAATTCTCACAGGCTCACCAAAATTGGACAATAGAAGATTGGAAAAACGTTGCCTGGTCTCGATTTCTGTTGTAACATTCGGATGGTAGGGTCAAAATTTGGCATCAATAACATGAAAGTTTGGATCCATCCTGCCTTGTATCAACGGTTCAGGCTGCTGCTGGTGGTGTAATGTGTGAGGGATATTTTCTTGGCACACTTTGGGCACATTAGTACCAATTGAGCATTGTGTCAATGTCACAGTCTTCCTGAGTATTGTTGCTGATCATGTCCTTCCCTTTATGGCCACAGTTTACCCATCTTCTGATGGCTGCTTCCAGCAGGACAACGCATGTTTCTTGAAAATGACAATGAGTTCACTGTACTCAATTGGCCTCCACAGTTACCAGATCTTAATCTAATAGAGCATCTTTGGGATATGATGGAACAGGAGATTCGCCTCATGGATGTGCAGCTGACAAATCTCCAGCAACTGCATGATGCTATCATGTCAATATGGACCAAAACCACTGAGCAATATTTCCAGTACCTTGTTGAAACTATGCCACGAAGGATTAAGGCAGTTCTGAAGGCAAAAGGTGGTCCAACCCACTACTAGTAGTGTACCTAATAAAGGGGTCGGTGAGTGTATAGCTCTCCAGCCAAGTTCTAGAGAAAAAAAAAATAACTCTGTATATTACTTTCCATTCCATTATGTTCATAATTCACATAAGCAGGTCTACATGCACCACAGCTGGAAGTGCTTCATCCTCTGCTGATGATAACAAAGCACTTTGAGAGCATCTATGCCTTGCTCTTGCCTCAAATGTACCTGCGTGAAGAGGCTACAGTACAGACCAGGAAGAGAAACAGTGTGTAAGAGCCCTCAGTTCCAGCAGCTTGTGAAAGTCACCGTGTGAAGCCTCACTTAACTAGTGCAATGGGGGGTGGATTTTCCCTATGGTGGTTCATAAGTGGCATGGTGGGAAGTTTATTGCACCACTGTGAAAAATGCAGCTGGGCTTCCAGATTAAGCCCTAGGATTTTTCACGCAGCGCTCACAAACATGGTAAGCGTCATTTGCAGTGTCATGTCCCCATTACTGTTATTTTTTTTGGTCATGGCTGATGTTGCCCCATCTCTTTATGAAATCGTTCACAGCAGGGATTTATCTAATACAAAATAAAATCAGCCAAATATGAATCTCTACAGCACAGTTTTAGTTTGTTGTATGCTACAGTCCATCACAGTGGTGTGTCCAGTCCTGATCCTGGAGGGTCAATGTGCTGCAGGGTTTTGCTGCAAAGACCATTGCTTCATTCCAATTCGCAGACTATCCTTCCTAAATAGTATTTGAAAATAAAATTAGTATGTACCAAACCATAGTATATTGAAAAGAGTATGCCAAAGGTTTCTGGGTGGTGTACTATTTCCGATAAAATTTCGAAGTGTAGAACCGTCCATACTCTAACCGCTGATATCGCTGGTATACATTGTGCATTGGACGTGAATTTAATGAATACTACAAACGCTGGTAAAAACTGTATATGAACTACAAACATGGCGGAAGCACGAGACCAATCGTTGAGTAGAGAGGCTTCGGTAAAGATGTCTGTATGATTGTTATTTAATATCTTGCCAACTGGAACATTATTCAATCGCGTTTTCCATGTTATATTTCATCTGCAACAACAACATGAACTTATAAGTCGTGTTTGGACATTAACGTCTGAATGCATGATTATCCAAAGACCAGAAGAGATTTCTCTCTCAATTCTCTAAATTGTATGAATTCGTACGATCTAATTCATACAAATTAGTACGATTTGCTCATCACCCAATGACGGTTGGGGTTAGGTGCCACACCTCCTTTTTAAAACCGTACATTTTCGTACGACTGAACTCGTACGAATTTGTACGAATTAGCCACTAAACTGACAAAACGTAAAATACTTATGTTTCCTCATGAGATCAGGCTGGCACTGACGGCAAATGATTTAGCACCGCGAGAGTGAAGGTATTTCCCTTGTATAGTCAAACCGATCTGCTTTTCCTTTGTTTTAAATTTAACAGTTCAATTTGACCGTTTATTCTTTTCTTGTTCACAATCAGAGATATTTTAGTGACAGTTTCAGAACTTGTCTGAGTTTATTACGTCTGAGAGATTGCTGCAAATTCACAACACATCTATACTGATATACTGTATTCAAACAGCAATACGTTTAGTTAAACATTTAGTTTGACATGCATACATAAAGCGTAGTGCAAATATAAAGACCACTTTATTAACCATAGGCTGGTAAACAGAAACGTTTGGATGTGATGACGACATTAATATGCCAATTGACGTATGACGTAATCTAGCGACATTTAGCAACTTTTCGGGCAGAGCTTAGTGCCTTTTCATTGAAAACAGTAGGCAACAGTGGTTGAGTTGTAAGATCTGCTGTTTACAGGACTTTGGCCCAATAAGTAATACTTTTGTTTTGTCTGAATTTAAAAGAAGGAACTTGTTTGAGTTTCTTTTTAACACTGAGTAAAATAATCAACACTAAGATAAAATCTGAACACTAAAAGTAGTAATTTAACTCTACTCAGTGAGCATTATATATTCACCAGGATAGCGTTGAACTTAACTCTCACAGTGTTGAATTAACACTGTCAGTTTTACTGTGTAGGACTATTACCATAGACTGTAAAAGATATGGACGTAGTATCCGTGACGTCACCCATAGGTTTATGTAGAACCCAAAAGAAGCTACTAGAAGGCGTGGCCGACCGTCGCCATTTTGTTCGCGCGTCATCGCACCAATCCCGGGCATACCATACAAGGGCAAAGAGGCGGAGCGTGAGCGGATCTACAGACGCCCTGCTTAGACGGGCTTTCCTAAGGGAGAAACGCTTAATACTTCATCACCTGCGACTCGTTTGTGTTCTGACCACATGTGCTTAGTTGTACACTTTATCAATAAAGTGTTTAGACTTTTAAAACCAGTTTCATAAGCAACGTCATAAGTGCAATGCTTAGTGGCTCAATGCATTACACATTGAGCTACTAAGCATTGCGCTTATAATGTTTTTCAACAGGAGGAAAGTGTGAATTACTTCCAAACACTTCAGATATAGTCTGTGTTAGTAAATGCAAGGCTAATTATGAAGTCCAGGCAGAACACGGTATGACAATGCTTCAGATGACTGTTCTAGAGCCTACAGCTAAGAATCTGTCAGATTGTGGAGTGCATTACAGCTCTAAAGAACATTATAAATGATAAATGATCTTAAATAAAACAAATATATTCATAGAGATGGTATATAATTATATATTTCACTCACCTGGGAAATGGAGGCCACGTGAATGGCTTGTGAGCACAATTAAGTGCACACAGCATGCCATATCATCTGATAATTTTAGGAAATAATTCCAAAAGGCAACTGACTGTGTATAGTCACATAAAACAACACAAAAATACGATGAATATGCCGAGATCAGCAGCTAATCAGCCGTAATCAGCTGAGGTGAAGTGACGGCGGCCAGCGAGACCTAGCTGTCACTCAAGTGGCCACCCCCTTAATTATGCAGACTTAATATAACCTAATATAAAGGAAACAGATGAGTTATAAAAAAATTCACCCCCCTCACAGTTGTCACGAAGGGTAATAGTAGCTATATGAACCAAATTCGTTCTTTGTACCAGGCTGTAAACACCTTTTTTTTATGCTGTAAAGTTGGCCATTCTAACAGTGGGCTCAATAAAAATTTGCTTTATTATGGAGCCAGGACTTGCGGAATTTCGATGAATTGCAGTTTCAGTTACTTCCGTATTGGCTTCCCGAGGGAGAGCGGGAGGTTGCCTCTTGACTATTACAGACCATTCCACTCCACTGATCTGTTGTCACCTTATTTCTTGTCTGAACCGCAGTGCCAGGAAGCTGCAATGTATTTTTAAAAAGTGCCTTTACAAGACTACCAGACTAATCTTTCAAAAGCATGAAAATCAATGCCCTGCTTGCCCCCCTCTGCAGGAATTATGCAGCATCTCACGCTTTGCTTGGCGAGTACAGAGATCTGATCTAATATACCTTGACCCGCTAATGTTAGAGCAGCAAAAGTTCAAGGCTTTGCCAACATGGCATTTAATATGTGTTCAAGACAAATGGAGGCCCAAAGCAGTGCATTAACCTGATGGAAAGAGTGGCCTGGGTGATACAAATAAAATAAAAACATATTCAGCGTGATTTTGTATCATTAAAAAAATCGTAATAAACACTAACATATCTACATTGAGGGCTGCACGGTGGCGCAGTGGGTAGTACGTTTGCCTCACAGCAGGAAGGTCGCTGGTTCGAGCCTCGGCTGGGTCAGTTGGCGTTTCTGTGTGGAGTTTGTTCTCCCTGTGTTCGTGTGTGTTTCCTCCGGGTGCTCCGGTTTCCCCCACAAGTCCAAAGACATGTGGTATAGGTGAATTGGGTATGCTAAATTGTCCGTAGTGTATGAGTGTGAATGAGTGTGTATGGATGTTTCCCAGTGATGGGTTGCAGTTGGAAGGGCATCCGCTGCGTAAAACATATGCTGTATGAGTTGGTGGTTCATTCCGCTGTGGCAACCCAAGATTAAAAAAGGGACTGAGCCGAAAAGAAAATGAATGAATAACAGACATAGTAAAAGACAGACTTTCCACTTTTCCCTTTTAAACTTTCGTAACAAGACAATAAAACATTTATAAATAATAAAATAGTGATAAATAGCATGACTTAATAATAATAATAACAACAACAGTAGTACATATGAAGGAGTAACTAAAATAATAATAATAAATAAATAAAAACATGATTAAAGAAGGAAAATAAAGAAGAAAAGAAAAAAGAAAGGGGGAAAAAAGGTTGAAGGAGGTAATGTCAATGAATTGGATAATTACAATCAGTGGACAAACTTAGAAGGGAATGAAAGTGAGTTATGAGGGGTTGCCATTTATCATAAAAAGATCCATGACTGGCAAAGTGAGAACATCTGATTTTTTCTACCTTCAAAAGATTACATGGTGTCCACAAGCCACTCTGAAACACTTGGTGGTTTAGTAGATTTCCAAAGAAATAAGACCCGATGTCAAGCTAATGAAGAGGTAAAGGCAAGTATCTCTAACTGTTTACTTACTGCTGCATAAAGTATATGCTGGATAAGTTGGCGGTTCATTCCGCTGTGGCAACCTCTCATTAATAAAGGCATTAAGCTGAAAAGAAAATGAATGAATGAATAAAAACCTTCATTTGAACGCTTAATGTGTTATCTTTGACTAATATTTAAATTTATTTTATGATCTGAAAAGTGTGGCAAACTTGCAAAAAATAAGAAATCAGCAAGGGGGCAAACACTTTTTCACAACATGTATTATAAGAGTGGCAATAATTTTGACCACAACTGACTATATGGGGGAAAAATTCATACATTATTCATGGCCTATATAAAGGATTTTCCCAAATGTACTATAATAACATTCATGGATTTGTCTTATTTAAAGGGGACCTATTATGCAAAAATAACTTTTATAAAGGGTGTAAACAAAGTTGTGTGACAACAGCATATGGATATAAACAGCCACTACTGGAAAAAAAATATGAATTAAATTTTTTTGTAATCACACTTCATAAACACAGACTGCAGAAAAACTTTAATTGACTTTCTCACTTTTGGAAGTACCGCCCATTAGTGATGATATCTCCCTCATTAGCAAAAAACTGCCCTGAGTGAGAAGCAGTCGTCCGCCATTAGAGATTTCCCCTTACCTCCTGCAAGGTTATTATAGTTAACGAAAACGAATGAAAAAAAACGAAAACTAGAATTGAAAATCATTTTCGTCAACTGAAATAAAAATAAAAACGAGAGTTTTTAAAATAACTAGAACTGAAACTGTATAGCGTACATATAAAACTAGCTGAAACTAACTAAAATTATAGCAAAAACGTCCTCTGTTTTGTTGGCGCCAATAGCCTAGTGGTTAGTCCGTCGACACATAGCACCAAGGTGCTCGTGGCGACCCGAGTTCGATTCCCGGCTCGAGGTCCTTTGCTGATCCTTCCCCTATCTCTGCTCCCCACACTTTCCTGTCTGTCAATCTCCACTGTCCTGTCCATTAAAGGTGAAAACACCTAAAAAATAATTATTAAAAAAAAAAAAAAAAAGTCCTCTGTTTTCATCTTTGTAAATGTATTTAATACATAATCTTACTGTAAGATGTAAATCTATTTACTTCCTGCAGTCAGATGTTTGACCCGTACAGCGCCTCAGAGTCTGTAATCCTGCTGCCATTGGCCAGATCAAGCCGGTTCTCCTCCACTCATCCTTGCTGTTGCTCCCACAACAAAAACAATGAGTGGAGATAACAGCAGCACGTTGACAGCATTAAATACAGACTTAAAATTATTACTTTAACACATTTGTGCCCAATAATGGGTTTTAATTTTGTATTAGTGATCACGATCGCGAATGAATCGTTCTTTTAACCGGATCTTCTAAGTGAACCGATTGAACTAGTTTACCAAATCGAACTGAATCATTTGAAACGATTCGCGTCTCCAGTAAGCACTCTTATCCACAAACTAACTTTTTAACATAATACCCCACTTTGACTCGAAATAAACCAATATATACTGTTATTCAGCTATTAGAACAGTACACTGATTTGATCAGATTTGAGAAGCGGTGAACTAATAATACTGCGCATGCGTGATTTAGTAAACCGAATGCAAACAGTACATGACAGCGTGCTGTGACTGAACTAAACTTGAACAACTGCAGCGTGGGTAAACCGAGGGCTTAAATGAGAAGATCTGGCGAAACGTAAGTTTATTACATAACAGAAAGTCGTAATGGAACGTAAATAAGTGGATCATGCTTTAGTTGGGTTGCAAAACTTTTGGTATGTTGAGTCCTAACATTGGGAGGATTGTCAAAAAAGATCTAGTTCATGTTAAAGATCCGAATTTCCCATCACTACTGTGTATCTAACCTCAGAAGCAGCCTTGCACACATATTTTACTTAACACTGCTGTCTTGTGGGCTGTTGTATTTGAATTTGAGGATGGGTAGATAGCAGTGGTAGATGATAGTGGTCATGTGTCTTCTGAATACATGTTTCAAAAAATGTATGATTGAGTTTTTTTATACAATATTTATTCTGATGATTTTGAATCTTGCACCTAATAAATATCCTTATTTAGAAAAAAAAACTCAAACTAATACTGAAACTAAAAAAAACTAAACTAAAACTAAGCAATTTCAAAATATAGAAACTATATAAAAAACTAGTAAATCTCCCTCTAAAAACTAATTAAAACTAAATGAATTTGAAAACAGAAAGTCAAAACAAAATAAAAACTAATGAAACCAGACACGGTAAGCACGGATAAATAGACGCATGAACATTTTGAGTTTACTTGAGTTCACAACAGACGCGGATTCGTGTGATGGGCAGGGTTTAAGTGGCTAACATGGATTTTATTGAGAGGATAGCTGTATTTATGTGCTTTAGGAATGCTAAAAAACAGCGTCGATTCGTTTGGAGCAGTGTCTGAGTCCACTAGATCCTTTCAGAGGTGCAACCAGCTCTGTGAGCTCATAAACTCCCCCAGAAACTTAACCTGGATGATGGAGGCTTTCAGCGGTGCTTCTGACTGAGCCGAGCCCAGTTTGATGAACTGTTGTCGGTGTCGGCAGGAGGATTTCCCCTGAGACACCAACAATAGGCGCTACGTCATAATCACGCCCCCACAAGTGCAAGATCCTGATTGGTTAACGCGGTGCGAATGTCTGCTGAAGTTCAGATTTTCGAACTCGAGTGATTCGCGGGTCAATCACACAAAACGCTCGTCATTTGCGCATATCACGCTGCAGAATGTCTATTCGTGTCTTTGCATTGACTTAAGAATGTGTCTGGTGTAAACGCAGCATTAGGACCCATAAATGAACATTGGAATCTCCACAGACTGCCTTCTTCTGAGGAACTTCTTTTGACATTTTAGTTTTTTCATAGAGATAATGTTAGTCCTGTTTTAAATCTGCCACTATGCTAAAGTATAGGCATTTGTAGCTCCGCCCCATTTTGAAAAGAGCACATTTGAATTTAATCTCATTTGAATTTAAAGCGCCAGTCAAAATGGCACAATTTAGATCAAAGCCTGAAAGGGTCAGTTTCAAAGAGTTATAAAACATTATTTGTGTGGTATTATTTGCTGAAACTTCACAGACACACTCTAGGGACGTCAGAGACTTATTTTACATCTTGGAATATGGGGTATAATAGGTCCCCTTTAAACTAATTCTGACAAATTATCTTTGCTGTCTTCTTTTAGCTATATTTTGTCCCTGCCATAATTTCCTTTATGTTATATGGTATGACCTCTTGTATTGTTTTTAAGCGATAAATGTTTGTTACATTGAATTATGGCGATTGTCCTATAAATAAAATAAAATACACAAAAAAGCATTGCGAGATTCTTCCACTCTGATCTCTCTAACCCAAATACTTGTTTTTAGGACACAATGAATTTGGGCCAGAGCATTGCCTGCAGCTCAGGTCTTTCTTTCAGTGCACCGTCAAAAAGCAGAACGTCCAGAACTTGTGCTTATCTACTAAAGGACACTCAAAGAAAAGCAGTAGGTTATCAGTCTTAAAGACAAAAACTGCCTTTTAATATATATTCCAAGTGGATGCTGTTGAATTAAGCAAGGTCAGAAGGAACAGGGCTGTTCCCATTGGCTTCCTTCGAAATTTAATTAGCAGAAATCTGACGTTCTTCTAGGCTTTAGGTTAGATTAATTCGACGCTATGAATTTTTCTTTTGTCTGCATTCAAGCGGGAGATTAATGTGTATTAGTCCCTTGCTGAATACCCTCTGTTTACCTCCGAGCTCTAGCGTACTTTAATCATTTTCTTTTGAATGGAAGAGAAATGCCAGTGAGTGGTTTTCTAAAAAAAACAAAAAAGCAGGCCACCACTAATAATAATAATGATAATGCAGGACTATCCTCAGATAAAGAGAAAGATTCCTGTATTTATCTTGAGCTAAAACTGATTATTTTCAAAAGTGTGGGCTACTGTCAGCTTATCTCAACACAATAAATAGTAAATGCACACTTCTTCACTAAGATGAGGGGTGCTAAAGGAACGGGCCATCTTTGAAGTTTTGTATGTGTTGCCCAATGACATGTATGAGTACAAAGACAAATTTTAGAAGTAAAAATGAATCTCACTTTTGTCATAAAGTGACAGTTTCTTCCTAAGGGAAATCGACATCCCTGGTGGAGATGTTAGCTGAAAATGCAAACCGCTTCGAGTTGATTAATCCAGTCTACTTCAAAAACACAAGTCTTGCCTTCAGATTTTGAGCAAAATAACTTTCATTAAGGTTGAGGTGTAAAATAATGTTCATTGGAACTAATCATCACCACAGTTAAATGTAAATAATTATGCTATATAGACTACCTGACAAAAGTCTAAAATAATAACTTGACTTCTAGTTGATCATTTAGAAAAGTGGCAGGAGGTAGATTTTTCAGATGGATCATCTGTTGAACTGCATCCCAATCATCACAAATACTGCAGAAGACCTATTGGAACCCACATGGACCCAAGATTCTCAAAGAAATCAGTCAAGTTTGGTGAAGGAAAAATCATGGTTTGGGGTTACATTCAGTATTGAGGTAGCGAGACATTTGTGCTGCCCATTACATTACAAATCACAGGAGAGTGCACATTCTTCAGAAGGATAGCGCTCCTGCTCATTATTCAGCCTACACATCAAAGTTCCAGAAAGCAAAAAAGGTCAAGTTGCTTCTTGACCAGCCCAGTCACCAGACATGAACATTGAGCATGTCTGGGGTAAGACGAAGGAGGAGACATTGAAGATGAATCCAAAGAATCTTGATGAACTCTGGGAGTCCTGCAAGAACGCTTTCTTTGCCATTCCAGATGACTTTATTAAGTGATTTGAGTCATTGCAGAGATGTATGGATGCTGTTGTCCATGTTGGCTCATGGGAGTCATACACAATATTAACTCTGTTTCCACTGCACCATGACTTTATATTTTATACTGGACATTATTTCTGTTAAGTGACAAGACTTTTGTCTCAGCAAAGTCAGACCTTACTGTCCTAAATAAATAATTAAAAATCAAGGCATGATCATATTTTATTTTGGTAAAATACGCACCTTTGCCTTTCATATAAGCCACTTCTGATACCAAATGATCAACTAGATGCCAAGTTATTATTTGTTGTTCCTAAAACTTGGGTGGACGACAAGACTTTTGTTAGGTAGTGTATTATCAACTCAAAAAAATTCAATAAATTAATACAAAAAAATACAAAATTAATAAATAAACAAGATCAAATACTGCCATTTAGATTTTTTCTCTTAATTTTTTTAAATAATCTTTAATAAAACTAAAAAAGGAGTTATGTTTGAAACTGATGGATGAATGGATTAATACATTTTAACTATAATAAATATGGAGTGTAGTGTTAGATCAGGTAGACACGTCAGTCAAGCTTGCACCAGCTATTTAAATCATACATGCAGTCTCTCCTCATCGTTTGGCTGCTCAACAATTCTTCACTCCCTCCACCATCTCCAACTCCTCCTAGCTCATTTCTGATATCTGTTCAAAGTATTAGCCAAGTACGGTGTATGGTAATCAGCCTCATGTCTCATTGGCATTTGCATTAACTCATAATCAAACAAAATTCTTTATTAACGCTTAATCTGTACTGTTACCCTCATATTGTCACAGCCAGGCCAGGTTCTCCCCACTCTCAAGCCGTGGTCACACTGCACTTTTCTCCCCATAAACTTCAAATCATACTCACGAGAATGCAGAAGACCGAAAACGCAAGCTCGTGTGACAAGATTTGCAGTTCGCTGCAATGCAAAGTTTAAGCTTGGTGAAATCTGACCTGCAAAATCGCATTACGTGATTGGTGTGAAACCAATCAAAGTTCAAAACATGACCTCTCTGTACAGAAGTTTAAAATATGGACCAATCGCTCGCTTTTTAAAAAAAATTCTAATTATCTTATTTAATCCCGCCCCTTTTCGCAGCAACAAACAACAGAATTTCGCAAGTTCAAACTCGGCATAAAGCTGCGGTTACACTAGAGTTTGAGCTTGCGAAATTCTGTCATCGGCGCTGCGAAAAGGGGCGGGATTAAACAAGATGATTAGACATTAAAAAAAGCGAGTGATTGGTCCATGTTTTAAATTTCTGTCCAGAAAGGTCATGTATGTTTTGATCCTCGATTCGTCTCATGCTGTCAAGTGATGCGATTTAGCAAGTCAGAGTTCACCAAGCTTGAATTTTGCACCGCAGCGACCTGCAAAACTTGATGCATGACCTTGCGTTTCCGGTCTGACGCATTCGCTTGCGTATGAATGGAAGTCTATGGGGAGAAAAGTCCAGTGTGACCGCAGCTTAGTCACCAAGATCCAGTTTATCACTGTCACCTGAATACTTATCAGCCCCGCACCTGCACGTCATTCCCACTCATCACTCCAGCACCATAAAAAACCTCAACAGTCTTCACTCAGTGTCCGGCCTCATTACACTTACAAAGAACTGCACTCTCCATACGGTCAGTGTCTAAAACTCTATTATAAGTTGACTTAACTCTCTAGTTCCCTGTCATCTCCAGGGTCTGCGTCTCTACTCCCTAGTGTGGTTTCTCATGGTCCCTCCTCTGGTTGTCATCGATCCCTGTGTCTGAATATCTGTGTTTTTGGCTCCTCTGATATCTCCTCCGGTCATCCAGCTTCATCTGGTCATCCATCTCTTTCCTGCACATCAGCTACATCGAGTTCCATTTCACCCAGCTATCTTTTGCAATAAAATGTTGTTATATTTACATATCTAGTTCCCATCCCTTTCCTGTGACACATAAGGAGGTTGATTTGCTGTTACTCTGCCTGTTTTGTCCATCCATGCCTTTGTGGACCATCCCGCTAATTGCGTGCTTAACACATCAATATAGTTGATGAAAGTGATCCTGACTAAAATTTAAGTAATAATATTAAATGTAGTGGTTTTATCAAGTAAAAAAGGGGCTATTACATGTGTAATTACAGTTACATCTCTTAGACCTTAACTGACCCTTAAACCTACCCATACTACCAAACCTTTCCATAACCTTACCTGTATCCCACCTCGGTAGTGTTCTGCAATATATTATGAATTCAATTAAATTCATCTTTATTTCTACAGCGCTTTTACAATGTAGGTTGTGTGAAAGCAACTTAACATAGAAAGTTCTACTAAACTGATGCTGTCAGTCCAGTTTTCAGAGATTAAGTTCAGTTTAGTTTGATTTTTACTGCTGAAAGATCAAACACTGAAGAGCAAATCCATCGCTGCGCAGCTCCACAAGTCCCAAACCAAGCAAGCCAGTGGCAACATTGCAGAGGAATTATTGACCAACTGATGAAAGTGAAGGAAAATAACCTTGAGAGAAACCAGGCTCGGTTGGGCAAGACCATTTCTCCTCTGGCCAAACTTCTTGTGCAGAGCTGCAGTCTAGGCCCCGGAGGTTGGAGAAAGCTGGATGTCCATCGTGGAGAAGCTGCAAATGTGAGTGAACACCAGCGGGTGTTCAGGCTGGCCCACGGGATCAATGCAGAGACTGAACACAGTAAGTATGTTGTATTTATATTAGTGGTGGGCTGTTATCGGTGTTAACGTGCTGCGTTAACATGAGACTCTTATTGGGCTATTAAAAAAAATATCGCCGTTAATCTATTCTCAAAGTTGGGTTGGGAGCTGGGTTTATTCTACGCAAGCTATGTTGACTTTCACCTTGATATTTTAGCGCGGATGTATACCTGGCCGAATTGCACTGTAGGTGGCGAGAACGAGTCTTCCAACCCATCTGCCCATCTGGATCTTTCACTTACTTCGAAGACCCTACTGACTACGCTTACATGGACATCTGTAATCTAGTTATTTGCCTTAATAGACAATAATATAATTAAGGTGTTTACGTGAAGTGTTTTCATGTAAGAGTTTCCTGTAATTTAGGGTGACTTTAACTGCAGTTCGGTAGTTTCACATTCACTCATTTCATTCATGCCCCCGTGACAAACTAGGGTATTAGACGCAAAGGAGTAAGGACTAGTGAGAGTGTTATGGAATTTAATAACGCACGCCAAATGGAAAGAAAAAAACTTCTGCATTTCGCAATGTGTGTGTGTGTGCGGTCCTTTACTGACAGCCGCGTGTGTGGATCTTGTCGGAAAATATGGCGAAAAGTCCTACATGACGGTAATAGTTTGATTGCGGTTTTACTTCAACAATGCTACTAATATATGCATACTCCATGTCTTAATTCCATTTCTGTTTAGTTCAGTTATGACTCTAGTCGGATTAAGGTCATCAAAAATCGTTGTTTGGAGCTTATGTAGGCCTACAGTTCAACATTCATGTTTAACTGAATAAACAGTTAGTAAACACAAGTGCATCTTATTGCACATCATTTATTTTCATCACCAATTATCATAGTAGAACAGTTTCAAAAGCAGTTTGTGATGCATTTTGGAAACAGGAGATGAGCCCCTGGTCTAATGCGCCACCAGGCTTGAGAAACCCGTTCTCAAAGACTTATTATTTGGGTAACACACACATTCTGAATGCCATCGGCAGAATTCAAATGAGCCATTTTAAGTCCAAGATTGCAGTGAGATTAATCTAGATAAAAAATTTTTTATCTATGCCCACCTATAATTTATATTTGAATGTAAGGACATTGTACTTAATGACACTTTAATATTAAGTGGAACCAAACGATTAAAAACCAATTTATCTGGTAGCAATAGCTTCTTATGTTACCAGCAGCCTATTTTCCCTCTTTACAATTTGAGAACACCACAAATAAATGCTAGCAGATTTGGCTCAGATTTGGCTCCAGCTCAGATTCTCTTTCTCACCTGCTAAATCATAATGAGACGTGGACCGATGTAGAGGAGCAAGAAATGAGATTACCTGGCCCAATTCATCCCTCATGACTGCTGTTACATGACTAACCTCTTATTAATGCAGAATGCAAGTATTTCAGCGCAAGTCATTGTCGCACAGTCTCAGAATCAGATAATAGCGTATGCAGAGCAAACAATAATGCTGTTTGGCAAATCTCTTTAATCTCTAAGCGCCTTAACAGACCAGCATGATCTCTTGGTGAGCTGTGGAGACAATGACAATGGCCCCAATGCTTTATGAAAGCTGCTGCAAGTTAGTTCGAGCAAGTGAAAGAGAAAAATTGACGGAGATGGAGAAGAAGATGAGATTCCTGGTGAAAAAGACAGGCAATAAACAAGAACGGGAGAAAGTAAGTTAGAAGAGGAAATGGAAGTCCTCCAAAAAACAATAGAGAAAGCATAAAAAAGGGGTTGATAATAATGGGTGATAAGAACAGAGAACTAAAGAAGGGAGCTGGCTGAGATGAGATAGCAGGATGCATTCTGTCTGTCAGCTTTCAGATGGATGCCAGAGGAAACTCTCAATGGTGGGGCTCACAGCTGCTAGCGTTTATTGATCTGCTCAGAGCTGCCAAATCCATCCAACATGTTTGACAACTCTGACACATCACCGTCGTGTTGAATCCTGCGTTGGGTGCAGAGGTGATTGTAGGATTTCAGTTTTAGGGGGCTCAGCCTCCTAACTGAGTTGGTGGCTCAGAGGAATATTTCTTGCTGTATGTGTGAGGTCAAGTAATAATCCTGTGGCCTTTTAACATGAGTTGCTGTTAAATTCCTCACAACGTTTGGCTTTTTGAAAAGTTGGTGGTAGAAATTGAGTGAGTCTTTTTAATGTGTGGCTCTTTAAATGCAAATGAGCTGATGGTTGCATCCCAAATCACATACTTCCATATTATATAGTATGTGAAAACAGCAGGCTCTATGTATTGATCTAAGCGTATGGTCTAAAGCACTTAGGGCGTGTCTGAATCATTCATTCATTCATTTCCTTTTTGGCTTAGTCCCTTTATTAATCTGGGGTCGCCACAGCGGAATGAACCGCCAACTTATCCAGCACATGTTTTACGCAGTGGATGCCCTTCCAGCTGCAACCCATCTCTGGGAAACATCCATACACACTCATTCACACTCATACACTATGGACAATTTAGCCTACCCAATTCACCTGTAACGCATGTCTTTGGACTGTGGGGGAAACCGGAGCACCCAGAGGAAACCCACGCGAACGCGGGGAGAACATGCAAACTCCACACAGAAATGCCAACTGACCCAGCCGAGGCTCGAACCAGCGACCTTCTTGCTGTGAGGCGACAGCACTACCTACTGCGCTACCGCGTCGTGTCTGAATCAGTTTTTAATAATCTAAGGATGGGAAAAAGGTTGTCGCCCTACTTGTGGTCTAAAAGCCCTTATTCTCTTAATGACCTTTGGGAGTTTTTCGGGCATAACATACATTAAATCAAATCTCATGTCCCTTTCCCTTTAAGAGCGAGTTGCAGTTGTTATTTACATGGCAGACGTGCCTGAGGTTAAAGACCATCTTTAGAATGAGTCTCCTGAGGTGAAAAAGGTGCATTGTTGGTGAGTTGGCAACTGTAATAGACCACACCATTGACTGACTAAAAGCTAGTCAAAAATCAGTGATGCGTTTTTTTTTGTTTTGTTACTTAAAGAGCGCATTAGTGATAGATGTGTCTAAATCGCGCATACATGTTGCTTATTACACACACAGGGATGCGCAGCAGCACAGAAATATCTTTAAATATGAAAAATAAAATGTAAAAGATTATCATTGTGTGACAAAGGAGTTTGTCACTGGCCTGCGGCAGAGCTGCACACGCACGTATTCACACGCACACACATAACTTACCTTCACTCCACCAGCTGATCTACAGGGTGCACACGGAAGATTGCGCTGTAAAGGACCACATACACACAAACACATCATACACTCCATTAATCTTTACATATTCTGACACACCATACACCACATTGTATACATTTGTCTTACATGTATGTCCGTTTGTGTTTGTGTTTGTCCGTCTCGTTGTGTCTGTCTTCCGGGTTGTGCAATAGCGACTACGGGGTGCAAAAGGGGCCAAAAAGGTCATGCGAAGCATTTTTATGCACAGTGGTGTGCTGCGCATGCGCAGAGTCGTCGGGCACCCGGAGGAGACTATGTGTTTTATGTGGGGGATGAAGAGACTGTGGGGGAAAAGGAGTCTTTAAATACTTGTGAAGAATGCAAATTAATTAGTTTGTGCTTAAAGTATCTAGAAATACAAATAAAGTGTATGAAAGTGTGAGATACTCACCTGAACTAATTGTTTTAAAAGTTTGTGAACGTACTTACCTTTAACATGGTTTATTCCATACTGGACGGGGTCACTCGCTAGAAATAGAGCGACTTGCGCTCTGTTCAGGGTGGGAGTCGTAGGAGTCAGATGTGTGAGTAGTGGCGTTAAGGCTTGGTTGTTTGGAAAGTAATAAGTCTGGAAAGCAAATATTTTGTATATATTTATTTTGTTACTTTATTGTCTTTATTTTTTTGTTTGTTTCGTTGTTTGTTTATTTTTGTATATATATTTTTTGTCTACTTTATTTTTGGGATTTTTTGGACTTTTTTGCACTGTAAATAAACGCACCTTTGCACCATAGTGCTACGTCGGCTGAGCTACGTCTTTTTTCACGTTCCCTAACAACGCCTCTGTGTGACACATTGTCTTTATAAATAAAATGGCAGATGTGCGTGACGTTAAAGACCAGTGGAGGAGTCGGATTCCACCAAAGTCCCCTGAGGTGAAAAAGGTGTTGGAGAATGTAACAATTTGTATATTTATAAAGACAAATAATCTTTTACATTTTAATCATTTTACTTTTCATATTTAACGATATTTCTGTGTCGCTGCACATCCCTGTGTGTGTAATAAGCAACATGTATGTGCGTTTTAGACACTATTACTAATGCCCTCTTTAAGTAACAAAACAACAAAAAAATGCGCCACTGATTTTAGACTAGCTTTTAGTCAGTTTTTAGTCAGTGTGGTCTATTACAGTTGCCAACTCACCAACAATGCACCTTAACACCTCCCCTTCAGACCAGCACTCCCCTGGGTGTATAAATGGGAACAAATGCATTTGCTATTTGAACAACATGGTGCAGGATGTAAAAATGATACTTATGCTGGGCTGAAACTACTTTTGTGGGTCATATTGCTCTGTCATATTGCTCTGACTGTATGATAGGGCCCAAACGTGAACCGAGTATTATGTCCAAATTCATAGTATTCGAAAAACTGTAGGCAAGAAGTACTACTTCCAGTGAGACTCTGAAATAGACACTTTACTGTGCCATGGGTCCACATGAGAGTATTTATGAATGGGAGTAAAGTGACTCAACTGATGTGGGTATGTCATGTGATGATGGAAAATTGCAGATGTAGTCCACTACTCATTTTCATACTATACATACTACACATATATAGTATATATAGTATGTATTCAAAAACAGTATGCAAGAAGTACCAAGAAGACCTCTGACTTCTGGTGAGATTCTGAAGTGTGTATCCGATGGACACTACACTATCCTATTATGCAAGAAAATACATGAATGGGTGTGAATCGACACAACAGACGCAGGTAAATCCCATAATCATGACAAATGGCGAATGTAGTATGTATGAGTTCTATTCATACTACTCACATTCATACTATGTAGAACGTACTTTTCTAACAGTCATGTAGCAAATTTAAATGTAAATGTAGTACCTACTAGTATAGTAGGTGATTTCGGATGCAGCCATTCCCCGATGCAGATTTTCCTAATTACCGCCAAACTGAAAGCAAACAAACGCATAAAGTGTCCATGCCTTTTTTCTTCTATCTCTTCCTCCATCATCACTCTTCCTTAACTTCCTGGAGCAACTCTCCATGGGACTCGAGATCAGTGTGGCTTGCAGGTGCTGCTCATTAACACTCATGTCTTCACTCTCGAACCGTTGCTCTCGGGTGTAGTGTCCCACTCACTACAGATGAAACAATACTATAATTCCTTTGTGGATGTGTTCACGTGGAATCATTTCAATTCAGGATATAGTGATGTAAGAATCAGCTCTTTGGTTTAAATCAAATTTAAACTTTAGGGATTTTAATCCAAAGATTCGAATGGGATTCACATAGAATTATTTAAAGCTTACACTTAACCTACTTATTTGTCCAGCAAATAGAATAGTTAGTTTTAAGCAATCCTGTATTGTATTATTACATGGCCAACAATAACAATATAAAAACGGTATTTAATCATTTGATGAGCAAGGTAGCAATATCTGAAGCTAAGGCATTAACTTACAAAGCACACAACACACCAACACAGATCTTAAAACGAAACACAAGTTTATTGCTACTCTATAACACAACGTACTAATCTACATAAAACAAACAAACGCACATACGCATACACACAAGCAGTTTGAGGAGAGTTATGACTGAGAGCGAGTAAGAATTCAAATTTTAGCATTTGCTAAGTTCTTAGCATTGCAACCTGAGAGAAACCACAAAAGCAGAGAATTTCGCTATTCTTTACTACTTAAATATAATTCACACCAGTTTCAGCAATGGATAGAAACCTTGTTTGTGTTACTTGCGTTCTGATGGAATTTTGGATTCCTCGACTGGTCCAAAGGGAAATCCTGGCAAAGCTGATTAGTCAGCGTAGCAACTCCAATTATGTGCTGGAATTCCCTGGTCGGTGAAGAGGGGTTTCCTTACTTTCAGGGAAGCTTGGAGTCGGTTGCTAGGGATAGCTCCGTGATGTAACGAGGCTTCAGGTGAGGCAATGTTACGGCCACAGCAAGAGAAGAGCAATGTCCACGCAGCGACAACGGGGACGACTGGCAAAGATGACAAATAAATGTCCTTGTTCAAAGTTTTTTAGGCTTTGGGTATTGGTCGGGATTGTCTAATCAGAGAAGCTGTGGGGTTGGATCACACCCCATTCCCTTCTCTAGGAGGCCGGGTTGGCACGTTGTGTTGTGGAAGTTATTAAAATAAAGTATTATAACATAGCCACTTTTCATAGTATGGTTTCTTCATATAAATCAATACATTTGAAACTTTCCCAGCTTTCAATCAATACCAAACATGAAATATTTCACAAACATTCTGTAGATTTCATCCACCACCAACCGCTATAACTCATTAACTATCCATAACAGTTGGAACATGTACACACAAAAACCTACAGTAACTTAAAACAAGCATACATTTCTCAAATAAACACAGTTTAACTGAATGTCCATTTAAACTTTGGAAGCTTTTTGATTGCTTCTTTGTCTGCCTGAGAAATGTGTATTCCCCTCACAGACGCAGTTCGCAGGCATGAACCATAAGGGCTTGCGGAGCAATCTCAAAAACCTGTTTGGGAAGTCTTTGAGTGCAGAGCCTCTTTTTATTGTTTTAAGATGTAGAGTTAATTAGCGAGCATTTGTGATCGCAACTGGCAAGTCATCCTGTGGATAAACCTTTTGCTGGGTGCCTGTGGATTGCTTTGAAAATGAAATCAAAGCTCAGACATGTAGGCACCAATCGATCTCTTAAGGAAAATATGGTCTGTGACTTGTTCAGATCTGGAAGGATCCATTGACTCCCTACAGTGATATGCATGTTCTCTGAAGAAAACTCGGGATTGCAGTTGAGGTGCTTGTGGGAGTACAGAAACGATACATACTGATTTGAGTGTAATGATGTACGAGGCACAGTGTGGAGTTGTAGGTCAGTGTGGCGTATCCGTGTGAATAACATCAACCTGTTATGAAATAAAAAGGAAATCCTTTACATTCACCTGAAGCTCCATCGATTGCACGGATTTCTCTAGATTTCAGCTGATAAAAAAATGAAAGTAAATAAAAATTGTGTGATCAATTTGGAGAATTGTGTTTACAGCACTTAATTTTTGCATCTCATGCTTAAATACACTATGAACAGCTAATTATTTCTTTATTCTCTATTTCCACTTGGGGATACTCATCCCGAGGCCTCTAGATATTATACAGCACCATTGATGTGACTCAAGACCTGTGAAGAAATGATGCCAATGTATCCTTAATCTTGGACCAGGCCGTATCCTGAGCAGATGCTGTGGCGGTCATGAAGGAGCGGAGAGCATGAGACTGATTCCTGAAAGATCCCAGTGACAGACGAGTCTTTGCATTGATCCCGTGGGCTAGCCTTAACACCCACCGGTGACCTACTCACACCTGCAGCTTCTCCAGCCTCCGGCACCTAGACTGCAGCTCTGCACAAGAAGTTTGGCCAGAGGAGAAATGGTTGTGCCCAACTGAGCCTGGTTTCTCTCAAGGTTTTTTTCCTTCACTTTTGTCAATTGGTGACGTTTTGTTCCTCGCCATTGTCACCACTGGCTTGCTTGGTTTAGGATTTGTGGAGCTGCGCATCAATGGATTTGCTCTTCAGTGTTTGGACTTTAGCAGTGAAATTTAATCCACACTAAACTGAACTTCAACTCTGAAAACTGGAGTGACACAGTTTCAATTTACTAGAACTTGTATGTTAAGCTGCTTTGACAATCTACATTGTAAAAGCGCTATAGAAATAAACCTGAAAACTTAAAGTTGTTAACTAACATCTTTTATTTATGACTATTCAGGGGATAATTCAGACTGATAGCAGATTGTTTGCTAATAGCTTTACTAATATTATCTTTGCTGATTGCAATGATTTGAACAAACCGAACACTGAAACAGGGTACCCGTGGGGTCTTAAAAAGAATTAAAAGTTGATAAATCAATTATGAGAAAATTAAGGCCCTTAAAAGATATTAAAAAGTCTTAATCATGTTTTAACAAGGTCTTTAGTTTTGTTCAAGCATTGTCCAAAGTGTTTGACTCCAAAAAAGCATAAATATATTTATTTTCCTCCTAATATTAACAATGGCGTGCTTGGTCCACGCGATTGGTGTAACCACGGATAGATGCTGACAACAGGATGCGGATCCAAATGCAGGTTTATTTAAAAGAATGTTCAGGCAAGCAATGATCAGTACAGGAGCAAACAGATGTATGAGGATAATCCAGAATCGTAGTCGATATAGCAAGCAGATGGTCACAAGGATGGCAGCAAACAGGGAGAAACAGGTAAACAAGGCGAGGGTCTAAACACGGCAAAAACAAGACAAGGAAATGCTTAGAATTGAAACTGGTAACAGATGACAAGACTCGGCAATGGAATGAGTGTGTGTGCTGCTTATGTACTGTGTGCAATCAGTCTTGACAAGCCTCCGGTGGTGTGTGTGCAATCAGTGGAGATGAGTAACGTGTGTGAGAGTGGAGTGCATGTGTGGAGATGTAGTCCATTATGTGGTGGATTTGTAGTCCATAGTGTTTGTGCATGTAAACCAGCGATCTAAGGGGAGAAGATCGCTGGTGATCGTGACAATTGGTTTGGGCCGGGACGCGTCCCGCCAAGCTCCTCCGTCCGGGTGATGTCATGTAATTTGTGACAAAAGCAGGAAGGTGATGTGATGCTCTCCACTTGTGGCGAAACCATAGAGCGAAACAGACTGCAAAATGTAAGTTTGGGTCACATTTTATTTTGATGGTCCATTTGTTAAATTTAAGTTACGTTGCATCTACATGCCAACTAATTCTCATTAGATTATAAGTAGACTGTTAGGTTGGGGTTAGGGTTAGTGTAAGTTGACATGTACATGTAAGTTTCTTATAGTCAGTTAATGTCTGTTGAAGGAGCAGTATCAGCAGATGTTAAGCAGAAAGTCTACTAATACTCAAATGGACCATCAAAATAAAGTTTGCGTACTCCTAGTTGACGAAAGACAGGTTTAAACCATACCTGCCAACACTCCCGTTTTTCCCGGGAGTCTCCCGCATTTCAGACCCATCTCCCGTATTGTTTTGTATCCCAGAAAACTCCCGGCATTTCACCCCGACCCTCGCTCCTCAGCTGTTAAGTACAGTCTGGCCTGAAACCTGGTGCATGTGCGCGTGCTCTTCAGTCCGCACGCACCCCTCCCCGCTCTACAGTTCGCGTGCACCCGCAAACATCTGAATTCCGTGACTGATTTATGCAATTAAAAGGCTAAAAAAGCCAAGGTTGGAGACAGCATACAATGGAAAATGATTGTATTTCATGAAGTCTGCGATGCTAAGAGAGTGAACAAGGTCAAGTGGCTTCATTTTGTCAATCTCCTGATATGGCTCTGTGTAAAGAGCTTGTGTCATCTAGTCAATTTCGGCTGATGAATTGGCCTTGGAGGAATCTTAAAGAACATATTTGTTCATGCCGCAGATCTAGTGACAGTTTTAGCACTGGCTACACACCACATTGATCCACTAAATCCTAATGAACAATATTTGTTTGTTGAAGGCTTGGCCATTGTTGACCAACGTGATAAAAACTGCTGGTTGGATGTTAGCATGGACAAAAATATATGAGGTTTATTTATAAACTAATTTCGAGAGGATCACATGCTTATGATTTACCACAGTCAGTCTCACATTAGCTAATCACGATCTTCCAATCATATGATTCCTAAGTTAGCATAAATAACCACAGTCTTCAGTCCACATTTATCTTTGTCTGGAAGAAACCCCCCTTCCTCGCCATTCTCCTCCTTTACCATAGATCAGGTGGCACGGCGGCCCAGTGGTTAGCACTGTTAGCCCCACAGCAAGAACACTGCCGGCCCTGGTCCCCGCCAGGCCAGTGGGTGTTTCTGTGAGGAGTTTGTATATTCTCCTCATGTCCGTGTGGGTTTCCCCCGGGTTCTCCGGTTTCCTCCCACCATCCAAAGGCATAACAGATTTAGCAAATCAGGCACTTGTCTAGCTCTCTTCTTTCTCAAGCATTCCCTTGGCTACTGCAGCCGGGGAGTTTTTGAGATCCACCTGAGCTCAAGCTCCACTCTTGCTCTGCAAACGGGAGGGAGCCCTGGGCTTGAGGATACCTTAAGCTTAGGGCTCTCTCCCGGGACAGCATGCCAAACAAGCTTTTGATAGATCATCAGCTAAGTGTGAACTCATGAAATATGGATTATAGAGAATGTATTGGAATGTTTGGTAATTAATTTTTTATGTATTCATTAGTTCACCCAAAAATGAAAATTCTGCCATCATTCATCTTTGCCATCATCAGATAAGACAAAAACAAAAGCCGAAATATGAAATAATCGGTGCTTTTTAAAGCACTATCGGTTGGGTTTAGGGAAGGGGGTGCATAGGGGCATCGGTTGGTTGGTCAGTCTGTCGACAGTGGCCACTGGTGGATTTACGCGAGAAGAGTAGACATGATTTTTGAGATCGAAAAATGTAAGATCTTAAAAAGCATACACAGCGACCTCTAGTGGATTTACGAAAACGGCAAAAAACGTAGCTCCTGGGACATATTTGACACTCTCCAGAATAGGGATTGGTACCGAAACTCTGTACTTTATCGGTATCGGTGCTAAATTATAAAAGACAGAAGTATCGGTAAGCTCTAACGGTAACGGTTCTGCTATCGGTACTGGAGAATTATTGCTGAGTAAACATTACTTACAATTGCATAAGAAATGCTTGTGTTTCCGGCGAGCGCGTCAAGTATAAAAGCCTTCACAATTTTCGGCTGCATGCGCGCACTCAGCGGAGGCTTGCGCTAAGCGCACACACATAGCTTGCAACACAGACTTGCCCACACACAGCTCGTAAGCTTGCAGAGTAAACCAAACGTGTTGTATTTCCCGAGTGGACAGCGACAATGCCCGTTGCAGCAAACGCAACAAGTTGTTTTCTTGTATAAACGGAAACGCAAGCAATCTGGCTAAGTGAAAATATCTTTCAAAAGTGCATTAACTGCAGAAAAACAAATGAAATGTTTTTGACTGCTACTAACGGTAACGTTACATGATCCACATCATTATGCCAGCAGTCAGTCACCTAAATTAGTATAATATTAATAGTTAAATAAACACACACATTCCGTTACAATGAAAACAGTATTTTTTTCTACAGTAGCCTAAATAAATTTTAAACATAAAAAAATGCTTAAACATCAGCTGTATTTACAAATATAGCCTATGACTAGCCTAATAATAAACTATGCTTATTAAGAAAGCTTATTTTTAAATTGCAAGATGCTCCAAAACTATTAAAAACACAGTTGACTCACAAATCACTGTTAACTCATTTATATGAATGCGTTAATGAAAAATCATAAACATTATATAATTTAACTGCATTTTGCAACTCAAAGAGACTTCTGCCAGAAAAGTCAAACATGTGGATTTTTATCCAGAAGAATGGTTAAAAACCCTTTTCATTAAAACTATTGTACATTCTTTTACAGGAAAAAAATATTTGTTTTACAATTGTTGGTTTCGTTTTATTTTACATTAAAAACGTAATAATAAAACAAAGTGTTGATAATTCTGTTCAATTTGTGTCGAGTTTTTTTTCATAAAAAACAAAAACACTACAAAAAGTACCGATAAGAGAACCGTTAAAGTACCAAACCGATAAGTGGTATCGATAAAAGTAGTAATACCGTTAAAACGATAACGATATCGATAATAACGATAGGGGTACATTTTTAGAATGAGCTGGGGTTGGAATTAGTGTTGTTATTATAGTATAGTATGATTACCATTTAAGCTCTGTGTATCTCAGTATAAAGTAAAACATCTCCCTTAAATAAAACCACCAGTGAAATATCTCTAAACACAACCACTTATTCAGCCTTTGAAAGAGTCTCACTGAGAATATTTCAGAAGCTTTGATCTAAAACAAAAAAGCTCACTGAAAGTATTCACCCGGAATATACCTCTCAATAGTAAAGACTAGCTTCGCAGAAATACTTGCATGGTTTACAGAGAATACCTCTTCAACATGAAGGACAGATTAAATGCTTTCATTTAACATCAAGATATTTCATTCAGCCTTTTGATTTGATTCCATTTATTCAGTGTCTCTTGTCAATAACATAAATGAGTGTAAAATAATCTATAAAATAAGATCAAGTGTGACTTTCATGAAGGAACTGACACTTGTTCAGTTTCTCACAAGCAGATCTCTGTGTCAATGCGTCCATTTGTTATGAAAAGGAAGAGGTATTAAAACTACAGTAAGCCACAAGCATCCCTTCCCCCCTTCGAAAAGCCTTGCTAAGAGTTCCCACAATACTCTGAGGACGACCTTAAGGAGAATTTCATGTTCCTCGCTCTGCACTTTTCAGCTCAAGTCAATAGCTCTCCTTGCCGTTTCACATCCAGCCTAATTAAAATATAATCTTCTCTGCAGTGGCTGCTACAAGAAAAAAAAAAAAGGCAGGGAGATGGTGGTTTCTATAAATAACAGCTGAAATTAACGTTATTGTGGGAGATTGCTCTTTCAGAGGACAATATATATATAAAAAAAGAGCTGGCTGACTGTAAGGGATGGGGGCCGGGTGAGAGGACTAAACTAATTTACTTGCGAAATCACTGTTGTGGCTAGAGTTTCTGTCAAGTCGCTCCTGCTTCTCTCAGCGGTGCACAAGTTTTGGAATATTTATAGAGGAGTGAGGAAAGAAATGTAGGTGTCCAAGACAGGCAGTTTTTTTTAAAGTAATGTACAGTTGAATTGGGTGTCTGGTTTTATATTTCAGCCAAACTTTTAATACCTGAAGCTAAAATTTGTTGTTGCTGCCTTGTGTTGTCATAGTAACGTTCCAGGTAAAGACCGTGAGGAAATTGTGTTGTCTTCCATTGTGTTCCAAGAGGCTTTACTATGACATGCAAATACTCTAGTATCTTTAAATTCCCCACTTGAAGAGCTCTTCCCTTCATAGGGATTTCTGATTGAAATTTGCCCTTAACTTTCTGTTTTCTTAGTGGTTGATTGATTATGTTCACCTGTGCCTTGTTTAGTTCTGTGCTATTCTGTATATTTAATGCCCTCATTCATTTATTTTGCTTTGGCTTAGTCATCTTATTTATTAGAGGTCGCCACAGCGTATGCCCTTTCAGCCGCAACCCAGTAGTGGAAAACACATAGACACGCTCATATTCACACACATACACTACGGTCAATTTCATTCATTCATTTTTGGCTAAGTCCCTTTATTAATCCGGGGTCGCCACAGCGGAATGAACCGCCAACTTATCCAGCACGTTTTACGCAGCGGTGTAAAACGTGTGCTGCATAAGTTGGCGGTTGGGGTTGCACCCTTCCAGCTGCAACCCACCTCTGGGAAACATCCATACACACTCATACACTACGGACAATTTAGCCAAACCAATTCACCTGTACCGCATGTCTTTGGACTGTGGGGGAAACCGGAGCACCCGGAGGAAACCCACGCGAACGCCGGGAGAACATGCAAACTCCACACAGAAATGCCAACTGACCCAGCCGAGGCTCGAATCAGTGACCTTCTTGCTGTGAGGCAACAGCACTACCTACTGTGCCACTGCGTCGCCTGCGGTCAATTTAGTTTATTCAATTTATCTATAGCGCATGTCTTTGGACTGTAGCGGAATCCGGAACACCCGGAGGAAACCCACGCCGCCAACATGCAAACTCCACACAGAAATGCCAACTGACCCAGCTGGAACTCGAACCAGTGACCTTCTTGCTGTGAGGCAATAGTGCTAACCACACATTTACAATGAAACATAAAAATGTAACTGTACAAAAAGGGCATTAAGGTGACAGTGGCTTAGCCTTTTCACTCGGAATATGTATGTTTGGACAACTCTGATATTGTTTGGCTCAATATTCATACCTGCCAACATTTGGTTTGTAAATTCCGGGAGACCCCCGGGTGATTACGTCATACGCTAATTTGCATATTACTGACGTCATCGCGTTCTACCATTTCTGTTTGTTTAACAGCCTATGGTAAATAAATGGGGTATTTTATATTCGCACTACGCTTTATGTAAGCTTGTCAATTTAACTAAATTTATTGCTGTTTGAATACAGTATATCATTATAGATGAGTAGGGAATTTGCAGTAATCTCTCAGACGTAATATACTCAGACAAGTTCTGAAACTCTCACTTAAAACATCTCTGATTGTGCAACAAGAATAAACGGTCAAATTAAATTGTTAAAATAAAGGAGAAGCAGATCGGGGTGGACTCTACAAGGGAAATACCTTCAAACTGCCACCTGTTCTAAATCATTTGCCGTCGGTACGCAGAGAGGTGCTCTGCTCTCAGGCTGCAGGGGAGGGGCCGGCGGCATCACCCGCAGCTCGTTGAGAAGAGTAGGGACGGTACAGTAATGGATAAACGACAGTCTATAAAAATCGCCAGTAACACACAAAAAAGTCGCTAGATTTGTCGCTAGTCGCTTTTTTGAAAATTTGTCGCTAAATTGGCAACACTGGCGCAAACTGAAGAGCGGGGAGCGGGAGGGGTGAGAGGTTTGAGGAGATGGGGGCGCGCGAACTGTAGCGCGCGACCGGAAAAGCACAATGCTGAGGAGCAGGGGAATTCCGGGAGTTTACCGGGAGACAGAACAATACGGGAGACTGGTCTGAAATACGGGAGACTCCCGGGAAAAACGGCAGGTATGTCAATTTTGTTTGTCTTAATATGTATACTTAAGGTAAATGCTAAATAGATACTTAAGAAAATAAAAAGCTCATGATATAGATGATGTAAGTGCTTTCATAGTGTATAGCTTTCTTAGTTCCTGTTGTTGCTGCCTTGTGTTGTCTTCCATTGTGTTTCAAGTGGCTTTATATTGTGACATGCAAATACTCTACTCTCTTTATATTCCCTACTTGAAGAGCTGTCTTTCATAGGGATGCTTATTTCTGATTGAAATTTGCCCTTAACTTTGTTTGTGTTTTCTTAGTGGTTGATTGATTATGTTCACCTGTGCCTTGTTTAGTTGCTATTCTGTATAATTAATGCCCTCATTGTACAGTTACATTTTTATGTTTCATTGTAAATGTGTTTGCCTTTTCACTCTGAGTATGTATGTTCAGACAACTCCGATATTGTTTGGCGCATTATTGTATGTCTTAATATGTACACTCACCGGCCACTTTATGAGGTACACCTGTTCAGCTGCTCATTAACGCAAATTTCTAATTAGCCAATCACATGGCAGCAACTCAATACATTTAAGCCGCAGTCACACACGATTTTGAGCTTGCGAAATTCTGTCGTACGGCGCTGCGAAAAGGGGCGGAATTAAACAAGATGAATGGGCATTTAAAAAGCGAGCGATTGCTTCATGTTTTAAATTTCTGTTCAGAGAGGTCATGTTTTGATCCTGGATTGGTCTCACGCAGTCAAGTGATGCGATTTCGCAGGTCAGAGTTCACCAAGCTTGAACTTTGCATTGCAGCAACCTGCGAAACTTGACGCATGACCTTGCGTTTCCGGTCTGACGCATTCGCGTGCGTATGAATGGAAGTCTATGGGGAGAAAAGCCCAGTGTGACCGCGGCTTTAGGCATGTAGACATGGTCAAGATGATCTGCTGCAGTTCACAATGGGGAAAAAAAGGTGATTTGAGTAACTTTGAACGAGGCATGGCTGTTGGTTTCAGACGGGCTGGTCTGAGTATTTCAGAAACTGCTGATCTACTGGGATTTTCACACACACATCTCTAGGGTTTACAGAGAATGGTCAGAAAAAGAGAAAATATTCAATGAGCGGCAGTTTTGTGAGCGAAATGTCTTGTTGATGCCAGAGGAGAATTCCCTGACTGGTTCGAGCTGATAGAAAGGCAACAGTAACTCAAATATCCACTCGTTACAACAGAGGTATGCAGAAGAGCATCTCTTAATGCACAACAAATTGAACCTTGAGGCAGATGGCCTACAGCAGCAGAATACCACAACGGGTGCCACACCTGTCAGCTAAGAACAGGAAACTGAGGCTACAATTCGCACAGGCTCACAAAAATTGGACAATAGAAAATTGGAAAAACGTGGCCTGGTCTGATCAGTCTCGATTTTTGTTGCGATATTCGGATGGTAGGGTCAGAAATTGGCGTCAACAAGATGAAAGCATGGATCCATCCTGCCTTGTATCAATGATTCAGCCTGCTGCTGGTGGTGTAATGCTGTGGGGAATATTTTCTTGACACACTTTGGGGCCCATTAGTACCAACTGAGCATCGTGTCAACGCCACGGCCTACCTGAGTATTGTTGCTGACCATGTCCATCCCTTTATGACCACAGTGTACCCAACTTCTGATGGCTACTTCCAGTAGGATAACGTGCCATGTCATAAAGCGCAAATCATCTCAGACTGGTTTCCTGAACATGACAATGAGTTCAATGTACTCAAATGGCCTCTACAGTCACCAGCTCTCAATCCAAAAAAAAAGAGAGCACCTTTGGGATGTGGTGGAACGGGAGATTCACATCATAAATGTGCAGCTGACAAATCTGCAGCAACCTGCATGCTATCATGTCAATAAGGACCAAAATCTCTGAGGAATATTTCCAGTAGCTTGTTGAATCTATGCCACGAAGGATTAAGGCAGTTCTGAAGGCAAAAGGGGGTCCAACCCGGTACTAGTAAGGTGTATCTAAAAAAGTGGCCGGTGAGTGTATATTTTATGTAAATGCTTCATAATATTTTAGTCAAAAACCTCACATGATATAGAGAATGTAAGTGCTTTCATAGACTAGAACTGTTTTTAATGTTTTAACACAAAAATAAATACATAATTTAGCAAAAGCATACATTATTTTCTTTTCAAATACACGCTTTAGAAGTTGAAATGACTGTAATGCTGAATGAGAACGTGCGTTTTGTAGTGCTTCATAAAATCTTGATTATATTATTAGCAGCTAATTCTTCACCAGCTGAGCTCCAGTGATGGATCTGCCCTGAGTTATGATCAAGAGTGCACTGTGTTGATGAGAGTGATTGTGGTATATCGCTTCGCATCATTACTTTAATATCATCTCGTTACATTGAATTACGCTGGTTTAGCCTGGTTTAAGCTGGACATAGCTGGTTTTGGCTGGTCAAGCTGGTTTTAGCTGGTCAACTCCCAGCCTGACCAGCTAAGACCAGGCTGGAAATGGCTGGAAACCAGCCTGGAAATGTCCAAAACCCCTCTAAAACCAGGCTGGTCGACCAGCTAAAACCAGCCAACCAGCTTAGGCTGGTTTAAGCTGGATTTTTCAGCAGGGTTGTGTTCAAAGGGGAAAAATGTGTTGTGTTTTACCCAGACATTTAAAAAGAATATATTTCAGAGCAGTAATCACAATACCGTGAAATCATGATATTTTTTATCCATGGTTATCATACCATCAGATTCTTATAGCCGTGTGTCACGCCGATCACTCGACGCAGAAGTATAAACCAAGCTTTAGAGTGCGATCAATGACTTTATTTTAAAAAAGTGAGTAAACCTGTTGTCTTAAAATTATTTAGTAAATTAACTCAAAAATTAAGTCAACTTAACAGTTTCAAGTACAACAGATTAACTCACTTTAAAGGTGCTGTATGTAAGTTTTTGACTCTTCTAAAGCATAAAAATACCATAATATGTGTGCAGATATTTAAGAAACATCCCAAGTGAACATACTTGTTTAACTGAAAAACAATGCTGAAGTCAGATATTCTGCTTTGAAAATGGGTTTTCCGTGCCGGAACTCTGTCTTTGTTTAGATAAATTTCATATGCACGATGCCAGTTTAGCCAATTATATGTCAGCACCCTGGGTTGCCTTGTTGGAAAACAGCGTATTTCATTCATTCATTCATTCATTCAGTAAGACTCTTGAAAGCATGCGTCCGTGACCAAAAGGAACAGTATGGGAGACAGATGCAGTTCCACATGAGGTTATTAATTAGCAAATTACATAAATATTACGAACGTAAGCATTAGGTGAGCAGGTTACATTGTAACCGCGTGTCCTAACAACACGCTGTGACGAGAGAGGCAGTGATCAGCTATTTGGCTGTTTGCACCAGACGAGACACGGCAGAAATGTAAATACAGCCTTTCAGAAGCACAGAATATGCACTCGCTCACGAAACGGTAAGGTTTAGAATCTATTTAATACATGTTAACCCACTTTAACATCAATGTAGATGCTGAATCACTCATATGTGTTTAGTTCTAAAGTTCAATTTCAGACGGTTTATTGTATTTTCAAGATCTGAGGTGAACTTTCTGCTTTCAGTATATGGCAACAAATGCCATGTAAAATGCATTCAAACTAGCATTGTTAGCATTTAGCACAGAATAAAGCACACAAGGCTTACCTGAGGTGATCTAGCTGTCATAGGTTTTTGTTGTTCAGCTGTGAGAAATAGAAGCCATTTCTAATATATCAATTCGAGGTGTTGGTTAGGACAAAAACTCAGTTAAATATGGAAAATATTCCCTCTATCGCGTGTCGTTGCTTTTATTTATAACACAGTTTAAATCACTCACTCCTGTACACAATCTGGCATCCTAGCGTACTTTTATTATGATCCAGGAGTGCAATACCTAGTTCAACCACTGGGTGTCAAACTTACATACTGCACCTTTAAGTACTCAATGTGTACTTTATAAGACAACATATTTATTCACTTTAAGTAACCAATTTCTTTTTTTACAGTATATTTTCTTGTGACTGAGAGAAAATAAAATGGGTACCTGTCATCATCCTCACCTGCCATCTTGAGATGTGTAATAACGATAAAATCCATATTTGTCCACTGATCTGTGCTATAAATGCAATTTCTGTATGGTTCAAATAATTACAATCATTTTTATGATCAAAATCGCTGTATTTTGCATATTTCCTGTTCAATTACAGCGTAGGAAGCGAGGTGAGGCAGCCCAAGAGATTGTGCAATCCCTTGCAAACTGGCTTGAGCGCGTGCCTTTTGGAAAGCTTTATTAAAATACTTTTATACATTGCAGACATTTTATTATACGTCCTCACTTTCCATATAATAGGCAATGTATTTCATGAATAGCTATCACTTATTTAGTGTTAGGATCTGACATAACGCCGCACTGAAATGACATGAGGTGAGGCAGGCGGTAGCTCTGCCTCAATGGAAAGGCTGTGCATGAGTTCACGTTTATTCTTCTTCTTTGGTTGATCTCCTTCTACGTAACGTTAGTCAGGTAAAGTTCAAGGACTCCTCTATTTTATGTTTCTCTCTGAATGACAGCAAAAATGGCGGATGTAATTTCTTGGTTAAATATTTTTTCAAAATTGGAATTTTAATCAAAACGTGAAGCAATAAATAATTGACTATATACAGTTGAGGTCAGAATTATTAGCCTCCCTGAATTATTAGCCCCCCTGTTTGTTTTTTTCCCCAATTTCTGGTTAACTGAGGGAAGATTTTTTCAACACATTTCTAAACATAATAGTTTTAATAACTCATCTCTAATAACTGATTTATTTTATCTTTGCCATGATGACAGTAAATAATATTTTACTAGATATTTTTCAAGACACTTCTATACAGCTTAAAGTGACATTTAAAGGCTTAACTAGGTTAATTAGGTTAACTAGGCAGGTTAGGGTAATTAGGCAAGTTACTGTATAATGATGGTTTGTTCTGTAGACTATCGGAAAAAAAATAGCTTAAAGGGGCTAATAATTTTGACCTTAAAATGGCTTTTAAAAACTTAAAAACTGCTTTTATTCTAGCCAAAATAAAACAAATAAGACTTTCTCCAGAAGAAAAAAATATTATCAGACATACTGTGAAAATTCCCTTGCTCTGTTAAACATCATTTTATATATAGGACAGTTCACACAAAAAAAAAAAAAATATCCAGAGCATGAAGAAAATACTACAGAAATCAATAAATATGGGTAATCAACATTCTGCAAAATATCTTTTTTCGTGTTCAACAGAAAATGTCCATTTTTGGATAAATATCAAGATGTTGTTTGTTTAATTGAAACCTCCTTCTAAATTTTAGTTGATAGACTTTATATATAATTATAATGACCCTACATTCTCTTTCGCTGTACTCTAAATCTGAGACCGACACCATCTTCAGAAAATTGTCAAAACAATCACACACACTGAGTCATGAGTCTCATATTTACTGTTGGGTTGACAGATAACACACTGCAAGACAAGTGTTTGTTATGCCTGTCTAACATAACACAGTCTCCGTGGGCAAGATTATGAAAAATTTACAGTGAGAGACAGTAGGATGGATTCGACACATCAGCTGAGCTCTAAAAAAAGAAGTTTGCAGCCTTTTAGTTTAGTTTAAAGTTGTGGTATGCAAGTTTGACACCCAGAGGTTGAAGTAGGTATTGCACCCGTGGTTCAAAACACACGCAAGAGCAGGTTGCCAGATTGACGACACCAACGAAGGCTGATTTAAATAATGTTCAAGCAACGGAACATGTTAGAAGGTATATTTTCCATATTAAATGGAGCTTTTGTTGTAACCAACACCTGAAATATATATTTTAGAAACGGCTTCTATTTCTTGCAGCTAAACAACAGAAAACTGACAATGATCACCTCAGGTTTACCTCATGTGCTTTATTCAGTGTTAAATGCTAATAATGTGGGTTTGAATGCCATTTTACATGACATTTATTACTATACTACTATATACATAATGCTTTCATCTGCTGCTGCTTTTATTACTATACATACTATAAAGCAGCAGCAGATAGTTCACCTCAGATCTTGAAAATAAAATAAACTGTTTGAAATTGAACTTTGGAATCAGTGCAAACCAACACATATCAGTGATTCAGCATGCATATTTAATAATGTTAAAGAGGGTTAATATGTATTAATTCGATTATAAACATTACCATTTCGTTCGAGTGCAGTGAGTGCACTATTCTGTGCTTCTGAATGACTGTTTAAATTTCTGCCGTGTTTCGTCTAGTGCAAATAGCCAAATTGCTATGTATGCGTGTAGCACTTTGTTAGGACAGGGGGCTACAATGTAACCTGCTCACCTAAATGTTTACTAAATGTTTGTTGCCAGATTGAGGTAAAACAGTGTTTTGAGATTTGAATATTTCGTCAATTGTGTGAGGTGATGAGCTTCATACAAGATCTGAACACTTGACAAACATTGACAAAAAGTGATTTTTCATAACTAGATTGGGCCATACAAACTACAGAAGTTTTCTGGGTGAAATAACAAAACTGGAGGGTGGAGGGAGATGGGTGTAAAATATGGGAGACTCCCAGGAAAGGTAGTGTTGGCAGGTATGGAGGTCATAAAAACTAAGCGTTTGTCATGATATTATCTCAACCCAGGCTCATTCTAAAAACGTACCCCTATATACATTTCTGGAGAGCGCCAAATATGTCCCAGGAGCTATGTTTTTTGCCGTTTTTGTTTTCGCAAATTCACCAGAGGCCGCTGTGTAGGCTTTTTGAGATCTCAAATTTCCCCTGCAAGTGCCATTCGTGCCTGCTCTTCTCATGTAAATCCACCACAGGCCGCTGTCGACTGACTGACCAACTGAACAACCCTCCACCCACCTCCTTTCCTAAACTCAACCAATTGTGTTGAAAAGCAATCCAGAAAAAAAAAAACCCTGATTTTTACCATGTTTTCAGATTTTAACACAATGTCACCCTGGTATTTACTTGTTTATTTTATTTGTTGACTTTTGTTTTAGTCTTACCTGCTTTCTGGAGCCGTTATTGGCTGGACTCGAACCCCATTGTTGTGGTCAACTCCTCTCTGTGTCTCAAGTCTGCTGACATACGCGGCGAGCCACTGGATAAACCGGTAACAGCGGAAAAGCAGTCCATATACAGAGGTAAGTGGTCAGCTGCTAGTGCGAAAAGGAACGGCGTCATACCACCTTGTAGCGTTCATTTTTAAAGATGTGAACGAAACGCAGCCATACGTACTGGCTACATAATTCACAATCTCCAAAAATGAATGATGTAGGGCTACGTTTTCATGTTGATGTTAATGTTGCAACATCAAAAAAAGAATTTAACTTTTTTTATTTAAATCAATGAAATTATAATTTTGAACAAAATTATTGTCACATTGTAACTGTTACGTAGCATGACAAAATTGTGTTTTCTTTGACCTAAACTAGACGAAAATTCTTTAAAATTCAATCAAATTAAACATTATGAAAAAAACTACCTTCTATTTTCATTATCGCAAAACCTACGATACACAGTGAAAATAGTGTTATCACAGTTAGTGGGTGACAATATCTCGCATTCAAAGTAACTTTTTACTTTGTACACTTATGCCGAGTTCAGACGATTTTCAAAGTGGTCGTGTTACACACAACGTTTTCACACTGCATGACTATCTGGGGTAGCGTTTCGTCGCTGCTTTGTTTCACACTGCATGACTTTAAAATAGGAAGAATCACCGACAACTTGGTCTCGGTCCGCAAACTTTGTCTCACAACCAAACAATGTGAAGTTATGTATTTTATCTTTTGTTATTAACTACATAATGGGAAAGAAACCTTTAGTGCAGTAGAAAATATACAAATATAGTATTTTGACCACATCATCCTCTTTATGCATGTTGTCTTACTCCAAGCTGTATAGGCTCGAAAGCCTACTACCAATTAAGCATATTAGGTGATGTGCATCTCTGTAATGAGAAGGAGTGTGGTCTAATGACATCAACACCCTATATCAGGTGTGCATAATTATTAGGCAACTTCCTTTTCTTTGGCAAAATGGGTCAAAAGAAGGACTTGACAGGCTCCGAAAAGTCAAAAATAGTGAGATATCTTGCAGAGGGATGCAGCACTCTTAAAATTGCCAAGCTTCTGAAGCGTGATCATTGAACAATCAAGTGTTTCATTCAAAATAGTCAACAGGGTCGCAAGAAGCGTGTGGAAAAACCAAGGCGCAAAATAACTGCCCATGAACTGAGAAAAATCAAGCGTGCAGCTGCCAAGATGCCACTTGCCACCAGTTTTGCCATATTTCAGAGCTGCAACATCACTGGAGTGCCCAAAAGCACAAGGTGTGCAATACTCAGAGACATGGCCAAGGTAAAAAAGGCTGAAAAACGACCACCACTGAACAAGACACACAAGCTGAAACGTCAAGACTGGGCCAAGAAATATCTCAAGACTGATTTTTCTAAGGTTTTATGGACTGATGAAATGAGAGTGAGTCTTGATGGGCCAGATGGATGGGCCCTTGGCTGGATCGGTAAAGGGCAGAGAGCTCCAGTCCGACTCAGACGCCAGCAAGGTGGAGGTGGAGTACTGGTTTGGGCTGGTATCATCAAAGATGAGCTTGTGGGGCCTTTTCGGGTTGAGGATGGAGTCAAGCTCAACTCCCAGTCCTACTGCCAGTTTCTGGAAGACACCTTCTTCAAGCAGTGGTACAGGAAGAAGTCTGCATCATTCAAGAAAAACATGATTTTCATGCAGGACAATGCTCCATCACACGCGTCCAAGTACTCCACAGCGTGGCTGGCAAGAAAGGGTCTAAAAGGGTCCTGCCAAACTTACACTAGTTTTTCCTCCATTTCTTGGGTCCAAAAAAAACTGAAAATGACCACTTTTAACTTCTTTCCCAATCTCCTGCTGACCTGCAGGTACCCATACTAGTGGATGCTGCTCTTTCATTGGCTGTACAGTAGGTGATTGCTGATGTTATTTTCAATCAGAAAACATTTTACACGGCATGATTTGAATCACAGACAGGTCCAGATATTTAGAATGCCAAATATCTCACGAGTGTCGAACAGATCAGCCACTTTTGACGCTCATAAACAATCATAAACTCCTCGTGCTGCTGGAATTAGGAAGTTTGCTGAAGGCGCAGCTGACGTGCAGTGAGGGATTTGCGCATTTAATAATCTACGACAGTTTGCGTTCATTGAACAGTACGAATGATTAATTAATCCATATGAAACAGTCCTTTAAAAGTCACGTCTCGCTTTCAGTTTCGGGGTTGGGCACGCTTGCACTCACACTGTAAGCGTACCGTGCCTGAGCCCAAGTGAACCACGCTCTGGCCCACCTCTTCCAACCGGGCCAAGTGTACCGTGCCTGAGCCCGATTCAGAGCACTCACACTTCTCAAACGATCCGGGAAACGGGTCTGGGCACGGTTAGCATAGTGTGAGTAAGCCCTTAGAGATGTGGGTGGGTGGGTGGGTCAATCGGTGCTGTTTTTAAAACACTATCGGTCGGGTTTAGAAGAGGGGGTGGGTGGGGGCATCGGTCGGTCAGTCAGTCAACGGTGGCCTCTGGTGGATTTACACAAGAAAAGCAGGCGCGAAATTTGACATCTCCAAAAGCGTACACAGCGGCCTTTGGTGGATTCACGAAAACAAAACCTGCAAAACAAAATGTACCTGCTGGGACCTAGGGGTACATAATCAGAATGAGGCTGGGTTGCAATTGTTACTTTGTGTTATCTCACAATGCATTAAGGACCTTAATAATGCATTAGTAAATGTTAAACTGTGAATAATAAATGCTGTACAAGTATTGTATATTATTAATTCATATTAGCAAATAAATTAACTAATGAAACCTTATTTTAAAGTGTGACTTAAAAAGTGGGTAACACTTAAGTTTAGGTCACACTTCCTGCTATTAACCACTGGCTTATTACCTGCCTATTATTAAGATATTAACTGTTTATAAAGTATGTTCTTATTCTACATCTCTAATCCTACCTAAATCTAAACCTAACTACACTGTAAAATCCAAAAAGTTAAGGTAACTCAAACCGTTTGAGGAAACCAATTGCAACAAACCATTTAAGTTCAAAAACTAATCCTAATGAGTACAGTGAACTTACTCCAGTTAAGTTGAAGTAATGAAGTATTTAATTAACTAATTTCCTTTAACACTGAGTTCAAAACTTTTCAAATGAGTAGAATTAACTTTCAGTAAATTGAATTAACTACACTCATTTTATTTAATAAAGTTGACTGTTGGGGTTTACAGTGTACTACCTTAATGACTATTAAAGAGCCCCTATTATGCATTAAAAATGATCATATTTTGGTTTTGGGGGTCTCCAACAATGGCCTGATACGCATGCAAGGTCAAAAAACACTTTCATGGTCTTATAATATGCATTTATTTTTACCTAATTATCCTAATGACTCCCATATGATTCGTTCAGCGATTCATTTGTTCCCAAACCCTTCCTTAGCTCGATGCTAATCTGCGCTGATTGGTCTGATGACCTAGTCTGTTGCGATTGGTCGATATTTCACTTCACTTAGAACTGTTACACACTGCATGGAAGCTCATTTTCAAAAACCCATTATAGGGGCTCTTTAATAAGCACCTAATTAGCAATTTGAGCAAATAGTCTATTTGGTTTGTTAACAGCATGAATTGTGACTTAAATTAAAATGTTATGAAAAGGTGTAGCTACCTAAGTACACAAGTAAAGTAAAGCATACTTGCATTTATTTACTATATAGCACTGTTTAAAGAGATTTTCACATATGTTTGGTAACCAAACACTTTTCCTTAGATACAGCAGGGATTACTTGCTAAAAATGAATATACTTTTGAAGCAGAGGACATTAAGTTTCTCAACTCCAAATAACATACCCGAGGCTGTGAGGCTTTAAGGCAATACAACGCCTTCCCACTCACAGCACACACACTCACCCACCAAGTTAACCTTATAACCGCACTACATAAATTAATGAAACAAAGTCCTCTTTATTTTGTGTGGTTTCTTATGGTGGCTGTCACACTTCAGCTATTTCAGGCTTGGCAATTTCTCAAGGTACAGAAGATTAAAGCAGAGCAATGTGGAACAACCGAAGCTTTGCTCATTGCTAAATGCTAATGAATCTTTTTCAAACTTTACTTTAAGTCTGGCTCCCACCATGGGATTTTTAATGGTCCTAAAAGATTGTAGCATGACTCCAATAAAATCTCAGTTGTCATAATGTCATGCTGAATGACAATCAAGATGCGCTAAACACAGACACGCTAGTCCAACACAGGCTCGTTATGGATATGTACCCCTGCCTACATTTCTGGAGAGTGCAAATTATGTAGTCAGAGGTATGTATGGCTGCATTTTGTCTATGGGGAAGTATGACACCGCAGACGGCTTCTGTTCCTTTTAGCGTTACCACCAGGTAAAACAAAAGCAAAAGAAAAAAATAATAACAGGCTGAAAACGTGGTGAAATTACATGGCCACGACTGCTTTTCTTTTTCTGGATTGCTCTTGAAAACACTATTGGTTGGGTATAGGGGAGGAAAGTTAAAACGATTTTAAGCTCCCACGAAATCTTGGGGCACCCAGAGTTACTATTAAGGGGTTACTATTAAACTTTAGTCCTCGACACCCTCCACCCTCCCCCCATTTTTCACTTTCAACCATGACAGCCCTCTCCTGAATGTAGTCATAGGGCCCCGTACCAGCCAGCAGTGCCCCCGGGTGGTCAGTCAGCCAGTCGACAGCAAGCTGGCCTGGTTAGTTGAAATGTATATTGTGCCCTTTGGTGGATTTACACAAGAAGAGGACGTGCAAGAGAAATTTGACATCATCAAGAAGCATACACAGCGGCCTCTGTTGGATTTGCAAAAACAAAAACTGCGAGCCACCATAATACCTCCAATTATATATTTCACTCTCCCCAGAAATGTAGACCTGGGTACATATCCGTTCTGAGCCTAGGTTGCAAAAGTCACCTGGACATCATCCATCCATGACACTTCCACTATCTCACATTCTCAAATGATACCTCACAGCAAACATAAACAATCTGTAGTGGTAATTTTGCTTACAGCGTGCCTCAATAATGAAACCAAAAGAAAATCTGTTTTGGCATTTTCCCCATGGTGATTTTGAAGTTGTCGTACTGATTGCGTCATCAGATTCAGTGCTCTTATTGTGACATTTTCAGTCACGTGACCTGTCGGGCAAAAAAACAATGGGCCATAATGGCAGCTATATTGTGATCTCCATAGAAATGCAGCACAAACCCATCATATTTCCATCTGGTTTAAGCTACGAATATTTGGATCACATATCAACAGAGCAGAACTAAGATATGATCACAAACTAAATTGTGGGCTCTTGCGATTCATATACTGCACCCATTATCTTTTGGATATTTTTCAGATATTTAATCATTAGTTATGGCATTATAACACGTAAGTCTCTGATTTTACTTGGATTTGGATCTTGGATTTACTTGGATTATTATTTGCTGGTAGAAAGAATCTATTAGTTCACTTTTGCTATTTATGCTGCGTTCACACCAGATGCAGAAAAAGCGTCAAGCGTGAGTGATTTACATGTTAAGTCAATGCAAAGATGCGAATCGACATCCTGTGGTGCGAATGAAGCGGCGCGAGTTGAGCGTTTTGCACGCTTAACGCGTGTATTGCGTATTTCAGGCGAATCGCTCGAGTTTGAGAAATCTGAACTTCAGCAGACATTCGCTAACCAATCAGGAGCTTGCTCCTGTGGGGGCGTAATTATGATGTAGCTCCTGTTGTTGGTGTCCCACGGGAAAATCCTCCTGCCGACACAGACAACAGTTTATCAAACTGGGCTCAGTTCAGTCAGAAGCACCGCTGAATGCTTCCATCATCCAGGTAAAGTTTCTGGAGGAATTTATAAGCTCACAGAGCTGGGTGCACCTCTGAAAGGATCTAGTGGACTCAGACACTGCTCCAAATGAAATGATGCTGTTTTTCAGCCTTCATAAGCACATAAACAGTTATTCTCTTTATAAATCTATGTTAGCCATTTAGCAACGAAGCTAGAGCCACCGGTCAGACAGAAGCCCTGCCCATCACACGAATCCGTGTCTGTTGTGAAGTGAATTTGATGCGCGAATGAAGCGAGTAAACTCAAAATGTTTGCGCGTCTATTTACGCGCGAATAGTGTGATTTATTCGCACTTGCCGCGTCTGGTGTAAACACAGCATTATACTTTGACTTTGCATTTCAATTTATACTTAAATTGCACTTGACCTGCAAATTAGAATAGAAACTGTATAAAAAGCATTAAAACGCATTGATAGTTATCAGTACCGTGGATTGTTATGGTTAATGATGCTACCATTCGGCACAAATCCATACATTTCTTCAGTTTTTTCTCTGAAGGAATTCTGTAAAAGCACAGGTCAGGTGTCTCCTCATTGGATAGTTATCTGGCTTTTTGGCTTAAAAAAAAGAGAAATTATTTAGCTCATGACTTGGCGGACAATGGGAGATAGTAATGTTTTGCCCACTAGGGGGGCGTTCCCATAATGGTTAAACAAGAACTGAAAACTATCAATTGGATCTTTATTGATGCTCATTGCAGCTGTTGTCATACTGCAGGAATGTGTCTGAAATCTTCTGACACTGCCAGAAGTTCATTGGAGGGAAAATTGGAACAACCATTAATAACATCAGACTCATTCTGAAAATGTAGGCTTATATACATTTCTGGAGATCATGAATATTGATCGGCGGACTTGAGATGCAGAGAGAAGTTCACCGGGACTACGGGGTTTGAGTCCGGCGAAGAACAGTTCCAGAAAGCAGGTACAACAAAAACAGAAGTCTAAAAAAAAATAAACAAGTAAATAACGGTGAGAATGTGGTAAAATCTGAAAATGTGGTCAAAATCAGGCGAGGGCTTTTCTTTTTTATGGATTGCTTTTTAAAATTGTCAGTTGGGTTTAGGGAAGTGAGAGGGCGGGTCAATCAGTGCTTTTGAAAACACTATTGGTTGGGTTTAGGGAAGGAGGATGGTGGGTCAGTCGATCAGTCAGTCATTCAGTCAGTCGACAGCGGCCTCTGGTGGATTTATGCAAGAACAGCAGACGTGAGAGAAATTTGAGATCTCAAAAAGCATACAAAGCGGCCTGTGGTGGATTCGCAAAAATATAAACTACAAAAACGTAGCTCCTGGGACGTATCTGGCACTCTCCAGAAATGTGAATATTGGTATGTTTTCAGAATGAGTCTGGGTTGACCATTAAGCGGCTGTTGGTGAACAGATCAAACCAATGATCACAGATTTCAGCCTAGGATTACAAAAATCTTTTACAAATTTGTCTCAGATGATCAAATCCTAGATGAAATCACACAGCCGGGTTTTAGGTCAAGTCTTGGCTGAGTGCTGTCCTTGTATTCTTATTATATACATTCACAGTCCAGGCTGGCACAAAATGACTTCAGGCAAATGCTAGATGATGAAACCAGAAGATGCCAGAGCACTGAGAATGAAATAAATCATGCTTTTGTAACTACTGCAGTAATGAGGGAACAATGCCCTACCACTAAGACTCAGAAACTCATTAGAGATGCTAATGAGAACAGGATTCTGAGTTATTCTTTGTGTGACTGACATTGATGATATATCTAGAGTCTAAATAATCACACAAATGATTTTTAAAACTTTCTGTCAATGTGACAGAATTCAGGAGCAGATGGCATCTTGGAAATGCCTACTGGAGTTGTTTGAAACTGGGGCACTTGCCATGGTCAAGTACAAACAGTGCTCCTAAATTTAGGTGGATATATTCAGACACGCTGTAGTATGCACTTTGGACTGTAGAGACTGCTACTAGAAAACTGATTTTAAAGCAAACTTGAGTTGCACTTTTCCATAAAAGCTACCTTGAGTGGCACTTTTCCATAAAAAATTGTTTGAAAGACTTCAATGGTAGGTTTAGTTCTAAATCATTTTTTCTGGCAATTCTTTAGGGCAGGGGTCCCAAAACCCTGGGTCGCGATACAGTACAGTCATGAAAGAGTTGCTAATGTGTCACAAAAATGCAAAATGACGTTCCATGACATCCCACATTATTGTGAGTTTCACCTTTAAAGGTGCAGTATGCAAGTTTGACACCCAGTGGTTGAACTAGGTATTGCACTCCAGTTTCAAAGCACATGCAAGTGTAGGTTGCCAGATTGGAGACATCAACAGAAGTGTGCCTGACTTTTAAGCCTGAAGGCTGATTTAAGTCATGCTGTAAATAAAATCAATGGCACGTGAAAGAAGGAATATTTTAGTTTTTTGTTCTAACCAACACCTGACATTTATATTTTAGAAACGGCTTCTATTTCTTGGAGCTGAATAACAAAAAAAATGACCATGATCACCTCAGGTATACCTCATGTGCTTTATTCGGTGTTAAATAATATGAGTTTGAATGACATTTATTGTCATACTACAGAAAGCCGGAGCAGATAGTTCACCTCAGATCTTGAAAATAAAATAAACCACTTGAAATTGAACTTTAGAGTTGACTCAAAACCAACACATATCAGTGATTCAGCATCTACATTTATTAATGTTAAAGAGGCTGAATATGTATTGATTAGATTATAAACCTTACCCTTTGGAGTGCATTATTCTGTGATTCTGAATGGCTGTATGTAAATTTCTGTCATGCTTTATCTGGTGCAAACAGCCAAATTGCTTATCACTGCAAATCTTATCACATACATGGGTTAACCAGCTCACCTAATGTTTACGTTCGTAATATTTATATTATTTGCAAATCAATAACCACCTAATGTGGAACTCTTAATATGCGTCTCATTTCCGAGGCTGCTACTGTCTACCAGAGGTCACATTTCAGTTGCAGATGCAGCCTTCCTGACTGAATGAATGAATAAAATATGCTGTTTTTTACCAAGGTAACACAGGGTGCTGAAATATAATTGGCTAAACTGGCATTGGGGCGGGTTAAAGGGACTGAAACAAAGACAGCCGTTCCAGCATGTAACACACATTTTCAAAGCAGAATATCTGACTTCAGCATTGTTTTAAAAAGCTGTAATGAAGTTAATGCCCACCTGGCCGCCGGGAAGAAGGAGGCAGAGAACCAACGCACTTTAAAATAATTTTTAATGAAAATATAAAACAAACCTGAATGCAACTGTCACATAATATGTCCAGGCCTGGTCCTCTTTCGTCTAGCACTGGCGTCTCTCCTTCTTTTAGCTTCCAGGGCTCCTCCGTGAGACTCGAGTCAGGTGATGCATCCAGGTGTCTCTGATGATCCCACTCACACCACCCGCCTTGTATGCTGGTCTCCTGCTCCGCTCCCGCTTCAGTGGATGGACGCAGGCTTCGGCATCATGGCAGACAGTGGTGACTCCCCTGGCCTCTTCGGGATTGCTCCCTTTAGCTCCTTCCCTTCCGGTGGTGAGCCCAGCGTCCCCTGCTCCTCCCTATGCTGGGAGATGGCAGCAGGCAGATCCTTTCCTCGCTAGCCTCAGGCTGCCCCGGCACTCTGGGCAGACGAACGGGTTTCTCCCCCACTCGGGTTAACTCCCAAACACTCGCCCTCCCTCTCAGTGGCGAGGACATCGTGTCCCTCCTTCTCCTGGATTTCGGCACCAATGTAATGAAGTTAATGGCCACCTGGCCACCGGGAAGAAGGAGGCAGAGAACCAACACACTTTAAAATAATTTTTAATGAATAAATAAAACAAACAGATGGCAGCTCCTCACAGCGCCTGCCGTCAAACTGAAAACAACCATCACATAATATTTTTGGGCCTGCTCCTCTCGTCTAGGACTGGTGTCTCTCCTCTTTTTAGCTTCCAGGGCTCCTCCGTGAGACTCGATGCAGGTGATGCATCCAGGTGTCTCTGATCATCTCACTCATGCTACCTGCCTTGTACGCCGTCACGGCTCTCGGCCCCGCCTCACTCGCCACAAAAGCATATACAGCACCTTTAAAAACCAATGTCAATATCTGTGCACATTGCGCCTCTCCAATATTAAAATTAAAAAAAGAAACGTTATACAGATAAGTCCGAAGCAATGATGGTATCAGGAGATTGGCCATCACAACTAGACAAAGATATATCTTTTCGATGGTCTAGTAAAGGTTTTAGATACCTTGGGGTCATCCTTACGCCTATAGCATCACGTTTATACACAGCAAATTACACACGGCTTTTTGAAACTATAAAAAAAGACCTAGTTAGATGGGAAATATTACCTCTCTCTATGTTTGGTAGAATAGAAACAGTGAAAATGAACATACTGCCAAGACTTCTCTTTCTATTTCAATCCCTTCCTGTTTGGGTCCCGGTCTCAGAATTTAATAAATTAGAAAAACTGATTTCAAAATTTATTTGGCAAAATAAAAGACCAAGAATAAGACTTAAAATACTAATGTCAAATAAAGATAAGGGGGGGCTGAACCTTCCCAATTTAAGGTACTATTATTGGGCTGCTCAGTTAAGGGCTATCACAGCTTGGCTTGGTGTTGATAAGGAAGCAGACTGGGTTAGTATTGAACAGAATTCACTTCCTGGAGTGTCTCTGAAAGTCCTACCATTCTTGGATTTGCTAGCACAAAAAGGAGTAAAAAAACAAATATATGGATTAAACACACTGTAAAAATTTGGACGACAGTACAAAAAGCATTCAAAGGAACAATAGCCTTATCACGTGCAATACCCATTAAAGATAACCCAGAATTTCTTCCTTCTATAAAGGATGGTATCTTTAGCAGATGGGAAAAGAATGGGTTAAAAATAATTACTCAACTTTTTGATGGGGAGACCTTATTATCCTTTTCTCAATTGTCTAACAGATTTACACTGAAATCTAATGATTTCTTTAGATATTTACAACTGCGACACTATATCACAAATCATAAACAATGGGATATAATTAAAAGATCTCCAACAAATATAGAAAAATATTTTATAGATATCATTGAACTTGGTCTGCCTACTAAAAATCATGTAGCCCATTTATATAGAAAATTAATGCAGGATAAATCTGATGACTCTTATTATATTAAAAGAAATTGGGAATTAGAGTTAAACACTATAATAGAGGATGACAGGTGGGAACAAATATGCACAAGTTGTCATAAGGGTATAAGCAGTCAAATATGGAAGGAGTTCGACTGGAAGATGAAGATGAGGTTTTTCAGAGTTCCATTAGTTGTCGCCAAATTTGATAGTGCTATACAATTATCACAATGCTGGAGAGATTGTGGAGAAGTGGGGGACTATGTTCACATATTTTGGGAGTGTCCCAAAATACAAGTGTATTGGCAGGGGGTTAAAAGGGAGGTTAGTAAAGTTTTAGGATACGACATACCAATGCACCCAGTATTTTTTTTGCTTGATGGCTTCCCTCCTGATCAGTTCAGTAAGGCTCACCTATCTACACTACATATATTATTAATAACAGCTAGGAAGATAATTACAGTGAACTGGATGAAGACCCGCCGACCTACTTTGACCGAATGGACACAGAGGCTGAAACAGATATACATATTTGAGAAAATGACTGCAGATTTGCAGTTGAAATCAGACCTTTTCCAACAGACCTGGGCATTAATAGAAACATACTTACTTGATATTTGAAAGGCTGTCAGGGGTTTAGTCTTTGTCGTATTGCCTTTATATTGGAGTTTGTTTATTTGTTTATTTATTTATTTATTTATCTATCTACTTTTCTTTTTCCCCCTTTTTTATTTTTTAAGCTGTCACTATTATTTGGCTATTATAATTTCTATTAATTATTATTTTCTATATATTTGTTTTTTTTGTTTTTTGTTTTCTGAGATTGTAAACATCCTAAATAAATGTTATTTGTATGTTTATAAAAACTTTAATAAAAACACAGTTCAAAAAAAAAAAAAAAAAAAGAAACGTTTTCTGTAAGGGTATGAACCAGTGCTACCATTAACGCATTCTGTCGCGTGCGCTGTAATCCACACTGTAATCCACTTTGTTGGTTTGAACAAAGTCTTTCTCATGAATTAATGCCGCACACTCACGCCCCATTCACACGAGGCTTCAGCTTCAACGCTTGACAGAGGGCGTGTATGAAGTTGGGGCTGACGCGATCGTCATAGCAGCGTCAGCCAATGAAATTAGTCAGCAAAAGGCCACTGTTGGAGCTGGTGTATTTGCATACAGCGATCTGATTGGCTGACGAGTCTGTCAATGCCGTTCGGCAATGCGTGACATCACCCATTCAAAGTGAATGGGAAGCGTTTAAGCTGACGCCCGACGTCATGATGTACTCGCAGGTACAGACATCTTCAAAAATTCGTTTCAAACCGGAAGAACGAATTTGCTCAAAATAACGAAGACAACCAATTTTCACTTTTTAGTGAAATATATTTGTCCTAATAGTGTTTATAGCAGCGTGGGACACATATATGACTGTCAACAGCTCAACAAATGTGTTTTGGTGTTTCGTGACCCTTTAATGACAGTAGTAAGTCCGCCAAAAATTGCTTCTACAAAGCAGTATGTAGTCAATCTAATCTGCAACAAGAGGACCTATTATGCAAAACTCACATTTATAAGTTGTTTAAACACAGTTGTGTGGCAACAGTCTGTGAATATAACCAGCTTCTAATTGTAAAAATATATGAGTAATTTTTTTTATAATCACACTTGATGAACACAGTCTGCAGAAACACTTTGATTGACATTCTCCCTTTGTACGTGTCATCAGAGGAAAAGCCCCAACCATTAGTGACGATCTCTACCTCATTAGCATAGGACGTTAGTCTTGTTTTTGAATCTGTCACTATGCTGACACATAGACGTTTGTAGCTCCGCCCTCTTTTGAAAAAAAAAAAAAAACCACACAATCTCATTTGAATTTAAAGCGACAGTAACCAAAACCGCACAATTTAGATCAAAGGCTAAAAAGGCAGTTTCAAAGAGTTATAAAATATTATTTGTGTGGTATTGTGAGCTGAAACTTTACATGCACACTCTGGGGACATCAGAGACTTATTTCACATCTTGTAAAGAGGGGCATAATAGGTCCCCTTTAACATTGTAATAGCTTGCAAAAGCATTTAGAGAGCTTTCATGATTTAAGTATGTAGCACAACTGATATAGATTAAGTTATAGTATGCAGTGCAATTAAAGACCTGGGGTTAGAATATTTGCATAGGTATATGAAGCATACCTGTGTTCTGGCGGATGTACTTTATGACATGCAGCTGTTGACATTTATAGCTCAGTGTCTGTAAAACACAGCAGAACAAACTGGCGCTGATTTAAATATTAGTTTTTGCAAGCTGTTTGTGAATGATAAATGTCAGCGAATACCATGCCAACCAAAACACCATCCAAGCCAAATGACCAAAGCACACCTGCTTCCTCCTTGTGATTATGAATAATTTTTGTATTCCGGTAATTCAGAAAACAAACAAATGTATTTGCCGTTTTATTAACATGAGCAAGGCGAGAGTTTCAAGAGTTTATTTAGAAGCTAGGTATGGGAAACATTTACCTTGGAAATTAAACTCCACGTTTTAAGGCATAAAATTGACGAGCAGGGTTTGTTTAGCCCCAGGAAAAAAATGTCAGGTGCATTGTGCACGTGATATAAACAAAGATTTAGACAAGGTTCATGAATTTTAATAAAGCTTTTTAAAGAGAAGAAATAATATAGAGCAGACGGCAAGTTTAGTTAAAAATCTAGAGGATCCACCCCATCTATTTGTATAATCTACACATTTATAAATGTGTAAAGTGGTGAGTGTCTGTTTGAGAATAGTTTGTCATTTAAATTGAATTTAGTGGCAAAATGGTAAAAAAAAAAAAAAAAAGTGGTAACTAGCAGGTTAGTCAGTGAACATGCTTAAAGGGTCACAAAACACCAAAACACATTTTTTGAGCTGTTGACAGTCATATATGTGTCCCACGCTGCTATAAAAACACTATTAGGACACATATATTGCACTAAAAAGTGAAAATTGCTAGTTTTTGATTTATTTTGAGCAAATTCGTTCTTCCGGTTTGAAATTAACTTTTGAAGCTGCATCACGGCGATTAGATACTTGCGTGTAATCCAGCGTGGAGACTGGATGTCTGTACCTGAGTACATCGTGACGTCTCTGAGTGTGTGGCATTAATTCATGAGAAAGACTTGGTTCAAACCAATCAGCGCGCTTTATTGTGTATGAGGTGAAACTTCATTAATATGCATGATAGCTTTGAAGACTGTTTTACCTGTTACAGTGTTCAGATGGCAGAGAGACGCCATGTTGTGTTGCCAAAACAAGTGAAAGAATGAGAACTTGGAGACATGGGTCGTCAGTGTTGTGTTTATTACTGTGCTGCAACGAAGGTTTTGTTTTCATTTTCCCTCTTTGAGAGCGCAGCTGGACTCACTTGTGGATTACAGTGCACGCGACAGAAATGCGTTTGTAAGGAACATTTTTACCCGGGAGCTTTTCGCATCTGGAAATGATGAAATCTGGATTTTCCGCTCGTCTCCTTTAAAAAAAAAACACGGTTCCAGTTTGTATTGATTGTCCTGTGTATACAGATTTGGTAAGTGTGTGTGAGAGCAGTGCCCTTTGTTTATCTAGATGGTTAGTTCGTATCTTTAGCAGTGCTCTTTCAGTTTTTAAAGACATACCTCAGTCACAATGATTTTGTTACTAAGTTTAACATCACTGCAATATTATAGTACAATATTATAGACTGAAAGATCCGCTGTAAATGCTGCTCTCCGAATGTAAACACTACAATCAAACTACTGTCGTGTAGAATTTTCGCCGCATTTTGTGACTGGATAGTCTATACACATACGGCTTTCTGATACAGAGTGCATCTAAGTTTTCGAGAAATGCAGAGGATTTTTTTTCTCCCATACGTGCGGTATCAAACATTCCATTAAAACTCCACTCTCCAGCAGTTTCTCTCGTTTGTCACTTGGGACATGCAGGAAATGTTCCTGAATAAAAAGTGAAAGTGCCAAACTGCAGTTAAAGTCGACTAATTAATAATTTAGCAAATAATTTGATTACTGATGTCCATGTAAACACAATCACTGTCTTTCTCCCCTGCGTCTGTGTGTTTGTTTTGCCTTCAGTGTTGCCAGATGTAGCTGATTTTTTTACCCGCACAATCGGATTCAAAACAGCCCAATTGGACGGGAAACCGGTCCAATCTGGCAACACGGTTTACCTCGCCTCTGTGAAAAATCAGCGCGTGCCCAAATGGAAACTCCCATATTTGCAAATCCTTCCCTCTTTCCTTCCCTCGACACTCCCACGTAAACAGAGCTGGACACGCCCACTTTCCTGACTTTTTCCAAACTAGAGGTGTGAAAACACCCTGCTGAGACAGGGGGGTTTCATGGCCCTTTAATGTTCAGAAAACATTGATCAGCCTCAGAAGTCAAATTAAACATTAAATAATCAATTTTATTTATTGCTCATTTTATGTGAGACTTTTTCTGGCTACATTTTACTTGAAGGGGTGTTCAGTCATAAACTAGTCATAAATCTGCCACAAACATCTTAATAGAGCATAAACCAATAGTTTGCGTTGTTTTCTATCTTTTTTTAAATAAATTTGGGGGGGGATGTGAGAAGACAAGGTGTTGGATGGCTGAGGGGTGTCATGGGGAGTCACGGAAGAAAGTGAAAGTTAACAGCAGATGAGATTTCAGAGGTGCCGTGTTCTGGCAAACTGAAGAGCGGGGTCCCTGGTCTATATTACCTAAGGTCGGCGATTTGAGGACTATACCAAAAGGCTGAGTTTTCCGGGTAATTTTGGGAGAAAAAGCTTGATTAGCTGGTTCAGGTCTGTCTATTTGGGGTTGGAACTAAACTCTGCAGGCTACCGGCCTTCCAGTACCTAGTTTGGGCACCCGTGGTCTATAAGCCGTGGCCACACTAGAGTTTGAGCATGCGAAATTCTGTGATGCTGCGAAAAGGGGCGGGATTAACCAAGATGATTAACATAAAGTAAGCAATTGGTCCATATTTTACATTTCTGTACACTGAGGTCATGTTTTGATCTTCGATTGGTCTTACGCAATCACATGATGCGATTTCGCAGGCCAGAGTTCACCAAGCTTGAACTTTGCAACGCAGCGAACTGCAAAACTTGTGTTTTCGGTCTGTTGCATTCACTTGTGTATGAATGAAAGTCTATGGACTAAAAAGTGCAGTGTGACCGCAGTTTTATGTGTGCAGTGCAGGTAATTAATGGGATCATGATCAGGTGTTCATGCTTAGTATTTCAATGATTAGAGGTGAGGACTAATGAGAGAGAATGGCATGTCTGTGACACTAGTACATACAACATATACCCCACTTACATTACAGCACAAATATCTAAAAAGAAATAGTTTTGTAAAATAATAAATGCTCTAAGAAAAAATCATAATACTTTTTCCATTCCAAGAAAAGCGAATCAGGTTTGTAGTACCATCATGTGCTCTTCACAGCTGAAGTACCAAACACTCAGTGGTCTTAGTCATCCTCATCCCAAACTATAACCCATGTAGAGTCAACTGGCTCTTGTCTGGCAGGGGTTGGAGGTGTACACTTGCCCCTACCATGATTCTGATTATCTCTCATCTGGGCTCTGAGCAAATGTCGGCACTGAAGAGCATGCTTGATGGCTTCTGAAACAATTCAGCGTGGAATAATTTCTTGTCTAGCAATGTAAGCCAAAACATGATTAGTACTTGTGTTGGGCACAAAAACAGATGTTTAACAAACCTAATAAATGCAAATGTATGCCTGTACATAGAGTATACACATAATACACTCACCGGCCACTTTATTAGGTACACCTGTCCAACTGCTTGTTAATAGAATTTTCTAATCCGCCAATCACATGGGCAGCAACTCAATGCATTTAGGCATGTAGACGTGGTCAAGACGATCTGCTACAGTTCAAACCGAGCATGAGAATGGGGAAGAAAGGTGATTTAAGTGACTTTGAATGTGGCATGGTTGTTGGTGCCAGAAGGGCTAATCTGAGAATTTCTGAAAATGCTGATCAACTGGGATTTTCACGCACAACCAAGGGTTTACAGAAAATGAAAAAGAGAAAATATCTAGTGAGCGGCAGTTCTGTGGGCGCAAATGCCTTGTTGATGACAGAGGTCAGAAGAGAATGGATAGACTGGTTGGAGCTGATAGAAAGACAACAGTAAATCAAATAACCACTCGTTACAACCAAGGTATGCAGAAGAGAATTTCTGAATGTACAACAATTTGAACCTTGAGGCAGATGGGCTACAGCAGCAGAAGACCACACCGGGTGCCACTCCTGTCAGCTAAGAACAGGAAACTGAGGGTACAATTCGCACAGGCTCACTAAAAATAGGACAATAGAAGATTGGGAAAATGTTGCTTGGTCTGATGAGTCTCGATTTCTGCTGCGACATTCGGATGGTAGGTCCAGAATTTGGCATCAACAACATTGAAAGCATGGATCCATCCTGCCTTGTATCAACAGTTCAGGCTGCTGGTGGTGGTGTAATGGTGTGGGGGATATTTTCTTGGCACACTTTGGGCCCATTAGAACTAATTGAGCATCGTGTGAATGTCACAGCCTACTTGAGATTGTTGCTGACCATGTCCATCCCTTTATGACCACAGTGTACCCATCTTCTGATGGCTACTTCCAGCAGGATAACTCGCCATATCATAAAGTGCGAATCATCTCAGACTGGATTCTTGAACATGACAATGAGTTCACTGTACTCAAATGGCCTCAACAGTCACCAGAGGTCAATCCAATAGAGCACTTTCGGGATGTGGTGGAATGGGAGATTCACCTCATGGATGTGCAGCCGACAAATCTGCAGCAACTGCGTGATGCTATCATGTCAATATGGACCAAAATCTCTGAGGAATATTTCCTATCTAGTTGAATCTATGGCACAAAGGATTAAGGCAGTTCTGAAGGGAAAAGTGGGTCCAACCCAGTTCTAGTGTACCTAATAAAGTGGCCAGTCAGTGTATATTGCTCACTATGTAATGTTACTACTGTGATTTGCCATGCTCTTTACTTATAAAGAATAAATCAGTAAATAAATGAAATAAAAAGTTGACATTGTTACCTTTAGGCTATAATAGTTGTTTGTTTTACAGGAGAAGTTTAGTCATAAGAAGGTGACCCATAAATTCGATTATAATTAGGTATCTCTTGGCGGTATGTAGTTTTAAAAAACAGGGTTCCACGCGTCATGAACAGCAGATTCAAGGACTTTTTAAAGCACCATTAATTTTAAATCAAGCACTTTTGTAATTCATACCCCAGCATATGTAGCTCAATGAAAGTCCTTATTGTCCTTAACATTTCACTTACAATTTAAAATGTCCGAGTAATTTGGTCTGTGGGTGGTGCGGTGGCACAGTAGGTAGTGCTGTCGCCTCACAGCAAGAAGGTCACTGGTTCGAGCCTCGGCTGGGTCAGTTGGCATTTCTGTGTGGAGTTTGCATGTTCTCCCCATGTTCACGTAGGTTTGCTCCGGTTTCCCCCACAAGTCCAAAGACATGCCCTATAGGTGAATTGGGTAGGCTAAGTTGTCTAGGGACAAGTCATGTTTAAAGAACTTTAATTAAATTGTTGGCTTGAATACTGGTTGAAATGATCAAATATTCAAATGTGGTTTCTGAAATATTGATAGAATGTGCATTATTTGTCAGTGTTATTGTACAACATTTAAATGTATAATTTAATAATTTCTCCATTTTTTTTTTCCATTCTGTTTTGATGCTGAAATCAAACCATTAACAAATTTAATTTCACATTTAATTCAAGCACTTTCAAGCACCTGTGTTTGTTTACAAGTACTATCCAGACCTTGATTCCATATGTCTGAAATTTAGGTACTTTTAAGTACTTTCACGAAGTGTAAGAAACTGATAAAAGCTAACTTGAACCATTTCAAATGGCTGAAGCTATTCTAGACACTGAAATTTTTCACCAAACATCAAACGTCCACATTAGCATGGAACATATTCCAATTATGTCATGTCATTAAAATTTTAAAGGACTGATCTAAAAAGTTAAACTTGCCATTGGGAGTCATTCCAGTACTGGGATTGGCCAAAGCAAAGATAGCTTCAGATACAAAACTAGTTTATACAGCTGCAAAATAGGATCTTTTTTATATTTTAAATAAGGAATATTATGTCCTGTGTTGGTGTGTTTACTATGTAAAAAGGTAAGTGTGGTTTTTTCCATTACAATAAAATTATGATTATTGATATTCGAAAAAGGATTGGCCAATGCACTCTCACGGCAATTCGTAACTTTTTGATTTAGTGGCTAATTCATATGAATTCGTACGATCTAATTCGTACAAATTAGTACGATTTGCTCATCACCCAATGACGGTTGGGGTTAGGGGCGGGGTTGGGTGCCACGCCTCCTTTTTAAAATCGTACATTTTCGTACGACTGAACTCGTACAAATTCGTACGAATTAGCCACTAAACTGACAAAACGTAAAATACTTACGTTTCCTCGTGAGATCAGGTTGGATTGGCAGTTCCACATGCATTAAGGGAATTTTAATAGTAAAACTAATATTCATTAGTTTATTTTCATAACAAAGGAACAGTTCTCAACATTCAATAATTTAAATGTACCCAAATTAGCCTTTGCCAGATGTCATAAGTCATATAGGTAATGTTGGTCTGAATTGGGTTAACACTGGAACTACCAGAATTCTTTAACTATTAGAACTGCCATAACGGCCATTCTGACTGTTCTCATATAAGACGTCATATTGTGACATCATATTTGCACTCAAAGCTTCTGTTGAGATATTAAAATTAAGCTCTGTGTGGAGTTTGAATGTTCTCCTCATGTTTGCGTGGATTTCCACTGGGTGATCCGGTTTCCCCCACAGTCCAAAGACGAGGTGAATTGGGTATGCTAAAATTGACCATAGTGTATGTGTGTGAGTGAGTGTGTGTGTATGGATGTTTCCCAGTGATGGGTTGCAGCTGGAAGGGCATCCGCTGCGTAAAACATATGCTAGATAAGTTGGCGGTTCATTCCGCTGTGGCGACCCCACATTAATAAAAGGACTAAAGCCGAAAAGAAATTGAATGAATGTTAGAAGGAAATATACACCTATTTAGTAAAAGTCAAGGAATTACAGATGTGTGTTTTATTTCAACAAAGTTATTAAATTACAAATATTAAAAATGACTCCGTAGATCTACTGTTAATTGTGCTAAAACACATTATTTTGCAATAGCCATTGATTTATATTCCTTCGGCTTAGTCTCTGATTTTTCAGTGGCCGCCACAGTGGAATGAACCACCAAGTATTCCAGGATATGTTTTACGCAGCAGATGCCCTTCCGGCTGCAACCCAGTACTAGGAAACACCCATGCATGCTCATTCAAACACACTCTCATACACTACAGCCAATTTAGCTTAATCAATTCACCTATGGCACATGTCTTTGGACTGTGGGGGAAACTGGAGCACCCGGAGGAAACCCACACCAACAAGGGGAGAACTCACAAACTCCACAAAGAAATGCCAACTGGCTAGCGGAGACTCGAACCAGCGACCTTCTTGCTGTGTGAGGCAACAGTGCTAAACACTGAGCCACCATGCTACTTGTTTTTATTTATTTATTTATTTACAATATATACACAATTTAAAATGAAATATCGTAGCTTTACAAGCAGACTTGCAAACTATAAAACAGTTGTCCTACACACAAAAAGGATTTCATTGTGTCTTTAAAAGTTCACTTCTACTAAATAGTTTGTCAGAAATGTACGTAGGATTTATGCAAATGTGTCCTCATACTAAGAGCTGTAAATATCCGCTGTGTATATGATTAGGTTTGAAAGGATTATTTTATCCTCATAAGGCCTAACGAAGATGGAAAATGCAGCTTAAATGATTGTGTACCCTTATCCCAAAACTCCAAGTCTCACATCTCTATCAGTACCACAGACTTCAAAGCAGTCTAAACCCTGGGACTATAATCGCATTGTAAAGCCTTTGTGCAATTATAAGAGCTAGAAATAGAGGAAGAAAAGAAATGAATACAGGCGCTGGTGGAAGGGGCCTGAATCAGCTGCTGAGGGAAAATAATGAGCTTGCTCTGAGGGTAGAGGAGGTGACTAACAGAAAAGCTTGTTAGCATTCTTGTTTGTAGCTGTGGACCCAGTTGGAGGCTGGCGTTGAATGAATCGGCACTGTAGATTCCAGTGCCAGATGAAGAGGTCAGTGATTTGGTCTGATGTAAAAACAACAGTCTCAAATCCCAAACTCAAAAACACAAAGCATATTTGTCCTTCTTATCCAAAAATAGTGAAAAATAATAGGACCACAATAAATAGTAATGTGCCTATTGATTTTACATTAATGTCTACTAATCATTATGTTTCAGCACAAAAATCAGACACAAAAATATGTACTTTTATATCAAATATACAGGTAAGAGCTAAATTATTAGCCCTCCTGTGCAATATTTATTCTTTTTAAAATACAACCCCAAATCAGAAAAAGTCAAAGTAAATCTGAAAATTGAAGATGTTACAGAACAGTGGCGGCTGGTGTAAAAAATGTGAGGGGGGCGCATTTTAAAAGCCATTTTTCAGGTGATGTACTTAAAAAACAAAAATGACTAAAGCATACAATAAATGCATCACAAATCAGTTCATTTTAGTTCAATTTGGGTTTATCAGTAATGAAGTAATCAAGATAATCAGTAAACACACACACACACACAAACAAACAAATGTTGCCTAATCACTGGCCAGTAGCACTACTTGAAAATTAATTTTGCTCTCCTTTTTTTCTAGCTTGAAAATTTCTCAATAACCTTTTGGTTAAAGTCAGTCATCTCAGTCACCAGTCTCTTCTCTATTGACAGCATGGCCAATGCATTCAGCCTCTCTTGCGTCATGCTGTTTGAACAGCAAACACGGAAATACTGTAGTAAAAGGCTGGAAAAGCCCCGAGTGTACTCGCCATCACTTGACTACTGGTAAATTTGTTTTCATTAGTTTTGCAAGGAAGGTCGATCTGGTCCAAGCTCCTTGATTCTTTTTTTTTTTCTTCATCCAAACGCCTTGTGAATGGATATCTTTGCAAAGATACAACAGAATTTTCCTTCATCTTGCACTTGCTTTCATTAAATGATTAAAGGTCAGCACAGCTAACTGACGAGCTGCTGCTGAGTGAACGGTCTAAGTGAGAATGGTCCAATCACATAAGGCCAATCATATAAAAACAAATATGATTCGTTCTAACAACAAAAATGGGAGGGTTCGGGGCGCAGAGCGCTGCGCCCTAAGGACAATTTAAAACCGGCCAATTAGAGCTTATCGTCATATCACATGCTTTGCAAAAGTTTGTGTACCTACATAGACACTCATTAGTCCGGCGCCCCGCACACATATGAAAAAATATTGTTCATACATTTGTTTTTTCAATAAATGTTAGTATGACTACAATAAATGTTAGAATGTTATAATTAAATCAATTTATTTTGTTAATATTTGTGATAATAAATATTGACATATTAAAGGAGTCTAACTTGACGGGGGCGGCGCCCAAGCGCCCTCTATTGACCAGCCGCCACTGTTCCAGACGTAAACTTTTTTGGTTCCAGGTGTAAACTTAAATCAAAAAGTTACTCCTATTCTATATCATGTAATGACGGTACTTCTTTGGATGAAGTTGATACGATTAAATACCTTGGAGTGTGGCTTGATTCGGAACTTTCCTTATATATTTCCTCACATATTAATCATATTGTAAGTAAAGTCAACTTTGGAACCGTTTTATCGGTCTAGGCATTGTTTTTCATTTAGTGTTCGCAAGAAACTTGGGTAACACTTTATAATAACTACACACTATGAACCATTTATTAAGCATTAGCAAATAGTGAATTCATTATCTGTTAAGCATTAACTCTACATTAATAAGCGTTAGTAAGCAGTTTATAACTGCAGCTACAAATGCTGTATTCTTGACGTACAACCACATTTATAATGTGCTTTATAACTGTACTTTCATACTTTACTAATGATTTATTTTTCATTACTAAATTAAGTATTGCATTATTTACAAACCAGTTATTTAAGCATAGTTAGTTGTTTTTTAAGATCATTCAGAATGAGTTAGTAAATGATTAATAAACTATTCAAATTAACATTTATAATTCTTATTATTCAGCCATATAGTAATAGTTAATTTATATGTTAATAAATGCTTTATTAACTCAACTTCATCCAGTTTTGTGACCTAATCTAAAGTGAGGACTATTTATGCTTTATAAATCCTTTATAAATGACAAATATAAGTGAGGTAAGCAGCCGCTTAGGGCCCCGGTCAATGCCAAGAAGCCTATATTAATCAAATAGAGCTCTTTTATACATTTTCTATCATATATTGTAACTTCTATCATATATTGTATACTGTCTATAACTGTTAAGATTTTAACGTTATTACTTCTTGAATAATGGAACCCCTTTTTTATGTTAAGTTTTTTAGATGATGTGTAAGTTATGTTTGTTTTTGTCTTCTGGTGTTATTATTATGTGATTGCAGTTAATTGTGGGACCCCCTTGAAAATGAGATGGTACATCTCAAGGGCTTTATCCTAATGAATGAATGAATGAATGAATATCTATCTATCTATCTATCTATCTATCTATCTATCTATCTATCTATCTATCTATCTATCTATCCTTTCTTTTTTGTATTTCATTGCAGATAATATGAACACAAAATATTTCATATCCCTGCTGAAAAATCCAGCTTAAACCAGCCTAAGCTGGTTGGCTGGTCGACCAGCCTGGTTTTAGAGGGGTTTTGGCCATTTCCAGGCTGGAAAATTACCAGCTTAAACCAGCTAAAACCAGCTTGACCAGAAAAACCAGCTATGTCCAGCTTAAACCAGGCTGATCAAGCTGGTTTTAGCTGGTCAACTCCCAGCCTGACCAGCTAAGACCAGGCTGGAAATGGCTGGAAACCAGCCTGGAAATGGCCAAAACCCCTCTAAAACCAGGCTGGTCGACCAGCTAAAACCAGCCAACCAGCTTAGGCTGGTTTAAGCTGGATTTTTCAGCAGGGATGTTGTTAGATTAACTTCATTTCATTTGTAAATATACATCCTTTCCTGTAATTCAGACCTGCAATACATCCCAAAAAAGTTGGGACAGGAGAAATTTAGGGCTGGTGATCAGGTAAATTTGGGTAAATAATGATGATTTGAAACCGGGGGTGTCAACAGGTGATTGGAATTATGATTTGGTACTGTACAAAAGCAGCATCCAAGGTCTAGTCCTTTAGGAGCTTTGCCTTTAGGGGGCAAAATTCTGCAATATTCTTTTTTAGAAGTTGAGTTGCATAATGTGTAAAAAAAAAAGAAAAAAAGAAAAAAGGAAGATACTCAAATTGTATAAAACCATTTTCCACTTCACTTTTCGTAATAACTCTCAAACTCCTCTGCTATTCATATTCATACACGTTTTCCTTAAAAGAAGGAAAGGAATCCAGTGATAGAGTGCGATGAGTTAAGCAAATTAGCATATATATTACACTATGAGTCAAAAAGTGACAGAGGCAGCATTAAATGCTGGTCAAATCTATAATTTCACCATGTACCAGTGAGAGAGAGAGATTAAAAAAAAAAAACTACTGAGTCTTCCTGCATTTATGTTTGAATTCAGTCCCAGGTGTCATGGCTGCCAGATGGTTCAGTTAGCACAAGCTGCCCAATACTTTTAGTACTTCCTGTGTTGACATCTGCTTCAGTGATTTGTCTGAGATGCTTTTTTTTTTTATATCATATCATCCTGTCACTCCAATATTTTTTTTTTTCTTTTTTGGTGGGCAGGCATCATGTTGACAGACTGTTCAGTCTTACAGATGATTTATGCTGCATCCATCTACTGACAAACATGTGCTCAGAGTACTAAAGAAACAATTATCCGGCCTGAATGTGGCTAATTTTCTGCAGAAGTTCAATTTTGCTCCTGTCAGTTTGACTAAGCAACACGGACACAATTACATCTACTAATAGGGGTGATGGAGGTCATAAAACCGAAGCCGTTTCTGTATGTTTTACAGATGAAATTACATCATGATTTATTCTGGGCTGACTTTAGCATGTGATCCCAGCTGCTAAGTGGCACAGGTGATGAATGTCATTGTACAGAATGCGTATTGAATTATATGCATGGCAGGTCTAACGTATCCACAATAAGCCTGTGTCGAATTCATATGAATATATACGATCTCATTTCTAGTACGATTTGCTAACCCCCCCGAATGATGGTTGGTTTTAGGGGTGGGGTTTGGTGTCATGCCTCGTTTTAAAAATTGTACAAACTTGTGCGAATTAGCTACTAAACCAGGGTTGCCCAAACTCAGTCCCGGAGGGCCGGTGTCCTGCAAAGTTTAGTTCCAACCCCAATCAGACACACCTGGGCTAGCTAATCAAGCTCTTACTAGGCTTTCTAGAAACATCCATGCAGGGGGCTGTTTCATAAAAGTGGTTAAGAAAGGGGGGATTTAAAGCCAAAAGCCTGACTTCAGTGAACTAAACGTCCACGCTTAAATTGGTTCCATAACAGCAAGTTGAAGATCATTTGATCTAACTAATCTAAGTTCAGCTTAAATAATCTAGATAACTGCTCGTGCACGTTACTGTCGCTAAACCCTGATGCTGCGTTCACACCAGATGCAGAAAAAGCGTCAAGCGTAAGTGATTTACATGTTAAGTCAATGCAAACGCGCGAATAGACATCTTGCGGCGCAATACGCGCAAAGCGAATTGAGCGTTTGACGCAAAATTTGAACCTCTGCGGACATTCGCGCCGCTTTAACCAATCAGGAGCTTGCTCTTGTGGGGGCATGATTGTGACGTATCACCTGTTGTTGGTGTCCCGGGGGAAATCCTCCAGCAGTCACCGACAACAGTTCATCAAACTGGGCTCGGCTCAGTCAGAAGCACCGGTAAAAGCCTCCGTCATCCAGGTTAAGTTTCTGGAGGAGTTTATGAGCTCACAGAGCTGGGTGCACCTCTGAAAGTATCTAGTGGGCTCCAAACGTATCGACGCAGTTTTTCAGCCTTCATAAATGCACATAAACACAGTTATTTTCTCAATAAAATCCATGTTAGCCACTTAGCAACGAAGCTACAGTCACTGGGCAGACAGAAGCCCTGCCCATCACGCGAATCCGCGTCTTTTCTGAAGGGAATTTGACGCGCGAATGAAGCGAGTAAACTCAAATGTTCACGCATCTAAAGTTCAGCTCAGAAATGAGACACAGCCGTTCACAGCGAGTGAGCCACGTTGGTTTAAAACATAATAATTTAAACATAATAATCAAAAACTACGGCTTGCAACAAAGCAAGAGAGAAGCTGACATGAAATTGCAGATCGTCTCAATTAAAAAATAGACTATTATCTAGGCCTATTAACGTTAAATTAAATGTTTGTGGCAATATATTGAAATTGTGCTTGACTGCACGCGTACGAGAGAGAGAGAGAACACGTGCTTACTGCCAATTGTTGCTTGCAAGGAAAAGTTTTAATGCATTGCAGGCTCACTGTAACATACAAAATGTGCTTAACTTCAGCACATTAAGTTTAAAATAAAGGCAAGAGCCGTGCACGCACAAGCGGTGGGATTTTTAATTTGCTGCCGCAACCACTGCAGAATGCTGCTTTCCCTTTGACGTGTGTTACCCACGCCACGTGGGAAAATATCTTTATATTAAAGTGAGGCTACTGCTCGGCCCAGATCCACCACCCGATTATTCCACTCAGGGTTTAAAGTCATTCTTTAAGAAATGTAGCCTACTTCTTTATATCAGTCAGTGCTTTCTTAATATATTTTCTTTAGTAAATTTTGTAATTCATATACATACATAGTAAGGTACACCCCTCACAGATCAATATTTTAAATTATTATTTTCTACAGGATGCTTTACAATAATATCTGTGAATATACAGTACATTAGATTATTCTGTACCAAAGCAAAATTTGGAACTAACAACAAATAAACTGAAGATCACAGTCCAAAAATTAGTACACCCAAATAATGTGTTGAGGGAAAAGAAGTAAAATTTTAATAAACAGGAAAAAAAAAAAAAAAAAAAAGTAGTTTGGATTTGTTTTATTTGCAACAACTTATTTTAATTTAAATGTATATATTGTTTCATTTTTAAAGACGTTTGGTATATATATATATATATATATATATATATATATATATATATATATATATATATATGCACACACACAGTTAAAGTCAGAATTATTAGCCCCCCCTGAATTATTAACCCCCCTGTTTTTTTTCCCCCCAGTTTCTGTTTAACGGAGAAATTTATTCAACACATTTCTAAATATAATAGTTTTAATAACTCATTTCTAATAACTGATTTATTTTATCTTTGTCATGATGACAGTAAATAATATTTAACTAGATATTTTTTAAGACTTCAACTGTATTTTTACTATTAAGTGACTAAAGTTTTAATCACAATTAAGAGGTTAAGTGAAATAAAATGGCATCAAATTACGGCAGGCGAATGTTAACATTACTTTTGATTAAGCTTGACTTAGCCTGAGAGTTAACCTGCCCCACACCAGGCTAGTTTCCCAGCATAAGTTGCCATAGTAACTGAGTTTGAACTATCGTAAATTTGATTTATAAAACAGAATCCGCCATTAATAAACCTGACTTGCCAAAATAAGCCTGGCTTATTCTCTAAGCTTGGTTTATGGAATAGCCCACTGGTGTGTTGAGGCAAGTTAGAGCTAAAATCTGCAAGACACCGGCCCTCCAGGACCGGGTTTGGACACCCCTGTACTAAACTAACAAAACATTTCCTCGTGAGATCAGGCTGAAAAGCTTGAGAAACCATATTCGGCGATGTATCCCATATAAAGACTATCTGATCAAGCTATATTTAATCAGATCCCCAAAACACACGAGTCATTTCTGATCTCTCTGTTTATGTAGCTTATTGAAGCGTAAGCTTTTAATTCTCAGCTCTTTTGCTTTTTTTGATAACGTCTAACTTGATGGGTCTCTCTTTTCTGCTCAATGGGCAGATGTTGGCTCTGCAGATAAGTTGATTACAGTGTGTTGTAACACAGTGACAGACGTCTAAAAACCATATGTAGGCTGAGCATCAATACGCCACTCTTGTCACGCATTGAGTTTCTAGGCTCTTAACTCTGTGTCACATCCACCTGGGTCTTGACAGATTTGTGCTGAGTAAAATATGGGTATTCCTGCAAAATCTCTTAATACAGTGCCGCAGAGCTGAAGTTTATGTAATAAAATGTTTGATGTATTTAGTTAAATTAAGTTACATTTCACCAGGCTCAGAATGAAACTTTTGAAAGACTCATGACAGTTATATATGTGCAGTCTTGCCTCAGACACAAAGCTATCCTTTACTGAAAAGGGTACTGTAGGTTAGGTTAGGTTACTGTATTTATACCCGAAGGTAGATTTGTGATTTGTTTAATGACTGTGATGTATTTTAAAGTGAAATTGTTTATCAAATAGAAAAAAGCTATGTACACCCTGTATTATAATTTGAGGCATTTATACCTTCATTTTAGTAGTTTTTATAATTACCTTATTAACTTTGTTTTCATGTCAAATACTTAAAATGAATCTGTTAATTCAGTCACTTAATATTAGGGTGCTTTCACACTAGCACTTTTGGTCCGCACCCAGGTTCGTTTGACGCCATAGTATGGTACGTTTAGCTAGTGTGAATGTGTCTTCTGAACTCGGGTGTGCACCCGTGAACCGTACCTGAGTCCGCCTGAAAGAGGTGGTCTGGGGTACGGTTCATGCGAACTCTGGTACTTTTCACTTCTAGTATGAATGCAATCGTACCAAATAGTGGAAGTGAACCGCCAACTGTACAACAAACTATCGTTTTCATAACGTTCATTTGTGTGTGTGTGTGTGCGCGCCACATATTGTACCTTGGTGACAAATGGGACTGAGCCAAGCACAATGATACACAGTGATGTCTGCTTGTCTCCTACAGAAACAGCTTCTGCAGACAATGTGTGATGATCTGAATGTTTATATTTTTGCGGCAGATAGACGCGACACGCTTTCTGTATGTCCAAAACTGAAAGATTCAGCAAAAGCAAATCGACCGCGATGTGCGGAAGTCTCCATTTTGACGCTTTGCTTTCGTGACTGTCACCTAGCAACAGCCGTAAACAAAACAGCAGCTCTATGACGCAAGCGTACCGGGGTTCAGAAGGAAAAAAGACAGTGTGAACACAAACCAACCGAGAAGGTGGCAAGGGGGGGACAATCGAACTTGGGTACGGTCCAGGCAATTGAACCAAGTGTGAAAGCACCCTTAAAGATGTTTCAGGTTTTTTTGCCCTCGAGTTGGAGTCAAAAGCCAGTAATGTGCTTTTACCCAGCTAGCAAAATTCATGTGGCTCAAATCCGGTCCACACCAGACACTTACATCTGGACCACATACTGAATGGAATGATGGCTCTAGGGCGGTCCGCTCCTGTTTGCCAGATCTGGGCCACAATTAAGCCATAGCAATATCACATATCAGCCAGAATTCAACCAAATGAACCAGAACTGACCCTATTCAGGGCCACAATTTGCTTTTATTTTGGCCCAGATATGGCCTACACCTTACACTTGCTGGGTGTGGCAAAGTACAAAAGTCCCAGCATGCATTGCAGTATGAATACATTCTATAGCTTATTGATGCTCCAGTTTTCATTATTTGCTTTTGATTCTGCTGTTTATGTTGACGTTGTTGATTTTGTCACTTTTAGTCTCCTGTTTGTGATGTTTCTGAGTTTTTTTATTTTGTTAATTGTCACCGTTGTTTAGGTTCATACGCTGATTAATGTTGTCTCTGTGAGCAGAAGTTGAACCATAGAATTTTTTTGCTTATAAACCTTCATAATTCTGTGGCATGTGCAAGCATGCTATTACGTTACTTCTAATAATGGATTAAACATTGGTCAACATCAGTGAATTATATTATTTCATCACAGTTTGTGCCTCACTTAATTTTATTTTCTTATTTTTTTACTTGGCTTGTTTGCTGTAATGAATAAACGTTTCAAGCAAAGTTCTTAAAAGTTACAGCAGCCCCCAAAAGAAAATTTATATTAAGAGGTTCAGGGCTATGAGCACAACTAAAGCAAAGACTTTTCTCTATGATGGTGACTTATGTCCAATTATGTTTTAAGATAACTGGGCCACATTTGCCATATTTTCTTTGGGCCACATTAGGCTCACAGCTGCAATAGCCATAGCTTACTGTGCCAAATATTTGCCAAAAGTGGCACACATATTTATTAAGATAACTGGGCCACATTTGCACTTACACGTGTGACCCACTTTAGGTTTAGACCCAGATTACCCTTAAATGACTATGCCACATTTTTGCCAAGTGTGGCCCACATTTGTCCTCCATCATTTGGGCCAAATTGATAATTTTCCACATGGGCCACATTAGGCTCACATTCAGATTACATTTTGCCATAAGTGCCAAATCTTTGCCTTAAATGGCCCATATATGAATTTGAATCTTTGGCCCCCCTTTGCCATTGTACAGGTGGGCCACATTCAGGCTCTTAATGAAAACTATCATCTCTAAATTGTCCATTGTGCGGTAAGGCTTAGTGGATGCATGGTAGCTACCGACAAACTCTATATGTCTGGGGTGAACGAAAGATCTTGCAATCTCAAGTTTAAATATCTCACAGTTTGCTATGGCAATGTTGTCATCATCAACTTTATAATACATCAATACCACAGACATACTCATGCTTTCTGCTTTAAGCTGCTTCTGTGTTCTACTTTGCCAGCAAAGCAATCGCTCCGAGACCTCCTGAATGAGGTGGTCTCGGCTCGATTGAACTGAACTCTGGAGCGGATCGATTGTAGTGAGAAAGCGATACGATCCAAGCCCGGCTATATCACAGTGTTTTATGAATATGTAATAGGCATACGGCTATATGAAGAGAGAGTAGGGCGGGAGGTCATTCCAGACATCCCAAGTCTCCCGGATGTTTCGGACGTCTCCCGCAAATGCACAGAGACTCCCGGATGCCTGCAAACGAGCGATAATCTCCCGGAAATCGCACGTCTCCCTCCGGGTCCTCAAATACCCCTCGCACCCTTCTCATCACCCCTTCCCACCACATCCCTCCTCGCTCTTCAGACATGTCGTGCGCACCCTGTAAAACAACACCAAACCACCCCCGACAGCTGAGCAGGACTCTGCAAAATAAACCGTGAAACTCTGACCAATGTGAGGTGAGTTTACTCACACGTGACTTGTTTTAGCTTAATTTGGTCCGTTTAGAATCTTTGCCGTGTGAAAACGAACCGCACCAAGAACAAAGAGCAACAATGTAACAATTTTAATCCCTGTTTCGGAACAAATGAATCGATTCACAGGTGTGAAAGCACCTTTAGACACTAAGACTAAGGTTAGACACTTAGCATTTTATGCTTTTTTGTTGACATCACATTGTTTTTTTATTTATTTTTTCTCTTGAGTTATGCAAATTAGATTTTTTTAATGTTACATTTAATGTTGATAAATAAGTTTTATTGCATTATTTTCATGTGTTACAATGAAGGTGTTTAATAGTTTGAATGTGTGAATGACACTGAGGGCCTTCTGTACTGTATGTTACTGTTCTGATAAGCTTTGGTGCATCTTATGACTTTCTCATCCACACATGCTTATTAGGGAAGGGTGATACCAATGATTTTTCTTCCGATTCGATACCATGTATTTTCACGACAAGTATCATACCAATACTAATACTTTGAAATATTTTTATTTAGGTCGCTGGTTCGAGCCTCGACTGGGTCAGTTGGCGTTTCTGTGTGGAGTTTGCATGTTCTCCCTGCGTTCGCGTGGGTTTCCTCCGGGTGCTCCGGTTTTCCCCACAGTCCAAAGACATGCGGTACAGGTGAATTGGGTATGCTAAAAAATGTCCGTAGTGTATGAGTGTGAATGAGTGTGTATGGATGTTTCCCAGAGATGGGTTGGGGCTGCAAGGCCATCCGCTGCGTGAAACATGTGCTGGATAAGTTGGCGGTTCATTCCGCTGTGGCGACCCCAGATTAAAAAAGGGACTAAAACTGAAAAGAAAATGAATGAATGAATGGTTTTGCAGACATGTTTTTTTAGTCTTAAACACATTTTACTGAAATGCAACAGTACTAAAGCGTCTTTCACTGACATATTTTGCACACTGGTAATATTTTTTTTCCTGAGACACGTTTATAAAAGTTATGTCCTAATTGAATTAAATAATAGTTTAATATAAGCTCTGGACCCTACATCTCAAATGTAAGGAACAGGGAAGGAGACTAAAGGGAATAATAAAGTTTATGTTTGGGTATTAACATTAATTCAGTATTTGTTGCTTTCCTTTTTCTTATATATTTTTAATATGAACATTTTTCATATTTACCTTATATTCAGAATGTATATTTTATTACTAAATAATGCATTTAATTAATTACTGTTCAGTGTCGATTTATTGCAGGGCTTTTGCTTTTGGAATTTATTAAAAAAAAAAAAGAAAAAAAATTATAATCTATACTATAATCTAAACTATAATCTTTTATAGAATCTTCAATCTCTTTGCCAAATTAATAGAATATGTTTTAAACACACCAGAAGGATGCAAAGTAGGAATCAATGGTCCCTTTATTAAAGATAGTTTAATTCTTTATTTTTGAAGCTGCTAGTTGACAAAAAAACAGTGCTTTTTTAAAATGTCCAAATCATTCAGAGAGTTATTAAGTAGAATAAATCAGGCTTCACTTTTCTGTTTCATTGATTGTATTTAATAAGCAATAAAATCATTGTGGGCCGGTTTTCAAAGGCAATACTCCACTATTTAGAGCAAGGTAGGGTCCCAAAATTATTCTGCTAAGGGCCCCCAAATGTACAGGGCCGGCCCCGTCAACAGTGTAACCATAAACGTAATTACATATCTAATTACATGCAGGTATTTAACCAATCAGAAGTACAATGTAAAAGATGTATTTACACAATAGGCACATTGTTATAAATGATTAATTTCAGTTTAAGTACATATTAGTTCATATAAAGTGAGACTACCATTATGCTATTTTTTAATCTCTACTCAATTAAAGGTACTTTAATGACAGAAAATGTGTCTTTGGTTGAACAGTTAGTTCCTCTCACACAGTTTTTAAGCATTTCTTTCCAGGTTGATTTTCGTGTTTTCAACTAATGAAACAATCTATAGATGACACCTCAGGTTGTGTCATGACATGGGTCATGGGAAAAACCAAGCAAGCAAGCAGAGATTCTACTTTTTCATCTATTCATTTGAATCGGAGTTAGGGGGCGAGCATGGTTAACTTTGGAAATTTGGAGCAGTCATATAACTGAGATGGTGTTATACGCTTCATTAATTTCTACTCTGGCCAATAGCAGTTCCAGAAAATCAGTTTTCCACTTTCCATAATCAATTTCTTTTACTTCTACATTGAATTACAGTCTCATTAGTATTCATAACCACTCGTACATAACTACAGTTCCAGCACACATTTCTCAAAATGTATTTACATAACCCCAAACAAAATTGGAATATTTAGTAACTACAGTAGTTAATTAATATCACTCTGTACTAAAATATGCAATTGGGTAGATGAAAAATAGTCAGTAAATATAAATATATATATATATATATATATATATATATATATATATATATATATATATATATATATATATATATATATATATATATATATTCACAATCATACTAGTATGAGTTGGACCCTCTTTTGCTTGGATTGAGTTATGGTGACTGTGGAGGCCAATTGAGTACAGGGAAATCATTGTCATGTTCAAGAAACCAGTCTGAGATGATTCGCGCTTTATGACATGGTGCATTATCCTGCTGGAAGAGGGGTACACTGTGGTCATAAAGGGATGGACATGGTCAGCAACAATAATTAGGTAAGCTGTGGCTTTGACACAATGCTCAATTGGTACTAATGGGCCTAAAGTGTGCCAAGAAAATATCCCCCACACCATTACACCACCACCACCAGCCTGAACTGTTGATACAAGGCAGGATGGATCTATGTTTTTATGTTGTTGATGCCAAATTCTGACCCTACCATCCAAACGTCACAGCAGAAATCGTGACTCATGTTAGACTCATCAGGAAATGTTTTTCCAATCTTCTATTGTCCAATTTTGGTGAGTTTGTGTAAATTCTAGCCTCAATTTCCTCCTCTTAGCTGACATGAGTGGCACTCTGTGTGGTCTTCTGCTGCTGTAGCCCATCCGCCTCAAGGTTCAATGTGTTGAGTGTTCAGAGCTCTTCTGCATACCTCGACTGCAACGAGCGGTTATTTTACTGTTACTGTTGCCTTTCTATCAGCTCGAACCAGTCTAGCCATTCTCCTCTGACCTCTAGCATAAACAAGGCATTTGTGCCTACTGAACTGCCGCTCACTGGATGTTTTCTCATTTTCGGACCATTCTCTGTAAACCCTAGAGATGGCTGTGCGTGAAAATCCCAGTAGATCAGCAGTTTCTAAAATACTCAGACCAACACCAACAACCAAGCCACCTTCAAATTTATTTAAATCACCTTTGCTCCCCATTCTGATGCTTGGTTTGAACTGCAGCGGATCATCTTGACCATGTCTACATGCCTAAATGTACATGTAGAGTGTCTGCCATGCAAATGGCTGATTAGAAAATTTCATTAACCAGCAGTTGGTCAGGAGTACTTTATAAAGGGGCCGGTACAGTATCTCTTTTAGAAACTTCCCTTCCCTTGTTCCCTCTGGGTATCTCAAATGCCATTCTGAAGCGTGTTCCACTTCATCAAGTGAACGAGGGAAGCTTACATGGACATACCCTTGATTCCTCTATATTGACCAAGGGAGCGAGTCTGCTTCATATGTCCACTCCAGCATGTACTGTATATATGTCTCAGAATGTAATGGGATTGTGACATCATAACGTAGTTCTCAGGTGCTTAAAGCACTACATTTAAACCCATACAGACTTTTCTGCCAGGAGTGTACACATGTGTCATACATTCTATGAGGTACATCTGAGGCAATGAGATGGAGGTTGTTTTCAAGAGAAGGGCATAAAAATCTGGACTGGAATGTAGCCTAGGTGCACCAGGAAAATGTGTGTGCATTGCTCCCCATTTTCCATTGGAAATAACAAACTTGGGTGCACAAAATCTGCAACTGAGCTTTGTTTTCAAGTCAGCCAGAAAAAAAGACACAACTGTCTTTGTTAGTCAATCTTGTGATGGAAATCTGTTAATTCCTGCCAGTGTTTCTGTTGTCCTCAGAGGTTGAGTGTCAGCTCTGAGCGGCCTGCATTAGACATGCTCTGAAGAACCTTCTTATTAATTAAAGCCAGCAAGAGACCACACGAGGTAAAGACACTTATGCAGGAAACATCAGGCTGCAGAATAATCACACCCTGCACCTTCCATTTAAAGGGGTCATATCATGCCCTGTCAAGTCCACTGTTAAACAAGGCTTCTTGCATTAGAAGTCTTCGTAATTCTGTTTTACATCAGCATTCTCCAACCTTTAATTAAATTAAATGCAGCTGTACTTTTAGGACATATGGTAACTACATCATTATGGGGTAAAAATGGAAATTGTTACAATTTTTATTGTAATACATGGGAAAAAATACATATTTTGCCTTTGTCATGATGACAGTTCATAATATTTTTCTACTTATTTTGCAAGATACTGGTATTCATCTTAAAGTGCAAATCAAATAATTATTTAGGTTAATTAGGCAATTTATTGAATAACATTGGTTTGTTCTGTAGACATAAAAAAAATCTTACAGGAAGCTAATAATATTGACCGTAAAATTGATTGAAAATATTTTTTAAAAAGTACATATAATATTGACACCAACCTTGAACTGCTTCCCTCTTGGGACCCAATCAGTCACAAGATTACCGGGCTCAATTGAATATCCTTCAATTGTTTTTCCAACACCCTGTGTTAATGCACATTTTGAAATATTGCAACACAAACGAGTGATCGAAATGCCAAATTCAGAATTAAAATCCCTCAATTCTCAAAAATATTTTTTTGACTTTTGTGAAAAAGGGATGATGCGGACAATAGGAGATGGAAATGCATTTGCGGAATAAACTCTGGCGTAATAAACATTACACCCATGTGACCAGTCAACGGTGTCTATAAGGCTTGCCCTGTTTATTGTTGGTTACCATCAGTGCCTAATGTATAAATTGTGAAGTCCTGGAACAAATCGGGGTAAAGGATCCGGCATCATGTTACCAGAGGAGGGAGAGGTGTCGCGGACGAAACTGAAGAGTGGGGGCTGGGGTGGGGTTGTTTTAGACGAAAGTAAAGAGTGAGGGGGGGGGGGGGGTGTCATGAATGAAAGAACGGTAGGGTGGGGGGTTGACATCTCGGACGACAGTGAAGAGGGTTGGGGAGTCGCGGAAGAAAGTGATGAGCGGGGTGTGCGTGTGAGGAGGGGGATCAGTAAAATGAGGTGTCTGATCAGATTTCAGAGGGGTCAGATCTGGCTTGTTCTAGCACAAATTAAGCCCTGGTTACCAATACTACAGTCAGCCGCTCTAACAAATAGATGAAAATGCACCTAATTTGCTTTCAGGACTTTTTTTTTTTTTGCAAAATATGAAAAGATTTGCTTCCCATTAGCATGGATCCCCGACTATTGTCTCCAGTGGCTCCATCCACTTCTGGTGTCCCATTATTTCAGAGGTGTCAAAGCCAGTTCCTGAAGGGCCACAGCTCTGCAAAGTTTTGTTTCAACTCTAATTAAACACACCTGATCAAACTAATTGAGTCCTTCAGGTTTTTTAAAACCTACAGGTAAGTGTGTTGAAGCAGCGTTGGAACTAAACTGCACAGAGCTGCGGTCCTCCAGAAACTGGCTTTGACACCAGTGCATTATTCCATCTTGGGCTCCCCCCCAACTCCTTCAACAGTTGACCATCAAAGCTCGGCCTCTGCCAAGCTTCTCCAGCTCACCTTGTTCAGTTGTGGATCTAGCATGATGATCATCAGTCTAAATCAGTCCTCTTCAGCTCCACTTTTCCATTCCACCTGGGTCCTCGACTCTTCCTTGGTCATGCAGACCTGAATGAGGTGATCTCTTTTTGTCAACCCCATTATTGGATCTTCAGATGCCAGCTTTCTATTCCAAAGACAAATTTGTCAGTTGCGCCACTTGCCTCCCATTCATGAATTCTCTTGTGGTGCATCATCGGATCTCGCCGGAAGTAGTAGGTCATCCAGATACTTCTTGCATACTGTTTTGAAAGAGGGGGCTTCACCTTAGTTGAGTTAGCTGGTTCTCCTCATGTAGTCATACTAATGTGTGCTCTCCTTGTCCTATAGGGATTCTGCAGACTGGAATTTGAAAGACTGATGGTGATCAGCGTGATGGGAATCCAGCCAGTTCTCTTTCTCACCTGCAATCACTGAAACCCCCATTCATGGACACTGGAAGCACAGTTCACGGACACTGCATTGCACTTGATGGCATGAGCACAGACTCTTGACTTTTAATAATACCCTGCAGGGCTGTAAACTGCAGCTTCAACTTATCCAGCATACGTTTTTACACAGCGGATGCCCTTCTAGCTGCAACCCATCTCAGGGACATCCATACACACAATACACTAGGGACAATTTAGCTAACCCAATTCACCTATAGGCATGTCTTTGGACTTGTGGGGGAAACCGGAGGACCTAGAGGTAACCCACGCGAACGTGGGGAGAACATGCAAACTCCACACAGAAACGCCAACTGACCCAGCCGAGGCTCGAACCAGCGACCTTCTTGCTGTGAGGCACAGCACTACCCTACTGTGCCACTGCGTCACCTAAACTGCAGCTTGTATCTACAAACTCATTCCTTTCTCCAACAATATATATCACTATGTTTTAGTTTCTCCTTGTTTGGTATTTCTTTTGTTATAGTATTTTTTTAATGGTACAGAATGCAACAAGAGTTTACTCAACTAAAAATAAAGTTTTTTTCCGTCACAATCTTCTGAAAGACTTATAGTTAGATTTTAAAGTTAAGCACTCTCTAGCTGGGTTAAAAATAATGTGAATATGACCAGTGTTACTAATCAAAATGCATGCAGGCTAATTAAAAGGCAATGTGTGGACTTTTTAGACAGTCCTTCACCCACCATGCCATGAAGCTATGGCTGTCAATGTACTGTACCGCCTATGAATTTATTTGAAAGTGCATTCTGTGTTAATCATAGTAGTCACATTATTATTTCAGTAATTACTTGTATTCCAGGGAAATTGCAAACAACCTATGGCCATATACAGTTGAAGTCTGAATTATTAGCCCCCCCACCCCATTTTATCTTTGCCATGATGACAGTACATAATATTTTACTAGATATTTTTCAAGACACTTCTATAGTGACATTTAAAGGCTTAACTAGGTTAACTAGGCAGGTTAGGGTAATTAGGCAAGTTATTGTATAATGATGGTTTGTTCTGTAGACTATCAGAAGAAATTTTAGCTTAAAGGGGCTAATAAGTTTGACCTTAAAATGATGTTTAATAAATTAATAACTGCTTTTATTCTAGCCGAAATAAAACAAATAAGACTTTCTCCAGAAGAAAAAATATTATCAGACATACTGTGAAAATTTTATTGCCCTGTTAAACATAATTTGGGAAATATTTAAAAAAGAAAAAAAAATTCAATGGGGGGCTAATAATTCTGACTTCAACTGTATATTGGAGGACAGGTTGGGTGTAAAATAGACTGATGCATAATCATCTCCGTGGTTGAAAAAAGCTTCAATAATGTGTCTTTTTGGACTGTGAAGGGAGTTTTGAGTTCTAAATATCACAGTATATTACACAACATGACCTCTTCAATTAAACTGGATTTGTCCAAATGTGTGAGAATTCCACACATGCAGTCATTTTAGGCTTATGGGAGAATTGTCCGTGCTGAAGCTTTTCATTAAACTGTGGGAGTGTTAAAGCACAGTTTCTAGCATTTGTGAGATTGGTGCCAATTATAGGTTATATTGACAGGGAAGGCGGTATTCTCAACAGATGGAATGGGCATGAGCATAAATCATTTTAACACCTACTTTGTTGTTTACCAAATATAACATAAAACCAATAACCTTTGAATCACAGGTCACATTAGATGCAGTTTGAATATAGCTCGCATGATGATATTTACCAATACTATATAACTTAGTTTTTTTTGCATGGGATTTACAGGGCTAAATGCAAATTGGAGCCAATTACAAACAGGTTCTCTCATGACCTTCAATGAAATGGAAAGACTTCTACTTGAAGACCAAGTACATTTCAGAATGCCAGTATTCCCATAGTATAATCTGCATTATATTGATGCATTTGGCACACACTGCATTGCATTGCATTACATTGAAGGTATCTGTTACATCACTTAAAGCAATAGGTGTCTAAGGGTGCTTTCACACTTGGTTCTATTGCCTGGACCATACCCAAGTTCGATTGTCCCCCCCTTGCCGCCTTCTCGGTTGGTTTGTGTTCACACTGTCTTTTTTCCTTCTGAACCCCGGTACGTTTGCGTCATCGAGCTGGTGTTTTGTTTACGGCTGTTGCTAGGTGACAGTCACGAAAGCAGCGCCAAAATGGAAAGATTTCCGCACATCGCGTTCGATTTGCTTTTGCTGAATCTTTTAGTTTTGGACATACAGAAAGCGACTTGCGTCTATCTGCCGCAAAAATATTATAAACATTCAGATCACACAATGTCTGCAGAAGCTGTTTTTGGAGGAGACAAGCAGACATCACTGTGTATCACTGTGTTTGCCCTGGCTCAGTCCCACTTGTCACCAAGGTAAAATACGTGACACACACTCACACACACACACGAATGAACGTTATGAAAATGATAGTTTGTTGTACAGTTGGTGGTTCACTTTCGCTATTTGGTACGATTGCATTCATACTAGAAGTGAACCGTACTAGAGTTTGCATGAACTGTACCCCAGACCTCTTTCAGGCGGACTCGGGTACGGTTCACGAGTGCGCACCCGGGTTCAGAAGACACGTTCACACTAGCTAAACGTATCGTACTATGACGTCAAATGAACCCGAGTGCGGACCAAAAGTGCTAGTGTGAAAGCACCCTAAGTAATCGCTCCATTGATGGCTCGAGATTGGATTTGGTGGATGGGACAGTAATGCAGCATCCAGTCATTAACCTCTCTGTAGATATCATGAACATTGAACCAATGGGCTACTTCTTCCAAACACCTCAGGCTGGAGCTAATTAAAACCAGGCTGATGGTATCTTCTGCATTTTTAAAGATTGCTGTAGATCTATGAGACCCACCTGCTGCTCAGCTCCCTTGCTGTACTGGTAAAACCTACTGTTTCTGTTACAGCAGAAACACCAAATATTGGTCATGAAATGGGAAAAGTATAAAGTGCTGGAGGGATAATGCATTATTGTTGAGTCAAACCAGTAGATGTGGTGACAAGCAAAAAATAATTTAAAGTTTCATGGCTAACAAGTCAATATAATATTCAAATTGTATTCTACAACATAAAATACATCAGTAATACCAAATACATGGTTTTGTAAAGTGTTATAGGAAATCTGTAACCATTACCATAGCAAAAACAACTACAACAGAAGTCAATGGTTACGTTTCATGTGTCAAAAAAAGATGGCTTCCAGTAGGGCTGTGCGATTAATCAAAATCGATTCGCAATCGCAATTTGAAACGTTGCAATTAGCTAATCGCATGAGGCTGTGATATGAAAAATATATGTATTATTTAATTTTCCCCGCCCAGAGCAAATGCGTGACTGCCGTCTGTGTATGCAAGAAGCCTCTGCGTTCACACCAGACGCGCAAAAAGCATCAAGCGCGAGTGATTTACATGTTAAGTCAATGCGAAGGCACGAATAGACATCCTGCGGCACGAATGAAACACAATTTGCGCGAATGAAGTAGCGTGAGTTGAGCGTTTTGCACGATTGACGCGGGTATCGCGTGTTTCACGCAAATTGCTCGAGTTCGAAAATCTGAACTTCAGCGGACATTCGCGCCGCGTTAACCAATCATGAGCTTTGTCTTGTAGGGGCGTGATTATGACATATCGCCTGTTGTTGGTGCCCCAGGGGGAAAATCCTCCTGCTGACACCGACAACAGTTCATCAAACTGGGCTCGGCTCAGTCAGAAGCACAGCTGAAAGCCTCCATCATCCAGGTTAAGTTTCTGGAGGAGTTTATGAGTTCATAGAGCTGCTGCACCTCTGAAAGAATCTAGTGGACTCAGACACTGCTCCAAACGATTCGACGCTGTTTTACAGCCTTCATAAAGCACATAAACACAGCTATTCTCTCTCAGTAAAGTCTATGTTAGCCATTTAACAATGAAGCTAGAATCACCGGGCAGACAGAATATATTTCTCAAAGCTGTCTCACCGTTAGCATGCCATCATTCAATCATTTCCAAGAAAAATTCCTATAAATAATTGACCCAAAGCACAGTTACAGATCTATCAAGGAATTCATGCTCAGACACGATACAATGTTATAGAGTGGCCATTCCATTGCCCAGACTTGAACATCATCTGAAATCTATGGATTGATTTGAAAAGGGCCATTCACAATCGGCACCCATCAAACCTGAGTGAACTGGAAAAATTTTGCAAGGAAGAATGGTCCAAAGAAGGTTCCTAAAAGAAGCATCTATTTCAGCAAAAGGGGGCTCTACAAAATATTGATGTCATTATTCTGTTTGGGTGGCCAAATTCTTGCACCTGTCTGTTTTTGTTATGACTGAAATTGCATTGCATCTCTTGATTAAATGTGTTATTACAGAACTAAAATGTTCAATGAAATTGCTGATTTTAAAGACCAGCAGGTTATGACTTTTGCATAAGACTATATACTGTATATATATATATATATATATATATATATATATATATATATATATATATATATATATATTAGGGGTGGCAAAATTAATCGTTTCTTCGGTGCACCGTGATGCAGATGGCGACAATTGGATATCGGTTCAGTAATAGATCATAACCGGTTATTATGCACTGACGTCATTTATCTCCTATGCGCGATGTCGTGGTAGAATACTATGGCGAAGGAGGCGAGGGTGAGTAAATAAAACAGTCCTACTACTTAAAAAGCAGATAATCGTGCACGTGTGAGTCTAGTGAGTCTTTCAATGACACTGAGGAATGGTAAAGCACGAGCCGCTATTTCACTACTAGGGAGAAATGCTCTGCCCCTCTCTCTCTCTCTCCCACACACTTTTTGCATTTGACCCGTTGGCATGTTCGTGAGGTAAATTTTCCTCTCTCGGCTGTTAAAGCGATACTTGTGGATCCAGACACAAGCGTGCCTGTGGTGCGAGTTTATTGTATTGTATTTATTCTATTACAGATTACCTGATAACCGCGTATTATGCACATATAGACTGACCCGCGGCTGTTTTTCCCGCGTCACTCATGGGTGAACAGTAGTGATGTGCGGATCGATACTAAAATATCGATATCTCCGATACCAGTTTGTATGTTCTAGAATCGATTATCTTATCAAAATATCGATATTTCAATAATTTGGAGCAAATATGTAGTTTATTGGAAATAGAAATACAGTGGAAAGTAACCACAATTACCCTAGTTTATCTGAATATGCCAACTTAGTCGGAACTACTTGTTCTTCCGCCTGCAAAGTCATGTGCGTAATATGGCACAATACAACTGCAGTCAGATCACGCTAGCTAGCCAGTAGCCACTCAGTCTGCTGGCACATGTTGTTCAGTCACGCTGTCATTGAATATGGGTGACCGTAAGCAGAGTTATGTGTGGAGCTACTTCACTTCCATAAACTCAAACGGTGCAGTTTGTGACACGTGTAACAAAACAGTGAGGTACTGTGGTAATACCACAAACCTAATCAAACATCTACATAGAAATCGCAAGACAGAATATGACAACGTCACGACTAGGCGGTCAGAAGAGGAGGAAATGAGAGGCACAGGTGCTGCTAGGGCGAGACAGATATCGCATTCAGAGTCCTTGGGTGCAGCAGGCAGGCACTATCCAGGTACAGAGGGAGAAAATTTGGCGATTTGGCTGTATTTTGGGGGCTTGGGTTTTTTGTGACATTGATAAAACAACAAAAAAAGGTTCAAAACACTTTCATGGGAACCGGATTAACTTGTCACTAAACGTAGAAGTGTGATTTTTTTTTTTTAAGATGTTCAAGCAGGCGTTTTAAGATATACATGCTCAGATGCTGTCAATAAATATGTAAGTTGGCTTTTTTGTATGATAATTCTTCATCTATAAACAATAAACAAGAATAACCCGTAATATGTCTCGTATTCAGTACAAAGTGACACTTTTAAGGACACTACTTTCTACTTTAATTTTCCAAACAGTCATTTTTGGGCAAAGTATCGGTATCGGATCGGTATCGTCGATACTCGCCTTCATTTTACTTGGTATTGGATCGGATAGGAAATCAGTGGTATCGCACATCACTAGTGAACAGCGCTTTCGTTTCTAAAGCCAAGCGCAGCCCTTTCTGTTGAGTGGGTGAAGACAATGACCAATCATAGGGGTGTAAGAACTTGCCAGTATTCAAAAAGCAAGTGGGATAATATTTACATTAGTTTATTTGTTATGAATGCTCGTGCTGTCTTCTGTGCATGTATTGGAGTTTTCATTCACAAAGAGTGTTTTTTTTTGAGCAGGTAAAATTAAAGGTACAGTTTATATTTCTGACTGTTTGTATTAAAGGACAAAATTGTATTACAAGTAATATATAAATATAAACATATTTATAGATTTTAATAAAAAAAAAATTCTTGTGTTGTAAAGAAAAAATCTAATTATGTATGGAAAGCATCGTCAATGCACCGTGATATCGAATTGAACTGAATCGATGGTATAATAATCGTAACCGAACCGTAAGACCAGTGTAGGTTCACACCCCTAATATATATATATATATATATATATATATATATATATATATATATATATATATATATATATATATATATATATATATACCTACACACATACATACACATATACATATATACACATACACACACACACACACATACACATACATATACATATATATATATACATACATACATATACATATACATATATACATATATATATATATATATATATATATATATATATATATATATATATATATATATATATATATATATATATGTGTGTGTATACATGTGTGTGTGTGTGTGTGTGTGTGTGTATATATATATATATATAAATAAATAATTTTAAATACTGTTTTGAGTTTTAAACAACATTTCTCATTTCTCTGACAAATGTGTCATTTACATATTTATCCATTTCACATTCAAAAGCAACACTTTGCTTTATTTTTTTCTTTCTTTACATCAACACATAGTTATTCTCCAAGACAGTTAACTTTTGATTCTCAGAGAGATCATAGAGAGATTTTGTCTTCTGAAATGCCGCCTCTGCAAGTTTTCTACAATGCCTCATTTTCTTCTGTACCTTATATCAAGGCTGTTTTTTCTTCTTCTCACATTCACACTGAGCTTACCATGACTCATCACCTGGAGGGGAATAAACGATAACCAGAGTCACAATCCCAGAGTTTCAATGCAAAACACTAAATATTCACATGCAAGTGCTTGTTTTTTGCCTTGTATGTATAGTATATATAATCACAGAATAATTCATGAAGCATTCTCTTGCTGTCTTTGTCTCTGGTTCATTGATTTTAACACGCACACACGCACAAGTTTTCCTCTGAAGCAGTGTTTTCTGGACAGCTAATATTAATGGCCTTTTAAGTGAAAATGCCATCCAACTTAATATTATTCACTCCTGCATATTTAAAAGACAACTTCAATTCCAGCAGGAGATGCTGAGATGTTGCACCATAAGCATAGCAGTGACAAATATGAATATAATTAATCTTTTTTTTTGGCAAGTTTCAGAATTTCTGCCCAAATAAATGTGTCTTGTTGATGTATGTGATATAAACGAGGTATATTCTTGGAAATTCACTTCTAGTGAAGAAGAGGTAAACTTTAGCTTAATTCTAAGCATGCTACCAGTCAAACGTTTGGAAACATTTAGATTTGTTAGTGTTTTTAAATGAAGTGACTTCAGCTTAACAGGTGTTTTAATTAGGATCATACAAAAACAGTGACAGCTCTGTGTGGACCACTGCTTCACAACTCCAGACCCCAGTCCTTTGGACCCATTTCTCTGCACACGCAGGTTAGAAGTCGAAAACCATTGATCTACATAAGGGGTGCCCAAACTCAGTCTTGGAGGGGCGATGTCCTGCAGAGTTTAGCTCCAACTTTAATTATACACACTTGAACCAGCTTATCAAGTTCTTACTAGGTACAACAGAAACTTCCAGACAGGTGTGTTTAGGCAAGTTGGAGCTAAACCTTGCAAGACAATCTTCAGGACCAAGTTTGACCAACCACTAATCTATAATCTACAGCAGGAATGGGCAACTTCGATTCCGGAGGGCCATTGTCTTGAAGAGTTTTGCACTTATCTTAATCTAAAGCCAACCTTAAATACACATGGACAAGATAATCAATATCTCTAAGACCACTAGAAAGCTACTGGTAGGTGAGTTTGATTAGCTAAACTTTGCAGGAAAGAGCCAAGGAAATAATTCTGAGTTTTAAGTTCAGGAGTTCATTCCTCAATTTTCCTTTGGCTTAGTCCCTTTATTCATCAGGGATCTCCACGACAGAATGAACCGCCAACTTATCCAGCATATGTTTTACACATCAGATATCCTACCAGCTGCAACTCAGTACTGGGAAACATTCATACACACACATACATTCAGCAAATTTAGTTTATTCAATTCACCTATACCACAAGTCTTTGGACTGTGGGGGAAACCGGAGCACACAAATATGGAGAGAACATGCAAACTTCACACAGAAATACCAAATGACCCTGCCGGGACTCGAATTAGCGAACCTTCTTGCTGTAAGGTGACAGTGCTAACTACTCTGAGCCACCGTGTTGCCCTTAAGTTCAGGAGTCTCATTTATAAACATGGCATATGCACAAAACAGGGGTGGAAAAGTGCATACGCCACTTCCCATGAAAAGGTTGTGTACTTTAAAAAGCAAAGTTGACAGGAGAATGTGAGTAAGTAAAGTAAGTAAGCTGTAAGTAAACTCTAAGTTAATGCATTCAACTTCCATATTTACTTTATTTAAACTTTTAAACTCACTTTAAATGACAACATGAGCCATAATTATTAATAAATAAATAAATAAAAATCTATTCTAGCAAGCATGCACTTATAGGAAGGTTTCTACACAACGTTTTATAAATGAGACCCCACTGAACAATTAAGAGAAGTCCACTGATTGAAGTTTACCAGTTGCCTAATCCTTTATTCAAAGTACAGCTTATCTATACACTTTAATTGAGCTGTGCAAAGATCTGCAACCAGTGGCTATAAGACCAGGAAAAATAATTCCAGAAATGGCATCACGAAAGAAGAGAAAGGAACATAGCACAGGTGTATTGAAAAGGAACATGGCTTAGGGGTTTCAGAAAGGAAACACCTTTGCTGAAAAAAAAAAAAACAGAAACTCAACTTGCAGAAATATATATCCTTTGTGGCTATGTCTAGCTAGAGAGCTGCAGCTTAAAGGAAAACATTGTACAAAATTTATAAAGAAAACAGAGATATAACCTTTCCATAATGTATATACATTTTTCTACAACAGACAGTGACCCTCTAGGATTGAATGTGCCCATTCTACAGTAATACATTAAAAACAAAGGCTGTACCTGAAATCGCCCCTATACTGTCATTCACTATTCTTGACAGTAATTCACTATTAAAGTCAACTTATACAGTCCACTTAAGGAGTGAATGAAAATGTGCAAGAGCACTGGATTGTCTGACTCATCTGTGACTTCTGACTCATCTCCACATTCGAGGTCCACTTTAGCTCCACTCTTCAGACCAGCTTCATCTCCACACTCCAGGCCTGCTTTATCTCCACACTCCAGGCCTGATTTATCTCCACACACCAGGCCTGCTTCATCTCCACACTCCAGGCCACTTTATCACCACACTCTAGGCCCGCCTCATTTCCACACTCCAGGCCTGCTTCATCTCCACACTCCATGCCGCTTTATCTCCACACTCCAGGCCAGCTTCAACCTCACACTCCAGGCCCGCCTCATTTCCACACTCCAGGCCTGCTTCATCTTCACACTCCCGGCCTGCTTCAACCCCACACTCCAGGCCACTTTATCACCACACTCTAGGCCCGCCTCATTTCCACACTTCAGGCCTGCTTCATCTCCACACTCCATGCCGCTTTATCTCCACACTCCAGGCCAGCTTCAACCTCACACTCCAGGCCCGCCTCATTTCCACACTCCAGGCCTGCTTCATCTTCACACTCCCGGCCTGCTTCAACCCCACACTCCAGGCCTGGTTCATCTCCATACTGCAGGCCCGATTCTTCTCTACACTCCAGGCCACTTCATCTCCACACTGGAGGTCCACTTCAACTCCACTCTCCAGACCTGTTTCATCTCTAAACTTCAGGCCCACTTCAGCTCCACACTCCAGGACTGCTTCATCTCCACACTCCAGGCCTGCCTCATTTCCACACTCCAGACCCACTTCATCTCCAAACTCCAGGCCCACCTCATCTCCACACTCCAGGCCCGCTTTATCTCCACACTCCAGGCCTGCTTCATCTCCACACTATAGGCCTGCTTCAACCCCACATTCCAGACCTGCTTCTTCTCCATGCACCAGGCCTGCTTCATCTTCATACTCCAGGCCCGCTTCATCTCCACACTATAGGCCCGCTTCAACCCCACATTCCAGACCTGATTCATCTCCATACTCCAGGCCTGCTTTATCTCCATACACCAGGCCTGCTTCATCTTCATACTCCAGGCCTGCTCCATCTCCATACTCCAGGCCCGATTCTTCTCTACACTCCAGGCCCGCTTCATCTCCACACTGGAGGTCTACTTCAGCTCCACTCTTCAGACCTGCCTCATATCCACACTCCAGGCCTGCTTCATCTTCACACTCCAGGCCCGATTCTTCTCTACACTCCAGGCCCGCTTCATCTCCACACTGGAGGTCTACTTCAGCTCCACTCTTCAGACCTGCCTCATATCCACACTCCAGGCCCGCTTCATTTCCACACTCCAGGCCCACCTCATCTCCACACTCCAGGCCTGCCTAATCTCCAACCTCCAGGCCCGCTTCATCTCCACACTCCAGACCCACTTCATCTCTACATTCCAGGCCCACCTCATATCCACACTTCAGGCCTGCTTTATCTCTACAATCCAGGCCCGCTTCATCTCCACATTCCAGGCTCGCCTCTAGGCTTGCTCCATGGATGTGGCCCTCCATCCCTTACTTGTTCCGCCTCTGCTCCTCCTCCATTCTGAACTTTTATTTTTGGAGGAGCATCTGGAAACCACTCCTTATGGTACGTTCACACCAGCCGCGGATGAAACGTCAAGATTTACATGTTGTCAATGCAAAGGCGCGATCAGACATCCTGAGGTGCTATTCGCACGAATGATGCGAATCAAGCAAATAAGCTTAAAAATAATAATTTAATGCACAAGTTGCTCGAGTTCAAAAATCTAAACTTTGGCAGACATTCGCGCCAAGTTAACCAATCAGGAGCTTGCTCTAGTAGTGGCATGATTATGATGTAGCACCTGTTTTTGGTGTCCTGAAGGGGAAATCCCTCTGCCAACATCGGAGAACATCTCATCAAACTGGGACCAGTGTACAGCTGAAAGCTTCCATCATCCAGGTACAGTTTCTAGAGGAGTTGATAAACTCACAGAGCTGTGTGCACCTCTGAAAGGAATCTAAGTAACTCAGACACGGCGCTGCACAAATCTATGTTGTTTTTCAGCCTTCCTAAAGCACAACTACTTTCTCAATAAAACCCATGTTAGCCATTTAGCAACAAAACTTGAGTCACCATCAGACAGAGGCCCCTCCCATGAATCCACAACTATTGTGAAGTGAATTTCACTCGTGAATGAAGTGAGTAAACTCAAAATGTTCATGCTTCTATTTACGCATGAATAGAACAATGTATTCATGCAAGCCACGTCTGGTGTGAACGCCACATTAGAGGGGGACTATGTTACCAGCTAGAGTGCCTGTAATACTCTCTAGAGGGAATTTTTACACATAAATTCTGATACTCTCCTGGACTCAGGCACGTGCAAACATAGGGCTCAACCTGTGCAGTGCACATGCCCTTTTTAGTCTGGGATATAAAGTGCCCTACCAAAATGAGCAGAAGTGACCCCCCTTCTCGACCGCCATCTACACCACTAATCACTAATTTGAAGTATGTTGGATGTAAGTGTAGGTGGAGGATTATTGTTTATATTTCTTGTTACTTTGCCTTGTATAGTCTGGACACTTTAGTTTTGTTATTTTTTTTTTTTTAAATAAATGACTAAGCTACATTTGGATCCACCTCTCGTCTCTACCCACATGACAACAACAACATACAAATGTTTATATATATATATATATATATATATATATATATATATATATATATGTTACGAAAAATGTTATTCTTATTATTATTTCCTTTCCTTATTGCGCATTGTATGTGCCTTTTTCCTTGTCCCGCCTCCTTGTTGTTTTTGTGTCATCCTATAGGTCCCATTCTAGCGTGATTTCGCGCTCTGATTGGCTGCTGGTTTTGGAGGCCTGTATAAAAGGGAACATCCGGCAGGGTTCGGGGAGCTCACTCGTGTTTCGATCGTTTCTGGGAGTGGAGCTCCTGGATTTCCTTTACCCCTCCAGCCGACGACAAACATTCAATTGTTACCTTTGTTCGTTTAATCTTTTGAGAGTTTTGAGCTTGTAGGGGTGGCCTGCCTATTTATTTGATCACTTTTGACTATGTTTATGATTAGGGAGAAAGGTAAGCTTCTTGTATTTTTCTTTAAATATTTATAGGTAATTTAGTTCATTTACTTTACAGATTCTTTTGTTTGTTATTTTGGCCTGGGGTCACCCTGAAGAGATGCTCACTTAAAACTATTTTTCTACAATAAATCTATTCAATTACTCTCAACTGAGTGTCCGAGTTTGGTTGTCGACCGAAGGGGATCTTTTGTCTTAAGTTTTTGTTTTGTTTGGGACATCTACCACCCCAACACATTTGTTTTTCCGTTTATTATGCCCATGTTGTTTTCCCCTAGACTTGGGGCGTAATAAAATATGTATATATATATATATATATATATATATATATATATATATATATATATACACACACATATACATAGATACACACACACACACATACAGAGTCTCTATTCAGTCATTAAAAATTGAATATTTAAATTATAAATGACTATTTAAATAATAAATTCTACATGTTCTCAATGCCTGAGAATGATTGTGGCAGTTTTGTTTACTGCGCATATCCTCAGGTTTCCCACCTCACTTTATGAAAACTTTAATGCATAGAGTTAATCTCCACATGTAAGTGGTTTGATGAACATGAAAGTTAAGTTGAACATCTTCCATGGCCTGCAGAGTCACCAGACCTAAATATTATTGAGCCACTTTGTGGTGTTTTGGTGGAGTGAGTTAGGAAATATTTTCCTCAACCATCATCATGTAGTGACCTGGCCACTATCCTGCAAGAAGAATGGCTCAAAATCCCCCTGGCCCCACTGCGCAGGACTTGTATCTGTCAAAACTAATTCATGCCGTATAGGGGCGTCACGATAGTGAAGTGGGTAGCACGATCACCTCACAGCAAGAAGGTCGCTGGTTCAAGCCTTGGCTGGGTGAGATGACATTTCTGTGTGGAGTTTGCATGTTCTCCCCATGTACGAATGCACATGCACCTCCTCCAGGTGGTCCGGTTTCCCCCACAAGTCCAAAGACATGTGATATAGGCGAATTGAACAAGCTAAATTGCCCATGTGTATGTGCGTATGTGTGAATGCAAGAGTGTATGGGGGTTTCCCAGTAATGGATTGTGGCTGGAAGGGCATCTGCTGCGTAAAACATATGCTGGATAAGTTGGCGGGTAATTCCGCTGTGGCGATCCCTGATTAATAAAAGGACTAAGCCGAAAAGAAAACGAATGAAAGAACTGCCCTACCACTGCCCTAACATGTACAACACACGATTTAGTTGTCACTGAACATAAATAAATCACAAAATATAGAATAAATATAATGTATCTTAAACGCTCATTGTTATTTTAGCTCATTGTTAATTTAGATATGTTCACTGAACTTCGGATGTCCATACCTCACATCGTCTCTGTGTTGCTGTACTGATGTCAAACATAAAGGAGACACTCCATGAAACATTTCATCAGATAGTTGCTTTCTTAGTTGCAAAATATGAAGCTTGCTTTCGCTTGGTTCTGCAGAATTTGTAAGGTTAGCATTCCTTTGACAATGTCCATCAGGATGCATTAGTGTTTACACCACAGTTGCAAGGTAATCAGATGTGTCCCTGCAGTTTCACAACCTCTTATTCACCACCCAGAGGATCCGGTCAGGTCAACATCACAACAGATAAAACTAAAACTCTGAAAGAGCATGGTAGGGTCATAAAACCATAAGTCCAAAAGACAAGATATATTTTGACATAAAATTATTATTTTTAGAAACCTTTGTTATTCTGTAACAATGCTGTTGTCTAATAGGATTAAGGCTAGAAATGCATTTCCGAAGGATCTAATGTTGCAAACCCGATTTACAATTACAATAGTGTTTAACAATTTGAAATACGTTGAATATTTTTTTTTTTATGAAATGACAAAGATATATATATAAAGTGACAAAACATGTATATAGACGAATTACCAACCTACGTCACACGGATGACGCCATTACAAAAAAAGACCGGCTGCAATAACAAACGTGGTGTTGTGCGGTAGGATGCCAAATTCGACTTTTTAACTTTTACCACACCACACTGCTTTCAATGCCGACTGCAGTGACGACCTAATTAGAAATGCTCGACTCTGCAGTTCTCATGTTATATCAGGTAAGTTCACGCTATGCTGAATCATACACATTACTCGTTTTTTATTTCGGCAAAACAGTTACATATGGTTAATTAAACTGCGGACACTGAATGCTAAGAATGAAACGTGAAAGTGTAAGTTATTAAAGTTGGTTTTATATTCACATATTCATTCAGTGACAACTTGTGACACACTCCCTATATTGTTTACCACGGCACTTTGAATATTCGGTCTGAAATAACCTGCAAGTGAAAACAATATTAACACTGTTTATTTGACTGTGAACAATGTTGTACTTTGATAGTCATTGGCTGCTTATATGATTTCGCTATTTAGAGTTTGCAAATAATACGTTTATGAAATTATATTATTAAGGAGAAAGTCTGAATGTGCGAATATAAAACGAACTTTACCTTTATGTGCAAGTTCACATACCCTGCCATCAGTTCAGGTGTAGTTCGCTGTCACAATGCAGTTGTTCTACTTGTTGATGATTACCCGAGCCTTGTATAACATTAGCTCCATCTTTTTTTTCCTTGTCTTCGGCTAGGCAGAACCTCGGTTTTTAGCACTACATAGTTTTGAATCTGGTAATCAGGGAACATTATTTCTTGCACATGACCACACAGAACACAATTGTTGGCATCCAAACACTTGTAGGCCTTTAACTTCTGTAGAATGGTATTTTGGACCACAGCGGTTCGTACTGTAGTTCTGCCGAGCGACTAAAAAGTTATCAGCATGATGGTAAAAAACTGTACATTTCTAGTCAAACCATTCTTCTGCAATCTTATACCAAAAACGGAAATAAGGGCAGTATTAATAGCTATAAATGTGGGAGAGCGTTGATATTATGTGATTGTATTGTATTGCAATATGGAGCAATTAAGTGTTGACGTTAAATCAAAAGTAATTCACAAATACTTGAAAATCAAATGATTTAATGACAATAATTCTCTATGGTTACAACTGAATTAGTTACAAATAACTGTATAAAATGATAAAACATGAAATGATAAAAACATATGATATAAATTGTACCCAGCTTACTGTAAATTTAAAGTTACCTAAGAAAGAGAGAGACAGGGGGAGGGAGAGAGAGACAAAGAGAGCCAGAGAAGATAACCTCTAGAGAAGGAGAGGAGCAGAACAGGAGAGCAGCAGATCAGGAAAAGACAGGCCAGGAAAAGAGGAGCCCAGGAAAAGAGACAGAGCAATGTTTACCAGCTATTTTGTACCTTTCTTGACCATGTGACCAAAGCCCAAATGCTGAGACATTCAAACTGACCAATCAACATGTGACCACATCGTAAAACCCCCGAAGTCCACATACCAGGCCCTGATCTTATCAGTATCTGCCTTTGGAGTCAGCATGGACCTTTCTTGGTGAAAAAGACATGTTTTGCCATATAAACAAATGCATAGGATAATTTAGACTCTTACACTTCTCTTGTAAAATCCGTTGGAGCTTCAATGAGATTGTATATTTCGGGCTGGATGCTTGGTCATTTCGTCTTATCCAATATCCATTAGGAGGGTGCTATCGCAAATGGACCTGTCAGACGAACGCTGCTCACTTTAACATTAATTTTGCTGAATCACTGTGCTTATCACTGGGTGAAAAGCTGTTATAATACGCTGAAAGCATTATGTAAATAATAGAAATAAGATATATTGATTACATATTATATATAAGACAACAAACTCTGTACCGCATCGGATGTCATTCCCTTACTGTAAATCCTAGCGCTCCTGGTTTTTTTTGTGCCACCTCCTTGCGCGCGCATCCTGAATGTTTACAAACATGGTAATTGGTCTATATTTAAATGTAACATATTCCACAGTTTATATATGTATTGTTTATAGCCAAATAAATACATTTTCTGGTATTTCAGCTTGCAACCTTCTACTTAAAAATTATTATTATTATTATTTTTTTAGATCTGAAAATGTAAATTGTTTCTAAAGTCTTTGCATCAATGAACCTAAATGTGATCTGTATACAAAAATCTCAAATCACAATCACTAAGTCTGATTATGCATTTGCTATGCTCTATTTATTTTATGCTCTATTGCGGAGTCCATTATTTCACACCCGTTATACACAAAACTGTTCTCCAGCCCATTCTAAAAGCACAATCATTAAATTTGTGGACAGTTCTAAGGTGATTGGTCTAATCTCTGAGGAGGATGAGTCTGACTACTGCGATGAAATAGGTGGTTATCAGAGTGGTGCAAAGTTAACGACCTGGTTTTAAATACCACCAAGACCAAAGAGATAATTGCTGATTTCATGAGGAATAAAACAACTGCCCTGCTTCAGTTTGTTGATTAAGGAGGAAATTGGAGAGCTGAGCTACATGCAATGCTTTTAATGCACACATCTGACCCCATCCCTAACCCTCACAGTGACATCACTAGCTCCATTGAGAGAAATTGTGTCTGACATTGCATGTTCGAGACTGCGTGTCTCAACCTGCATATGTAAGTCGGCAGTCAGATACTAATAGGGAAAATGTGGACAGGGTGGCAGTCTTCAAGAAATGTTGCAGCTGTTTTAGCTGCAAATGTTAGCCCAACTATAAAGTGCATCCAGAAAGCGCTTCACTTTTTCCACATTTTTTATGGTACAGCCTTGTACCAAATGGATTAAATTCATTTATTTCCTTAAAATTCCCCACAGCATGATGCTGCCACCACCATGCTTTACTGTAGGGATGGTATCTGCCTGGTGATGAGCGGTGCCTGGTTTTCTCCAAACGTAACACCTGGCATTCACTCCAAAGAGTTCAATTTTAGTCTCATCAGACCAGAGAATTTTGTTTCTTATGGTCTGAGAGTCCTTCAGATGCCTTTTGGCAAATTCCAGGCGGGGAGTGGCTTCAGTCTGGCCACTCTACCATACAGGCCTGATTGGTGGATTGCTGCACAGATGGTTGTCCTTCTGTAAGGTTCTTCTCTCTCCACAGAAGAACGCTGGAAGTCAGACAGAGTGACCATCGTGTTATTGTTCGGGTTATTGATCACCTCCCTGGCCCTTTTCACCCGATCACTCAGCTTAGATGGCCGGCCAGCTCTAGAAAGAGTCCTGGTGGTTCCAAACATCTTCCACTTACAGATGATGGAGGCCACTGTGCTCATTGGAACTTTCAGAGCAGCAGAAATTTTTCTGTAACCTTCCCCAGCCTTGTACCTCAAGACAATCCTGTCTCGAATGTCTACAGACAATTCCTTTGTCTTTATGCTTGGTTTGTGCTTTGACATGCACTGTCAACCCTGGGACCTTATATAGACAGTTGTATGCCTTTTCAAATCATGTCCAATCAACTGAATTTACTACAGGTGAACTCCAATTAAGCTGCTGAAACATCTCAAGTATGATCAGTGGAAACAGAATGTACCTGAGCTCAATTTAGAGCTGTGAATACTGATGTACATGTGATTTTTTTAGGTTTTTTATTTTTAATAAATTTGCAACAATTTCAAAAAATCTTTTTTTACATTGTCATTATGGGGTACTGTGTGGAGAATTGAGGAAATACATGAAATGAATCCATTTTGGAAAAAGGCTGTAACATAAAAAATGTGGGAAAAGTGAAGCGCTATGAATACTTTCCGGATGCACTGTATATGAAACCCTATAGATTATTATTGGGCTTTATTTAAAATTCATGAGCATGTTAAATATTTGGAAATATAGTAACTTTACTGGATTAAAATCCTGATTAAATAAGCAACTTGATTGTGCTCTGAGTGTAATTTCCCTCACGCATACACTGGCACAAGCGGTTTCCGTATTACTGGTTTATTTGTAGGCTTTTCCCCCAAATCTACTGTGAAAACTAAACAATAAATACAAAACAAATAAACTTAATACAAAGCAAAATACCTTGTTGGCTATGAAAGAAATTGTCTTGAATGCTTCTTAAATCTCTTGTTCAAGTCCTTTGTAGTAAATACATCCGTTGACGAGCACATGCAAACAGTTCATGTTTGCCGATCGCTTGCTAACAGGAAGTGAGAACCTTCTTCTTCCTCTGTGGTATTTTATTGGCAGCTTGCAAACTGAGTGCATTACCGCCACCTTCTGGACTGAGATGCGATCATTAGGGATATATAAATATATACTTTGTATATATTAAAATATATATAAAAAAAAATAAAAAAAATAAAAAAAAATCTATATCCTATTTGCTAGCTGTGTTGTTTTCAGAAACTGTATGACTGTTGAACATGTTCCAGACAGACTCAATATGTGCTTTAAAGTCATGTTGTTCTTAAATATTTTCTGTATTTGTTCTCGTTCTTCTGAATATTTTCCACAAGACAATATAACGTGTTTAATAGATTCTGGTTCTTTGCAATATGAACACATTCCATTTTGATGTTTCCCTATAATGCACAAACCACTGTTTAACCCTGTGTGACCTATTCTTAATCTTGTGAGCCATGTTTCTTCCTGTCGTGTTAGTGAACTGTTCTTTTTGACTATTACCTCCGGTTGAATTTCGAATAAATGTCTGCCTTTCTCATCTTTATCCCATTTCTCTTGCCATAATCTTTTAACACCATCTTTAATTATTGTTTTGATTTCTGATTTGCAAAGAGGAACTTGTATTTCTATTTGATCTGATTTGGTAGCTTCTTTTGCCATGTTGTCTACTATCTCATTACCCTCAATAAGTGAGAACCTTACGGGCAGTCAGCCATTTCATACAACCTCAGAGATTTCAAAATAAAAGTCCCAAATCAAATAACAGAAATAAATTCACAAATAATAAAATGTAACTTATTTTCTTAACAAAAAATAATCTTAGAATACATAAACAACTTACATACATAATATACAAAGTAACAGCAAACAGTTACACTCCCACCAAATCGCACAATGTGAGATTTCTCAGACTGCAATACTGTCAACACTGTTACACTTTTTACTTCAAGATGGAAACATTATGTTAGCCACTTAATCTTCACACTATTACTCAGCTTTAAGCAGATCAACAACTTTATGTATAGGTCTTTCAAGAAACACAGTTTTAGTTATGGGTTTTAATTTTTTGTCAACTGTGGTATCACTAGGTGCTCAATCAGAAAATACACTGTAGCAAAAGATAAAAAAAATCGGCAACACTGCCACTTTAGCTCTCAAAAAGTCTTTAATAGGCTAACACTCAAACACAACGTTTCGACCTACATGGTCTTCATCAGGTAAGGTTCAATCTTACCTGATGAAGACCATGTAGGTCGAAACGTTGTGTTTGAGTGTTAGCCTATTAAAGACTTTTTGAGAGCTAAAGTGGCAGTGTTGCCGATTTTTTTTTTTGATCTTTTGCTACACTGCTATTAACAATGGCCATAACCTCATACAAAAATGTTCTTAGAGGTACTGTCAAGCCTCTGTGCAGACTGATCAAGAATGGCAGAAAGAACAATTCTTACGGTTTTTATTTGCCTTTACCAGACTCCAAATGTCCATCAAATTTTTTTTTTTTAGTGATTGCTTGTTTAAGTGTTTGTGTAGGTGCTCTTGTGGAGGTAAAGAGGAGGCTTTTGGTGACTAATAGAAAAGTGGGTGCCAGAACTTCCTCTTCTGCCAGTCCACACATAAGAGCCCCATCGGTGTGATGACTAAGATTAGACCCATCGAGCAGAGGAGCTTCAAGTGTCTGCTCAGAAACCTCTTGAGCTGTGCTCTAATCAGCAGCAGCCGACCCTGCATGTTAAATGTCCAAAAGAGACTGCACTGTTATTGGTAAAACATTTGTAGCTTTTATTGGCAACCCCATAAATAAAAAACAATGTTTACGTGTTTCATTTGTCCTGATTTCTTCTAAAACGAGGGCCACACTCAACTTTCAATTTTACTAGGGTGTAATATTCGGTGGTTTCTAACGCTATGTCTACACTAATCAGCATATATATGAAAACACTGAGTATGTTTACATGGACAACAGTAATGCAATTTTAATACGTTGAAGACAATACTCTGATTAAGAGTCTACCAATGTAAACAACCATTTTTGATGACCTTAATCCGACTAAAGTAATAATCAAACTAAACAGAAATTGAATTAAGATGTGGAGCATGCCGATTTTAGTAGCATAACTGTACAGTGGAGTACAGACATGTAATAACGCAATCAAACTATTACAGTCGCAGGGTAGTCCATACACACATGGCTGATTGACACTGTCCTCTGCACCTACCGCATACAGCATGCGGTACCAAATTCCGTTAAAACAACATTCATCCAGCAGTTCATACTCACACCTAATATCTCGCTTGTCACGTAGGGCATGCATAAAATGTCCCTGATTAAAGTGAAAGTGCCAAACTGCAGTTAAAGTCGACAAATTAAAAATGACGTTAATTGAATTATGTGCTATTTCACCAGCATGGACCACGCCACACTTTGAGCTAGATTTTATTGTAGGGATGAAGGGGATGGTTAGAGAACAGTGGGATGAAGGGGAAGGGAACTAAGAGGATAGTGAACAAGTAGGTAGGTTGATCGGGCGTCCTACGATAATGCCCAGAGACTCAGACTGGGGGTACCGTCTCTGTAATGTATTGGTAGTGATTGGACCCCCCAGATTCAACCTAGGAGTGAAGAGAGGGTTATAGGATTGTGAATGGAAAGCGAGGAAATAGAGGGAGGGAGGATGGGTTCGAAAGAATGACAAGAACAGTGCTAGAGGGCTAGACTGCCTTAAATAAGTTTTAGGGAGTAGGTGATTGGTTAAGGAGACAAAGTGAGGCGTGGTTCCGCTGCCGAACCTTTATTTACAAGTTAACTCCATAAAGCCGAAGTCACACTAGAGTTTGAGCTTGCGAAATTCTGTCATACGGCACTGCAAAAAGGGGCGGGATTAAACAAGACGATTAGACATTTAAAAAAGCGAGCGATTGCTCCATGTTTTAAATTTCTTGCTACATGGACTGCACGCGCCTTATGGTCAGTGTCATTTACTATTCCAATTTTACTTACCTCTCTTGTCTCCTATGATCTACAGTGTCTACGTCTCTCCTCCCTTGTGTGGTTTCTCCTGGTCCTTCCTCTGGCAGTCGTCAACTTCCCTGAGTTTGTCTGTGTGCCTGGCTGCCATATTTCCTCCGGTCCATTCCGATTCATCTGGTCCATCATAACTACCCAATCACATAACACTCCAAACAGGATGAATATTTGTGGGGTTTTTGTTCAGTGTTCTTTAATTTATACAGTATGGGTTCAAAGAGACGATAAGTAGAGTAAACAATGATTTCAATTTCATTTCTACTATTCATTATAAACAGTTTTTTTTTTTTGGATAAGAAAGATGGATTATGATGATTTATAATTATCCCCATCAAAACACAAGCTGTTGCCACTGTGTCCAATTACCGCTCACCTTTAGGTGATCAAAACAAACAAAAGATTTACGCATAATTGCCACATTTCAGCAGAACCCCATGGTGGGAAATTAATAGACTAAAACTAGAGCTATATTGGCATTCGTGAACAATATTTCAGATGCCGGGCAGACAGTACTGTTTGACTACAGATGAAAGAGGCTTTGAACTCCATAAAATTGCCACACGCTTTGATGACAGCTCTGAAAAAAGTGCAAAATAACAAGAATTATCATATGTAAAAAAAAATAGAACACATAAGGTATGACTATGCACTAAAAGTCTTTTGTTTATACATGTTATGCTGGTTATGTGGAATGATTAATTTATAAGCAGGAACCTAAAGGGAAAGCCATTCGCTATACAATGTTTTCTGATGGAGAGCGCTATCTGAAGATGAATGCTCTTTCACCTCGGCTCCATCAATTATGTAAAGCCTAAAATTAACATTGAGTCAGACTTTCACATTCTCTGCAAATGCTCCTGACAGTTTAGTTCATGCATTTTTCAGCCCACTTGAAAAGCCAACCATTATGAACAATTTACCCCGAGAAAACTGGACGAATAAACGTGGGAGCTTGTGCGAACTTAGCCGCTGATTGTGTCTCCTCTCACTCTATTCAGAACGGTTTAGGATTATGAGCGCATCCCAGAGTGACCCATAAATCGGAGCAAGCCACTTTATATAATGCAGGCCGCATCCAAACAATCCATATTTCATGCCGTTGTCATGGTGTCGTGGATTGGTAAAGGTGAGTTGGAGCTGGATAAAGATAGATGTGACAGTCACATGTAGTGGGGTTTACAAGTGTGAGACCAGACTGGGAAATAAACATGGAAAATAAACACATTCTGAATGTGATCATATTTGTATGTGTAATGCTTCAAAAAAAGATTGAAGTATGCATATACAAAGTGTCCTAGCCAGGTGGAAAATTAAAAAAAAAATACATCAAATGATACAAAAATGGGGCAGCGCAGTAGGTAGTGCTGTTGCCTCACAGCAAGAACGTCGCTGGGTCGAAGGTTCGAACCTCGGCTGGGCTGGGTCAGTTGGCGTTTCTGTGTGGAGTTTGCATGTTCTCCCTGCATTTGCGTGGGTTTCCTCCGGGTGCTCCGGTTTCCCCCACAGTCCAAAGACTTGCAGTACAGGTGAATTGGGTAAGCTAAATTGTCCATAGTGTATGAGTGTGAATGTGTGTGTGGAAGTTTCCAGAGATGGGTTGCGGCTGGAAGGGCATCCGCTGCGTAAAATCGTGCTGGATAAGTTGACGGTTCATTACGCTGTGGTGACCCCGCAAGGGACAAAGCCGACAAGAAAATGAATGAATGAATGATACAAAAATGATCTTCACACTTTTGCATTATTTATTTAAAATAAATAAATACATGTCAAGAAACACCACCATATTACACATAAAATTTAAGTAATGGTATAAACATTATTTAACTGTAACATAAAACTTTAATGTCTGATGAAGTGTCATGATGGGATTTCTGGGAAAGTCGATTTATGTTTATTAACTGTTAATATTAAGGAAACTTATAGTAACCAGGTTATGTATTTTTACTGTAGCATTTTTAAAGTTTTTTTTTACCATTGACATCACTGCGCATATATATATATATATATATATATATATATATATATATATATATATATATATATATATATATATATATATATATATATATATTGTATATACATGCATACATACACACTCACCCCCTCCCCGGCCACTTTATTAGGTTCACTTGTCCAACTGGTCGTTAACACAAATTTCTAATCAGCCAATCACACGGCAGCAACTCATGGTTACGACAATCTGCGGCAGTTCATACTGAGCATCAGAATGGGGAAGAAAGCTGATTTAAGTGACTTAAGAGATTTAAGACGGGCTGTCTGAGTATTTCAGAAACTGCTGATCTACTCGAAATTTTATGCACAACCATCTCTAGGGTTTACAGTGAATGATCCAAAAAAAAGAAAATATCCAGTGAGCGGCAGTTCTGTGGGGGCAAATGACTTGTTGATGCCAGAGGTCAAAGGAGAATGGCCAGACTGGTTCGAGCTGATAGAAAGGCAAGAGTAACTCAAATAGCCACTCGTTACAACCAAGGTATGGAGAAGAGCATCTTTTAACACACAACACGTCAAACCTTGGAAGTGGATGGTAGCGGATGGGCTACAGCAGCAGAAGACAACACTGGGTGCCACTCCTGTCAGGAAACTGAGGCTACAATTCGCACATGCTTACCAAACTTGGACAACAGAAGATTGGAAATAAATTGCCTGGTCTGATGAGTCTTGATTTCTGCTGCAACATTCGGATGGTAGGGTCAGAATTTGGCATCAACAACATGAAAGCATGGATCCATCCTCCCTGGTATTCATGGTTCAGGCTGGTAGTGGTGGTGTAATGGTGTGGGGATATATTCTTGGGACACTTTGGGCCCATGAGTACCAATTGAGCATTGTGTCAACGCCACAGCCTACCTGAGTATTGTTGCTGACCATGTCCATCCCTTTATGACCACAGTGTACCCATCTTCTGATGGCTACTTCCAGCAGGATAACACGCCATGTCATAAAGTGCGAATCATCTCAGAAGTATCTAGTGGACTCAGACACGGCTCCAAACGTATCGACGCTGTTTTACAGCCTTCATAAAGCACATAAACACAGGTATTTTATCAATAAAATCCATGTTAGCCATTTAACAACGAAGCTACATTCACCGAGCAGACAGAAGCCCTGCCCATGACGCAAATCCGCGTCTGTTCTGAAGTGAATTTGACGCGCGAATGAAGCGGAGTTTGACACGCGAATGAAGCGGAGTCCGATGTGCGAATGAAGCGAGTAAACTCAAATGTTCACGCGTCTATTTACTCGCGAATAGCGCGATTTAGCCGCGCGTTCCGCGTCTGGTGTGAACGCAGCATGAGGCAGCCGAGGGCGGAGACTGAAGCACACTGACAGGCACGTGGGAACGGTGGGCGGGGAGGACTAGCCTTAAAGGCCCAGTACACAAAAACAGCAAAAAGCTGTTGAGAGCTATAAAATACAAACTAGTGAAAGCTATAATAAATAATCTGAGGGGTGTTTTGAGCTGAAACTTTACAGACACATTCTGGGAACACAAAAGACTTATATTAAATCTGAAAAAAGGGGTAACCTAGGTGCCCTTTAAAATATTCCTTAAAATAACTATGCATTGACTTTCCCAGAATTCCGTGCACAGTACTTCACAATTTTTTCTATAGTCCTTTTTTCCTCATCAATTATGTACAATCAAGTTACATGGAATTTTATTGTTTATTGAATTACTTTAGTTTGATGTGGGTTACCATGATGTGTTTAGTAGCTGTGTTGATGACGTTTGAGTCCATGTCTGTGTAATAAAGGTGCAATGTGTAGATGTTAATGCTTCAAATCATTGGTGTATGCCATTATAATTAATGAAATATGGTAGTTTACTACAATTTTGAAATGTATATTACATAAACTACTTAATTTTTTACAGATTTTAATGTAGAAAACAGAACTGAATCTAAGCTTTTCAGACAGAATGGCTATAAAGAACAGTACAATATATGAAAAAATTATTTCATTTTGAATGCAAAAGCATGTTAAGCCATTCTTGTACAGCCAATAAACAAAACAATGACCTTTTAAAGTAGCATCATATGGTGCCATTAATTACAAAAACTGCTGAAGTGGTCTATTTGTTATCATTTTCAAGAGCTTTCTAATGTTGACTGGATGGTTCTGCTGCCAGCTAATCACTTTAGCTAAAACCGACTCTCACACAGCTGTGGAGAAGATACATTGTGGGGTTGTGCGTGCGTATGTGAATATTTAATTCAGATTTACTGATGTAGGTCAGATCAACGTGCAAATGCATGTCGCTAATTGAGTTTCTGGGCCGGTGAGACTGCAAAATGCATTAAATAGATGTCGTGCTTTCATTTCCCATGCATGTAATCACATCAGGTCTATGCCTGCAGTCACACAAATGATGTAAATCAGATGATAAAGGAAACGCAATCATGTTGCGTTTGTGTCATTACGACCGATCAATAAAACAACCCAGGCTCATTCTGAAAACGTACCGCTATATACATTTCTGGAGAGCGCTAAATACATTTACCAGAAGCCGCTGTGTACAATTTTTGAGATGTCAAATTTCTCTCACTAGCGCCAGAGGCTGCTGTCAACTGACTGAATCACCCCCCCCCCCCCCCCCCCCCCCTTCCCTAAACCCAACCAATAGTGTTTTCAAAAGCACAGATTGACCTGCCCACCCACTTCTCAGATTTTACCACATTTTCACCCTGTTATTTACTTGTTTATGTTATTTTTTTGGCTTCTATTGGCTGTCTGTTTGTCTTACCTGCTTTCTGGAACCGTTCTTCACCAGACTCAGTCATCATGGTCAACTGTATTCTGCGTCTCAAGTCCACCGATGTACATGGTGAGCTGACTTGGCAAACTGATAACATCAGAAAAGCAGTCCATACGGAGGTAAGCGGTCAGTTGGTAAGCACAAAAAGAAACGGTGTCACACCACCCAGTAGCGTTCGTAAAGACGAAATGCGGCCATAATGTACGTACTTCTGGCTACATAACTCGCAATCTCCAGAAATGTATATAGGGCTATATTTTCAGAATGAGCCTATGTTGCAACAAAAGCACACAAATAAAAGAAATGACATTTTGTAAAGTACAATTTTAAATGTTATTCCAACATATTCTTATTGTTTGTGCTGTAAAATTGCCCAAATCATCCATTTTTGGGGGCATATGAATCTCTGGCAATGCATTAAAAAAAAAAAAAAGATTTTTGCTAGTTGTTCAAACCTCTTATTTAAAATAGGCTGAACCAACTGATTTTTTTGGCACAACTTAATTGTTTTATGTTCATTCCACCTAAATTGGCAAAAACAATCAAGTTAACTTAATCAGTTCTGTTGGGACAACATGAAGCAATTGTGTGAGGCCCAGCATTTTTTATAGTCTGTTACCAGCATGATTGCTGTGAGTGGAGTATAGTTTCATTAAACAAAAAAAAAAACCTTTATATACATTTACAGTTTGCAGGATGGTTGTACAACACTACGTACATTATAGCAGACATTGTAAAAAGCTCATTCCCAGCCACTAGACTTTTCTGACAGGGTATTCGAGTGTCATCGAGTGTCAGAATGTTGTGGGACTGCTATACAGGAGTTATGATTATGGATTATAGATCGCGAAATTTAGCGAGTTTTTTTAGCGTTTTTTTTTAAGCATGACGGTAAAACGCGAACATGGTTATGACTATAATAAAACGTGTGTTTGTTTGTCGTAAAAATTTGTAATAATGACAAAAAATACTAATTTGTGCATCTCCTTACCTCCGGGTTCAGCAATACTTTCGTTGAGGCTAGTGTATTCTGGGAAATTTTCTTACCCCTTGGTTTCGAGTGTGGTCCAGAAAAATCTTTGTTCAAAGGGCTATTCACCCCTTCCCCTTAGTCCTACGCCTTCAAGCTAAAGAGAATTGGGACACCCCTACCCCTTGACGTGAATGCGCAAAACGAGGGGTAAGGGGAAGGGCTAAGGGGTAGAATTGGGATTGAGCCTTAGTACAGGCCATAGACGCTACTTTTATGTTTTTACACTAACACACTAGCAGAGGCGCGGGGGATCACGGGACTGATCATGATGTGAAGATGAACTGAACTGGAGCTCTAGGCAAAAGATGATCATGCCGCCTTCAAACCGAAAGCGAAAACAAAAGACGGGGTGTGATTGCGCGCACGACAGCGAGGACCGGGGCGGTGGGGGGATTATCGCGGACGCCGCCCTCTCTATTCTGCCGCCCTAGTTAGTATAGTATAGCCCAACCGTGTGCTGTGTTTGTTCCTGTCATTTTTCTGATGATTGATACAATAACCTATACTGCAGCGGGGGATTCGCTGGTTGTTTGCTATTGAAGGAGCAGCAGAGACTATGGGACTTTGTGAGACTTTGGCCGGGACTTTGTCAGTAACTGTTACAGTTCAAATGGATCAGTTTCTTCTTCCTCCTGATCATAACATATAAGTGTCATTAAATTGTTGCCTCATTTTGTGTAGTTTGCAAAATATGGGTTTAATTGTGTATTGTAACTTGTAATCGCTCAGCGTGACTTGTAATCACGTATCGATTATAGATCAGTGCTTGTACTGTATCTCTCAGGTTAAATCTGTATGGGGCTGTTCACATATCTCGTTCAAAACTACGTTAAAAACGTGACGCGTGCTTCTTTTACCGATTTTAAGTGCGTTTCTGGACTGGCGATCTTCTGCTGTTTGCCTTTGCTATGGCCACCATTAGCTGTTCCTCACATGCGCAGCGCGGTTAATTTTAGGAGTAGAGCAATATGCTGGTGTTTAACTGCATTCACTTATTGCATTCCTGCATTGGGCTCTCATATACTCTCTGGCTGCTATTTCATAGTCGTGGTGGGCTTTTCTCTCTGTCTCGTGCTGAACGCAGTCGACCAATAGCAACAGACTGGGTCATTGGGCCAATCAGCGCAGATTAGCTTCACGCTAAGGAGGGGTTTGGGAACAAATGAATCGCTGAATGAATCATATGGGAGTCACTGGGATAATTAGGTAAAAATAAATGCATATTATAAGACAATGAAAGTGTTTTTTGACCTTGCACGCATATCAGCATGTTGTTGGAGACCCCTAAAACCAAAATATGTCATTTAATAATGCAAAATATGGGCTTTTTAAAAGTGATTAGTTGACTTAAAAAATTGAGTGAATTTGTTATTTCAAGATTATTAGGTAAATGAACCATGTGCATAATTGTTCATTCATTTTCCTTCAGCTTAGTCTCTTATTTATCAGAGGTCACCACAGTGGAATGAACTACAAACTAATCCAGCATCTGTTTCATGCAGCGGATGCCTTTCCAGCCACAACCCAGTACTGGGAAACACCCATACACTCTCACTTTTAAACATACACTACGGTCAATTTAGTTTCTCCAGTTTACCTTTACCACATGTCTTTGGACTGTGGGGGAAAACCGAAGTAAACCCACGCGAACACAGGGAGAACATGCAAACTTCACACAGAAATGCCAACTGGCCCAGCCGCGACTCAAACCAGCAACCTTCTTGCTGTGCTGTGAGGTGACAGTGATAACCACTAAGCCACCGTGCCGCGCATGGATCATTTTTAAAAAAAATAATAATTACGCCAACTTCACAGTTCCAAGTTACAACATGTTTACTCACTTCTTAAGTAAAGTCAACTTGTCGCTTTTATGACAATGACTTGCTTTTTTTAAGTTAAATCAATCTAATCAGTGGCTGTATAAGCCCACACTTTTCTCATTTTGTTGTCTTGCATTGATGTTGATTTAGTAATCATATACTACAGTGTGATTTTCTGTTCCTTTGTTCAGTTTTACTACACAGCAAGTCTGTGACCCAAGGTAGGTACCAGAGAGTATTGCCATAACTTGTTTATAGCTGCTCCTGCTTGAGAATGGGGGATGTTCCCTTGTGGACAACACAAGTGATTTGCTGAATTTGGCATGTGTCAACCTCTGTGCTGGCCACTTGCTTTGTGTGTTTTATAGCACCATCCTCAATGAGGGGTTCTCGGCTCATAGATGGTCCTCAAGGGAGATTTTTTTTTTTGTCATTGTGGAGTGGGTGCTGGAAACCTGCAGATCCCTTTTTTACGGTATACTCCACTGAGGAGAAAGTCACCAGCCAGAGCCCCACCTAGCACTTTTGCCACTTAGGCCCAATCCCAATTCTATTTTTGTACCCCTTCCCCTTGGCCCTTACAACCGAGTGTGACGGGGAAGGGCTTCAAAATTTACCCCTAAGAATTGGGATAGCACTACAGCACCTGCACACGTCATCTTATATCATCACGATCTCTTGCTTCATATGAGATCAGACGATCGCGACTGCTGTAGTTATTCCAGTTGTGTTATTTTTTGGTATTTATCTTCAGGACATCACTGAAGGCATACATTATGTTATCATAACGATCTAATGTGGCAATAAGATCGTAACTGTACTGTGTATTTATACAGTGGCCATATTCATCTATGCAAACACATGAAAACAACACTAACATTATAGTAAACACTGTAAAAAGCTCATTCCCAGCCACTAGACTTTTCTGTCAGGGTATTCGAGTGTCAGAATGTTGTGGGACTGCTATACAGGATTTATGATAATGGATTATAGATCGCGAAATTTAGCGAGTTTTTTTAGCGTTTTTTTTTAAAGCATGACGGTAAAACACAAACACGGTTATGAATATATTAAAACGTGATTGTTTGTCGTAAAAATGTGTAATTATGACAAAAATACTAATTTGTAGATCTCCTTACTTCTGGGTTCAGCAATACTGCCGTTGTGGCTGGTGTATTCTGGGAAAATTTTCTTACCCCTTGGTTTCGAGTGTGGTCTTGAAAAATCTTCGTTCGAAGGGCTATTCACCCCTTCCCCTTAGACCTACGCCTTCAAGCTAAAGAGAATTGGGACACCCCTACCCCTTGACGTGAATGCGCAAAACGAGGGGTAAGGGGAAGGGCTAAGGGGTAGAACTGGGATTGGGCCTTAGTACAGGCTATAGACGCTACTTTTATGTTTTTACAGCCTGTGTCATCACCTGTAGATTCCTGCAAGCGCAAATTAAACTTAAGAAGGCGGGGCCAACCATCACCATCAGTGTATCACCATGCGGACGGCAGACCATTCCTAGGTAAAAGTTGAATTATATTTCTGCATTGAGTGATCGCCGTAACCCACATTATACATTTATACTTATGCATTTGTTTGTGTTGCTCTGACAATTAGAGTTCTGAAACGCTAGCTGGGAGTGGGGTTTCTATGTTCCTCTATGTCAGATTTCTACACGGGGTGTTTTGTTTACTGCAGAAATACCTGTAATTCTAACTTACTGTACAAGTTGCTCAAACTCTATTTTTAACCAGTGGACATGCAACAACTTTAATCCTAAAGCAAATACCAACAAAAGTATTCATCTGTGGCTCCTCCACAGGAATCGACACTTGATAAACACTCTGCACAGGCTCACTCCTCCCATGGCTCTATGCCCCGCCTACACTCATCACAGTCACCAATCACAGCTCTTGCACTATCCGTTGTTGTGACATGTAGTTTTGCATTTAGTTTAGCACATTTTATGAGGGGTGCACATCAGGGACGGCATCAGCCATAGCGAAGGGTGTGCCTCATTCTTTACTCCCTCTGAATCCACCAGGAATGAGGACAGAGCTGGAGACCAGAGTTAGGAGGCTGGGCAGGACCAGAAACAATGATGGAAACTAGTAATGAAAGGAAGACTTGGGACTAGCCAAAAAAACCAGTGCTGGATTCAGGCTAAGGTAGAGACTTGCATGAGAGCAGCTATGGAGAGTCCAAGCCCTGGACTCTCCCTATGCTGAAGGTTTTCCGTCTTCTGACTTGGCCCCATCCCTCCAAGCATCTGACTTAATTTTAACCATCAGTCACACCAGATTCACCCAACTTTTTGCTGATCCCTCATGACACCTTGCTCCCCTGAGCCTGTGACTGTACAACAGGACTCAAGGCATCACCCCTAAAGGCTGATTTATACTTCTGCGTCAAGCGCACACGTATGCTACGGCACGGCCTACGCATGGACGTATAGTCCTCACCTCTCAAAAAATGTAACTACACGTCGCAACGACGCGTAGCGCAAGCTCTGTAATGGGTCGGCTTGGTAGCGCTGACAAGTGTGGGCGCGACCGAGAGCCATGCGAGCCCGATGGAGGGATTGTTTACAAGTGTGGAGGCCCGTGAAGAAACCCCAGATGGAAAGTTTTGTTTTGTGTTTACCTTATGATTAAAGTTGTTGCATGTCCGCCGGTTCCTGGCTCAAAATGAGCGAGTTTGAACCACTTGTACATTAAGGAAAACACCAGCAAAGAAACTCGACACAGAGGAACATAAACAGCATGCAGAAGTATAAATGCACAGCTACGCGTGTTGCATGCGCCATGGGTCACGCCGATCACTTGACGCAGAAGTATAAACCAGGCTTAAGTCTCCATCTCCTCATCTCCACTTCCATCAACTTCTTTCCTGTTGCACTCTTTGTATCTGCCTTCATACCACTTACGTATCCTGCTTTCTCTGCCCTGATTTCTCACACCAGCACCTTTTCATTTAGTTTTCTGCCCATTGTCCATTCCTGCTGCCCTTACTCACCCTCCCCTGTTGAACATTTTTCTTACAGTACAAGGACCTATCATTTCTGCGAGATGGAATAATATCATAAGATTGATTTTTTTTGTCTAGTTCTAGTGTTCCTGCATTTAACTTGACTTAATTTGATATGTTTTGTTTTGTCAATTAGTTTTCTTGATTACTAATCATGCCACATATATTCAATTTTCCTTTACTCACTGCATGTATGTGTGTATAAGCCCATGGTTAGTGTAATGTATTGCTATTGTGTATAACTCATGTTTTAGATTTTACTACATAGTAATCTGTGACAGACTAGCAGAACTAGCAGTAGTTCCTAGGACACTTTATATATTCCTATGTTCCTAGGACAATAATATATTTTACTGTAACAGTACATTATGTGTTTGCATTTTTAGGTATTTATGGAGTTCTTAGTTTTAAAATTACTGTGGTAATTAGCATTGTTCTTAAAGCTTAGCTTAAAGAGCCCCTATTATGCATTAAAAGGGTCATATTTTGGTTTTGGGGGTCTCCAACAACAGTCTGATAAGCATGCAATGTCAAAAAACACTTTCACTGTCTAATAATGTGCATTTATTTTTACTTAATTATCCCAACGACTACCATTTGATTCGTTCAGCGATTCATTTGTTCCCAAACCCCTCCTTAGCGCGATGCTAATCTGCGCTGATTGGTCCGATGACCCAGCCTGTTGTGATTGGTCGACTGCATTCAGCGTGAGACAGAGGGAAATTCCCACCATGGCAGAGTGCAGAGTGTATGTGTGAGCCCAATGCAGGAGTGCATTAAAGCAATGTAGTTTAACACCTGCATATTGCTCTATTCTTAACCACAAGTAAAAACAGTGACACACATTCAGTATTAATCCACACAGTGGCAAAAGCTGAACTATTTTGAAACTTGACCACCGCACGTGTGTCGGAACAGCTGGCGGTGGCCATAGCAACGACAAACGGCAGTCGATCGCGAGCTCACAAACACATTTAAATCCGCCAACAAAGTGGCACGCATCGCGTTTTCAACGTGGTTTTAGATGCAATATGAGAATATAAAGAGTTAACCAGATACAGTACAAGTAGTTACAAGTAACAAAACACAATTAAATACATAATTTGCAAGCTAGAGAAAACAAGGAGGAAACCATTTTAATCCCACTTACTTACACTTGTGAAATGGAGGAAGAAACTGATCCATGAACTGTGCACTGTAAAGTTCCTGTCAAGCTCTGGCAAAGTTCCATACATCAATAGTCTTTTCTGAACCTTCCTTTAACAAACGGCCGATGAATCCCCCATTGTAAGTGTGTAGATTGCTGAAGCACTCGTCAGAAAGATGACGGGAACACAGCACAAGGCTGAGACTATAATGCTGACGTATTTTTGCAAAGATAAACTTCAACCACTGACTCTTCATAGCCTCTTCTTTGGGTAGGGAGTTATGTATCGACGTCATGCCGACACGGCTAAAGATTCATTACAGCGGCGATTCAGTCAAACCACTATGAGTTGACTCTTTTATAGATAAATCAAAAGTTTTAAACATGGTGCGCTTTCAGATTTAAGCCTTAGCTGGATATTTCACTTCACTTAGAGCTGTTATACACTGCTTGGAAGGTCATTTTCAAAAAACCCATAATAGGGTTTCTTTAACCTATATCCATCACAATCCTTTCATTTCCCGGAAGGTACTGCAAACATTCACAGCACAAAGTCACTTTATGAACTGCATCCTAATTCAGTCAACGACATACGTTTACATTTGCTTATATCCTGTTCTTGTTTGCAATACTAGACAGGGAATCATTAAGAAATGCCATAGGCAGTTGATTTGGTCTGTCATCCTTCTTCCTTTAATAACCGATATGGCAGACCCTGACAGAAGAAGAGAAACCATTGTTATTCGGAGTCAGCTAATACGAACCTAACTGTCCAAGTTGATTCCATCAGAGTCTGGCATTAGCATGTTGCTAGGCTAACAAAAAATGCTTTTTGCTTTAATATAAGATTGATAGACTATTGTGTAACTGCAGTGATGGGGAAAAAGTAAAACACTGCATGGTGTAGTTGTATTGAATATTAAGTCCCTTGAGAAATAGAAATACACTTTAGCATAAAATAATTATAACAAAGTGTACTATAAAATAATATACTTAAAATATGGTGTTTTACTGTTTGTCCGCAAAGTATTTACAGTACAGTAAACTCAAGTATTCTAACATATTGTAACATTTATCTAAAGCACATATAATGTTGCACATGTATAACATTTTGACACATTTGACATTCAATTCAGATGCAAACTTTAATAATACTACAGTTCAAATGATAATCAAGTACTTTACATATGTTTTGATGTCAGTCATTAGTAGTACTTGAATACTGTCTCTGTGATGAATCATTGGAAACCTTCCTTACTGCAAAGTCACTTTGGATAAAAAAATCTATGTATTAAGCTTTTAAAACATCTTTAGACTTTAGGGTGAGGTTTTCTCTAGCTAGTGTGTTTTTATCTTTATCAAGTTGAAGTTTGCCATCCAACAAACGTGGGGAACCAGATGTTTGGAACAGTGTGCTCTGAACAGCAGACCCCAAAGGCTCCACCTTTTTGTAGGTTTTTATTTGGCCACATGACATTGCTGGAAGTTTTTCTGCCAACTGAAGCATTGTGGGATTCCTGTATTTTTTCAAAAGTTTTGCTTTATATTTTTGTGCAGAGTTTTGCTTCAGGGCTCAGCGAACCTACAATCATAATGTCATCATAACTATGAATTGCATATTATGTAAACAGTGCTTGAGGAGAACATGAGGCATCTGTAGAAAGTTGAAGCTGAACCATAATTTTAGCTGTCAGTGTGAAAATTACCATATATGTGGGCACTTGAATCTTTTGTTTACGTATATAAAAGCATAAAGAATCAAATCAAAGTTGCCTTTAAGGCAAGTCATTTCACTCGGCAGACATCTTTGAAACATGGCATGCAAGTGCAGCTATCACTTTGAATGGAGAAACATGAAATTCTCCGAAACAAGTTGGCATTTCTGTGTGGAATTTGCATGTTATCACCACCCAGCTGAGACTCAAACCAGTGACCTTCTTGCTGTGAGGCAACTGTGCTAACCACTGAGCCACCGTGCTGCCTCAAAACATATGGCTGCACGGTGGCGCAGTGTGTAGCACAATCGCCTCACAGCAAGGTTTCTGGTTCGAGCCTCGGCTGGGTCAGTTGGCGTTTCTGTGTGGAGTTTGCATGTTCTTCCCCTGTTCGCGTGGGTGATCTGGTTTCCCCCACAAGTCCAAAAACATGTGTTATAGGTGAATTGGGTAGGCTAAATTGTCAAGTGGTTGCAGTCATGTGATTTGCATTGGAATGGTTCAGGCAGGGATTCATGTGGTCAGACGAGACAGGTTGTTCCTTGTTTTCATTTCAAGTGGATTACAATACCAGAGAACAATTGTTTATAAGTGTTGTTGGTTTGTTTGAAATTTTAAACTTTGTAGATAAATCTTTCATGGCTGTGAGGTAAGTATTCGCTGAGATTCCAGCACAATTGCTGACCCTAGAGCAGGGGTGCTCAACCCTATTCCTGGCGATCGACCTTCCTGCAGTTTTCAGTTGCAGCCCTTATCAAACACACCTGCCTGTAATTATCAAGTGCTCCTCACATTCTAAATAATTGGTTCAGGTGTGTTTGATCAGGGTTGGAGCTGAAATCAGCTGGAAGGTCGATCGCCAGGAACAGGGTTGAGCACCCCTGCCCTAGAGGATTCATAACGATGAAGCTGCAGAAACATCATAAAAACAGCATAGGCTTATTCTGAAAATGTAGCCCTATATACATTTCTGGAGATCGCAAATTATATAGCCAGAAATATGTACAGTATGGTTGCATTTTATCTTTAAAACAAATGCTATGGGGCGGTATGATGCCATTCCTTTTCACGCTTACCAGCTGACCACTTACCTCTGTATTGCCATGTAGCTCGCCATGTATATCGGCGGACTTAAGACGCAAAGTGGAGTAGAAATGCACCGATCCAGATACTTTGATCGCGTATTGGTTCGATACCGCATATTTTTGCTGGATCGGGTATCGGGCAGCTGGTACCGATCCAAATCTGATCTTGCGCGTGCGGTATATTCTGTGTAATTTATAACCCAACAAAAGCCATGAAGGTAGTCTATTATAAGGCTCTAGAAAGTTATCATGTAGGTCTACTATATCCAAAATGTCCTGAAGCCTTTCTATAGTTTAATGTGAAGTACAGATGAATGTTCACATGGTTAAATTCATGTTCAGTTCAGCGCTTCCCGCTGCTGCGCCTGTCAATCATTCTCCATTCATTTACAATTCAGACTGCGTGTCGCGTTCACGACAACACGAAAAACTTTCTCCAAGACTATTCCTGTTACTTTAAATAATCAGTGGAGAAATGCATTTAGTTTTGCATTAAATGGGTTCATTTTTACCTGCAACAAGGAGTTCATTGCTGTTTTTAAATCATGTTGGGCTGTGTCTGTTAGATCAGCAGATCACATTCACAACACTGGAGTAGAGAGGGTCACACACAAAGTAGGCCTACCTGAAACTTTCAATTAGAAAAGGCTCAAAAATACATTGGAGAGATCCTCAACGCACTCATTTCTTTCCTTTGTGCTGCTCAGTTTTGAAAGTGTCCGCAGATACCGGAGGGCATCAAGAGCTTCATTCATGCACCGGCTGTGCAGACGCGACATGCATCAATCTGTAAAATTATTCTCACAATGAGTTTCTGTTCTCTCAACCGTCCGAGTTTATTCTTCCGAGGGGAATACTTTCAGTGCTGCGAATAGTTTGTAACGCCTGGCTCATAGTGGTCAAAGTAGTTGATTAAATTAAAAAATGTGAAATTAACGAGCGCAATATAACAGAAAAGGAACTGTTTATTAAGTAAAACTGGCCTCAGACAGTTTAGTCTGCGTCAAACCTGCAGGAAAATATCAGGCTTTGCTAAAAAGGCTGGTTATTTTACCAACGATTAGGATCAATAGTGGTAGCCTATTACAGATTTCAAAGAAAAATCTTAATATTAAAAAGAAAAACATAAGCTGGACCACAACAGATCATATCAATGTCATGACTAATGCTCAAATAATGTAGCCTAGTTTATAGCAAGCATCATGTTTTTAATTAGATTGTGTGTCTGTCATATAGACCTTTTTCTTGGCTGCTGCATGGAGGGTGCCATAGCGACCAGCGTCTTCCTGTAGAATAAAATTTAACAGGTGTGTAAGTCATGCAATTTACAAAAATGACCAATAAAAGTCTATTACTGGTACTCTGCTGGTTGTTTTGCATGTTGATTCTAATCGCGAGCCGTTTATGTTTCATTTAGTGTGTTGTATTTACCATGGTTTGTGTTTTTCTGTCATTTCAAAACGTCACTTTATTTTCACTTACTAACAAGTTATTAAATCAGTGTGTTATTAGGACAGTACAGTAGGCTACATGTGTGTGTCAAAGATTTTGGTGAACTATATTTGTTTGGCCTGGTTATATATTTGAGAGAAAGATAAACTGTTGACTTTAGCGATGACGAGGCTCCATTTAAACGGCACAAGATGCCGTCTGACAACGAGGGGAAAATGCCTCACAGCGGCTGTTTTCCATCCCATTGGATCACATTTTTTTAAATGATCAGTCCAGGAGGTGGCGCTGATCGACAACAGTATTAGTTCAAAGATGATAAAAGTAGGTAAAATAGATTAAAACTATCTTTTCAAAGCTCTCCAAATGTGACCGTTTACACGCATCAGCTGCCGACCGGAGGTTCTTAGCATTCTCCTTGCGCATACACGCAAAGCATAATGGGTAATTTCAAGAGTTCACACTTAGCTGATGATTGGTAATAAAGCGTGTTTGGCATGCTGTCCCGGGAGAGAGCCCTGAGCTCAGAATATCCTTGAGCCCGGGGCTTCCTCCCGTTTGTAGGGCGACAGGAGAGTCTGAGCTCAGGTGGTCTCGAGAACTCCCCTGCTGTGAACTACTGTATATATCTGGCTAAGAGTTGCCTTAGGATGCCATTTTGGTTAGTCAATTTTTTTCTATGGTGCCTGTCTTTGAACGGTGGAAGGAAACCGGAAAACCCGGGGAAAACCCACGCAAACACGGGGAGAACATGCAAACTCCGGAGGGAACGGACCAGCGGCGTTCTTGCTGTGAGGCAACAGTGCTACCCACTGGCCACCGTGCCGCCCTATCAGAGAAGGGGAGGAGTGGGGTGGAAGGGGGGGATTCTTCAAACGAAGATGACTGGAGCAAAGCGCTCTGGTAATTTATATTGTGTCCGTGTTCATCTGATTGGCGCAATATGCGGAGTTAAGTGATACCAGCTGTGTTCAATCATAAGCACGTGATCCTCTCGAAATTAGTTTGTAAACAAACCACACTTTGCATTCCAAGAAAAAGGTCTATACAGTAGGCCTATAGGTCTGTTATTTTTACTAAAGAAGATATATCATTTGAGTTTAATCACCAAAAACTGTATTATGCTTAAAAAAAAAAAAAACGGCACAATATCGGGATCGGATTTATATCAGTCGATACTAAGAATTTTGGTATCGGGATTGGATCGGTTCCAAAAAAATGGAATCTGTGCCTCCCTAGAGAGAAGCTGACAGCGACACCGAGGTTTGAGTCTAGTTAAGAATGAATCCAGAAAGCAGGTAAGACAAACAAAAGCCAAAAAACTAAATAAACAAGTAAATAACAGGATGAGAACGTGGTAAAATCTGAAAACATGGTAAAAATCAGGTGTGTGCTTTTCTTGTACTAAATTGCTTTTAAAACCGTCGGTTGGGTCTAGGGAATTGGGTGGGCAGGTCAACCGGTGCTTTTGAAAACACTGTTGGTTGGGTTTAGGGAAGGAGGAGGGTGGGTCTGTCGATAAGTCAGTCAGTCAGTCAACAGAGGCCTCTGGTGGATTTACGTGAGAACAACAGGCACGAATGGCACTTGCGAGAGAAATTTGAGATGTCAAAAAGTGTACACAGCGGCCTCTGGTGAATTTGCAAAAACAGCAAAAAACGTACCTCCTGGGACATATTTGGCTCTCTACAGAAATGTATACGGCGGTACATTTTTAAGAATGTGCCTGGGTTGCATAAAAGCATACGTCTGGAAAGTGCCCCTCCCTCAGAGATTCATCAGTCTATATCGATCAATGATTGGCTACTAAAAGGTAGGACTTACTTTGCTAGAGTGGCCATATTGACAATCGCGTTCAACCCCATTTAAAAACTATAGCAGTGACACGTCTCGTGTGTTCTCTAATCTTTGGTCAAGTTTATACATAGTGCTAAACATTAATATTTAATTAAAAAAAAAATTGTTCAAATGAAATCCCCACACAAATGTACTCTCTGAAATAAAATGAGACTTTTATCCGTTCGGCTTATAGAGGACATCTGAAAGTATAATTTGGTATTTGACTTTAATCTCCATCCAATTTCTCCTTGCTTAGACAGCATTTTGAAAACTGCCTTTTATTACCAGAGTTAAAATCAAAAGTCTAAATTGCATAGGGGATTGATTAAAATAGGCTGCGTTTCAGGTCAAAGCAACCGTGGATGGATGGAAAATGTGTTAGACATGATGCAAATTATATACATTTATGCCATTGTCACTTAGAATCACATAAAAACGGGAAAAATGTAATCCTATTCAGCCTATATATTTTAAACTCTCAATTCACTGGGGGTTTGAATCAGACTGGACAAGCAGATCAGATAAGCGAGGTCAGCTGGCCTTCCCTTTAAAAACATAAATAATACAAACTGTAAAAAATGTGATTGTGACAAGCCATTCGGTCCATTGGGAAAACTCCTGGTTCTCTATACATTCAGTCCATGTCAGAGCTCAACTGTCAGTTCACTCATCTGTAAAGCAATACAATGTGACAGAAACAGCAATGTTGGACTCTGTGATGCTACACAGATAAAATCCCCTGTAAGTAGAAAAAGCTACATTGTTTTACATTTTAGAAGCATCCCAATTTTGTTTTCCCATCTTGGTAGGCCTCTCAACTAGGATTTGAAACTGAGCCTCTACCTATCGTTCCATGTATGTTGAATCCAAACAGCAATTCTGCATGTTGTATATGGATTAAGTGAGGATTAGGCCTATTAGCCCCAAACCTTCTCTCCAGAGACAGAAAGATCCCAGTCTTTTGCTTCAGTGGAGCAAGCCACACTCTTATTCCCCTGCTAGTGGAGCTCAACATCACAGAGGGAAAAAAAAGAATATATAGCAGTGAAGCACTCACAAAGAACATGTCTTATATTTCAAATGAAAGCTGAAGGAAAGTAATATGATATCTGTGAGTTAAAAAGAGATTTTTATGTGTGGTATTGAGAAAATGGCAACAAAATGAGATCAGTGATAGATGGCACAATTGGTAAAAGTACAATGATAGAAATTTGAAGAATCAAGTCACTGTTTAATAAACCAATCATCCAATCAATTGGTTAATCAATCATAATTCTTTATCATTTGGTCATCATAGAAATTTATCCTTTGTCATTATAGAAATCAATATTTTAAAAAACGTAATTGCAATGTTTTTACCAACCCAACCTTACCAGTAAATATAACGCATTTATGTCCTGGTGTAATAAAGAATGCTGTGAGTCAGGTAGGTGGTCACTCAAAGCTTCTTTTTATTGTCCTGGGCAGACACAACTGGGGCAAACAGGACCATAGATCAGTTAAATAGCAACTCGGATGATACGCGAGTCAGCAGAGGGACTTCACAAGACTGCCAGTAATAAAACTTTCTCTTAACTAATGAATGTGAACATATAGTGGACACAAATCTGAATTAAACATAGATGAAAAAAAACTACCTCCTCTTTTCAATTCTCATTAAACCACAATACTGCAGTGCAACAGTAAACTCAAGTAAGTCATATTTTAGAAAAAAGGTAACAGAACCGGAAAAATGCAACTCTTAAAGGGCCACGTAACCCCCTGTCTCAGCAGGGTGTTTTCACACCTGTGTTTTGAAAAAAGTCAGGAAAGTTGGGCGTGTCCAGCTCTGGGAGTGTGGGAGTGTCGGGGGAGGGAAAGAGGATAAGATTTTGCATAGAAGGGAGTTTCCATTTGGCCACGCGCTTAGTTTCACAGGCAAAACAAACACAGAGGCTGATTTGATACCGCATGGCGAATGAGAAAAAAAAAATCCTCTGCATTTCTCTGTAACTTATGTACTCGGTAGGTAGGTAGCATCAGAAAGCCGTGTGTGTATAGACTATCCTGTCACAAAATGCAGCGAAAATCCTGCACGACGGGAATAGTTTGTGTTTACATGTTTACACTCGGAGAGCAGCATTTAAACAAAGGGCACTGCACTGCAAACACTTACCAAATCTGTAGACAGACAATCAAACTGGAGCTGTGTCTTTTTATTAAAAGGAGACGAGCGGCAAATCCGGATTTCCCCATTTCCAGATACGAAAAGCTCTCGGGTAAAAATGTTCCTTACGCGTTTCTGTCGCGTGCACTGTAATCCACACGTGAGTCCAGCTGCTCTCTCATAGAGGGAAAATGAAAACAAAACCTTCGTTGCAACACACTAATAACACCTACGACTCTTGTCTTGAAATTCTTGTACTTTCACTTGTTTTGGCAACACAACGTGGCACCTCTCTGCCGTCTGAACAGTGTAAACTGGTAAACAGTCTCCGGAGCTATCATGCATATTAATGAAGTTTCGCGTCATACACAATAGAGCGCGCTGATTGGTTTGAAGCACGTCTTTGTCATGAATTAATGCCGCACACTCAGAGACGTCAGAACGTCCTCGAAAAGACAGACAGCCACTCTCCACTCTGGATTTACACCTATGTATCTCATGGTCGTGACGTAGCTTCAAAAATTAGCTTCAAACCGGAAGAACGAATTTGCTCAAAATAACGCAAAAACAACCAATTTTCACTTTTTAGTGCAATATATGTGTCCTAATAGTGTTTATAGCAGCGTGGGACACATATATGACTGTCAACAGCTCAAAAAAAGTGTTTTGGTGTTTCGTGACCCTTTAAGTAACGAAGCACATGATTTAGCTTGTATGTAGCACATGTGCTATTGCTAACAATTCAAGCACAGAACATGAGAAAAACTAAATAAACATATCTGGGGCCAACAGGACCATAGATTGGTTAAATAGCAGCTCTGATAAAATGTGAGAGTCTTAAAATGAAACAAAGTTTCGATAAGTCTATAAGCAGGCTAATACACACACGCTCCTCAACTGACGTTTCGACAGTGTCGAGATCCCGAAGCGCAAGTGTTTTGAAACACTGCATCGAAGCATGATCCGAAACACCCAGGTCACGTGACTAAGGTGATTCGAAACACACAGATCACATGAATAACGTGTTTCAAAACACCATGTCATGTGACTAAACCAATTCAAAGCATCGGTCATTTCAGGTGTTTCGAGACTTGGCGAATCTGCGTTTGACTGACAGGGACGGAAAAACATCTCTATCTCATGTAGCCTAGTGGACTGTGCGTGTGCACAGAGTAACTGTGCTGCAAATGGCCCGAGTTTGAATCCTGTCTTCCCTGCTGAAAAATCGAGCTTAAACCAGTCTAGGATGGTTGGCTGGTTTTAGCTGGTCGACCAGCCTGGTTTTAGAGGGGTTTTGGCCATTTCCAGGCTGGTTTCCAGCCATTTCCAGCCTGGTCTTAGCTGGTCAGGCTGGGAGATGACCAGCTAAAACCAGCTTGATCAGCCTAGCCAGGCTGGGAGCCCAGCCAAAACCAGCTATGTCCAGCTTAAACCAGGCTGGTCAAGTTGGTTTTAGCTGGTCATTTTCCAGCCTGACCAGCTAAGACCAGGCTGGAAATAACTGGAAACCAGCCTGGAAATGGCCAAAACCCCTCTAAAAGGTCTAAGCTTACCCCTCTAAAAGGTCCAGCTTAGGCTGGTTTAAGCTGGATTTTTCAGCAGGGTTGTACATTCATACATTTTCTTTGCGGCTTAATCCCTTTATTAATCTGGGTTCGCCACAGCAGAATGAACCGCCAACTTATCCAGCACATGTTTTACGCAGCAGATGCCCTTCCAGCTGCAACCCATCTCTGGGAAACATCCATACACACTCATTCACACTCATACACTACAGACAATTTGGCCTACCCAATTCACCTGTACCGCATGTCTTTGGACTGTGGGGGAAACCAGAGCACCCAGAGGAAACCCACGCGAACGCAGGGAGAACATGCAACAGGCTCTATCACTGTCTCTCCCCTCAACAAATAGCTGGTGTGTGGTGAGCGTACTGGTGCCGTTGTCCTGTGGCTGCCGTCGCATCATCCAAGTGGATGCTGAACACTGGTGGTGGTGTGGAGAGACCCCCCCCCCCCCCCCCCCCCCCCCCCACACACACACACACACCCCCACACCCTCATGACTGTAAGGCACTTTACATGTATGGCCATGCACAATAAATGCACTGTATAAAAATACACATTACAGTACATCACATTATAGGAATTGTTTTAAAAGGAGGGGTGCCTCCAATCCCAACCCCTAAATATATTGAGGCATGAGCAAATCGTACTAAAATTGATTCGAATTAGCCACTAAATACAATAAAAATGGACAAAGTGCTGTGAGATTGTGTTGGTTTTTACTGTATTGCTGATTAAATAAATGTTGAATCAATTACAATAGGAGACTTCAGAACACTTGAATATTGATGTATCAATTTAGAATCCTCTAATTTGATTGGCTAAAAAGGCTTTCCAAGAGTGCTAATATTTAGCATAACTGTACTGTGATTTCTCACTGTTTGCATCACTGTCTCTGTGTATTGAGCATTGGGGAGTGAAAGGGGCTTTTAAAGGAGTTTTGTGATTCAGCTTGAAGTAAGTTTTCGAGAACCGAAGCATTTGTGTTTTCTTTTGCTCCGGGACCACTCAGAGCAGAGCGTCCTTCAGCAGTCAGCAGGAAATTGAAAACCCGGAGATGAAGCAGAAAACGTAGGGAGAGAGAGTCAAGAAGGGAAATTGCTGTCATTTTTTTGTCCACTCAAAATTATGTTCCAGTATGTTTCAGTATGTTCCATGCTTTTGCTACAGTACCAACATACAACAATAGAGATGTATTCCAGTCCAATTTATTATGCCCTTCACTCGTTAACTTCCCTTCATCTCTAGATGTACGCCATTGATTACATCAAGTGTCCACTACTGGCGGAACAGCTGAATGGGTTTACATTGAACATTCTAAACCTTTGAGCACTTGTGAACTACACTGTTGTGACGTCACAATCGCATTACATTCTGGGACATATAAATGCTGGAGTGGATATATGAAGCAGACTCGCTCCCTCAAAATTGAAGGTATGTCCATGTAAGCTTACCTCATTGACTAGAAGTGGAACACACTTTAAAAAGTCATTGGGAATTCTCTCAAGAGAACAAGGAAAGGGAAGTTCACGAGTGTGTGTCTAAAAGTGGTATTTTGATGGTCCGTTTGTTGAATTTAAGTTACATTGCATCTACATGCCAACTAGTTCTGACTGTTAGATTGGAGTTAGGGTTGGGGTTAGTGTAAGTTGACATGTACTTGCAAAGTTTCCTATAGACAGTAAAATGTCTGTTGAAGGAGCAGTATCAACAGACATTAAGCAGACAGTTTACTAATACTCAAATGGACCATCAAAATAAAGTGTTACCAAAAATGTTTATACAGTATATCATTACAAATTCCAAACTTATATTTTGATATGTGTAATTATAATTTCTCTGGATTTACCATTTATAGGCAGGCTACATTTTTTAAGTAAAATGTCTGTTTCGTTTATAAAGTAAACGAAGCATCTGAATGGGGAAGAAAGGTGATGTAAGTGACTTTGAATGTGGCATGGTTGTTGGTGCCAGACTGGCTGGTCTGAGTATTTCAGAAACTGCCGATCTACTGGGATTTTCATGCACAACCATCTCTAGGGTTTACAGAGAATGGTCTGAAAAAGAGAAAATATCCAGTGAGTGGCAGTTCTGTGGCGACAAACTGGTTTGAGCAAATAGAAAGGCAACAGTTACTCAAATAACCACTTGTTACAACCGAGGTATGCAGAATAGCATCTCTCAATGCACAACACATTGAACCTTGCGGCGGATGGGCTACAAGACCACACCGGGTGCCACTCCTTTCAGCTAAGAACAGGAAACTGAGGCTACAATTCACACAGGCTCGCCAAATTGGACAACCAAAGATTGGAAAAACATTGCCTGGTCTAATGAGTCATTAGTAGCAATTGAACACCGTATCAATGCCACAACTTACCTTAGTATTGTTGTTGACCATGTCCATCCCTTTATGACCACAGTGTTCCCATTTTCTGATATCATATTCTGATAACTCGCCATGTTATAAAGCGTGAATCATCTCAGACTGGTTTCTTGAACATGACAATTAGTTCACTGTACTCAAATGGCCTCCACAATCACCAGATCTCAATCTAATAGAGCACCTTTGGGATGTGGTAGAATCGTATCATGGATGAGCAGCCAACAAATCTGCAGCAACTGTGATTCTATCATGTCAATATGGACCAAAATCTCTGAGGAATTTTCCAGTACCTTGTTGAATCTATGCTACAAAGGATTAAGGCAGCTCTAAAGGCAAAAAGGGGTCCAACCCTGTACAAGTAAGGTGTACCTAATAAAGTGGCCAGTGAGTGTATTTTTTTTTTTAGAAAAAAAATCATCACTCAAAGTACAAATGAGAACCAAAGAAGCGATAACAACTTTGAAGTGGCCTCTTCTTTTTCTAGAGCTGTATGCCAATAACACTCAGAAACTTGGAATGATAATATAGCTGATAGTAATTTATGCACATAATTTTCCATCATAAAAAGTAAATGTCTGTCAGGTAACGCAAGAGTTTATTGATGCAGTTCAGTCAATCTTACGTCAACCCTTATAATCAGATAAATATTATAATACTAATAATAAATAAATATTTTCTTTTATACACTGAGTTTATGTAAGTTTAACACTGCAATGCAAACATATTTAAAACCCACCTACCCACCTATATGCTTAATTTTTTGTGTTAAATGTAACCCAGACATATTCCTGACAGGTGAATTCTTCTTTTAGTTCCTAAGGAAGCTTTTCTGGAATAATGGGCAGATAAAATTGTAAAAGAGACGAGTGCTGAAGGTTTAGTAAAATACGCCATAACTCACTGCATGCTTGCGTGAAACTCCCTTGAGAAGAATCTGCAAATCAGCAGTAATAAACCCAATTAAATCCACTCTGAAAATTCTATTGTGTTACAGCACCGAGCCTTGGCTATCCTCCATCGCTCTCCCAGACAGTGTTAAGTTTGGATGCGCACAGCCTACAGCTCACGGGCCACTTTAAAACTTAATTCACTCTGCGCCAGCCTTCCATCATCCTCTTCTAATAACCACGACCATCATAGACAATGTGACATCTCCCCGGACAGACGGAGAGATAATATTCTTTTCCCTAGCCTTCAGGGAGAAGTCAGAGGCTGAGATTGATTCGAATACTCTCCTGTTGGCAGGCCATAGCTCATGAAAAACTGGCACATCGAGAGGACAAATTTTGAGCCAAATGTGGAGCAGACTGAGTCCCAGACAGCTGTGAATGAAGCTTCCTGAGACAGCGGTGATAAAGGCTTCAAAACTCCTGCAAGGATTTGGCTGTTGGGTAACAAGTCTGAGGGGTTGACCTGCTTTCAGAAGCTTAACAGAGGATTAGATGGATGGCGGGTCTTTGAGGCGGGATTTTACTTTGTGTTTTTATTCGGAAAGGGGTAACACTGTGGCCATCCGTATAAGCTCTTGTTGTCATTCTTTGACAAGAAAAGAAAGTTTTGTTGTAGTATTTTTCCTCTATAATGAATGTTTTTGTGTGTGTATTGGTGTTCCACATTGCAGCACAGTGGCTTACCAGGGGTTGCTTCACAGTAAGAATGTCACTGGTTTGAGTCCCAGCTGGAGTTCTCGTTGTGTCTGCGTTGGTATAGGTGAATTGGGTATAGTAAATTGGTTATAGTGTGTGAATGCGAGAGAGTGTGGGTGTTTAGGTTGTCGCTGGAAGCAATTGCCAGACAATTGGCGGTTCATTCCACTGTGGTGACCCCTGATAAATTAGGGAATAAACAGAAGGAAAGGGAGTGCTCCACATAACAAAATGGAAATGTTTCATATGTCATATTTCACATTTTTAGGGTGCTTTCATACTAGCACTTTTGGTCCGCATCCAGGTTCGTTTGCCGTCAGAGTACGGTACGCTTAGCTAGTGTGAACGTGTCTTCTGAACTCGGGTGCGCACCCACGAACCGTACCAGAGTCCGCCTAAAAGAGGTGTCTGGGGTACGGTTCATCCCTGCTGAAAAATCCAGCTTAAACCAACCTAAGCTGGTTGGCTGGTTTTAGCTGGTCGACCAGCCTGGTTTTAGAGGGGTTTTGGCCATTTCCAGGCTGGTTTCCAGCCATTTCCACCCTGGTCTTAGCTGGTCAGGCTGGGAGTTGACCAGCTAAAACCAGCTTGACCAGCCAAAACCAGCTATGTCCAGCTTAAACCAGGCTGGTCAAGCTGGTTTTAGCTGGTCATTTTCCAGCCTGACCAGCTAAGACCAGGCTGGAAATGGCTGGAAACCAGCCTGGAAATGGCCAAAACCCCTCTAAAACCAGGCTGGTCAACCAGCTAAAACCAGCCAACCAGCTTAGGCTGGTTTAAGCAGGTTTTTTCAGCAGGGATGCAACTCTGGTCTGGTTCACTTCTAGTGTGAATGCAAGCGTACCAAATAACGGAAGTGAACCATTAACAGTACAACAAACTATCATTTTCATGTGTGTGTGTATCACGTACTGTACCTTGCTGACAAGTGGGACTGAGCCAGGGCAAGCACAGTGATAATGCCTGCTTGTCTCCTCCAAAGACAGCTTCTGCTCTTACGAGTTACTTTCTGTATGTCCAAAACCAAAAGATTCAGTAAAAGCGGAACGACCGCGATGTGCAGACATGTTTCTATTTTGGCGCTCTGCTTTCATGTCCGTCAGCTGGCAACAGCCGTACACAAAACAGCGGCTTGATGACACAAGCATACTGGGGTTCAGAAAGAAAAAAAAGACAGTGTGAACAAAAACCAACCGATAAGGTGGCAAGGGGGGACAATCGAACTTGGGTATGGTCCAGGCAATTGAACCAAGTGTGAAAGCACCCTTATAAACAATGACGCAGTTTACGGATTAAAGACTATGGTATACTTCAAACGAAGTTTGTTTCCATTCTTAGTTTGAGGGAAAAAATGAAAAAAATATGATGGTATACTGTTTTTAATCCTTCAGAACCCCTGCGCTGCAGTAGTCAGGGTTATACATGTTGCCCGCTGCTTCTATGTACCCTTAAACACAACAACAATGGCGGCTGTGATGTTTCATAAACATCTTTTAGCCTTCTCCAGCTTGTCGCAACGAAAGTGCAACATTGTTTTCTTTCTACGAGTCTTTGTACGGTTTATTTATAAAGTAATTTCGAGAGGATCACGTGATTATGATTGATCACGGCTGGTCCCTCATCAGCTTCACATATTGCGCCAATCAGAGGAATACTAACTCACTATAAATAACCAGAGTTGTTCACTTTAGTCATCTTTGGCCCAATTCTACCTCTTAGCCCTTCTCCTTACCCCTCATTTTGTGAATTCCCGTGAAGGGGTAGAGGTGTCCTGATTCTCTTTAGCTTGAAGGCGTAGGGCTAAGGGAAAGGGGTAGATAGCCCTTTGAACAAAGATTTTTCAGGACCACACTCGAAACCAAGGGGTAAGAAAATTTCCCAGAATACACCAACCACAATGGCAGGATCGCAGCACCCGGAAGTAAGGAGATCCAGAAATTAGTATTTTTTTTACAAATTTTTACAACAAACAAGCACATGTTTTAATACATTCATAACCGTGTTCGTGTTTTACCATCATGCTTAAAAAAAAAAAAAAAAAAAAAAACGCTAAAATAAAAACAGCTAAATTTCGCAATCTATAATCCATAATAATAACTCCTGTATAGCAGTCCCACAGCATTCTGACACTCGATGACACTCGAATACCCTGTCAGTAATGTCTAGTGGCTGGGAATGACCTTTTTACAGTGTCTGCTATAATGTTAATGCTGTTTTGGCGTTTACATAGATGAATATGGCCACGGTGTAAATGCACAGTATAGTTACGATCTTATGGCCACATTAGAATGTTATGATAACATAATATATGCCTTCAGTGATTTCTTGAAGATAAATAAAATATAAAGTAACTGGAATAACTAAAGCAGTCACGATCGTCTGATCTCATTTGAAGCAAGAGATCGCGATGACATATGATGGCGTGTGCAGGTGCTGAAGTGCTGTCCCATTTCTTAGGGGTACATTTTAAAGCCCTTACCCTTCACCCTCGGTTTTAAGGGCCAAGGGGAAGGGGTACAAAAATAGAATTGGGATTGGGCCTTTGTCTTGCAGAATCCCCCCTTCCACCCCTACTCCTCCCCCTTCTCCTGATACGGCGGCATGGCAGCCCAGTGGTTAGCCCTGTTGCCTCACAGCAAGAACGCCACTGGTTCAAGCCCTTACCAGGCCAGTCGGCATTTCTGTGCAGAGTTTGCATGTTCTTCGGGTGCTCACGTGGGTTTTCCCTGGTGTCCTCCCACCGTCCAAAGACATACAATATAAGTAAATTGACTAATCCAAAGTGGCATTATAAGACAAACTCTTACCCCCGGTTTCACAAACAAGGTTTAAGGCTAGTCTTGGATTAAATAGCATGTTTGAGCTGTTTCAACTGAAAATAACTTGCAGTGAGATGTCTTAAAATATGTCAGTGTCATTTTTTGTCTACAGGTGCACGCTAGTAATGTATTTTTTTAAGGCTGTTTTTAAAAATGTGGCTTAAATAGCCTAATTTAACTAAGGCCTAGTCCTGGCTTAAGCTAAGCCCTGTTTGTGAAACTGGGCCTTAGTCAGCTATATTTGTGCCAACAGGTGACTGTGCACAAGGGTTTCATAATTAGTCACGGTCGAGTCTGACAACTGTGATGGCAGAGCTGCTGTTTTGCCGGAGTCTTATTGCGTGATTTTTTTTTTTTTTGTATATTATGATTTTATTGTTTCTTTGTTTTGGATTGTTATATTTGTATTGTGATTGGTCCTGTTTTTGTTATGCATTTGAGGGATTTTTGCTAATTTCCCTTTCTGTTCAGGTCCATTCTAAATTTGTTTTTTGTTTTTCTGTTTTTTTAATGGTTTATATATATATATATTTATTTTTTTATTTATTTTTTTTTCGTTTTGTAATTGTCTTTTGTATTTTCTTTTACACCTATTTGGTTTGTAGGGGGGTAGACCCAGCTGGGTGTATTGCATTGGTGTGTGTGTGTCTGTCTGTGTGTGTGTGTGTGTGTGTGTGTGTGTGTGTGTGTGTGTGTGTGTGTGTATACAGTACATTGAGTGTTGTGCTGAATAGATTTTGCTGTGTGGAATAAGTTTGCTGTGTATTCACAGGGTTTTGTGTGTGTGCGTGTATTCCTTGGTGTGGTGGACATTTGCAAACTTTTGCTGGTACTCTGCTCTATTGTTCCAGATTGTTGTCCTTTTCTTTGTAAATTTTGCACTTAGATAATAGCTCATGGCTATAATAGCTCAACCTACAGTAGGTGCCTGTTAAATATTATTATTATTATTATTATTATTATTATTATTATTATTATCATTATTATTAATATTATTTTTATTCCCGGAATAACCGGGTGGCATAGTCGTTTAGGTGTTGATTTAATTTCTTATGCCCCGCCACATATATATATTAGTGCTGGGCTGTTATCGGCGTTTACGTGCTGTGTTAACGCGAGACTCTTATCGCGCGATAAAAAAAATATCGCCGTTAATCTATTCTCAAGGTTAGGTTGGGAGCTGAGATGCAAATAAGGAGTAAGGACTGTTGAGAGTGTTATGGAATTTAATAACGCACGCCAAATGGAAAGAAAAATACTTCCGCATTTCGCGATGTGTGTGTGTGTGTGTGTGTGTGTGTGTGTGTGTGTGTGTGTGCGCTGTCCTTTACTGACAGCCGCGTGTGGATCTTGTCGGAAAATATGGCGAAAGGTCCTAAAGACCGCGGTGTTTACTTCAATAATGTCCATAAAATCTGCATACTCCACATGCCTTATTCCATTTCTGTTTAGTTCAGTTATGACTTTAGTCAGATTAAAGGTAATCAAAAATCGCTGTTTGGAGCTTATGTAGGCCTACAGTTCAAAATTCATGTTTAACTGAATAAACAGTTAGTAAACACAAGTACATCTTATTGAACATCATTTATTTTCCTCACCAATTATCATAGTAGATCAGTTTCTCAAGCAGTTTGTGATGCATTTTGGATACAGGAGATGAGCCCCTGGTCTAATGCGCCACCTGGCTTGAGAAACCCGTTCTCAAAGACTTATTATTTGGGTAGCACACACATTCTGAATGCCTTTGGCAAAATTCAAATGAGCCATTTCAACCTAGATTAAAAAATTAATCTATGCCCACATATAATATATATATATATATATATACATATATATATGACCACTGCTAACCAGCAGCCACCGTCCCGCCAGTACAGCAAGCATTCAAGTTTCAGTAAATCCTTTATTAAAAAAGCATGTAATTACAAAATGCTGATGCCCTAACACAAACTCAATATAAAATGGTGGATGTGTTTACAGTGTGGTGGTTTTGACAAATGACACCGCTTCTTCAGGCTGCCGTACTGCACCAATCAAATTATCCCAAGGTGACATGCTGAAATGCTAATATCTCTGTGCTCATCACTGCAGAAGGTTTTTTGGATGTAGATATTGAACATTTATAAATTCCCTCTGCACTTCAGGATTCAAGCCAACCCTGGAATGTCCATTGCCATGAGTCCTTTTGTTCGATTTGATGGGATAGTTCACCCAAAAATGAAAATGCACTCACTATTTACAGACCCTCTGGTGGCTTTAAACCTTTATGAGTTTCTTTATTCTGTCGAACACAAAAGAAGATAAGTGGAAAACTTGTAACCAACGGCTTCCATAATAGGCGAAACAAATCCTACGAAAGTCAATAGTTGTTTTCAGGTTTTCTTCAAAATATCTTTTGTATTCAGCAGAATAAAGCTCAGACTCGGTGAACTATGGAAGAGGATTAGGGCCAAGCATTAATAATAATAATAAAATATTATAGAATAATATAACAGACCTAAAATTTGGTGTCATTATCTTTAACTATCAGCGTCATGCCATCATATTTGTCGGTGCAGTAAACAAAAACTGGTACACCTATCGACACAAATTACATAACTTTTTGTCAGCACAGTCTGAAGATGATCTGAGTCAAATTTGGTGCAAATCAGTTAAACGGTGTAGCAGGCGTTAGAAAAAGTAGGTTTTTGACTTAAGGCTAGATGGTGGACAGAAAGTTTAGTTAATTAAGGCATAATTGGTACGGATATTCTCAGAACAACCCAAGGAATATATCGAGACAAGTTTCATAACAATAGGGACAACTAGTCAAAAGTAATTAGTATTTTTAAAAATATCATTATAGCGTTAGACCAAAAGGTGACGAAAGTTTTTGAGCACCTTCAGGGCACAGTCCCGAACACACATACCGAATTTCATAACAATTCGCCAATGTGTCCATAAAGCAAATTTTGACATAATTCAAAATGGTTGATGGCCAAAATGGCTGACCTGGGAAAATCAGACATAATTCGACTCGGCATGCTCTGCCGGATGTAAAGTGATCAATTTTATGAATTTTAGACAAAGAGTTCAGAAGTTGTAAGCAAAAAAAACAAAAAAAAAAAACACTTTTGTATCTCCGGGCCACTAGGGGGCAGTGCACTGAAGCGCTGCAGCTCACTGTAGACTATGGTTGTGATACCACTCAAACAGCCTAGGACGAGTTCGTCAAGAAATTGACTTGCCAAGGATTCAGAGGGAAAAAGAATTTTGATTGTAGCCCATTCGGTTCAAAAGTTATAAAGATAAACGGAAGTGAAACTTTGGACAAGTGGTGGCGCTAGAGAGTTTGAGTTAGAGTCCAAATTTGTTGTGGTTGAAGATCAAACTGTCATCTATCAGTGTGCCAAAGTTTGCGCAAATACCACAAACTGTTTATAGGGCTGCCATAGACTCCCAGAGTGGAAGAAGAAGAGGAAGAATAATAATAAGAACCGGAATGGATACAATAGGTACCTTCGGTACTTGGCCCCTAAAAAACAAATTAGGGCCGAGCAAAAAAAAAAAATAATAAAACCATCTCACGATTAAAGTCATTATAATGCAAGCTTTAACTCTATTAAGATTAAGCAAAAATCTAAGAAAAGAAAGTAAATAAAATGTTGAGATCATTAAATTTAACTCATTAAATACAGAGAAAGAAAGTTTGTCATTCAAGTTTGTTATGCGATTTTTTGCTCATATGTGACAGATCGGATCTGTTCTATGACCGTGTAAACACGATAAAAACGCATGCATTCGGATATTCAGAGATCGGTTTCAGGCCTCCTTCATATGTAGAAATAAATCAAATATAAATCGGATGTGTGACAATGTGGCTATCATGTAAAATGTAAATGTTTCTTCCATGGCAAGTGTGGCGCAGATGCTAGAACCAGCCTGATCTCACGAGGAAACTTAAGTATTTTACGTTTTGTCAGTTTAGTGGCTAATTTAAACAAATTCGTACGATTTTAAAAAGGAGGCGTGGCACCTTACCCCACCCAAACCCCAACTGTCATTGGGTGATGAGCAAATCGTACTAAATTTTACGATGTAGATCATACGAATTAGCCACTAAATCAAAAAGTTACGAATTGCCGTGAGAGTGCGTTGGCTAGAACCCATCGTAAAATGTATAGCAAGTGTAAACACATGAATCTGATATGGGTCACAATTAAAAGAATGTGTAAACGGACAGGCAAAAACATCAGCTATAGGTAGGGCCAGACAGAATCTGCGGACATTTTTTGCTATTTCTTCGGAGAATTTTGTTAAAAATCTGCGGATTTATGCAGAAAATATTTTGGGAGTATCGTAACTAAAAACGGAATATATTAAACAAAAAATAATACCTTTTTAACTTTTATTTAATGTTTACAATGCAAATCCTTTTAGTTCCACTTTATTTGGTAAACAAACCACATCTTTTATATAATATATCTACTAAAAGACAGAAAATATTACTTTACAAACTGTATTGTAAATAAATCACATGAACATTTTCATATTAGTCAGTAATTATACTGAAATTAATTTCAAAACTGAATTAATAATACATTTACTCAAGTAAATAAACAGAAATCAATGATGGGCTAAAAATCTGCAAAATTCTTAGGCAACAAATCGAAATTGGGCATCAAGACCTGACAGTGTAAACAGCCTATTACAAGACTGTACTGTACCGTCAATTGTGCCACTTTACAACATTTCATGAATTCTCTCGTGTGGTGTCGTCCGTGAAATAGCGTAGCATCTATCGGATGCGCACTTAAGAATCTTGTCGGAAGTAGTAAGTCATTCGGATTCTTCTTGCATACTATTTTTTATTAGTAAACATATACTTATTTTATTTTCACATTTATCACTTGTACATTTTTTATCAGATGTTTTGAAGAAATGATTAATGAATAAACAGGTTTGGTTTTGCTGTAGAGGAAAATGTTTACAGTATGTTTCATAATAGGCTACATAAGTTATTTCAGCTCAGTAATCCAACAGTTCCGCAAATATTTCTCGAAAATATACGTCAACATCTTGTCTTGCCTACTTAACCCTTTCACATGTACAATCAAACCGGTGTAATTAGAACGTTATAACGCACGTCATAAACTGCTCAAATTCAAAGCTCGCACTGAGGCACAGAAAGAGGTGAACAGCCTCTTTATATAGCTGTCATATATCACAATTTATCTATGTTTTCAAACAAATAACTTCTATTTTAGGTTTCAAACATTCAAATACAAGCAAATCATACCATTTATTGTTTGTAAAATACACACGGGTGTCTATGAAGACAGCAATAATATTTATTTTTCAATATAACTGTGCTTTAATGTGCTTTATTCACGCAAGATACACACTGTTTATGTTACTAGAATATTTTCTCTATTTAGGTATTTCGGGGGAAAATTATGAATAAACATGATGTACATTCAGCAACTTGGATCTCGACTGAACATGGCGGCACCCATTATCTGTCATATAGCAAATAATACAATTATTATGCTGTTTAAAAGATTAAATATATGTTCTAACCAACGCAATCTCACGGCAATTCGTAACTTTTTCATTTAGTGGCTAATTCGTATGAATTCGTACGATCTAATTCGTACTAATTAGTACAACTTGCTCATCACCAAATGGCGGTTGGGGTTAGGGGTGGGATTACAGTAGGTGCCACGCCTCCTTTTTAAAATCGTACATTTTCATACGACTGAACTCGAACTACGAATTAGCCACTAAAATGACAAAAGTAAAATACTTACGTTTCCTCGTCAGATCAGCCTGGTTCTAACACATATTTGAGAATCAGAATATCGGATATTTCACAATATAATCATAACATTTGTCACAAGAAACAAAATACAATATATACGTAGATCACTGGGGCTGGTGGGTCACTAGATAAACTTAATGCATTGCCATGGGAACTTTAGAACACTATGCATTCTAAGTAACGCATGAAAAGGGTAAACAGTGATTGGTTGTCGCAGCATTATTTGCTTTACATTTGTATGGTCAAGAAAAGCCCAAGCTTTTTGATGCTCTCAAACCTTTCTCTGTGCCACTTTTAATTCCACAATGCACTGTGTAACTGTACGTTCACACCGAAAGCAACGAGAGCGTCAAAGGTTGCCCTGGCGACAACGCTGTCTGCCTTGAGCTCCGGCGGCGAGAGCGTCAAAATTCGCTACACATTGATCTCGTATTTAAAGGAGGCGTTGCAGCATATCATATCATTAACACTCCCGCATAAAACATGCTTTCTACCGTGAAGGTGTTGCTGTAACATCCCCGGCTCGTTCTCACTCACCCAATCCAGCTTCACCACCTCACACCAGTCCCATCCAATCCCGAGAACCTTCCCCTGATTATTGATTACCCGCACCTGTTCACTATTAGCCCGGACACTATATAATCTCACCTCCTCCGTTCACTCATCGTCCGGTATTGAAGTCGTATGGTTGTCTTCACCCAAGCTCCCTCGTCTTCTCTTCTTCCATGGATGTTCCTCCTGAGTCTTCGTAATCATCGCACTGATAAAGGGAAGTGTCTTTATTGTCTTACCACATCTGAAGATCTATATTCACCTGCCTGCACTTTGTGCACACTGCCACCAACGGAGGTGTGAGGATTGTTAACCCAGTCTTGACTTTAGCCAGGTTTACCTGGCGAAGATGTATGAGGTGTTCCTCGGATGATCTTCCATTGCCCAGCACTGTGTGATACCTTTTATGATTTACGTTGAATAAACTAAATGAAAAGATAACCATCTCTGACTTCTTTGTATACCAGCGTGACAGAATACCGGACCTAAACAACAACAACAACATGGAAGCTAACGCTACCTTAACCGGAAGTGAGTTGCCTTCCGCATCCATGAGCGCTAGCTCCAACCTGGTGGTGACACCGAGTACTCCACTAGCTCGACCAATGAGTTACTCTGGGGATCCGAGCACCTGCAATGGGTTTCTACTACAATGTTCTTTATATATTGAAGCCAACCTTGTGCAATTCCCTAACGAACTTTCCAAAGTTGCATTTATTATCTCCCTTCTCTCAGGTCGAGCGTTGCAATGGGCAGATGCGTTGTGGAGTACTCGTAGCCCAGTGATAACCACCATCCAATCCTTCGTCGCTCACTTTAAGGAGGTATTTTCAGTTCCACTTACCCCTTTATCAGTGCACGACGAACTCATGAATTTATCACAAGGGAGGATGTCTATTCACGATTATACGTTGCAGTTTCGGACACTTGCCGCCAGCAGTGGGTGGAACCCTGTGGCGCTTCTGGCTGCTTACCGTAAAGGGTTGAAACCCTCCCTCCGTAAACAGATGGTCATTTATGATGACAATGCGAACCTTGAATCCTTCATCAAGAAGACTATTAGTGTGTGCCAGCACTTATCTGCTTGTTCTTCTCTCTTTGATGATTCTCCATCACCGCCCAAATCTCCCACGATTATGCAGGACCCAGAAGAACCTATGGTCACGGACTCCTACCGGCTCGATGCCACGGAACGCCAGCGGCGTATTCAACATCAGCTCTGCCTCTACTGTGGAGAATCAACTCACCGGATAGCCACCTGTCCCATCCGCCCACCTCGACTAGTGGTGAGTAAAGTCATCCTCACACCCACAGTATCCACCATACCTCATATTTCTGCAGAGTTGGTAATCCACGATCAAACTTTTCCCGTACATGTTTTGCTGGACTCCGGAGCCGCTGGGAACTTCATATCCTCCACCTTTATCTCCCGCTATAATATTCCTTCAGTGAGGAATGAAGTCCAGTACCGCATCACCACCATCCAGAGCTCGCCGCTAGGAGAGGGAAAAAATCAATCGCCGTACCAAGCCTATCACCCTTCGTCTGAACCAGAATCACCAAGAGAAACTTACCCTCCTTATTCTTCCTCGTGCTAATGTGGATGTCATCCTGGGACGACCGTGGCTTATTCAGCACCAACCCAGTATTAACTGGGAAACTGGCGATATCCTCGATTGGGGATCCAGATGCAACAGTAATGGTCATATTACCCCCTCTACTGGTCACTCCACTTCATTACCCCTGCAGAGTACAAGCATACAAGCCACTTCTCCTTCCAGCCATCCCATTCCCTCAGCATATCACGAGTACTTAGACGTCTTCAGCAAAGAACGAGCCACCCAATTACCCCCTCATCGGTCCTGGGATTGCTGTATTGATCTGTTGCCCGATGCCAAGTTGCCACACGGAAGGATTTATCCTTTGTCCCGTCCTGAGCATGAAGCTATGCACAATTACATCAGTGAAGCTCTCCAGCATGGGTTCATCCGACCATCTACATCTCCTGCCGCCTCCAGCTTCTTCTTTGTCACCAAGAAAGATGGAGGACTCAGACCTTGCATCGATTACCGAGTACTTAATGCTGCTACCGTCAAGTTTGCCTACCCTCTGCCTCTAGTCCCTGCTGCTTTGGAAGAACTGAGAGAGGCTAAGGTATTCAGCAAACTAGACCTCAGGAGTGCATACAATCTCATCCGCATCCGCCAGGGGGACGAGTGGAAAACGGCCTTTGTTACACCTTCCGGCCACTACGAGTACCTCGTCATGCCCTACGGACTGGCAAATAGTCCCTCAATCTTCCAAAGTTTCATGAACGAGATCTTCAGAGACTTCCTTCACCGTTTCACTATTGTCTATATTGATGACATCCTTATTTACTCCCGTAATCTTGAAGAGCATCAAGCCCATGTGACCCAAGTACTTCAACGTTTACGTCAAAACCAACTATTCCTCAAAGCCGAAAAGTGTGAATTCCATCAGACCACGATATCCTTCCTCGGGTATGTCATCACCCCACAAGGAGTGAGTATGGAACGGTGCAAGGTAGACGCAGTATCGAAATGGGAATACCCGAAAACCGTTAAAGAACTTCAGCGTTTTCTGGGATTCGCCAACTTCTATCGGCGGTTCATAAAGAACTACAGTGTCTTATCCGCTCCTCTCACTTCCTTGCTCCGAGGAGGAAAGAGAGTACTCACCTGGACCCCTGAAACGTACCGAGCCTTCGATCACCTCAAGTCAAAGTTTGCCACAGCACCCGTCTTACGTCATCCGGATCCCAACCTCCCGTTCATCGTTGAGGTAGACGCCGCAGACACTGGAGTAGGTGCTATACTCTCCCAATGGTCTGGTGAACCCAAAGCCCTCCATCCTTGTGCGTACTACTCGCGGAAATTGTCTACTGCTGAACAAAACTATGGGATCGGTGACCGCGAGCTATTAGCCATTAAACTGGCACTCGAAGAGTGGCGTCACTGGCTTGAAGGAGCCCAACACCCCTTCACCGTCATCACTGACCATAAAAATCTCCAATACATCCGAGATGCTAAACGTCTGAATGCTCGCCAAGCTCGTTGGTCTCTCTTCTTCGCACGTTTCAATTTTACCATCACCTACCAACCTGGGCACAAGAATGTCAAAGCTGATGCCCTATCCAGACTTTACTCACCTGAGCCTCGTAACGATTCTCCTGAATCTATTCTTCCTCCTTCCATCTCTGTGGCCCCCATATTATGGCAAATCGATGAAGAGATCCGATTAGCCACCTTAGAAGAACCAGTTCCCCCGGGTCTCCCTCCAGGCTTGTGCTATGTACCCACGAGATTTCGCATACCACTCCTCACTAGCACACACACCTCCCTCGGCTCAGGACACCCAGGTAGCAGGCGAACCCTCTCGCTTCTTAGAGAAAGGTATTGGTGGCCTAAAATGGCCCAGGATGTCACCCAGTACGTTAAGGGTTGCTCGGTCTGTGCCATCACTACCACTCCACGCCATCTACCTGAAGGAAAACTGCTGCCGTTGCCCACTCCCCGCCGACCCTGGACACACCTTGGTGTGGATTTTGCCACCGATCTACCCCCCTCTCAAGGATACACCACGATCTTAGTGGTTGTTGATCGGTTTTCCAAATCCTGCAAACTAATACCTCTCAAAGGTCTTCCCACAGCCCTTGAAACAGCTGAGGCCCTGTTCCATCACGTCTTCAGAAACTATGGTCTCCCCGAAGACATCGTGTCGGATAGAGGTCCACAGTTTATCTCCAGGGTCTGGCGGGCGTTCTTCCACCTTTTGGGCACCACCATCAGTCTATCTTCTGGCTATCATCCGCAAACCAACGGTCAGACCGAGCGTAAAATCCAAGAGATTTCCCGGTTTTTACGCTCCTACTGCCATGCTCATCAAAACACCTGGAGCCAGTATCTTCCGTGGGCTGAGTATGCACAAAATTCTCTTCGTCAATCCTCTACTGGTCTAACCCCTTTTCAATGTGTCCTAGGCTACCAACCATCCTTGTTCCCCTGGAATGGGGAAGCATCAGAAGTGCCCGCGGTTGATCACTGGTTCCAGGAAAGCGAGAGGGTCTGGGACTCAGCTCACGTCCATCTTCAGCGGGCAGTCCGGAGGTACACTGAGCAAGCCAACCGTCACCGACTACCTAATCCCATATACCAACCAGGAGATAAGGTATGGCTCTCTACCCGAGACATTCGCCTCCGGCTGCCCTGCAGAAAGCTGAGTCCCCGCTACCTGGGACCATTCACTATTCACTCCCAGATCAATCCTGTCACCTACCGTCTGAACCTTCCACCACAGTACCGTATAGCATCATCCTTTCATGTTTCCCTCCTCAAACCCTACACTAATCCTGTATCTCCTCCCTCTGCAGAACCCGAACCACCCCCCCCTCCCGACCAAACGGAAGTCATCGGTGATAACATCTACCAGGTCAAGGAAATCCTCAACTCCCGGCGGCGGGACGGTCAGCTCCAGTACCTTGTAGACTGGGAGGGCTTTGGCCCTGAGGAGAGATCCTGGATCCCCCGTGATGACATCTTAGATCCATCTCTCCTCGAAGAATTCCATCAGAGACATCCCGATCGTCCAGCCCCACGAGGACGTGGCCGTCCCCGCCGTCGATCTAGGGTGCCAGGAGTCACCCGTGGAGGGGGGGGTACTGTAACATCCCCGGCTCGTTCTCACTCACCCAATCCAGCTTCACCACCTCACACCAGTCCCATCCAATCCCGAGAACCTTCCCCTGATTATTGATTACCCGCACCTGTTCACTATTAGCCCGGACACTATATAATCTCACCTCCTCCGTTCACTCATCGTCCGGTATTGAAGTCGTATGGTTGTCTTCACCCAAGCTCCCTCGTCTTCTCTTCTTCCATGGATGTTCCTCCTGAGTCTTCGTAATCATCGCACTGATAAAGGGAAGTGTCTTTATTGTCTTACCACATCTGAAGATCTATATTCACCTGCCTGCACTTTGTGCACACTGCCACCAACGGAGGTGTGAGGATTGTTAACCCAGTCTTGACTTTAGCCAGGTTTACCTGGCGAAGATGTATGAGGTGTTCCTCGGATGATCTTCCATTGCCCAGCACTGTGTGATACCTTTTATGATTTACGTTGAATAAACTAAATGAAAAGATAACCATCTCTGACTTCTTTGTATACCAGCGTGACAGTTGCACACTTATTATCAAATTCACTTAACTACGGAAGATCTAGTTGCATGTGGTGTGGCTTTGCTCCACAATGTGTCCATATGCCTGAAATATTCTGAAGCAGCAATACTGTTTTGTATTGTCGCATGAAATTCCCGCTTTTTTTTTTTAAGAAAAAAAATATATATATAACATTGATGCACATCAGTAACTCGCCAGTAACTTTTTTAATCTACGTTCAAGTAAGAAAACATTGCAAATAATTGGAAATCCAGCGACCGCAATAATCAAACCCTTGGGAACAACTGTGGTCGGAACCAAAGTTCACAGTGACTGTGTTCTCTGACTCTTCTCAAGCGGTGGACTTCTACTTTCTGATTGCTTGCCGCCGAACCGCGTCATAGCTCATTACCATAAAGTTGACTTGTTTTCAACTCTCCTCGACGCTCACACCGGCGAAGACGCGCCGCGCTGCTCCTCGCCGCCGGCTCTTATTGAAAATGAATGACTTCCAGCTACTTTGACGCTCTCGCCGCTTTCGGTATGAACGTACAGTTAGCACTGAAACTCAACTTTAAAATGAATGATTTCGAAATGCGCACTTCAATGCACTTGCTACATGCCAGTAAGATTTAAACTCTTAAGAAGGTAATTTTTTATCAATAGACGTTTATCAATTATCATTATTATAATAATGGACAACAGCTAACATTACATGCCATTTCACAACAGACACTGATCAAGCGAGAAAAACTATCACACTTGAGCTGAACAAAGTCTTTGTCTCTAAGTTTGGCTTTCTATATCATTAATCATAATTGTATGTGTCAATTATAAACCCAACAGGCAAACTTATAGCAGTAAATGAGAGTTGGATATTTCCTCCATTCTGTGCAATTAATCAATCAGTACACTGCTGTATAGAAATTAACTGTTAAATTTGTGCTTATTTTGCAGGCTTGCATAAGTATCTTTCTCAAATGCAGCAGTTAAGAGTGTCTGGCAGACCTGAGAATGATCCTGGCCTGCACTTAGAAGAGCTCACCCTGAGGGTGTTAATAAAACACTTCAACACTGGTAGAACCAGCAGGATTCGCTGAATCAGCACACTGTCGGCCTCATAAACAACAGATTCAGCTCATAAAGATGCCATTTCAGACTCCAAAAGTGACCCGGAGTCAGAGCATCACTCTACTCCTCTTTTCCACTTCTGCATTTAATGGACGCAATCATGCAAAACTGCAATGAGGTACATTAAAGACCGAATGGCTTACCCATATGTTGTTCAGTAGATTGAACTCATATTGGGAATATTGACCTGTAAAAGACTCCCTCTGTAAAACATTGCTGTGATACCTTGTGTCTTTTATTATCCTCTTGTCATTTATCTGCAGCCCTCATCATTTCTTTTTTCCAATCATGTACAACATCTGCTGCATTTAAACAGACGCTTTTTGTTTAATGTTGAATCTGAACACAAGGCTAACATGAGTACTAAATGAAGTTGTTCAACTAACATGTTGAATCTGAACATGTTTCAGCATGTTGAACTGTTTGTCACAAGATTCTAATCACATGTAATCTTTTGACATGCAAACGGTGCATGAATATACAGTACAGAGTTAATCACAGAGCAAACGCCCAGGTGGAGTCAATCGGTAAGTGAAGAGCGGGTGGAGGGGGGTGTGCAGCAGGCCAGAGTCACTGTGGCAAAAAAAGATTGACCGTCAGGCCACCGGGAAATGTTCCGCCCCTGCCGGAAAGTATTCATAGCGCTTCACTTTTTCCACATTTTTTTATGTTACAAATTCCAAAATGGATTAAATTCATTTATTTCCTTAAAATTCTACACACAATACCCCATAATGACAATGTGAAAAAAGATTTTTTTGAAATTGTTGCAAATTTATAAAAAAAAAAAAAACTCATGTACATAAGTGGTCAATACTTTGTTGATGCACCTTTGACAGCAATTACAGCCTCAAGTCTTTTTGAATATGACACCACAAGCTTGGCACACCTGTCTTTGGGAATTTTTGCTCATTCCTCTTTGCAGTACCTCTCAAGCTCATTAGATCAGGTTGGATGGGAAGCGACGGTGTACAACCATTTTCAGATCTCTCCAGAGATGTTCAATAGGATTTAGGTCTGGGCTCTGGCTGGGCCACTCAAGGACATTCACTGAGTTGTTGTGAAGCCACTCCATTGATATTTTGACGGTGTGCTTTGGGTCATTGTCCTGCTGGAAGATGAACCGTCACCCCAGTCTGAGGTCAAGAGCACTCTGAAGCAGGTTTTCATTCAGGATGTCTCTGTACATTGCTGCATTCGTCTTTCCCTCTATCCTGACTCGTCTTCCAGTTCCTGCTGCTGAAAAACGTCCCCACAGCATGATGCTGCCACCACCATGCTTCACTGTAGGAATGGTATTAGCCTGGTGATGAGCGGTGCCTGGTTTTCTCCAAAACGTAGCACCTGGTATTCACTCCAAAGAGTTCAATTTTAGTCTCATCAGACCAGAGAATTTAGTTTCTTATGGTCTGAGATTCCTTCAGATGCCTTTTGGCAAATTCCAGGCGGGGAGTGGCTTCCGTCTGGCCACTCTACCATACAGGCCTGATTGGTGGATTGCTGCACAGATGGTTGTCCTTCTGTAATATATCACTATATATATATATATATATATATATATATATATATATATATATATATATATATAATATATATATATATATATATATAACTAATATATAACTATATATATAACTTTTTATATATTAAAAAAAAAAAAATTCCTATATCCTATTTGCTAGCTGTGTTGTTTTCAGAAACTGTATCACTCATCTTACTCTATGGTAAGTGGCTCTTTATACAGGTGCAAATCAACCTCCAGAGGTCGGAAGCAATATTACAACATGTCAACCTACCAAACAATACACAATGCAAGAAAATGAATAAATAAATAAATCAGAAAATAATAATAGTAACATTTAACTGTTCCAGTATTCAGTGAGCATATCTGTAATGTATTGAGGTCCTAGGCCATTTAATGATTTATAGACAAGTAATAATACTTTAAAATCTATTCTGAATGTAACTGGGAGCCAGTGTAAAGACCTGAGGACAGGTGTGATGTGCTCTGACTTCCTGGTTCTGGTCAGAATCCTGGCCGCAGCATTCTGGATAAGCTGCAACTGTCTTTTTGGGAAGGCCAGTGAGGAGTCCATTACAGTAATCTGTCCTGCTGCTGATAAAAGCATGAACAAGTTTCTCTTAGTCTTCACTGGAAACAAAGTGTCTGATTCTTGCAATGTTTTTGAGATGATAGTATGCTGATTTACTAACTGTTTTGACATGAGTATTGAAATGCAGATTTGACTCCAGAATCACACCAAGATTCTTGACCTGATTTTTTGTTGTTTGACCCTTAGTGCCAAGGTACGCATTCACCTTGAGAACCTCATCTCTATTCCCAAACGCAATGACTTCAGTTTTCTCTTTGTTTAACTGAAGAAAGTTTTGGCACATCCAACTGTTCATTTCATCAATGAATTAGTTAGCATTGATTGCTAGGATGTTCTGAGTGGTTGTTAAGGTGTTGCTATGCAGTTGCTAGCATGGACATTCAGCTGCTGTACTAGAGCTATTTTTGTCATGAAATGAAGTCATATTCCAAGCACATGAGCGAGTGTAAACGATGTACATGTCTTCAGTTTTGGTAAGCTGTGCAGTGTTTAAAAAAAAAAAAAACAGAATTTTCCTTTGCTCTAAAATGGAGGCAAAATCAAAGACTCGTTTGCGAAAAGTCCAGAGATAAAATTTTGGCATCAGGATTTTCACTCAGATTCCCTATATGCTTTGTATCTGCAGAATATTACTTGAATGCAATTTGATTAACAACTCAACTGTGACCTAACCTAAATGGCCTATTGTATAAAAAAATCAGATTTTGTGCTGAGGCGAAACTAAACCGAGCCGAATAAGTGGGTAAACTAATTATCTCTCGCAAGATGCAATCCAGAGGTTACTGCCGATGCAAAACTCCAGTCAAGTCGACAGTTAATTAATGCTTTTCCTATTGCGAAGTGTGACTTAGTTGGAGCTGTTAAAGCACCTTTTATATTAAGAATGTCAGGAAAAGTTAGTCTTTGTCTGAACTGAAAACATTTAGTGCTTCTGCAAAGGAAAAAGTCAACTAATAAGCATAGAGTCTCTGCATACTGTATATCATTTTTAGCCATAAAAGCAATCATTAGATGTTGTCTTGGTGAGGTATATTCTTCTGCTTGTTATGTTTTCCTGCCTTGGAGGTCAATACTGTAGTGTTACTCTCTAAACTCTATTTCCCCACAACGCTTTAGATTCAGCATCATTTCTTCTGGTGAATTATTCATGGGCCTCTTTTTCCCCATTCCATGGCCACACATGAAGAAAATGAGGCGCTGAAATACCTGCGCTGAAACATTTCTCACAGACAAAACACTGGTTCATAGAGTTATATCTGTGTCGAGGATCTATTTAACTGACATATCTCCAAAAAGCGGTAGGTGTGTTATAGTTATGATACAATATGAGGAAGCTTTATGGTTTTTAAGCTTGACACAGGCTAGATTTTATCACTTCTGATTGATTGAAAGTTTTTTTTTTTTTAGGAATAATGAAATTAGTTGTATATTCAACCCAGGCTCATTATGGATACGTACCCCTGTATACATTTATGGAGAGTGCCAAATATGTCCCAGGAGGTAAGTTTTTGCAGTTCTTGTTTTCGCGAATCCACCAGAGGCTGCTGCGTATGGTTATTGAGATATCAAATTTCTCTTACAAGTGACATTCGCACCTGCTCTTCTCACATAAATCCACCAGAGGCCGCTGTCAACTGACTGACCCTGAGTGAACAACTCACCCACCCTCCTCCTTCCCTAAACCCAACCAATAGTGTTTTCTAAAGCACCGATTGACCCGCCAACCCACTTCCCTAAACCCAACCAACAGTGTTTTGAAAAGCAATCCAGAAAAAGAAAAGCCCTCACAGCAGCCTGATTTTTTACTCTATTTTCAGATTTTACCACATTCTCACCCAGTTATTTACTTGTTTGTTTTATTTTTTGGCTTTTGTTTTTGTCTTACCTGCTTTCTGGAACCGTTCTTCGCCGAACTCGAACCCCATCATCATGGTCAACTCCTCTCTGCATCTCAAGTCCGCCAATGTACACCACTAGCCACTGTACAAACTGGTAACAGCAGGAAAAACCATCCATACGGAAGTAAGCGGTCAGCTAGTAAGTGCGAAAAGGAACAGCATTATACCGCCCCATAGCATTCATTTTAAAGACGAGGTACGTTTATCAGAATAAGCATTTGTTGTGTATATTAGACAAATTATGCTAATATTTGATACAACTTTCTCAAATAAAAGCTTTTTGTTTTGTTTTGCAAGAGAAGGTCATTATAATAATAATAATACACAAATCATGTGCTTTATTATTATAAAGTATAGAGGTGTGAACCTACACTGGTCTCACGGTTCGGTTCGGTTACGATTATCATGCCATCGATTCGGTTCAATTCGATATCACGGTGCATTGACGATTCTTTCCATACACAGTTTGATATTTTCTTCACAGCACAGCAATTATTGTATTAAAATGTATAAATATATTTATATACTTTTAGTAAAACAATTTTGTCCTTTAATACCAACAGTCAGAATAAAGATAAAGTTGGTTTTATATTCACACATTCGTTCATTTAGAAGTCTCTATATTGTTTATCATGTTACTTTGAATATTCGATTGGAATTAGCATACAAGTAACAAACAACATTAACACTATCTAATTGACTGTGAACAATGTTGTACTTTGATAGTCATTGGGTGCTAATATGATTTCCCTATTTAGAATTTGCAAATAATACTTTTCTGAAATTATATTATTAAGGAGAATGTCTGAATATCCCAATATAAAACCAACTTTACCTCTATCTTCAGATATATAAACTGTACCTTTAAGCAACACGAGCATTTATAGCAAATAAACAAATATTAATATCCCGCTCGCTTTCTGAGCCTTGTCTACCAACTACCAAGTTCTTTCTTACACCCCTTTGATTGGTCACGCGCTCAACAGAAAGGGCTGCGATTGGCTCTTACACGCTGGCGCTCTTCACAGCTGCACTCATGGGCCACAGTGAGAGAGAAATGGAGTTTACTTTCATTCTCTTAATCGCCGTGAAATAGGGGCTTTTGCTGTAAGTGTCAGTGAAACAGTGTTCAGCAAACACACACGCAGTAAAATTGTGCACAGTTTCAGAGTTTTTACATAGTTAGAGCGTTGTACTCGCGCTCGCCTCCCTCGCCATAGTAAGCTACGGTGACATAGCGCATGTGAGATAAATGACGTCAGTATATAATAACCGGTTATGATTATTACTGAACCGATACCGAATTGTCCGCGTCTGCATCGCGGTACACTGAAGAAACGATTCATTTTGACACCCCTAATAAATTATTTAAAATTCGATTTCAAAATTCTAATTTTTGGTTGTGTCTTTGCTTCCAAATTAGCCAGAAAGCATAGTTTTAAACATTTAAATGAACAGTCTGCTATGATCTATTACTAATATGAAGAAAAAAAAGAATTATTAAAACTGCAAAATATTGTAAATATTTAAAACACTTTTGTCCTCTAAATGAAAGTTTTGGTAACACTTTACTTGAATGGGGTGTTCATAAGACGTGCCATGAATGTAAATGAGATTTTATGCATGTAGGTAGTGCTGTCGCCTCACAGCAAGAAGGTCGCTGGTTCGAGCCTCGGCTGGGTCAGTTGGCGTTTCTGTGTGGAGTTTGCATGTTCTCCCCGTGTTCGCGTGGGTTTCCTCCGGGTGCTCCAGTTTCCCCCACAGTCCAAAGACATGCGGTTCAGGTGAATTGGGCAGGCTAAATTGTCCGTAGTGTATGAGTGTTAATGAGTGTGTAAGGATGTTTCCCAGAGGTGGGTTGCAGCTGGAAGGGCATCCACTCTGTAAAACATGTGCTGGATAAGTTGGCGGTTCATTCCGCTGTGGCAACCCCGGATTAATAAAGCGACTGAGCCGAAAAGAAAATGAATGTTCAGTTATGTCCTTTTAAATGCTAAGATGCCATTATGACAACTTCACATGAACAAATATATCACAATCTTCATGTTTGTCATGACAACTTGACATTACCAAGACAACAAAACTTGTCATAAATCTGTCATAAACATGATTGTCATGAGGCATTATAATTGTGTCATAAATATTTTACTGATCACGTTTTCAGTGGAACAAACTGTATTTGTCATTAAAATGTCACATTAAAACTGTCATTACTCTGTCAAATAATATTTAAGATTAATATTTAATGACATTTTATTAACAAAATGCTACAGCTCGCAACATTGTAGTTTATAACAGTCCCAGTTGTAAGAGCAACAAATAATAACTTGAAAGAAAGAATATGCTTTTGTCATGTTACACTTTTTCACACAGTGTAAATGAATCGTAATATATACACTACCTGACAAGTCTTGTCGTCGATCCCAGTTGTAAAAGCAACAAATAATAACTTGACTTCCAGTTGATCATTTGGAAAAGTGGCAGAAGGTCGATTTTTCAGATGAATCATCTGTTGAACTGCATCCCAATCATCACAAATACTGCAGAAGACCTACTGGAACCCACATGGACCCAAGATTCTCACAGAAAACAGTCAAGTTTGGTGAAGGAAAAATCATGGTTTGGGGTTACATTCAGTATGTGCGAGAGATCTGCAAAGCAGATGGCAACATCAACAGCCTGAGGTATTAAGACATTTGTGTTGCCCATTACATTACAAACCACAGAAGAGGGCAAATTCTTGCAGGTTGGAGTTTTACTTACCCAAAAATGTTCTGAGGGCAGAAAGGAAAATGATTGGTTCACATATTCAACCAATGAATTTGAAGCAGAGGCGGGGCTTACGTGCTTGGAAATGTGGAGGGAAACATACGTTACACAGACAGACTTCGTGTGGTGTTTTCATTGAAGGGTAAGTGATTTTATGTTTAAATTGGTTAAAATCATGAGATAAAACACATTTAGTATGTTTATATGGACAACTAAGAAACTGTTAATAACGTCTATAATGTTCTCCCGTATATGACTCGACTGCTGATCAGTCAACCGCACCAAATCAAGTTCGCCTAAAGGGTAACGTTAACTAGCTTGAGAGCTAAATCTTTCCAATGCCGCCCGCTGTCTGTCAAACTGAAATGTGACATCAGTTCTCTTTTAAATATTTTCTATATTTTCAGCAGGATAGCGCTCCTTCTCATACTTCAACCTCCACATCAAAGTTTCTGAAATCAAAGAAGGTCAAGGTCCTCCCGGATTGGCCAGCCCAGTCACCAGACATGAACATTATTGAGCATGTGTGGGGTAAGGTAGAGGAGGAGGCATCGAACTCTAGGAGACCTGCAAGAATGCATAAAATCTCATTCCCATTCATGATTATAATGACACACTCACAACACCCCTTCAAGTAAAGTGTTTGATTTAAGAAGCTACTAATCTTAATGTACCTTTACACTTTAGGTTTAAAACGTGAAACCTTTTTATTATCAATATTATTGTTGTTTAAAATTAGTTTCATCAGGTCCATTAATCATCAGATACACAGGCATGAAGATGAATGTGAACCTATCAGGGTTTTATAGCAGGGGCAGGAACCTTCTCAACCAGAGGCGAGTGATGTTTTCTTAGGTGGCCCAGATCTGTCACATTCCAGTTTGTGAAAAGATACAGCACATCCAACCTGTTACAGACTTTCTAGGAAGCTTAGATGAGAATTTATGATGGGACGCAGGTGCAGTTTTCCCACGCTGTCATCAATGCTCCATCATTCCTGTTGCTTTTGCAGGAGGGGGACGGCAGTGGCCATTATTACAGGGTGGATCTAAATAAATGTGGTAGATGAATGTGGTTTCGCTCTCTGGCACGCTTTCTAGCCTCAACGCATGCCATGCTTTATATCTCCCATTGTATTGATCCTCAATTTGGCCCGAAGTTCAGTACAATTACCCTCAATTGGACACAAGCAAATTACCCAAGCTTTCTGCTGTCCCCGAACTGATTGATAGAGTGGCCAGGAATAACCCAGCAAACACAAAACGTTCCCAGGACGTTCTCGGAACGTTCCCTGAAGGTTTTCAGAACGTTCTGGGAACGTCCCCACAACAAACACCCTAACGTTCCATGTTGGTTAGCCAGGAAAGTTTTCTTGACGTCAGTAGGACGTTCCCTGCAGGTTTGCGGAACGTTCCCCTGACGTCCCCTGCCGGTTTGCAGAATGTTCCCAGGAGGTTCCCTGCAGGTTCACGGAACGTTCCCGTGACGTCCCCTGCCGGTTTGCAGAATGTTCCTGGGATGTTCCCTGCAGGTTCCCAGAACGTTCCCGGGACGTCCCCTGCTGGTTTGCGGAACGTTCCCGGGACGTTAGCGCAACGTTCCCAGAAGGTTCCCTAAACAGTCTTCAAATGTCTGCATTAACGTGCTTACACACAAATAATCAGACCAAAGAATTAACTTTTTTCATTGTTTATTGTTCAGAAAACACAGATAGTATGAACCATAACTGGTACATTTTAAAAATAGACATTTTAAACAACAAAACTGAATTGCAAACATTTACAGTGTAATAAATTACACACAATATCAGGCTAATTCTTAGAATATATATATATATATATATATATATATATATATATATATATATATATAATATATATATATATATATATATATATACACACATACACAAAACAAAAGTTTAAACAACAAAAATACTATATTGATTTGCAAAAGTTATTCATTTAATATAATTATTTAAATATAATATATATTATTCTAAGAATTATTTATATATATATATAATATATATATATATATATATATATATATATATATATATATATATATATATATATATATATATATATATATATAAACAAACATATAAATATATACACACACATTACATGACATTTTAAACAACATGATTGATATTTATATATTAAGTGTAATAAATATAATTCATAACTGGTAAATTCTTAAAAAAAATTAGCATTTGGACAACATTTATAAAAATAAGACATTTTAAACAAAAATATATTTATGTTTCAGGTGTGATAAATAATATTCATATAAATATCATCCATAACTAGTAAATTACTTTTAAAAATATGCATTTGCAGAACAATATATTTGTAAATAAGACATTTTAAACGACAAAGTACACAATTAATTTGCAAATGTTTCAAATGTAGTGAATCACACTAATAGTATATTCCATGACTGTTAAATTATTCAAATAATTTGCATTTGCAGAAAAAAAATACATATAAACAAAATATTTTAAACAGCAAAACTGATTAACAAATGTTTTAAATGTAATTCATTATATAAATTTTAATATCATAAAAGAGGGAGAGAAACCTTTTAAAATTAAAATCTAATATTGGACATTTATCTGCATTGTTTGTTTACCATGTTTAAAATTATGTGGGTCTAACTTTAAAACCACTAAAAATAGCTTCCTAGGTCACATTTTAGTGTCTCACCTGCCTTTCACCTTCTGCATTGTTCAAAGGATTTAGCAAACTTTTGGCTTGAGTTAATTGTATATTACAGGCAATAATAAAAAAAAAAAAACATACAAAATGGTCGATAGTAGTGAGAGAAATTGTCTAAGGATGTTACAAAGCTCAGATTTCTTGTTAGTTTCTGTTTTAAACTTTAGGCACTAAAGATGTCATTCTGATGCAACTGTCTTCATGTTCAAGCTTCAAGGGTTGCTTCACCAGGTAGTTTACCTGTAAAAACAAAATGTCAGTAATAAACAACAATTATTATTCATTTTGATAGCAGCTGGAAAAACTGTCTACTTGTTTGCATTAAAGAGTCAAACAATCACATACTTAGAGAGAGAGTAGAAGTGCACTTCATTTATAAGTGCACAATCAACAAAGTGCTCAACCTATACATGTTTACCTCTCACAAATCTTTCATTTAAATTTATATTCTCTATAGGAAGCTTTACAATATCATATTTGTGCATACACATTAGATTAGTCAGTACTGAAGCCAAATCTGGAGCATAACTTATGACGACAGTCCAAAATTAGTACACCCAAATTTATGTTAGAGAAAAATATTGAATAAAACATTTAAAAAGTTCAATTTAAAATAAACAAAAAATCATACAAATTAGTTGACATGTTGTCATTTTTTTTTCAAATATTTTGCATGAATTTAAAGTACATATTTATATTTTCACACTAACAAACCATTTAAGAAATTATTAATGACTTTAAATTGTAGCAACATTATCTTTTTATTTGTAAAGATGTTCAATGACTAAACACGCACGCACGCACACACACAATACTTATATTCACTCACACACAAAAATGTAACAAATCCAATATAAATTATGAAAATACATATTTATATTTTGCACTAACAAACCATTTAACAAATTATTAATGACTTTAAATTGTAGCATTATTAATGGGTTAGTTCACCAAAAAATTATTTGTATATTTAGATAAATTACTCTCATGTTGTCCCAAACCCCGAGACCTTTGTTATTTTCTGAACAAATTATGATATTTTTTTAATTAAAACGGAGATTCCCACAACCATAGACAGCAAGGATTCAGACACAAGTCCAGAAAAGGCAACAAAAAACGTTCTCAAAACAGACCATGTACCTTCAGGGTTTTAAATGAATATTATCAAGGAATTATTTTTCCACGCTCGTAAAACAAATATAACAACTTTGTTCAACAGTTTCTTTTCTTCAGTGTCAATATAAGACATGTTCAAGAGAGTGCTGTGCTTTTTATTGTGTGTCAAGCTGCTGAAGTGTTACTTCGTATGACCAGTGCCATACTGCCACCTATACTGGCACAGAGGAGAAGAAACTGTTCAATAAAGTTATTATTCTTGTTTTATGTGTGCATAAACGTATTCTCATAGCTTCATAATATTTTGATTGAACCACTGAAAGCATATGGTCTGAGGATTTGTTTGGGTTCCGGTTCTGGATTTTGAGGAGTCTGGAACCTTGAAGTCTATGGAAGATGAGAAAGCTCTCAGATTTAATTAAAATATCATAATTTGTGTTCTAAAGATAACCAATGTAGATTTGGAATTAAACAAAAATGAGTAATTAATAGCTTAATTACTTTTTTAATGAACTAATCCTTTAATTATATTTAAATGTCAGTTATTCTTATATTAAATATGTTTATGAACATCAGTGAAAAAAGTACCTGTATGTACATCAAAAAAATCCAGCAACCTGTGTCCGGATGGACCTTTGTTTATCTGCGGTTAAGCAAAAGGTGGAAAAAAGAGAAAAATTAGTGATTATGATTTAAATATTGTACATAACCCATATGTTTGGGTCTGGAGGAGGTCAATCTGACCCCGGTGCTCTACGTTGAGTGTGAAAATGAAAAATTGATTCAAAACAAATGATTATGATTGACTAAGATTGGCAATGAATAATTCAGAAATGTGCTTCAACCTGCTAACCAAGAGCTGTGGAAATGAAAAAAATAAAAATAAAAACACTGTTTTAAAAAAGTTTTAATAATCCAACAGTGATTACTGGCTAATCAATATCGAAGGGTTTCTTAAACTTGAAAGCTCATGCTACTCTGTTGCAGGATTGTACCTGGCAGATTGTTGTAATACTGGAGATCTTGATCAGTTGATTCAGCTCTGCTCAACTGGGGCTGGATGGAGATCAGTACTGAAAAGAGAAAAAGATATTATTTGTGGTATATCCCTAAAAATTTAAGAATGTGTAATGATATCTAAAAATGCATAAGATGATAAGAGGAGTAATGCATTTAGAGAGACTTTTCAATTCAATTAAAAAACAAGATTTTAACATTAATTTTCATTATTTAAATAAACTTGAATACAATTATGACATTACTTGGTTGGGTTTAGAAGATAGAATATATAATTTGTATATTATAAATCATTATGTCTATGAAAGTTTCTTATAAACCACATTCGTGTGTGTGTGTGTGTAAAACCTATATATATATATATATATATATATACAAGGCCAATGAGCCTCTCTTCTCCCAGCTTATTACAAAAGCTTGTTATACTTGCTATAGACTTTGCCTACAAAAAGAGATGACGTTAATTATATCCTAAAATTAACGGTTTACGGTTAGCCTTTGTAAAAAGTACACTATAAAAGTATATCTGTGCGAAGTTGGTTAAATGTCATTGCATTCATTGATAAAGATAACGTTATTGTACTCACGTTGCCATTCTACAATATACCAGCTCATATGGCCACCTCGAAGGTTTGGTTGAACAGCAGTTCAACAATAAATCAAACTAACACCATTATGGCTGTAAAATGATTTAAGTTAATAGATTTATGTGGTTTTAGAAGATAATATAGCCTCAGGAAACGGACTCTGAAGTGGCTAACGTAACGAGTTGACCGTTATAAATTAACCGTTTGCATTTAAATAGCAAGTATCGTATAATCTGATTAATGGTCTCATTAACCTTTACATTCGGTATAAGAATTTCGGTTTATGAACAAATTCACAAGGATTTTGACCTCAAAAGTCCTCAAAAAATACCGAAAACAAAAGACAATTGATAAACCTACCTGATTAGCGCAGCTGGCTGATGACGTCAAGAAGCTGAGTCGGCGTCTGAGTGACAGGTCTTGCGTGCAGAGTTCCAGCCGCCCGTCATTGGTTTGAATTAATCACGTGATACAGTCGACGTCGACGACGCATATAAATATTATATCTAAATTACAATACTATACATTTTTAAATAAAAAAATAAATCATCAAATTATATTACAGATCCAATGTCCAGAAACAATAAATAAATAAATAATATATTTTTTAAAACACACGTGTGTGTTACTATAACAACAGAAAACTATCTGGGAAGGTTCTCGTTATGAAAATAACATACAAAAAACTAAATGGAACGTTCTGGGAAGGTTCTATTTTGGTTATTAAATAAAATATGAAAATAACCTTCAGGGAACATTCTGGGAAGGTTCTTTTTTGGTTGTAAAATAAAACATGAAAATAACCTACAGGGAACGTTCTGAGAAGGTTATCTCTATGTTACCAAAATAAAACCAACAAATAACCTACAGGGAACGTTCTGAGAAGGTTCTCTTTTGGTTATAAAATAAAACATGAAAATAACCTACAGGGAACGTTTTAAGAAGGTTCTCTTTTGGTTATAAAATAAAACATGAAAATAACCTACAACGAACGTTCTGAGAAGGTTATCTCTATGTTACAAAAATAAAACCAACAAATAACCTACATGGAACGTTCTGAGAAGGTTCTCTTTTGGTTATAAAATAAATCTCAAAATTAACCTACAGGGAACGTTCTGGGAAGGTTCTCTCAGGGTTATGAAAAAAAATCTAAATAAAACCTAGAGGGAACGTTCTGGGAAGGTTCTCTGTAGGTAATAAAATGACCATCAAAAATAACCTGCACAGAACATTCTGGGAAGGTTATATTTTGGTTACCGAATAAATAACCTACAGAGAACGTTCCCAGAACGTTCTTATTTGGTTCCCAACAAAATGACCAAACGGGAACCACATGAGAACGTTAGGGGATAGTTATGTGTTTGCTGGGAAGCCCATAAGTTATTAATGCCACGTTCAGCCAAATCCAAACTGTCCAGATGAGCTACAACAAGCTTGGCATTGAAGAAGCTAGTGGGGCTTCCAAAGGACAAGTTCTTGCCATCACTGATAAATAACCGTAGCTTGAGTCTGACTTAGCTGTCTGACAGTAGCTAGAGTACAGTAACTAAGTGCTTTAAACATAATTCAGTCCCGGGAAACGCAGTTGCGCAGTAGGTAGTGCTGTCGCCTCACAGCAAGAAGGACGCTGGTTCGAGCCTTGGCAGGGTCAGTTGGCATTTCTGTGTGGAGTTTGCATGTTCTCCCTGCGTTGTGTCTCTCTATGCCTGGCTGAATCGGGTGTGTTCACTGGTTCAGAGCTAGTACTCATTTGCATTTAATTTGAATGTAGAAAAAAAAAATCACCTCACAATTACGATAATTAGTTTTCTGAAACTTTAAAATTAGTTCAATAATGACTATGATGAAATGTTATTGTACTTTTATGAAGTAGCCTATTCATGTTTGCACCATAGCTCCAGTCTCTGCTACTGTACCTTCCTAAATTATTTTCCTCTATCTATCTTCCATAATGCTCATGTAACTTTACAATAATATCAACATATAGTATTTTATGTGATGATAGATTGGGCGCTACTACTAATATTTGCTATAAGTTCCAAATTTCTATCAAATACAAAATATCAGCGGTAGATAATAAAACTGTATTTACAGGATGAGACGTTTCTGAATAGAACTCTTATGATGTCTAAATAATCTTTAAAGAGCTTTTTTGAATGCAGTGGATATGCAAAGAGCTTGAAAAAGGGTTAAAGGGAAAAACACTTATATAATGGGTAAAGCTTATTGTTATCATAATTATCATTAAATTATACAGTTTAGCTATGACTCATACGGATAATTTCTGTATTATTTATGCATGGGGTTAGAAAGTAAAAGGACTGAATGTGGTTCAAAGGAGAAAAAAAAGACAATAAATGATAAGATGACATTATGGCACTATCTTAAAGTGTAAAGCAGTCATTCAAGATTTTGTGTAATCTTCTTAACATAGAGAAAAAAAGCTAATGACTTGGTATTTATTCATGACATCGCTATTTAGCATGTAATTGCATAATTACAATAATTCTGGAATAGTGACGGAGTGACCATGAAAATTGGTGGCCTGAAGAGAAATGATTCATCACTTCTTATTAGTCATATAAGCAATTGTGTGACTGAATATTTTACTTCCATATAAAATTCCTCTCTAGGACATTATTTTGAGGGTTGTGGTACATTAAGTTGTTGCAACTGTATTAATATGTAAGGTAACACTTTACAATAACAGTACATGGATAATGATGTATTAATATGTAAACTAAACGTTATTTTATTATGAACTCATTTTAATCTCTAATTTCTAATAACTAATTTCTTTAGTCTTCAGCCTGATGACAGATAATTGATAGTATATATAGATAATTGTTACGATCATTAGCTTGAGTACCCACCAGACTCACTAGAGGGCCCTCCGGCTATATGTATACTCAACCAGCCATTCACCCCCTAGACTACACATCCCATCACGTTCTGCACCAACACACCTGATGCAGTTTATCTCTAGAATGTGATTAGACTCCCAGCTGCACTACATTAGCACAAATATATAAGCTGCACTTCTACACACAATCAGCATTTGTGTGATGGAATATTTTACTTCCATATAAAATTCCTCTCAAGGACATGAATGAATTTCTTTATTTTGAGGGTTGTGGTACATTAAGTTATTGCAAATGTATTAATATTTAAGGTAACACTATACAATAACAGTACATGGATAATGATGTATTAATATGTAAACTCAACATTATTTTGAACTCATTTTAATCTCTAATTTCTAATAACTAATTTCATATGTCTTTGGGCTGATGACAGATAATCACATATATTGATAATTGTTAAGATCAATAGCTTGAGTACCCACCAGATTCACTTGAGGGCACTATAACTATATGTACACTCCACCAGCCACTCACACGGACCACACGTCCTATCATGTTTTGCACCAACACACCTGATGCAGTTTATCTCTAAACTCTGATTAGACTCCAAGCTGCACCACATTAGCACACACATATAAGCAGCACTTCTACACACAATCAGCATTTGTGTGACTGGATATTTTACTTCCATATAAAATTCCTCTCAAGGAAATTAATTAATTTAATTATTTTGAGGGTTGGGGTACATTAAGTTATTGCAACTGTATTAATATGTAAGGTAACATTTACAATAACAGTACATGGATAATGATGTATTAATATGTAAATTAAATGTTATTTTATTATGAACTCATTTTAATCACTAATGTCTAATAACTAATTTCTTTTGTCTTTGGCCTGATGACAGATAATTGATAATATACAGGGTGGACCATTTATATGGATACACCTTAATAAATTACATAGACAATTGCCTTCAGATGACCCCAAAGATAAAAGTCTAAGGGGGTCAGATTGGGAGACCTTGGGGGCCATTCAACTGGCCTACGACGACCAATCCACCTTTCAGGAAACTGTATTCAGGAAACCATTCCCATTTTATTAGGGTGTATCCATATAAATGGCCCACCCTGTATATAGATAATTGTTACAAACTTTAGCTTGAGTACCCACCAGACTCACTAGAGGGCACTCCAACTATATGTATACTCCACCAGCCATTCACCCCTAGACTACACATCCCATCACGTTTTGCACCAACACTCCTGATGCAGTTTATCTCTAGACTTTGACTAGATTCCCAGCTGAACCACATTAGCACAAATATGCAAGTATCACTTCTGCATACAGTCATCGCTGAGTCTTATTTCTTGTTATGAAGATTATCGAGTGTTTTTTCAGGTTTTTTGTTTTCCTTGTTCCTAGTTTTGCCTGTCAGTGTTTTTTGATCCTGGACCATTCCTTGTTTTTGTGATGCTTTACTGCCTGCCCTGATCCTCGCTTGTTTTATGGATTACTCTTTGTGGATTACTGCTGCTTCTGTATTGTAGCGATGGGAAGTTTTGGATCTTTTCTGCAAACCGGATCTTTTGGACAGTCCTAACATGGAAGGATTGTCATTACGTCATTGCGAATGACATTATAATGTTGTAGCATAAAAAAGAACTGGTGATCTTGTTTAGCCCCAGCAGGCATGGATGCTGAGCTATCCCACGATGCCCCATGAGAGAATTCATGAATGGGAGTGAAGCGACGCAATTGACACAGGTAGGACACGTGACCTTGACAAAATGGCAGATCTAGTACGTCCGAATTCCATTCATACTTCTTACATTCATACTGTACAGAATGTACTTTTCTAACGGCCGAGTAGTACATTTAAATTCAAATACAGTACCTACTGAGTAGTAGGCGGTTTCAGACGCAGCCATTGTCAGTTCCTGAAAGGCTGCAGCTCTGCAGTTTAGTCACAACCCTAATTAAACACACCTGATCAAACTAACTGAGTCCTTTAGGCTTGCTTGAAACCTACAAGTAAGTCTGTTGAAGCAGGGTTGGAACTAAACTGTGCAGGCCCTCCAGGAACTGATTTTGACACCCCTGACTTTGAAGACCTGGTTAAAAAGAATGATTTATTTTTCCCAATGTCCCTTCTCTTTCTGAGGTTGACAATATTTTATGTCTTGAAGCAAGCAGTAAAGGCTTAATCTCTAAATTAATCAGTATTTTTCCAGTTGACAGTCTCCGCACCAGTTGGTCTGCGGACCTTAATATTGAAATAGACAAAGATACATGGGAAGCAGCTCTAGACAGGGTCGATTCCTCATCTAAATGCGCACGTCACTGCCTCATTCAGTGTAAAGTGGTTCACCAAGTACACTGGTCGAAATGTAGGCTTGCACGGATTGACCCAACTATTGATCCGGAGTGTGATAGGTGTCATTCGGGTTTAGGTACTTTAACCCATATGTTTTGGACATGCCCAATACTTTCCTCATTTTGGGGCTCAGTATTTCACTCTCTTTCAACCATTACTTCTATAGATATAGCACCATCACCCATTATTTGCCTGTTTGGTTTGATGCCTGATAATTATACATTACCCACTTCTTAAACTTTGTGGCCTTTCTTACTTTGCCTGCTAGGCGTTTAATTTTATTAAACTGGAAGAGCCCTCAGCCACCCTCGCATGTACGATGGCTGAAAGATATTTTGTATTTTGTAAAACTAGAGAAGATTAGATACTCCCTTCAAAGACATAACAGAACATTTGTCAAAATTTGGAATGCCCTTTTTTCTTATGTTAAAACTCTCCAGCTGGATCTAGACTGATCGCCCTTGACAATAATAATACATCAGTTTGTAATCTTTCATTACTCGAATTGTAACATTAAGATTATTCCATAAATAAAGAAATCTGCCTCGCTTTATTTGTGTAATTTGGTTTTATTATTATTTAAATTTATTTATTATTAGTTTTTCTTTTTTTTGTATTTATAATTTTTTCTATTATTATTTCTATAAGGGTTGTTTGATATGTTTGTAAAATGGAAAAATGTTAAATAAATCATAAAAAAAAAAAAGAATGATTCATTTGTAGTTGGCTATCACTACTGTATTGACCCCTGCCTGCTTTGACCATTGCGGTTTTTAATAAATTGCACGTAAATCCTCAAATCCATTGCCCTATTTCATAACAATATTTTGCAATATACTAGTAACTACTGTTTATCTCACTTGCAGTAGGAGCAGACACAAACATGGGAATGGTGGGTGGGGAGAACTAGCTCATTTGCGTTTAAGGAGCCCTTATTATAGGTTTTTGAAAATGACCTGCCATGCAGTGTGTAACACAGCTGTAAGTGAAGTGAATATCCAGCTAAGGCTTAAATCTGAGAGTGCACCATGTTTAAAACTATTGATTCATCTATAAAAGAGTCGACTCATAGTGGTTTAAATGAATCGCCGCTGTAACGAGTCTTTAGCTGTGTCGACGTGACGTCGATGCGTAACTCAAGCCCCGCCCATTTGTTGCACGCTCAGACCCGGGAAAATTAAAAACCCCGGCCCCGCCCACAAACACTGTAAAAAGAAAATAAGAAGACAAACACTGTAGCAGATCTCGGTTGAATCAAGTCGCGTAGACACTGTGCTATGAATTGTGAGGGGAAAGTTAGTGTTATTTTCCCTTCCCAAAGATGAGGCTGTGAAGAGTCAGTGGATGAACTTTATTTTTGCAAAAATACCTCAGCATTATAGCCCCAGCCTTGTGCTGTGTTCCCGTCTTTTTTCTGACGAGTGCTTCAGCAATCTACACGCTTACAATGGGGGATTCATCAGCCGTTTGTTAAAGGAAGGATCAGAAAAGACTATTGATGTATGGGACTTTGTCAGAGCTTGACAGGAACTTTACAGTGCACAGTTCATGGATCAGTTTCTTCCTCCATTTCACAAGTGTTTCACAAGCTTGCAAATCATGCATTTAATTGTGTTTTGTTACTTGCAACCGCTTGTACTGTATCTGGTTAACTCTTTATATTCTCATATCGCGTCTAAAGCCACATTGAAAACGCGACGCTTGCTGCTTTATGGATTTAAATGCGTTTGTGAGCTCACGATTCACTGCCGTTTGTCGTTGCTATGGCCATCGTCAGGTGTTCCTACACACGTGCAGCGGTCAAGTTTCAAAATAGTTCAGCTTTTGCCGCTCTGTGGATTAATACTGAATGTGTGTCATGGTTAAGAATAGAGCAATATGCTGACGTTAAACTGCATTGCTTTAATGCACTCCTGCATTGGGCTCATACATACTCTCTGCACTCTGACTACTTCAAAATTGTTGATAAGCCATGGTGGGCTTTTCTCTCTGTCTTGCGCTGAACTCAGTCGACCAATAGCAATAGACTGGGTCATCGCACCAATCACAGCAGAAGGAGGAGTTTGAGAACAAATGAACCGCTGAACGAATCATATAGGAGTCCTTGGGATAATTAGGTAAAAATAAATGCATATTATAAGACAATGAAAGAACCTTGCATGCATATCAGACTGTGGTTGGAGACCACCAAAACCAAAATATGGGGCTCTTTAAAGGCACAGGTTACAAAAACACCTACACTTTTCTTTGACTGCAAAATGGGCATTTTCAGCATCGTATAATAAATATCTGATGAGTATTTGAGCTGAAACTCCACAGACACATTTTGGAGACACCAAAAACTTACCTTACATCTTGTTAAAGGGGTAAAATAGGAGTCCTGTGCAATGTGCAACTAAACAAATTTGGATAATTAGGTTGACTAGGCAAATTGATGGACAACAGTGGTTTGTTTTTGTATACAATTGATAAAAACTAAAATATTAAGGGGCTAATAATATTGACCAGCCAAATTAAAAATAAGACTATCTCCAGTAAAAATATAAAAAGAAAAACTGTGAAGAAAATGTTCTTGTTCTGTCAAAAATCACTTACGATATTCTTAAAAAAGAATCAACATTTCACAGGAGGGCAGATAATTTCGCCCTCAACTGTATATATAATGAATTGTCCTTTGGAAAATTAATGCAATTCATATGAAGAGCTTCCAGAAGCAATGTGTAAGAGACTTTTATAATTGAGTTATGGTTTAAACTGGTTTAGAGTGAATTCTAATTAAGTTTTGAGAATTTAAACTTCAACATCTGTCATGGTGCTCCACGGTGTGTCAGATCTGAAGTTTCACTGATCACAGACATCTCTATCTACCAGAGAGAGTACAGGCAACATTAGTTTCAGTTTACGATGCAGGGAGTCTGTCTACTGCTTAACCAACTCATCAATCATTATTCAGAACACTGTGGCATCCGTGTACAACTAGACTTATTCATTCATTCATTTTCTTGTCGGCTTTGTCCCTTGCGGGGTCGCCACAGTGGAATGAACCACCAACTTATCCAGCACTATTTTACGCAGCGGATGCCCTTCCAGCCGCAACCCATCTCTGGGAACTTCCACACACACATTCACACTCATACACTACGGACAATTTAGCTTACCCAATTCACCTGTACTGCATGTCTTTGGACTGTGGGGGAAACCGGAGCACCCGGAGGAAACCCACGCGAACGCAGGGAGAACATGCAAACTCCACACAGAAACGCCAACTGAACCAGCCCAGCCGAGGTTCAAACCTGCGACCCAGCGACGTTCTTGCTGTGAGGCAACAGCACTACCTACTGCGCCACTGCGTTGCCCACAACTAGACTTATGACAATGTAAATTTTTCATGTTGCGATAAATTGACGAAGCTTTTATGATGATAAATGTCCCATCTCCATATTGACCTGATCTGCAAAAAAGGTTACTAATTGTACTAACAAAACAAATACTTGTTCTGTTGCTTTTTTTAGTTATATCAGGATATATGCAGGAATCCTAAAAGTAATTTCAATACTTTTTAAAGACCTTCTCAGAATATTTTAAGACCAACTGTTAATAAACAGTTGTAGTTAAATAAATCAATGGAGCACAACCATGCAGCAGAACTCAGATAAGCTCGTAAGAAACAAAGCTTGAAAGAAAAAATTACGCTTCAGCCACTGTTTAAACTCGTCTTTCTCCAACCAGGAGTACGCAAACTTCCATTTTCCCATTTTGCCATCTGTTTCACTCTATGGTTTCGCTACATGTGGAGAGCGTCACATCACCGTCTTGCGTTTGTCGCAAATTACGTGACATCACCCAGACGGAGGAACTTGACCGGACAAGCCCCGGCCTGAACCAGTCATGTTGATCAAGCACGCCGTTGTTAATATTAGGAGGAAATATATTTATGCTGTTTTGGAGTCAAACACTTTGGACAACGCTCAAACAAAATTTAAGACCTCGTAAAACGCGATTAAGACTTTTTAATACCTTTTAAGGGTTTTAATTTTCTCATAATTGATTCATCAACTTTCGATACTTTAAGACTCCGCGGACACCCTGCAAAAATCTAAAGGTTACAAACAGTTAATAATAAACTTTATCTTTAAAGTCAAGCAGAAGAGTATGCAAAATCACTCCTTGACGTTTGATCCCTGCTGAAAAAACCAGCATATGCTGGTAAGGTATGTTTTGATTCTGGTATATACTGGTCTTGCTGGTTTCAATGCTGGACTTGCTGGTTTCATTGCTGGTCTTGAGCATTGAGATCAGCACTGAAACCAGCAAGACCAGAATCGAGACCAGCAAAACCAGCATTGAAACCAGCAAGACCAGCACTAAAATCAGCAAGGCCAGCATACCAGCATCAAAACACCTTACCAGCATATGCTGTTTTTTTTCAGCAGGGATGACGCTACACAACTTAAAGCTTCTGACACCCGCTTGTAACAGAAGAAAAGTTGACACGCTTGTTGTTATGGATGGTTCAAGTAGCAGCTCCAGTTCTAGCGATGAAGAAATGATTATTGTTCACCAGTGCAATATGCAGCTCTACGTTTATAATCGCCTCTGGGCATCTTCTTCAATGTGCACTCGCATTGACAGTTTTGCGCTTGAGCGCCTCCAAGTGCTGTTTACTGCAACTTCAGCAGCTCCGTGCACGTGAAGAAAAGTGCCAATCTGATTGGTGAAGGTTTTGACACGGTGTGCCAAAACAAAAAAACAAGCATGAGACGTTTTTTTAAAAATGACGCTTTTGCGCGTTGATGTGCATGATCACATTGACGCCCTTTATTTAGTCACGAGGCGTTAAACGTCGACGGAAAACGTGAGCAAAAAACGTCTCGGTGTGCACGGGCCTTTAGACTGCTGAAACTGATCACTGTGTTTTTACTCTGTTTACCAGGTACATGACTTAATATTTATTACTGTGTTTCTGAACTCATGTTGTATGTTTACTAGATTATTATTTCGCGCCAGCCAAGAAAAGTGGTCGTGGACGACATGTTAGACTGAACCTACACTGGTCTCACGATTCGGTTACAATTTTCATGCCATTGATTCGGTTCAATTCGACATCTCGGTGCATTGACGATGCTTTCCATACAGTTTTATATTTGGGGGTGGGGGGCTGTCTGTATAAACACACACTCACACACACACACAGCACGCTCTCTCATTCACACACATACACGCACACACAAACATAAACAGCACCAAACAAGCAACACACAGCATCACGCTCTCTCTCATTCACACACAAACACACACGTGCTTGCTTGCTCAGGAGCGATATTGTTAGACCTCCCGTTCAACTTACACCAGAATTACCGACCGCTCCCGCGATTTTTTCGGAAATAAATTACTGCGCCGCAAGAAATCTGGTCTGGTCCCGCGGCTCCTGCCGTACAGCCGCAGGAATGCAGATCTCTATCCAGAAGTATCGCTGTAACAGTTGAGAGGAAAGGAAAAGTCACGCCAACAGGTCAAATGGGCCACAGAGAGAGAGATAGAAATGGAGTTTACTTTCATTCTCTCAATCGCAGTGAAATAGGAGCTTCTGATGTTAGTGTCAGTGAAATACTGTCCAGAAAACACAAACGCAGTGAAATTGTGCACAGTTTGTGCTTTTTTAAGTAGTTGGAGCGTTGTAAATACTAGCGCTCGCCTCCCTCGCCATAGTAAGCTAGAGATAAATGACATCAGTACACAATCGGTTATGATTCTTACTGAACAGATACTGAATTGTCCGTGTCTGCATTGCGGTGCACAGAAGAAACAATTAATTTTGACACCCCTACTTCTAGTGATCATATAATGATGGTATCATGAAATTTTGTGTTCCTGTGTGATATAATTTGCATTGCCAAAACTAAATTTCTAATCGCACGTATTTATTCTTATTTCCATCTGTTCTGTAATGGCAGGAATTAAATTATGGTTTCCAAACTATCAAGACAGCCATTACATTTAATCCATTCCAACATCTGCATCTGACCAAAAAAAAACATACAAGCCAGTTGCTATGGTCACTAGAAATAACTGGGTTTAAATGGAATTCATGACACATGAAAACCACCAGTAAGAGAGAAAATAACAGTAAATGTCAGACCTAATAGCCGTCACACAAAAGCACTTTGTAATAAATATAGACAAGAATATTCAGCCCCCAAAATGAATATAAAAGTGTCATTAACCCTGAGGGTGTTGAACTTGTGTGTAATGGGCTGACATGGCTGATGAAAATATTGTTTTCTTTTCATTTTTTTGTTCTATAAATATGAAATGGAGAATTAGCTGAATAATTAGCTGAATTTACTTTTAAAAAGTGAGCAATGCAGTTGCTTTTAAAGGTGCCCTATAAAGAAAATCTGGGTAAACCTAGGTATAGTCGAATAATAAGAGTTGGAAATACAATACTGTGAGCCTCAAACACCGTTGTTACCTCATTCTGAGGTAAATTCAACAAATGAATAACCCTGGTGAAAAACAGGCCTCTTTTAGAATACGATAAAGACTGTTATGTTGTACACATGACTATTAATTAGCATGCCCTCATTTGCATGTACTTTATGTCATCAGAAGTCATCAGAACTTTGGCAACCAAAGCACAGGCTGAAGCCATTGTGTATGCATTTTGAGATCTCAAATTTCTTTTGCAAGTGCCATTCGCTCCTGCTCTTCTGGCGTAAATCCACCAGAGGTCGCTGTCGACTGACTGATTGATCCACCACCCACCCCTTCCCTAAACCCAACCTATACTGTTTTTAAAAGCACTGATTGACCAGCACCCACACACTTCTCTAAACCCAACCGACAGTGTGTTGTAAAGCAATCCAGAAAAAGAAAAGTCCCCTGATTATTACCACATTTTCAGATTTTTTACCAATTATGTGATTTAGAACATATAAAAGCATTTGCAAATGTATACAATAATGTGGCAAGGTGGCCTTGGTCATCCCATGATTCATTCATCCTCACAAACGCGCGATTGGTGGCTTCTTGGTGAGTGATGTATTTAAAGATATTATTCCAGCTAAGTTTTTTTAATTTTATTGAGCGTAATTATTATCAGCGCGACGCAGTGGCGCAGTAGGTAGTGCAAGAATGTAGTGCTTACAGCAAGAATGTCGCTGGTTCAAGCCTCGGCTGGGTCAGTTGGCGTTTCTGTGTGGAGTTTGCATGTTCGCGTGGGTTTCCTCCAGGTGCTCCGGTTTCCCCCACAGTCCAAAGACATGTGGTACAGGTGAATTCCCAGAGATGAGTTGCGGCTGGAAGGGCATCCGCTGCGTAAAACGTGTGCTGGATAAGTTGGCGGTTCATTCCGCTGTAGTGACCCCAGATTAATAAAGAGATTAAGCCGAAAAGAAATTGAATGAATTATCATCAGGAGACGGAGGTTATCCATTAAAGACGTGGCTGTTAACCCCCCTCAACAACCCACAAAACTGACCAAGAGCGCGGATACAATGATACCCATTCTCGCACTCGGTCAGTTGTAGATCGGGCGTTTGGGCAGCTGAAATGCCGGTGGTGCTGCCTTGATCAGAGCGGAGGGGTGGTTATACCGCCCTAACAGAGTGTTCCTCTAATACATCTGTGTCTCCCACAGACACAGATACTACTCCAGACAGTAAAGTGTCGCCCACAATTGAGGCAACTCTCTCCTCAAAGGGTGTTAATTCAGCATCCCCTGTTGCCCCGCCTGTTTGGTACACAGTTGGTACACCCAAAAGGGTAGGCTACCGTTGGCACCATTTGGCAGTGGAGACACAAGCCTGATAAAGGTGACCCGTACCGTAATGTAGCACTTAGTGGAAAGAGGCATTAGTGTTAATTGTACCTAGAAACTGTAGAATTAAAAAATCTAGAAACAGTAAATTGTTTGTTGAAGTATACTTTTGTGGCAAAAATATAAAAATGTAGGCTATAGCACATATTTCCAGTGAGCCTGTGCTAAAATCAATAGCAAATTTAAATATTTGTTTAAGCTCACACTTTAAACAGGGTTTCCGCAGAGTCTTAAAAAGTCTAAAATTTAAAAATCGAAATTTAAGGCCTTAAAAAGTCTTAAATTCGCTGTTCTAGCTCTTAAATATTTTTGCACAGGTCTTATTTTTTTCAGTGTGAATGTACTACTTACACTATTTATACTACAAAATGGCATAGAATAGTGCATAAGTATGCGATTTGGGACGCACCTTATGTACATGGCTAGTAAAGCTAGCGTCACATGCGATACATTTCCCAATGAGAAATATGAAAAAAAAATACAAATTTAACCAATGCACATTTTCGGAATGCATACCCTGCTGAAAAATCCAGCTTAAACCAGCCTAAGCTGGTTGGCTGGTTTTAGCTGGTCGACCAGCCTGGTTTTAGAGGGGTTTTGGCCATTTCCAGGCTGGTTTCCAGCTATTTTCAGCCTGGTCTTAGCTGGTCAGGCTGAAAAATGACCAGCTAAAACCAGCTTGACCAGCCTGGTTTAAGCTGGACATAGCTGGTTTTGACTGGTCAAGCTGGTTTAAGCTGGATTTTTCAGCAGGGTATACAATATTTACAATTACTAAGTAATAAAAATAAACTCCAGATAAACATTTTCAAATAAATCATGCTTTCTTTCCATTCTAAACAGCTACAAAAACATGTCAAAACCAATTAACAGCTAATAATAATGATTCTTTACTCACCAAGGAAAAATAAAGATGAACAAGGAGAATGAAGAAGATTGAGTCTCGATTAAGTATAAATCCAATCAGTTTTCTGTTGTCTCGGGCGATTCTATGTATTCCACTCGCACTTCTCTTGTTTCACTCTATCACTTGTTGTCAGCTTCCTATCCTTAAAATCTGAAATCTTACGGCTTTCTTTCAGTCGGTTGCTGAAGCAATATGATTTTAGATCGTTTGGATGATCTAAACTGCTGTCTCTAAGTGTCTAATGTAGTTTAATCTGCTCGCGCTGCTTAATCAAAATGACTCACTGTCACTGACTACGTTTACATGGACATCAGTAATCAAATTATTTGCTTTAATCTAATTAAGAGAATAATAAGACTAAGGTGTTTACATGAGTTGCTTTTTGAGTGTTACGTTCATGATCACGTTTTACATGTTACAGCACATAATTCGATTAACGTCATTGCGTCACCACGCTATCCGCATTTCCTCCGAAGTTTCATGTAATTTCGGGTGTTTCATTTTTAATTTGTCGACTTTAACTGCAGTTTGGCACTTTCACTTACATTCACGAACATTTCATGCAAGCCCATCGTGACAAACGAGATATTGGATGCAACAATGAACTGCTGGAAGAGTTGTTTTAATGGAAGTTCATACTGCATGCTGAATGGAAGAAAAAAAACCTCCGCATTTCACGATGCAGGTGTCTGTGGTCTGCACTGACTCGGTAGGTGTCAATCAGCCGTGTGTGTGTGTGTCTGGACTACCCTGTCGCAAAAAGCGGCTTAAAGTCCTACATGAGTGTAATAGTTCGATTAAGATGTTTACATGTCTGTACTGCACTTCAATAATGCGACTAAAATCAGCATACTCCATGTGTCTTAATTCGATTTCTTTTTAGTTGACCTTAATCTGATTAAATTAATCAAAAATCGCAGTTTACATGGTTGACTCTTAATCAGAGTATTGTCATAATCGCATTAAAATCAAATTACTGATGTCCATGTAAACGTAGTCACTGTTTGCACTCTCACACACGTAAGGTGGCGGAGCTAACCTGCGACCTCAACCAAGTCAAAACTTACTTTATTCTCTATTCATTATTATTATTTAAACACTATGTATATAGCATAAAGAAACTTTATTCAATATTTCTCCTCTCAATAATAAAATTAAATGTTGGAATATAAAATAAACTATTTATAATTTGTTTTAGTGAGCTAGTCAGTGAGCTGGGTTACATGTACATTTTCTAGTATAGGAAAATTAAAACTTCAATCTTCTGTTAATATTATACCACATTTTGGTATGGCATCATTACCTAGCATTGATTATTGTTGTATACTCTTTGTCCTTATGAGAAGGGCCTGATGGGATCATATTGTTTTGTTTGTTATACACAAGACAAATCAAGCACAATATCCCACCGCAGTGGCAGTTACACTCTAATAATCGCAATGCAATTATGGGTTGCCTCCTAGAATTCATTTGCGAACTGAACTCCCTTTAAGATCAAAGGATCATTTGCTGGAATGTAATCAGAGCTGCGATTCCTGAGCTAATCATTTCCTGTCATTCTTACAGATCCCTGTGTGATCTGCCGTTTTAGAGTTTCTCATAATAATGTGTTTCGTAATAATGGCATTCTGTCTTATTGTGCAAGGCAATAAGACAGATATGATAATCCCTCTTGCTGTTTATTGCACACTTGGACGACAGTTCGGCTAATGAAGGAAGCTTCCGAGATGAAAATTTTAATGATTTGTTCTCTAAAGCTGTGAGATTTTGTCCTCTAAAAATGTCACTGAAATGGACATAAATAAATGTCTTGGAGCCTCAGATGACATTCACACCTACAGTCAGGTTACAATACTGACTGTTACATAACTTATAAAAAAATCAGTGTTAGTTGAAATGATAACTTAAAATATGATTGGTTGGTGTTAGCATTGTATTTGCCAAAGGTACTTGTTTACTATTTAATTGAAATTTTTTCAGTATACTGTATATATAGCCACACACACACATATTTGTTTTAGTAGTCCATTGGATTAGCCTTACCCTAAAGCCAATCATGAACCACATGATAAGTGCAGCACCACATCTATGACAAAGCAAGGTACCGCACAAATGTGCACACTTTATACATGATCATTAGTGATGGTCGTTTTTGAAAGATTCATTAATTTTGAACAAATGTAATGTAATGTGTATTTATATAGCGCATTTGTGTATGGCCATACACCCAAAGCGCTTCACAATCATGAGGGGAGTCTCTCCACACCACCACCAGTGTGTAGCATCCACTTGGATGATGCGACGGCAGCCACAGGACAACGTCGCCAGTGCGCTCACCACACACCAGCTAAATCTTAAATGTGACTCTGGAATAATGAGTCATCTCAGGAAATGATTTGTTCATTTGTGCGTGTGCATATTGTGCAGGTGGGGGAGAAGATTAGTTTCATTAGTCGAGTCTTCTACCATGTTTGAGTCATTCGTTTATTATGAGAAAGACAGAAGCCAATCATATGTAGTCAGAGTTGGAAAAAGATTTGATCCGTTTATTTCTCAAGTCCTCCATTTTGAGCCATTCGTCTCTTAGGGCGCACTCACATTAGGCACAGTTGCCTTGAACCAGGCCAAAGCGCGATTGTCCCCCATCCCCTATCCCCCTCATCCTGCACTCACATTGCATTTTTTACCTACCGGACCTGAGCACGCTTACATCATCGCTGATGCGACTGTTCAGTTTAACAGGAAGAGCAGCGCTCTCGCTCAGCACAGTGGAGATTGCTTTAGTTATATCGTTTTGTATTATTTTTAGTCAGTTGATATGCAGTGACACGCAGTCAAACACTTAGCTGAACAGATCCACCACTTTTGACACTCATAAATTACCATAAAAGTCCTCGTGCTGCAGGTATTAGGAGGTTTCCTGAAGGTGCAGCTGATATGCAGCGAGGGGTTTGCGTCTTTAATAAACTACGTCAGTTTGCGTTTATTGAAAATTAATAAATCCACAAAAGTGACGTCGCGTCTTCAGTTTCTGGCTCAGGCATGCTTTGCACTAACACTACAAGCGTACCTGGCCAAAGCCCAAGTGAACCGCGCTCTGGCACACCTCTTCCAACCGGGCCAGCTAAATGAACTGCACCTAAGCACGATTCAGAGAATTACATGTTGTCACATGACAAATGAACGAATCAAAAACCTAAAGTGGTAAACAAATAATAGGTCCTTCAGCTCAGATTGTGTGCATTGGTTAAGCTTATATGGGACTGCCAGTCTCACATGAAAGAACGACTTAAGCTTGAAGACATGTCAGAAGAGGTGAGCTGATGTAACAGAGGCCAGTTAGTGAAGTGCTGTGCAGGTAAACCTCACTCCTTTGACCTCTAGAAAGTGTTCTAGCGACAGATGCTAGAGGCCATGGTCTTTAGCCTCTTTCTTAGAGCAACCAACTCCCATTCAAAGAATTGCCGGTTCCATCCCAGCTTAGAGCAGGTTGGGTGGTGTAGGACTAGCAGGCAACATTGGTGCCGTGACCCGGATGGAAGTGACATTTAGGGGGTGAGTGTAACAAAGGCCAGCTAGTGAAGTGCTGTGCAGGTAAACCTCACTCCTCTGACATCTAAAAGGTGCTCTAGGGACTGACACTAGAGGCAATGGTCTTTAGCCTCCTTGTCAGAACAACCGACTCCCACGCAAAGAATCGCCGGTTCAATCCCAGCTCAGAGCAGGTTGGATGGTGTAGGACTGGTGGGTTACACTGACATAAATAAAAGACCCAGGTAAACAATGAATGATCATTTTCTCTTTTTATAGCCTTATTAGTTATGACTTACTAGTTATGACTTGTTTGTAGTGTGATCAACATTAGGGCTAGTTGTAGATGTGTTTGAAAGCAACTTGTAACATTTTAATGATATTTTGTCAAATTGAAGGAAATTATTAGAAAAAAAAAATATTTGTCTCACTGAACAAGACTCACAAGGTCAGAGTCGGTAAAATGATCCAAATGTCTATCACTAGTGATCATGTAATTTAACACAAGACATCAGATGGTGCTCTGTGGCACAGCAGGAATTTTAAAAGACATCGTACGGCCCCTAAACCTAACCCTCACAGAAAACCAGTGGTAAATTTTGAATGTCAAAAGACCCCATTGAGTACAATATTTAAGTACTTTGAATTATAAGGACACAGTGCATGTCCTCATAAACCGCCTTAACATTGCAAAATGTTGTAGGTCAAACTCAGTACACACCAGTACACACACACACTCACATAAACATACACTTGTTCTTCTGGAGATGTAATAATGTATCTACTGTACATTCTATCCCCCCTACCCTAATCAAAACTCTATACCAACCCTCACAGTATTCAATCTGCATCTTTACATTTTCAAAATACTTATTTCTGCATGATTTACCCAGTGTTTACCTCAATTTAGGTCTCCAATGGTGACACAAGTCCCCATAAGTCTGTGTGCATTTAAGTTAAATCAAATCCTGAAGGACCAGACATTTAAACATGCACAAAATGCACAGTAATGCTTTCGTTTCATTGCCTGTAGTTCTGATCAGCGGGAACGATTCCAAGAAACAACAGCATGCAGATAAGTGTAAAGGTCCAGTATTCAAAATGCATCCCAGTTTTTCCATCCAAAACAAAGGAAGAATTAGGAAAAAAACGAAAGATACATTCGAGCCATTTAGGCTCCGATAATGCATGATGTCTATTTTAAATGAAATCTTGATTATACGCTGCATTCCAATTATAAAAAAGCCCTACTATTCTCATAGTTTAGACTCTTCCGGACAAAATGAGCCCTCCTCCATCTCTATCCTTCAATCACAGCTCCTGTTACAAGTCAAAAAGGATACCAACTTCTGACTGGATGAGCGAGGTGTCAATCTTCGCACCTCGTGTTTATGCTGAATAATGCCAGCCAATGCCTAGCGAGCAAAATTTGGATGGATGGATGAAGTAGCCAATCAACTGACCTTTACAGTGATACACAGTTTACATAGTTTGTGCATACAGTTTTAGATTAAATCTACATACAATAATTGTTTTCAAACACGTTGTCTCATAGCGTTTACAAACGCGTTTACTCACTGATATGGCTTTTGCCGCTGGAGGTCAGGACCAAGAACAGCAGCCCGGAGAGGGTGTCGGGCCACAAGCCAGAGGTGGTGGAGCCTGGACAGATAGAAACACCATGACTGATAGAATTATACACCTGATCAACAATCTACGGATAGGGTTAGATAAAGCACATTTGGTGGATGCACCGTGGATGGGCACTGGCAGAGATGATCTATCTGCGCCCCGGTGTGATCATCTAGGGTTTTGCCCGGCAGACAATCGGGGTGTGTTTGAGTCACTTGGTGGCACACAGCAAGTGTTGCGATCTATTCTGAGGTCGATAGATCTGGAGCCTTTCACACAAGACGTCATGCACAATCTAGGGTTAGATGTGCACGGCCTGACTACTGCCAGTTTCATTTGTTACATCCGCTTCTCACAGACTAGCTTATGGAAGCAACAATTAATCATGGAGGTGTTCATACCACAGTTGCCAATTGACCAGGGTTTCGAGGAAGAGGCTGCACAACTTAGAATTAGAGCAATGTAGAAGTTCTGCGAGATGCGATCTGATTCACAGACAGGATTGACCAGATACATAGAGCGAGTGCCAATGCCTCGCAGGGGCCAACGTCTGGGACTTTGAAAATAACAGATGGGTGGCCAAAGTTACTCTGGCCGGCCAAGTGCATCTCCTTCACATTATCGCCGGGCTCCTCCTGAATGGAAGGCGCCAAGATCAAGCAATAGGGGCTATTATTCTTACTGTTGTGTTCTTTGCGGTACGCGGCACCATCTCTACGGCCCAGCTGGCAAGAGTAATTGCAGACCTGCAACCCACCATTCCGTTTATAGGAGACACACTAGGTGTCAATGACCTCTGGCTTATGTGGCTAAACTATGGCCATTTAGTGGCTGCGGGTGGTCCTCACTCAAGCCGCCGTCTTAACATCGGTGGATGTAATCGCTAGAGCAATACACGAGCATCTGCATTTCCCCTGATCACTTATACGCCGTATGTATCCGGAGGAATGGGGCAATGGTGGTCGCACAATGCGCCGCGTGGGCAACAACCCTTACTATGGATACTGCCGTGACTTGACGGATGTCCAGTCAACCCAATTCTGCTGTCTGGCCGCATTTTGCGGGAGGTTACTCATCACAATGGGAGATCATTCATTGGAGCGGTATCAAGGGTTTGTAGAGGACCACTTGCGTGTGGAGATGACTTGTAGATGCAAATGCCACAGCACGCAGTCGCGAAGGAGTAGATCTTGACCACCCGGAAGAGGAGATGGGCCATCATGCGGCGATGCTTAAACTTGTTGTTACCTATCCCGCTAACATTGGCGTGATGGCACGCATGGGCGGACATCCGAATGAGGACCCTGATCCAGAGCCGGAGGAAGACGAGGATGAGCCAGAATTTGCCGATGCTCGTGCAGACAACAGAGAAAATCATGATGTTGTCCCCGGCAATGGCAATGCCGATGCCCAAGCACCACCTTAAGAGAGAAGCCTCTCCTGTTTGTTGATTGGTGGGAGAGCACAAGAGTTCCTGCTGGATTAGGATTTGAGATATAAGTTCTTACATTAAACATGTGAAGGTCGCTTGTTCTACGCGATATGCGCACGTCTTTTAGTGGCTTTGGGTTCCAGAGGATTAGAGAATAAACCTCTTTAGTGACTGTAAATAGATGTTTCACAATTTGATTTACATTATAATTAGCACTTTACTATTTTAGGTTTGTTTGAATGAAAAGCTCTTATTTACAATTCAAATACATTTTTTTTGCAATTTTTTTTGATAAATGATTTTTGATGCATTGTTTTCGAAATAAAGATATTGATATGTGCAAATACGTCTAAACAGTGTTGCCAACTTAGGGACTTTGTTGCTATATTTAGCGACTTTTCAGACCCCCTTAGCAACAATTTTTTTAAAAAGCGACTAGCGACAAATCTAGCGACTTTTTTGTGTGTTACTGAAGATATTTATAGACTTTCATGTGTCCGTACTGTACCGTTCCTACTCTTCTCAATGAGCTGCGGGTGATGCCGTCAGCCCCTCCCCTGCCTCAGAGCACTGACAGGTGGCCCGGTCCTCATACAGCAGTCTCTCCCACCCGCAGCCTGAGAGCAATTCACTCCTCTGCATACCGACGGCAAATGATTTAGCGCCAGGAGTGTGAGGTATTTCCCTTGTACAGTTAAACCGATCTGCTTCTTCTTTTATTTTTAACTATTTAACTTGATCGTTTATTTAATTTGACAATTTCGAAACTTGTCTGAGTTTATTATGTCTGAGAGATTACTGCAAATTCACTACACATCTGTACTGATATACTGTATTCAAACAGCAATAAATTTAATTAAATTGACATGCAAACATAAAACGTAGTGCAAATATAAATACACTTTTCTTAACCATCCGCTTGTTAAGTCGTGATGTATGAAATACTGTTTCCGGGTCCAAGCTGCTTTCTGGCCATCGGATATTTGGCATGGATATATATATATATATAGTGATTTTCGAAAGTATTACATCGCTTTGTAATCGTTTATTATTGCTATTTAATTAGTCTCCCCATTCAGTTTAATAGAGCGCTTTGACCCGGAAGTCGCTTTGCGTGACGTCACACTTAACAAGCGGATAGGCTGTTAAACCAACAGAAATGGTATAACGTGATGACGTCATAAATATGCAAATTGACGTATGACGTAATCTAGCGACATTTAGCGACTTTCCGGGCAGAGCTTAGCATCTTTTCATTGAAAATAGATGCCAGCACTGCGTCTAAATATCATTTTGAAATGTTTCTTAAACCACATAAACTAAAATACAGTAATATGTTTTGAAAATAGTTGAAATGTGTAAGCTATTACTTAAGAAAAGGCTTTTGTTTTCATTTTTATTCACCTATATTTTACCATGTTTTACTCTGTTTCTTTACTACTTTGAGTTATTTTGACTAGCTTACCAAACTAGCCAATGTCTAGTTTAGTCTTTCAAACAAAACCACACTTGTGAACATAGACCACAGGGTTCAAAAGCTACAGACATTTATATTTGGGTAAGTAGTTTTCCGGAAAATGCTCAAAAATGGGGCACAGGTTAAAAGGTTAAAGTGCCCATCAGGATATAAAAACAAGCACGCACACATTTGTTTATATGAATTGTCATAATTTCATAGGTTTCCATAGTTTTTATACTGTACAAACTGTATTTTCGAGTAACCTACCCAAACTCTATCCCTAATCCTAAAAAAAACTGTATTTTTTCTATCTGGAATGAAGAAAATAAATAATAAAAACAAAAACAAACTCGTTCTGTATGATTTACAAGCATTTAGAAAAATTGGGCTACAGGAAATGTCTTCATAAATCACATTCTCCTTGTAATACCTTTGTTGTAGCCATGCCATTATACAAATGTATGTCCTTATGTCACAATAGCACATACACACTACGAAGATACTTTGGACCAACTTTAAACATGATTGTAGTTTGTTACAACTACACTGAGCTAATGTCAATTTTAATTTGATGCTTTGTAATAAAACACCAGGAAATTGAAGTTCTTTTTATTTCCATATCATCGATCATAAGCCCATCACTGTGCTATAGTCCCAATAAAGTCAAATGGGTTTGGAATGGGATCAAGATGAGCAAAAGATGTTTCATATTTAGGGGACCCAGCGTGCTTTCTAATTTTCAAAAAAGGTCAAAGTGTTGAATGTTCTGGCGTCTAACTGGTACCCATCCTTATTAGGCAGAAGGTGGAATTTGCCGACATACTCCTCATAAGGTTGGCATTTGCCATCAATGTTCTATTCAGCTAGATGACTGCAGTAGAATAGAAGTCAGAGTCAGAGATGAAATTGTCTGGAGGGCCAGTTATTAATGTGTTATGCGAATACTGAGTGATTTATGATGTTATTCAGAGCCTGGTTTGAGACTTCATACATCAAGCAAATAGTAACGGGACGCTCTGTATAGGAGCCTTTTTATATGTTTATTTGTTCATGCGGGTTGGAAGTAAATCTTTGGTTTGGATCAGAATAAATTTGCATTGCTGAAGAATCCAGGTACTTGCTAAACATGGGCTGTGGTTGTTGATTCTGATTGGAATTACCAAGTGAGGTGCTTTCCCTACACTCTCAGAAAAAAAGGTACAAAATCTGTCACTGGGGTGGTACCTTTTCAAAAAGTACACTTTTGTACCATACAGATAGATATTAGTACATTTAGGTTAGACTTTTGTAACTTTAACATGGGTTTATTCTGAAAACGTAGCCCTATATACATTTTTGGAGATAATGAATTATGTAGCCAAAGGAATGTATGGCTGCATTTTGTCTTTAAAACAAACACTACAGGGCGGTATTCTTTTTGCATTTACCAGCTGACCGCTTACCTCTGTATGGACGGCTTTTCTGCCGTTTCAAGTTTGTCCAGGGGCTCGTCGCATACGTTGAAAGATTTGAGACACAGAGGAGAGTTAACTGACTACGGGGTTTGAGTCCGGTGAATAACGGTCCAGAAAGCAGGTTAGACAAAAACAAAAGCCAAAAAATAAAACAAACCTGTAAATAACAGGGTGAGAATGAGGTAAAATCTGAAAATGTGTTTTTTTTCTGGATTGCTTTCAAAACACTATCAGTTGGGTTTAGGGAAGTGGGTGGGTGGGGTCATCGTTAGTCAGTCAGTCGACAGTGGCCTCTGGTGGATTTACGTGAGAACAGCAGCCATGAATGGCACTCGCGAGAGAAATTTGAGATCTCAAAAAGCGCTAACAGTGCCCTCTGGCGGATTCGCCAAAACAAAACCTGCAAAAAAAAACCTAGCTCCTGGGATGTGTTTGGCACTCTCTAGAAATGTATACAGGGGTACGTAATCAGAATGAGCCGGTGTTGTAATATGTATGTTTAATGATCTGTTAGGAACAAAAATGAATCTTTTGAAAAGTTTGCCAGTGCCAGATTTTGTACCTTAATATTGAGAGTGTAGGAACGTTCTGGGTTCCATACTGCAATTTTGTTCAATGTAAAAAATGGCCGTGATTTAAAACGTAAAAAAATTCAATTAAAAATGCGTAACCTGGTTAACAGTAAGTTGACCTATAACTATAAGTCATATATATAGTGAATAACTGTAAAATGACTTTCCCAGAATATCAACTTTTCATTATCCTTCAGTCTTAGTACACGATGTAGCTACAGAAGTGTCAAGCTTTAAATAGAAAAAATTATCAAAATTCTTTTTTTTTTTTTTTTTTTGAGGTAGATGCTAATGGTCTAATCCGATTCAATAATGTAATCTAAGCTAAGATAAAAGTGGTCCCGCCTAATCTGGAGATCTGCTAAATGTATTAAAAATGGAAAAACTCAACGGTTTAACTCAACATAGGCTCATTCTGATAACGTAGCCCTATATAGTTCCTTTTCGCGCTTACCAGCTGACCGCTTACCTCTGTATAGATGGCTTTCCTGCTTTTACCAATTTGTCCAGTAGCTCGCTATGTAAGTCAGAAGACTTGAACCACAGAAAGGAGTTGACCAAGATGATGGTGTTCAAGTCTGGCAAAGAATGGTTCCAGAAAGCGGGTAAGACAAAAACAGAAACCAAAAAGTAAAATAAACAAGTAAATAACAGGGTGAGAATGTGGTAAAATCTGAAAACGTGGTAAAAATCAGGCAAGGGCTATTCTTTTTCTGAATTGCTTTTTAAAGCTGTCGGTTGGGTTTAGGGAAGTGGGTTGGCGGGTCAATCGGTGCTTTTGAAAACACTATTGGTTGGGTTTAGAGGAGGAGGAGGGTGAGTCATTCGATCGGTCAGTCAGTCAGTCGACAGAGGCCTCTGGTGGATTTACACGAGAGGAGCAGGCGTGAATGCCACTCGCGAGAGAAATTGAGATCTGAAAAAGCGCACATAGCAAGCAAGCCTCTGGTGCATTCGCAAAAACAAAAACTGCAAAAAAAAAACATACCACCCGGGACGTATTTAGTGCTCTCCAGAAATGTATGTAGCAGTACGTTTTCAGAATGAGCCTGAGTTGGTTTAACACTATGTGACTTGTGAAAGTGTCCCTTTAAAAGTGACAAATTTACTTTATTTTTGAAAATCTGTTATAACTAGGAACTGTTAAATTGACATTTAATAATGCACATAGTTAATTAACTTAATATTTTTAAGGCAACATGTTTACTCACGGCGGCACAGTAGCTCAGTGGTTAACTCTGTTGCCTCACAGCAAGAAGGTTGCTGGTTCAAGTCACGGCTGGGCCAGTTGGCATTTTTGTGTGGAGTTTGCATGTTCTCCCCATGTTCACGTGGGTTTGCTCCAGTTTCCCTTCACAGTCCAAAGGCATGAAGTATAGGTGAATTGCCAGTGCTGGGTTGTGGCTGAAAGGGCATCCACTGCCATAAACATATGTTGGAATACTTGGCGGTTCCCTGGAGTAAAGGACTAAGCCGATGGAAAATGAATGAATGTTTACTCACTTTTTAAAGTAAAGTCAACTAATCATGCAGTCTGTCTGACATTATGCTAATATTCCACATTTCTGATATAACACATTACATCCATCATATGGCCTCTTTAGTGGCCCCAAATGAGTTATTAATAAATACTATTTGGATTTAAAAGACTTTCTTGAACTAAGTTTTTCCATCTGCCATGTCTGAAAATATTTACTTTGACGGAACATCCCACCTTTCTATGGTACATTCATATTTTACATGCCAATATCTATTAATATGATAACTGATAGAGTCTGAGTTGGTTTCCCCCCAATGAAGACATATTTAAACCTCCGAAATGATTCTGAAAGTCTTGAATCACCAGCAAGTTCAGATCCAAATCTCTGGTTGCTGCACATGGCACATGGTTTTCTAGTGCAATATGTGTGCAATGTTCAATATTCGGTCTTATTCTGCAAGGTAACTGCTGTGGGAAAGTGAGATAAACTCTGGGGTTATTCCACCTTTTCCTCAGGCTTTTTTGATTTAATCAAAGTTTATGTATAATTTATCTTTAGTTGAATTCCTGAATGTTCAGAGCTGATGCCTGGGGATGAACGCTGTCATGGGACTTCCATATTTGCGCTTTTGTAAACAGACTAACTTGGTTTTCTAAAGGCGATGGTTTGAGGGTTTGTATCTTTTTGGATGTATTGCCTAATGCGTGTACAGTATCAGCGAGGGACTGCACCGTTTCAAATACTCACTATCCTCTTTTGCAGCACTATAGTATTGCTATATACAATGCGAAACTTGCATTCAGAATTCATTTACTGTATATATACACAGTTGAAGTCAAAATTATTTACCCTCCTGTGATTTTCTTTTTTAAATGTTTACCAAATGATGTTTAATAGAGCAAGGAATCTTTTACAGTATTTCCAATAATATATTTTCTTCTGAAAAAAGTTGTTTTATTTCGGCTAGAATAAAAGCAGTTTTTATTTTTAAAAACATTTAAGGTCAATATTATTAGCCCCCTTAAGCAATATATATATATATATATATATATATATATATATATATATATATATATATATATATATATATATATATATGCATGCACAACCATCTCTAGGGTTTACAGAGAATAGTCTGAAAAAGAGATAATATCCACTGAGCAGCAATGGATGCAGTTCTGTGAGCGCAAATGCCACGTTGATGCCAGAGGTCAGAGGAGAATGGCCAGACTGGTTCCAGCTGATAGAAAGGCAACAGTAACTCAAATAACCACTCGTTACAACCAAGGTCTGCAGAAGTGCATCTCTGAATGCACAACATGTTGAACCTTGAGGCAGAGGCTACAGCAGCAGAAGGCCACACCGGGTGCCACTCTTGTCAGCTAAGAACAGGAAACTGAGGCTACAATTCACAGAGGCTCATCGACATTCGGATGGTAGGGACAAAATTTGGCGTCAACAACATGAAAGCATGGATCCATCCCGCCTAGTATCAACGGTTTAGGCTTGTGGTGGTGGTGTAATGGTGTGGGGGCTTTTTTCTTAGCACACTTTGGGCCCATTAGTAAAAACTGAGCATTGTGTCAATGCCACAGCCTACCAGAGTATTGTTGCTGACCATGTTCATCTCTTTATGACTACAGTGTACCCATCATGATGCTATCATGTCAATAATGACCAAAATCTCTGAGGAATATTTTCAGTACCATTGGGGGTCCCAACACGGTACTAGTAAGGTGTACCTAATAAAGTGGCTGGTAAGTATATATACTTATATATAGGGGGGGGGGTTGCGGATAAAAGTCAGTACGTTGGGCCTCTATGGACGCGCCGGCCCTGATCATGATAAAGATAAAAGAAATGAGTTATTAGAAATTACTTATTAAAAGTATTATATTTAGAAATGTGTTGAAAAAAAAATCATCATTCCATGGGGGGAAAATATACAGGGGGATAATAATTCAGGAGGGCTAATGAATCTGATTTCAACTGTTTTCAGTTGAATTCATTTAAGCATTCTTGATTTGGAGCAATTGCCTGGTATATTGTCGTCATGCAGGTACAATTTTAACCTCAATTACGTTAACATGTTGGCAGCATGTCAGGTTATATAAACATACTGTATGAAACTGTTTTCTGCAAAGGTCACGAGCGTTACAGCAAAACATGGCTAATACACCTACTGTGGTTTCTATGCTAGTTTGTCTGAATGAATGACAGTTGTACAAGCAATCTCTGATATCTATCAAAATATGCTCATTATAAAACCAGCTCTGCAGGAATAATGTGTTTACATGACAGTTTGTATTACTTTTCCAAACATCATGAACATCTACACTAAATAATCAGACAGGCATTTACATTCAGAGTGAAATTGAAGTAACAAGACAGTCTTGTTGTGTTAAGGGAGATGTTTACATGACATTCTTAGATTTTGTGTGTGTTTTTGGCTACAATGTGTGCGGTAACATGCATCTAGCTTAGTGAAAAAGCTTGGTGTTTTATGTGTTCAGTCTATAGACCATTTTGAGGAATGTAAACAAAAACAATGGTCCCGACCTATTTCCTGTTCTACATTTTTAATTTCTAAAGCTCCAAGAATGCAGAAAGAGCCACATATTGATAAATAATGTTATGATAGCTTTTTTAACATTACGTTGGTATTGAATTGCCTCGTTACAGTTATGAAATAGTTTAATAACAAGTAGGAAATGTTCTAATGACATGACCACATTGAAATTGTCTATAGATATGTTCAAATACTGGACAATTAAATCAACAAGGATTGACTAGAGGACAAAATATTGAAAACTACTGGTCTGACAACATTTTAGGCCCAATCTCAATTCTATTTTAACCCCTACTTCTTCGCCTTCCCCATGGCCCTTGAAACAGAGTGTAAAGCGTTAGGGGTAGAAATATCCCCCTAAGAAATGGAACAATACTACTACACATGCACATGTCATCATGTCTCCAGTAGTGCAGGTTGCGAGCACCGCAGAGCAAGCGTTTTAATTAATTCATAAGGAAGTTGAGCTTGTAATGCACAGTGAGAACACTGATGCTAATCTTCGGTATGAAAAACCCCCCAAAAACATCACGTTTCTGATGCCGGGAGCTCCAGCACCTAGACTTTTATTGACACAGTGGTTGCCTATGGACCTTTTTCTTCATTGCTGCTTGGAGTTTCTGATAGGATGCTTAGAACTTCCATTTGCAGCATTTACAACTGGTAAATCTTGATTCAAAAATGGTTGTCAATACCATTTTGAGTGGCTTACAGTGTTTTTGTGATCCACAAGGTGTGTGTTAAAGCCGTTATACTACTGTCAGATGTTGTTCAAGTGCGAGAGAAAAACGTTCTCCTAATTCAGTGTCTGCCGTCAGATCAGATGCTAAAATATAATGCCAGTGTTCCCGACTCGTCAGCTGTTATACTGTACTCCGCGACTCTTCAATGCACACACACATCACACACAATACATCACAGCATTAAAGAGCAAACCAGATTACTGGCATGAAACTTAACAGGTATGTAGCGTTAAGCCATGCAGTTTTCAAAAAAAAAAGTATGTTACTGATAGTTTGCTGCTGATATGCACGTTGATTCTAATCGGGAGCCATTTATGTTTCATTTAATTACTTTGTATTGTGTAGTATTTACCATGTGTTTTTCTGTCATTTCACTTCATTTTCACTTTGTGCCACTCTTTCAATCAATGTGTTAGTGGGACAGTACGTGTGTGTGTGTCAAACATTTTGGTGAATTACATTTGTTTGGGCTGTTTATATATTTGAAAAAAAAAAAAAAAAGATTGCTTTTGCAATGATGAGGCTCCACCGGAAAAAGGTGGTTTGCCATCTCCAGGTTGGGGAAAAGTCCTTACCCCAGGTGGAGGAGTTCAAGTATCTTGGGGTTTTGTTCACCGGTGAGGGAATGATGGAAACGTGAGATTTACAGGTGGATTGGTGCAGCTGGAGCAGTAATGCGGTATATGTACCGGTCTGTTGTGGTAAAGAAGGAGCTGAGCCGAAAGGCAAAGCTTTCGATTTACCGCTATTATCAACCTCACGCTGTATGGTTGATCTATCAAGTGATTTAGAACAGTGTTTCTCAATCACGTTCCTGGAGAACCACCAACACTGCATGTTTTGGATGTCTCTTTTGTCTGTTTTGTTTGTCTTTCAATCTCTCCACCACTCCACCAGCCAACCGGACTACACTTCCCACAATCATTTGCATCCATTACCCACACACACCTGATACTTGGGATCTGGACTTTGATTACACTGTCACCTGCAGGACATTTAAGCATATAAATTTATATCTTTGTGAAACATTGAAAAAGTCAAAGCAAATGTGTTGAAGCTTCAAAACCTGCCTCTACAGTGACGCTTAGAGGTCATTTATAGGTGTTGATCTGAAACAACTTCAACCAAGAGACAGTTTGCACAAATTGCGGAATTATACCTCATGCTATATGGTTGATCTATCAAAGGGATTTAGAGCAGTGTTTCTCAATCACGTTCCTTGAGGACCACCAACGCTGCACGTTTTGGATGTCTCTTTTGTCTGTTACATCCATTAGAGGTCTTTCAATCTCTCCACCACTTCACCAGCCAACCGGACTACACTCCCCACAATCATTTGCATCTATTACCCACACACACCTGATACTCATGATCTGAACTTTGTTTATACTGTCACCTGCAGGACATTCAAGCACACAAATTTAAGTGAGACTTTGTGAAACACTTGAAAAGTCGAAGCAGATGTGTTAAGGCTTCGAAACGTGTTTCAATACCTGCCTCTACAGTGACGCTTAGTGGTCATTTATAGGTATTGATCTGAAACAACTTCAGCCAACAAACAGTTACGCGAATTACGGAATTATACCTCACGCTGTATGGTTGATCTAACAAGTGATTTAGAGCAGTGTTTCTCTATCACGTTCCTGGAGAGCCACCAACACTGCATGTTTTAGATGTCTCTTTTGTCTGTTACACCCATTAGAGGTCTTTCAATCTCTCCACCACTCCACCAGCCAACCGGACTACACTCCCCACAATCATTTGCATCCATTACCCACACACACCTGATACGTGGGATCTGAACTTTAATTACACTGTCACCTGCAGGACATTTAAGCACACAAATTTAAGTGAGACTTCGTGAAACACTTCAAAAGTCGAAGCAGATGTGTAAAGGCTACGAAATGTTTCAATACCTGCCTCTACAGTGACACTAAGTGGTGATTTTTAGGTATTGATCTAAAACAACTTTAACAAGGAAACAGTTATGTAAATTGAGGAATTACACCTCACGCTTTATGGTTGATCTAACAAGTGATTTAGAGCAGTGTTTCTCAACCACGTTTCTCAAGGAGCACTAACACTGCATGATTTGGATGTCTCTTTTGTCTGTCACATCCATTAGAGGTCCTTCAGTTTCTCCACCACTCCATCAGCCAACCGGACTACGCTCCCCACAATCATTTGTATCCATTACCCACACACACCTGATACTCATGATCTGAACTTTGTTTATACTGTCACCTGCAAGACATTTAAGCACACAAATTTAAGCGAGACTTTGTAAAACACTGAAAAAGTCGAAGTAGATGTGCTGAACCTTCTAAACGTTTCAAAACCAGACTACACTCCCCACAATCATTTGCATCCATTACCCCCACACACCTGATACTCATGATCCGGATTTCACTGTCACCTGCAGGACAATTAATCACCCAAATTTAAGTGACACTTCAAGAAACACTGAAACTGCTGAAGCAAATGTATTCGAAACATTTGGAAACCCGTATCTACAGTGATGCTAGGTGGTAATTTTTAGACATTGCTCTGAAATGACTTTAACAAAAAAACAGTTATGCGAATTGAGGAATTACACCTCACGCTATGTGGTTGATCAATCAAGTGATAAAGAGGAACAGTTACTGTTCCTGACTGGCTTGCAGACATGTTGGTTTCAAATCCCAAGTAAAGCAACTACAGTCGGTTAAAATTTGGGTTTTTATTTCTCTGTTCTTGTAATGTGTTTTGTTTTAATATTGGTCTGACATCCGAATGACTTCTTTGTGAATAAATATGTGTCGTTTTGCTCATAAAAAATAAAGAAAAGTGATTTTGTTTCCAATCACGTCAATCAAACACAGATTCGCCAGGTATTCCAGCTCTCGAAATAGTTGTGAAATGGCCGATCCTTTAAATGATTTTAGTCACGTGACCTAGGTGTTTCGAAACACTTTAGAGCAGTGTTTCGAAACATCTACGCTTCTGGATCAAAATGTCAGTGATCCCCTAGCAGTCACTTCTCAGTCTTGTTTAAGTTTATGAATATTACTCCACATTTGACTATTGTTGTTTTTGTCTCGTCTGTTTTGTTGACCTTGAACTGTTTCGTGTTTCATGATTGTTTTCTGCCTGCCCTGACCCTTTTGTCTATTTTTTGGATTACTCTTTGTGGACCCCTGCATGTTAGACTGCTCGTTTAAATAAATCAGTAACAGTTTACAATAACAGTACATGAAGAATGATGTATTGATATGTAAGCTAAACATTACTTTATTATGAATTAATAGGTGTGTGCCAATCATGAACTAACTTCAACTACATGAGTCACAAGAGTTCATGACTAAAATAATGGCTACCTTAATAACTTGTTAGTACATGTTGTTAATTAATGCATTAATTAACATTTAAATTAAAGCTAAATGTAACCAACATGAACTCATGAGCTGTTAATGCGTAGTGAGACCAGCAGGGGGTGCTCAACCTGCGGCCTGTGTGGGTCCTAACACTCCAGTATATTGATGGGGGCTCTATACTGCTCAGTGAGCGCTGTCTTTTGGATAAGATGTTAAACCGAGGACCTGACTCCCTGTGGTCATTAAAAATCCACAATGTCCTTCGGAAAAGATTAGGGGTTTAACCCCAGCATCCTGGCCAAATTTGCCCACTGGCCTCTGTCCATCAGGGCCTCCTAACCATCCCCATATCATAATTGGCTTCATCACTCTGTCTCCTCTCCACCAATCAGCTGGTGTGTGGTGTGCAGTCTGACACAATATGGCTGCTGTCATGTCATCCAGGTGGATGCTGCACATTGGTGGTGGATGAGGAGATTCCCCCCAAAAATGTGTAAACCACTTTGAGTGTCTAGAAAAGCGCTATATAAATGTAAGAAATTATTAATTATTATTATTTTTTGATTATGTCATGACTTTACTTGGAGGGGTACATCACCATTAACTCATCCTTAACTACTTATGAACTCCTGTGTTTAAACTGTTCATGCTGATGTTGACAGAACACTTTTCTAATGTTATTCAGCGCACAAGACAGACGTGCATAAGGAGTTCATGAGTAGTTAAGAATGGGTTAATGATGATGTGCCCCTCCAAGTAAAGTCATGGTATCATTATACACTAACATATCATGTGTTCCTGATGGTTATGTGATTAATTAACAAACAACCATCATTTTTTTTTTCATGGAAATGCGTGTCAGCTCTTGGCGTAAACTAAATTCAGGATTTTTCAATAGTTTTACTTGGACTCGCGTAAATGTTTTGGTAAATGTTTTGACTCTACCCACCTCTGATGTCTGTTCACCGAGCTGGAAAGAATAGTGTAATTACTAAGTTAAGAGTCTCTCCACCTGAGAAAATCAGCCAAATATAGACAGGTCAGATGTTAAGAGAGTGTTGAGGAAAACAAACACAGGGGTATAATCCAGTGATTTTCAGCTCCGAGAGACGCATTTTAACTTCTAAAATTGTAGGAGGACAGCTGCGGCCTGGGAAAACAAACATTAAAAATCGATACTACCAGACATTGCTGAAAGGCTATTTGTTTGATTTAGTTCAGGATTTATTTCAAGACTGTAAAGCTATCTCTTTGGTCGTTATAAATATATATATATATATATATATATATATATATATATATATATACAGTTGAAGTCAGAATTATTATCCCCCCTGAACTATTAGCACCCCTGTTTCTTTTTTTCCCTAATTTCTGTTTAACGGAGAGAAGATTCTCTCAACACATTTTTAAACATAATAGTTTTAATAACTCATTTGTAATAACGAATTTATTTGATCTTTGCCATGAAGACAGTAAATAATATTTTACTAGATATTTTTCAAGACACTTCTAAACAGTTTAAAGTGACATTTGAAGGGGAAATGAAGCACTCAGTCAAGTTTACCTTATTTTGTACATTGTATTCCACTTTAATGAAAATATATTAAACAAACTTGATTAATGTAACCATTTAGCAGAAAACGGCATGTTTTACTGTAGATTTTAGACCTAGGGCGCCGCCATCTTGGAGTATCGCTGTGTCTGACGTCACGGGGTTGGTTTGCTCTGATCAGCTGAACGGACACAATGGAAGTAAAGGAGTGAACTCGGAGACTGGAAAGCCTAATTTAACCCAATGCATGAAGTTGTGGATGTGCATCACAGAGCTGGTACAAATACAAGCATTTAAGTGTCTTAAGTTGACAAGTCTTAGGCTGTCCAGTGTCCATGTTTAGTTCGTTACAGTCATGTTTGAAACCCAGACAGGCAGTCAGGTAGAGTAATACAGAGAGTGAATCAAAGCGCATCAAATGATCGGTAATTAAAGGAGAAAAAAAAAGAAAGAATACATTTATATACTTTTATATTAGACACACATCTGATGCTTGTATTTGCAGCAGCTCCACGCCCACATCTTCACGCATTGGGTTAAATTAGGCTTTCCAGTCTCCGAGTTCACTCCTTTACTTCCATTGTGTCCGTTCAGCTGATCAGAGCGAACCAACCCCGTGACGTCAGACACAGCGATACTCCAATATGGCGGCGCCCTAGGTCTAAAATCTACAGTAAAACATGCCGTTTTCTGCTAAATGGTTACATTAATCAAGTTTGTTTAATATATTTTCATTAAAGTGGAATACAATGTACAAAATAAGGTAAACTTGACTGAGTGCTTCATTTCCCCTTTAAAGGCTAAACTAGGTTAATTAGGTTAACTAGGCAGCTTAGGGTAATTAGGCAAGCTATTGTATAACGATGGTTTGTTCTGTAGACTATCGAAAAAAAAATAGCTTAAAGGGGCTAATAATTTTGTCCTTAAAATGGCTTCTAAAAAATTAAAAACGAGTTCTATTCTGGCCGAAATAAAACAAATTAGATTTTCTCAAGAAGAAAAAAACATTATCAGACATACTGTGAAAAGTTCCTTGCTGTTAAACATAATTTTGGAAATATTTAAAAAAAAATTCAAAAGGGGGCTAATAATTCTGACTTCAACTGTATATATATATATATATATATATATATATCAGAGGTCGCGTTAACCGAATATTTTCCGTCATTGACAGATTTTTTTCAGGAATGACGGGAAAAACTGAAGGTGATCTGTCATTTTGAAAGATTATGCTGAGGGCGATCTATTGTAATTTGATAGAAGTTTCTTTCTTTCATACAGCAGAGCTCACCAAATCTATCACAAAAAGATTTCCTTTGGAGCATTTGGGTCTCATCGCTGACCTCGACACCATACTCAATGCATCCCGCTATCCAACCACTGAAAGCGCGTTGAAGAGCTATGGACTGGGTGCTTTGGAGCGCATTAAAGCACTACGGGACACAGAGGGGTGCAGAAGAAGCGCGTGTTTCAGGATTTTTTCCAGGTGAAAATAGTGCTTGCAGGATCGGGAAATCCCACATTCAGAGAATCCTGCAGACTTCTGATCACTTCACTTCACTGATCACTTGGGAGAAATGTTTCCTGACTACAAAATGCTGGCTAAATTGTGCTAGTAATTCCGGTCTCCAGTGTGGCAACAGAACGCGGCTTTAGCCTCCAGAACAAAATTAAAACTGTCACGAGAAGTCGACTTTCCGAGGCAAAGACACAGAATTTAAATGACAATTGCCTCTGCATCAGTCTCCCTTGATGCGTTTGTTTACGCACAGGTAAGCACCCAGTTCAGGTCAACGCGGACCAGGAGAAAGATATGAGTTAAGGCAAATATGCCTACAGAACATCGTCTGAATAGTTATATTTTTAAGTTATGTTCTTATTTTAGTCGGAATTATATTTTGAAATATGTTTTGTTGTATATATCTGCCTGTGTTCAGGCACAAATGGTCGTGTTTTAATTCCCTCCACAGTCAATGCGAAAAAAACACATGAAATTGTTGAACAATAAATTTGATGGAGTTTTTGTTCCTTTATCAAATAAATGAATGAATAACTTGGCCCATATGCTCGTCGTGCAAGTTCATGATTAAAATATGAATGGAAAAAGCGATTAGAAAATATGCAAATTAAATGACGGGCAATAATAGATTATGACGGAATTCTTACAACCCTCTCCGACGGACAATGAGAAAGTCGCGACCTCTGATATATATATATATATATATATATATATATATATATATATATATATATATATATATATATAAAATGTCAATATTTACTTATTCGCATGTATACCCTGCTGAAAAATCCAGCTTAAACCAGCCTGGTTTTAGAGGGGTTTTGGCCATTTCCAGGCTGGTTTCCAGCCATTTCCAGCCTGGTCTTAGCTGGTCAGGCAGCTAAAACCAGCTTGACCAGCCTGGTTTAAGCTGGACATAGCTGGTTTTTGGCTGGTCAAGCTGGTTTTAGCTGGTCAACTCCCAGCCTGACCAGCTAAGACCAGGCTGGAAATGGCTAAAAACCAGCCTGGAAATGGCCAAAACCCCTCTAAAACCAGGCTGGTCGACCAGCTAAAACCAGCCAACCAGCTTAGGCTGGTTTAAGCTGGATTTTTCAGCAGGGTATTCAAAACTGTTTAACTTTTAAACAAACTACAAGCAATATAATAGGTAATTCTTTGATTAAACTTCAAATGTCTCTTTTCTATTACTGTATCAATTACTTTGTTTACAAATACTTATAAAATAAAATAATTAAAAATATTTTGACGTGGAAACATAATAAAATACAAAATAATTGACTAAATAATCTCAATTTGAATTTGTCAGTGATTTTTTTGTGACCTCCGATACTTATTTTACACAAGTTAATATGATTCTTTAGAGTCTAAATGGGAAAAGGTTTATAACTACAAGTAAATTCTCAATGGTAGTGTAAATAAACACCCTTTTTTACTATGTCAAAAACACCTCAGTCAACAGTGAGCCTTTTGCTATATATCCAACACAGGCTCATTCTGAAAACGTAGCCCTATATACATTTCTGGAGATCACGAATTATGTAGCCAGAAGTACATATGGCTGCATTTCGTCTTTTAAAACGATTGCTATGGGGTGGTATGACACTGTTCCTTTTCGCGCTTACCAGCTGACCACTTACCTCTGTGTGGATGGCTTTCCCGCTGTTACCAGTTTGTCCAGTTAGCTCACCGTGTATGTCGGCTGACTTGAGACGCAGAGAGAAGTGGACCATGATGATGGGGTTTTAGTCTGGTAAAAAAACGGTTCCAGAAAGTGGGTAAGACAAAAACAGAAGCCAAAAAAAAAAAGAAGTACATAACAGGGTGAGAATATGGTTAAACATGGTAAAAGTCAGACGAGGACCTTTCTATTTCTGAATTGCTTTTTAAATTTGTCGGTTGGGTTTAGGGAAGTTTAGGGTACAATTGGTCAGTCAGTCAAATAGTCAGTCGACAGCGGCCTCTGGTAGATTTATGAGAAAAAAGCAGGCGCGAAAACAAAAACTGCAAAAAAACGTAGCTCCTGGGACATATTTGGTGCTCTCCAGAAATGTTTATAGAGGTACATTTTCTGAATGAGCCTGATTTGAATGTCAACGGTGGTGTAAATAAACATTCTTTTTTACTATTTCAAAAACACCTCAGTCATCAGTGAGCCTTTCGCGTCATATCTCTTTAAATGCAAATGAGTTGCTGTTTTTGTCTGTAGGACTGATATTTGAAGCTTTTTCCACATTATAATGACAAATTGTAAGATCTTTTCAGGCCGTTTCCAGAGCATATAGTCATTGCTTGACATTGCAGTCCACCATTATCAATGCAAAATGTATTCAAACAAACATTTATACACTACCTGACAAAGGTCTTGTCGCCTATCTAAGTTTTAGGAACAACAAATAACAACTTGACTTCTAGTTGATTATTTGGCATCAGAAGTGGCTTATATGAAAGGCAAAGGCCTCTAGATTATGCTTATTAATATTGTGTCTGACTCCCATGAGCTTGGAGGACTGCATCCATACATCTTTGCAATGACTCAAATAACGTATTAATAGTCATCTGGAATGGCAAAGAAAGAGTTCTTGCAAGAACTCCCAGAGTTCATCCAGATTCTTTGGATTCATCTTCAGTACCTCCTGCTTCATCTTACCCCAGACATGCTCAATAATATTCAGGCCTGGTGACTAGGCTGGCCAATTGCGGAGCACCTTGACCTTCTTTGCTTTCAGGAACTTTGATGTGGAGGCTGAAGTATGAGAAGGAGCACTATCCTGCTGAAGAATTTGCCCTCTTCTGTGGTTTGTAATGTAATGGGCAGCACAAATGTCTTGATACCTCAGACTGTTGAGGTTGCCGTCCACTATGCAGATCTTCCGCACGCCCCCATACTGAATGTAACCTCAAACCATAATTTTTCTGTCACCAAACTTGACTGATTTCAGTGAGAATCTTGGGTCCATGCGGGTTCCAATAGATCTTCTGCAGTATTTGTGATGATTAAGATGCAGTTCAACAGATGATTCATCAGAAAAATCGACCTTCTGCCACTGTTCCAAATGATCAACTAGAAGTCAAGTTATTATTTGTTGCTCTTATAACTGAGATTAACAACAAACCTCTGCCAGGTAATGTACATATGAAAAGTGACACTAGTGTTTTTATGAAATGCTCCCTTTATTGGCCTGACAAATGCTACATACAGTATGTATTGACAAAGCATTTGTGATGTTTACACTAAATAGAACAGGCAAATTACATAGTAATAATGATTACAAAAATATCATTCGTAATAATTAACAGTATATTCAATAATAAACATTTTAGAATGAACCAATAACAATACATTATAATAAACTCTCTCTTTCTCTGTGTGTGAACATTTTTGACATCTTCAATTAGTAACGACAGTGGTAACTTCTTACTAAATGATAAACAATTTGTTTTTACCAGCTGAAAGCAGTGAAGCTCAAAGTTTTAGCGTCATGTCTTTTGCGATGAGAGAACAGTGTGTTTGTTGTCTGCCACTAAACTGACACATCACAGGTGGTGCTACAGATGTTCCACACACCCACAAAGTTTGTTTCTGCTGTCAAAGCCAGGTCCCCTAATGAGACACGTTCACCCAGAGGGAGTGTGTGGGCCACAGAGAGAGGCTGAGTAAACCACACAAAGAGATAAACCAGAGCTGGCGCAATTGTGTGTGCATCAAGACTGCTCTTATGTCATATAATAGATCAGTTGTGAAATGTTTGAAATGTGTGAACGTACAAAACTGCTTCTGTGTGTCTCAGAGAAATAATGTTTTCTAAGTTTTCCTTGTAAAAAGTGACTCGTATAGTATTTGAGGCATGTTAAATGTACACTACAATATATACCATGGTAATCTGTACAAAAATTTGGAACAGTATGGAAAATGCAAAAACAAAAAAAGGGAGTAATATCTAAATTTACTTTGACTTGTATTTTATTGCATATTATTTGTGTGTGTGTGTGTGTGTGTGTGTGTGTGTGTGTGTGTGTGTGTGTGTGTGTGTGTGTGTGTGTGTGTGTGTTCCTCATTATTATTATTATTATTATTTTTTTTTTAATAAACACGTATTTCAATTTTGGTTCTTGCAACACATTTCAAAAAGGGTTGAGACAGTAGAAATTTAGGGCTAGTAATCAGGTAAATTGGTTACATAATAATGCGATGTGAAACAGGTGATGTCAACAGGTGATTGTAATTATGATTTGGTACAAAAGCAGCATCCAAGAAAGGTCTAGTCCTTTAGGAGCAAAGATGGGCCGAGGATCGCCAGTTTGCCAACAAATACATGAGAAAATTATAGAAATGTTTAAAAATAATGTTACTCAAAGAAAGGTAGAAATACATTTGGATATATCACCTTCAACGGTGCATAACATAACTAAAAGATGCAAGGAATCAATAGGAATACAAAAAGAAGCCCTATGTTAACAGTGTCTAGAAATCGACTTCTCTGGGCTTGAATGCATCTAGGATGAACCGTCACGCAGTGGAAACATGTATTGTGGTCAGATAAATCAATACTTTAGGTATTTTTGGCAGAAATGGATGTCGTGTGCTCTGGACCAAAGAAGAAAAGGATCATCCAGTCTGTTACCAGCAACAAGCCCAAAAGCTAGGGTCTGTCATGGTGTGGGGTTGTTTCAGTGCCCTTGGGACTTGGCAAAACCATTAATGCTGCAAAGTACATAGAGATTTTGGAGCACACTAAGCTGCTTTCTTTTCCAGGGACACCCATGCATATTTTAACAAGACAATGCAAAACCACATTCTGCAGACATTACAAAGTCCTGGCTGTGAAGGAAGGGGATACAGGTACTTGACTGGCCTGCCTGCAGTCCCGACCTATCTCTAATAGAGAATGTGTGGCAACAAAGATTCCGTACTGTAGCCCATCTTGTTTTCAGGAGAAATGGAACAAAATTACACCTGAAACACTTCATCACTTGGTGTCTTCAGCTCTTAAACGTCTTTTAAGTGTTGTGAAAAGGAAAATGAAGTGGTAAATGCTTTACTGTTTCAACTTTTTTTGAAATGTGTTGCAAGAACCAAAATGGAAATACATGTTTGTTTGTTTTAATTTGTGTTTTCCTTACTGTCACAACTCTTTCTGGTTTGGGGTTCTAAAAAATAACAGCATCCTGCCCTACGATATCATTCATTCATTTTCTTTTCGGCTTAGTTCCTTTATTAATCTGGGGTCGCCACAGCGGAATGAACCGCCAACTTATCCAGCACGTTTTTACGCAGCGGATGCCCTTCCATCCGCAACCCATCTCTGGGAAACATCCACACACACTCATACACACTTATACACTACGGACAATTTAGCCTACCCAATTCACCTATAGCGCATGGCTTTGGACTGTGGGGGAAACCAGAGCACCCAGAGGAAACCCATGCGAACACAGGGAGAACATGCAAACTCCATTCAATTCAAATTTGCTCACTATTTACTCAAGTGTTCTCAAACCTTTACAAGTTTCTTTTTTTGTTGTTGCTGAACACAAAAGAAGAGATTTTAACCATTAACTTCTATAGTAAGAAACAGGTACACCATGGAAGTCGGTGGTTAATGTGACGCAATATTAAATAAATATTTTATGCACCCATAAATGAATTAAAATGAGCAATAAAGGGGTAGTTCACCCTGAAATTAATATTTGTTCAATATTTACTCACCCCAAATATTTCCGATTCTTTATGAATTAATTTTTTTTAATCCACAAAAGAGGATATTTAGGAAAATGTTAGAAACGTGTAACCATTGACCTCCATAGTATGCAGTATTATAGAAGTTCAATGATTACAGGTTTCCAACATTTTCCAAAATATCTTCTTTTGTGTTCAACAAAAACAAAAACAAAAAACTACATTTTGTGAGAAGTGAAGGATGAGTAAATGACGGCAGAATTTTTAGCTTAGGGTGAACTGCCCCTTTAATTATAACATTAAATGACAGGAAAAATACTGTGACAAGTAACAATCATTTGAACTGTACTGTGTGTCACGGTATCTTCATGAAGAAACAGGAATGTTCCACGTGAAGTCGAATGCAGACAGACTGTCACACCTGTGTCTTCCACACTTCCACGGCACGTCACCCCTGCACTTATCGGCCCCTTTTCCATGCCTGGTTTCCATGGCAACGCTAATAAGAAGTGGAGAGGCTTCTCAGCTCTCTAACCACCTGGGTCTTGCTTTTAAAAGCCCAACATTCTTGCAATACCACCACCAGCCCTGGAAGCTGCAAAACCTTCAGCTAATCTTCAACAGAGGTAAGGATGCCTGCTATTCTGTTGTTACTTTCCCAGCTACATTTGCAAGATCCCTGTGAGGTTTTCAGGTGAGTGGACAGCCAATCATAAGAGGTGTGGGTAGATTCTGAAAAGGTCATTCACATACGAATTAAAAGCTGTGTAGGAATAGAGATATTCTTATTGTCAGAAAAAGCACAACGTTATCTGTTGTAGTCATTACACTTGGAAAATGTCATTAAACTGATACGGTTTACAACAGTTAATAATGCTATTTCCACATAAAAAATAAAAAAATAAAAATCTATTAAATTATCGGGACGAGCCCCGATGTTACGACCTCTCTTTAAGATGGTTCATTTAAAAGAGAGAGAAACACTGTTGCCAACTATTTTCAACGAAAAGGCGCTAAGCTCTGCCCGAAAAGTCGCTAAATTACGTCATACGCTAATTTGCATATTACTGACGTCATCACGTTCTACCATTTCCGTTTAACTGGTAAATAAATGGGGTATTTATATTTGCACTACGCTTTATGCAAGCATGTCAATTTAACTAAATGTATTGCTGTTTGAATACAGTATATCATTATAGATAAGTAATTTGCAGTAATCGCTCAGGCATAATAAACTCAAACAAGTTCTGAAACTCTCACTTAAAACATCTCTGATTGTGAACAAGAAAAGAATAAATGGTCAAATCAAATTGTTAAAATAAAGGAGAAGCTGATCGGTTTAACTGTACAAGGGAAATACCTTCACACTGCCGGTGCTAAATCATTTGCCGTCGGTACGCAGAGGGGTGATCTGCTGTCAGGCTGCAGGTGGGAGAGACTGCTGTATGAGGACTGGGCCGCCTGTCAGTGCTCTAAGGCGGGGGAGGGGCCGGCGGCATCACCCGCAGCTCGTTGAGAAGAGTAGGGACGGTACAGTAATGGACAAACGACAGTCTATAAAAAATCTCCAGTAACACACAAAAAAGTCGCTAGATTTGTCGCTAGTCGCTTTTTAAAAAATTTGTCGCTAAGGGGGTCTGAAAAGTCGCTAAATCTAGCGACAAAGTCGCTAAGTTGGCAACACTGGAGAGAAAGCAAGATAAAAGAATTAAGTAAGCATTATAAACATTTTAAATTCATTTATTCTTACCCCACACATAATGACGTTAACATTCTTACCCAAAGACAACATATATCAGACAATTAAATAGATCTCCAAATTTTTTTTGAAAAATAATATATACAGTTGAAGTAATAATTATTAGCCCCCCTTTGAATTTTTTATTTATTTTTTAATATTTCCCAAATTATGTTTAACAGAGCAAGGACATGTTCACAGTATGTCTGATAATATTTTTTCTTCTGGAGAAAGTCTTATTTGTTTTATTTCAGCTAGAATTTAAAAAAAAAATTTCACATTGTCATTATGGGGTATTGTATATTCACTTAGCGGTATGACGCATGTTGTGCCCCATGCAGGTTTTTGCATCTCGTTTTTATACACTATGAACAGCAGCTACGCTAATTATTCTCTTTATTCTCTATTTCCACCTGGGGGTACTCATCCCAAGGCCCTCAGACTATGCAGCGCCACTGATGCGATCCAAGACCAGCGACAAGATGATCCCAAGGTTTTCATAATCCTGGACCAGGCCGTATCCTGAGCAGCTGCTATGGTGGTCATGGTGGAGTGGAGAGCATGAGACTGATTCCTGTGACGCTCCAAGGACAGACGAGTCTTCGCTGAGGTCCAGCTTTCTCCAGCTTCCGTTGTTTGGCCATAGGAGAAATGGTCGTGCCAAACTGAGCCTGGTTTCTCTCGAGGTTTTTTAAATCTTCATTTTCGTCAATTGGTGAAGTTTTTTCCTCACCGCTGTCACCACTGGCTTGCATGGTTCGGGATCTGTAGAGCTGTGCATCGATGGATTATTAACCCACACTGAACTGAGCTAAACTGAACTGAACTTAATCTCTGAAAACTGAACTGACACTGTTTCAATTCGCTATAATCTTCCATGTGAAGCTGCTTTGACACAATCAACATTGTATAAGCGCTATACAAATAAAGATTAATTGAATTTAATTTAAATCCGTACAAATCGCCACGCATCGCGTTTTAACGTGGCTTTAGACGCCAAATGGGAATATAAAGAGGTAACCAGATACGGTACAAGCGGTTACAAGTAACAAAACACAATTAAATACATAATTTGCAAGCTAGAGAAAACAAAGAGGCAACCATTTTAAATCGCACTTACTTACACTAGTGAAATGGAGGAAGAAACTGATCCATGAACTGTCAGAGCTTGACAGGAACTTTACAGTACACAAAGTCCCATACATCAATAGTCTTTTCTAATCCTTCCTTTAACAAACGACCGAGGAATCCCTCGTTGTAAGCATGTAGATTGCTGACGCACTCGTCAGAAAAATGAAGGGAACACAGCACAAGACTGAGACTACGTATAATGCTGAGGTATTTTTGCAAAAATAAACTTCAACCACTGACTCTTTACAGACTCATCTTTGGGTAGGGAAAATAACACTAACTTTCCCTCCCACTCTACGCGACTTGATTCAACCGGGATCTGCTACAGTGTTTGTCTTCCTCTTTTTCTTTCTACAGTGTTTGTGGGTGGGGCCGGGGGTTTCTATTTACCCGGGTCTGCTCACACAACAAATGGGCGGGGCTTGAGTTCCGTATTGACATCACTCCGACACGGCTAAAGACTCGTTACAGCGGCGATTCATTTCAACCACTATGAGTCGACTCTTTTATAGATGAATCAATAGTTTTAAACATGGTGCACTTAGCTGTATATTTCACTTAAAGCTGTGTTACACACTGCATGGAAGGTCATTTTCAAAAAACCATAATAGGGGCTCTTAAACTTAGTTAATTAGGCAGGTTAGGGTAATTAGGCAAATCATTGTATAACTGTGGTTTGTTCAGTAGAGAATTCAAACATATATATTGCTTAAAGGGTGCTAATAATATTGACCTTAAAATGGTTTAAAGAAAATTAAGAACTGCTTTTATTCTAGCCAAAATAAAACAAATAAGACTTTCTCCAGCAGAAAAAAATATTATAGGAAATACTGTGAAAAATTCCTTAGTTCTGTTTAATATTATTTGGGAAATATTTGAAAAAGAAAAAAACTCACAGGAAGGCTAATAATAACAACTGTACATTTCGGTGTTGAGAAAAACTCAACACAGCTCACATCAACCACACGTTCCTCTCGCAGATACATCTACGACTGTCAGAATCAGAATGTACATGTGTGGGAAGAGAAATTCATGCTGGCCTTGACCTCCCAATGCTCATTTGTTAGTTTGACCTCAGCATCCACCGTTGCATGCTTAATGCAAAGATGTAGGAGTTAGCGTTAGCCTGTAGCGGCTAACAGTTTTCCATTCCCTTTAAAGCTTACCTCTCGTGTAGGCCCCCAGACACGACCGTGGTCTCTCGTAGATGTGAGACATCTGAGAACAAGCAAGTGAGTGTGGGTGGACGTCCAAAAGAGTGTGTGGGCAACACTCACCATAAATTACATATTCAGTCAAGCACCGCAAGGCAAATGTGTCATCAGAAAGGAAAATGTCACCCCTGAGGATCTGCGTGCCTGTCGATAAATGAGTTAGCGTTACTCTACAGCCCTGTCAAGTCTCAAAGGCTGAACAAATGCAAGTCAAGGTTGAGTTTCAGTACAGTCATTGCTAAGTAAAATATTTTAAAACAGTAAGTCAAAATTGTGTAAGTTTTTTCCTTAAAACAGGCAACCAATGGGGTAAGCAAAATAAGGGTTTTCACTTTGAGATAAAATTGTTTTACTTACCCTATATTGGCAGATAAATTAGCTTGATTTAAGGAAAAACTCTCTTCATTTATGAAAACAAGATATTTTTTTGCTTGTCTAGAAAAAGCTTCTTCCCAGATAGCAAAATGACATCATTTCAACCTAAAATCAACGTTTCTTTTGACATCGATTCAACATCGTTTTGCTCATCGGGGTAATGTTGAAACGACGTCAGGCACTCCATTCAAATCTAACCTGAAATCGACACAATTGGTTACTTACCCAACGTTGAATCGATGTTGATGTTCAGTCGATCGAAACGACGTTATAGAATCCACACATTTTCAACATGTAATCAACCTAATTGGTTTGTCCACCTGACGTTGAAATGATGTTGATTTATAATCAATTGGAACAACGTAGAATCCACACATTTTCAACATATAATCGACCTAATTGGTTTGTCTATCTGATGTTGAAATGATGTTGATTTATAATCGATTGGAACAACGTAGAATCCACACATATTCAACATATAATCGACCTAATTAGTTTGTCTATCTAATGTTGAAACGATGTTGATTTTAAGTCGATTGGAACAACATAGAATCCACACATATTCAACATAAAATCTATCTAAATGATTTAACGTTTAAATGAATGCTTAAACAACATTTTCAACATTAAACCAATCCATATGACCTAATCACCATTTTTTTTACAAGAATACATAATATAATTTATTCTGTATATATAACAAAACACACCACAATCTGTCATCATTTTTTATTGATACAAACACACAGCTGTGAATATCTGTTAAGAGCATGAATTCATTCAAACCTTCTACACTTAAACAAACAGAGAGAACATTTAAATTACTGACTAAAATAGTCAAAACCATTTACTCAAAAAGTAAAACTGTAGAATATTAAATACATTTGTCTATTTGTGTTCTATTTCAACATGTATTTTTCATTAGAGTAAAAAATGCATTTTATTTCAGATGTGCATAATAACAAAATTAACTATTAGGGTCAAAACACAGGTTTAAATCACAATGTTTAAACTGTTTAAAGAACAACATTTATTTAATGAATTTAGAAAGATACAATCACAGAAACTAAAATTCAGATGCAACCATAGAAAAAATATTCTTGCTGGATTAGCAAGGTCAATAAATAAAAACAAATTATTTTAGGTTGTGTGAAACTATCGGGAAGCCATTCGTCTACAGTGCCACCATTTACTAGAATTCCATCTCGGATTTTCCAGAAATACGAAGTATTAGTGACCCAGACACTTGTCTGAGAACAAGCTTCAAATATTACAACAACCGGTAAGAATTGCAAGCTTGTTTATTAATTACAATTATTATTTTTTTTTTTCAAAATATCATTGTTTAATGACTAAATGCAATAAATAAAATACAGTGCTGCGACCAAAGAATGTAACGTATACTGAATAATCATATGCAATGCACATGATCCTATTATAACGATCACTGCGAACAATAAGCTAAGCGTTCATTTTATATACAAACTGTAAATATAAAAAAATTAAAATATTTTAAAGCAATGAAAATCTATATGTAAAAAAACAAAACTACTTTAAACTGTGTCTCGTCAGAGCTGAGCATACATTTTATTTCAGTAAAAAACGGTCCTCTTCATAATATTTCTATTTATTTCTTCTTTGTAATATGGTATTTATTTAAAAAATACGGACTTTCCTTTACGTCTCCTATTCAGTTTTTTTTACTTCCTGCTCTCCATCTTAATTTCAATTTTAAATTCCACACCAGGCCAGTAAAAAAATTTTTTTTTTTTTTTTTTTTTTTTAAAGTGTTGAGCCCTGTTGGGTAATTCTTCTTCTCATTAAAACTCAAATGTGCATTGTGTTGTGACAATTACTTAAGATTTTTGTAACAATAAAGATGCATTTAATACAACCATAAAAACGCTAAAAGATTGTCAGTACACTGTACTATAGGCACAACCAGTCGTTTGGTCTCTTTGTGTGAGAGAGGAAAAAAAAAAACATTTGCAACTTGTTAAAAAAAAAAAAGCTTTCTCAGACTTCAAATATACTGGTCACTAACAGAAACTTCAGTCATGGGTGCTGTTCTTTCGCTCCAGTAATACCTTCAGAGAACATAATAGTCAGTGATCCATACATAGGCAGAGAGATTAGTGTGGTGTAGGCAGAACTGGAATAGACGTCTGTCCAGGCACAGGTTACAGATCTTGATGTCTTCAACTGGAGATTTCAGAGAAACTGCCATTAAAAAAAATTGTAAGAAAAAAAAACATGTTACTCAGTAGGAAAATCTCACCAGGTACAGTATCTACTATTACAAAGTACAATTCCAAGGTAAATTTTCAGTTCAACCCACAGTATTGGTACCATAATATTGCCACAATTTTTGACTCCTCCTCACACAGAATATTAAGTTAACATGGTATTTTGTTAGAAATTAAATGATCTTGGATTTCATTTTCTTGTGAAATTCTAAAAAGCTTAATGATATTAAATATTTTTCAAAATAAATGCGTTTACAAACATTTGTTTTAGATGCTTGTACAAGTAAACTGCAGTAACCTCAAGAGAAAAGCATGTAGACAAAATAAATTTTAATAAACAGGAAAATAAAATAAAAAATGCACACCAGAACATGGCACTACAATCAGAAAAAAAACAGACAAGCATGGTTTGTGAACAATTGAGGTAAAGTTGGTTTTATATTCGGATATTCAGACATTCTCCTCAATAATATAATGTCAGAAAAGTATTCTTTGCAAATTCTAAATAGGGAAATCATATTAGCAGCAAATGACTATCAAAGTACAACATTGTTTACAGTCAACTAAACAGTGTTTATGTTGTTTTGAAGTCACACTTGCACACTTGCTAATTTCGATCGAATATTCAAAGTAACATGGTAAACAATATAGAGACTTCTAAATGAACGAATGTGCGAATATAAAACCAACTTTACCTCTATAAGCTTTTCCCATTCAATGCTGTGGACCGTCTCTGGCGAAGAGTTCGTCACTAAATGTAGAAAAAAATAGAGCAACAAAACAGTAAACTGACAGCGATTCACTTCGCTAGCGTAATAACGTGTTAAAAAATCTCGTTTAACGTTAGCTCGATGATGCGTAATGTTATTTGCGAACCGTTTCTCATAACTTAGCCTATACGTTAGCTAGAGCAACATTAACTTACATATGTGTTTTATGCTCATTCCAAATCGATTTGACAGATCATCTTATATTTTACACAGGTTAAAAAGCATTGAAGTCATAAAGTGAAGTTAATCGTGTTGAAATCGAAAATTAAATAACCAAAACAGCTTTTCATTTACCTTAACGTTACCTTTATAGATCAGCTGCAGTTAATAGCCTGGGTACGCACAGGGCGACATGGGCTTACTAAAAAACGTATAGGAAGTGGTAAAGTGTTAATTTACACATCTAAAAAGTTACATTTTGACATAAATTCTTGGGAAAACGACAAATAAAACATGTGAAACGTCGAATACGACGTGCTTACCTTACAGTTCCGTCCGCTGCCTTCGGTTTGTTAGTTGATTCAAATGATGAGCAGCACCTGCGCCTCACGCTGACTCGCGCAGAAGAACCGACTCCGAGTCCACCAATCAAGTTTCAACATCGAACCAGTGTTATGATTTCGACCAGATGCGTCGGGTAGCCTATATGTTGAAGAGTCAACTTCATTTCGACATCGAACCAATGTTATGATTTCGACCAGATGCGTCGGGTAGCCTATATGTTGAAGAGTCAACTTCATTTCGACATTGAATCAATGTTATGATTTCGACCAGATGCGTCGGGTAGCCTATGTTGAAGAGTCAACTTCATTTCGACATTGAATCAATGTTTTTTTCTCGATGTAATAACCTTCCGACGTACCGACCAAATAAAGAACATTGATTCAATGTCGAAATTTGATCGACGACTGATACTGACGCTTATAACCAATAATCGACATTGATTCAATGTCGGCTTGCTATCTGGGTTGGTTTAAGAGTATTTGGACTACAAGACACAAACTCCACCTAAGAATAGCATTTATATACACTCACCGGCCACTTTATGAAGTACATCTGTCCAACTGCTCATTAACGAAAATTTCTAATCAGCCAATCACATGGCAGCAACTCAATGTATTTAAGCATGTAGACATGAGGTGCGTTCGACTTCATGCAGCGCTGCGCAGATCGATCGAAATCTGTCTTAAAGCGGTGCATGCTGGTTAGAAATTTTGTCCAGATTGATGCTGTGCCGACGCCACATGAGTCAGGCCGTGCAGCATCTGAAGAGTGACTGCACAAGCTCTGATGACAACACTAATATTACACGATTGGCCAAGTTCACCGCATGACAACAACCACGTATGATTCAGGTTTATTATTGGACAACTTCCGTCTCACAAATTTCAAAACAATTAACTTTTCATACCCTCTCTACCTTGTATATATCATGCTTATAAAAAGAATACAAATATTTTACTGCAGTAATCATCTTTTGTTAAATAATCTGGTTATAAAGGCTAGATTGTTTTTAGGATAGACCTTTTTTAAACAGACTATTTACTGCACTCAGCTCCATGAATGATTTAAATTATATATTTTAGTAAATAAACTAAATATTAACTCAAATAAGTCTTACAGACTTGAAGTAAAATAATTATCATCATTGATCCTGACACCCCTATAAAGGTTTCTTAAATTAAGTTAAATAATTATTTTATTAAATAATTATACAATTATTTTTAGGATTATAAAATATATATATTTTATTTCCTGTCCAGCCGATATACCTGGTCTTTCTGGGAAACTTGTACTTGTAAGTGTAGCTCACTTATTTTATGAATGTCCTTTTGTTCAATCGTTTTGAATTAAAGTGCTTTTTTGAAAATGCATTTATTATCCAAAATAATCTTAATCATTGTTTAAGACTTAATCAAAAACCTTGTTTTGGGGTTTACACTAATATATATTGGAAAGTTTTATATCTATAAATGTAAACCCCTTTTTAGCATATTCAAACAAGAAGTATTAGCCTAGAGTGATGTTTAAACTCCTAGAATTTGTGCTTTGTATTTAATACAGTAGGCCTGTTCGTTTTTATGGTTATATTACCCTCTCGTTTCCCCTTATTTCTCTCATGCGTTTGTAATATATTTAATTCATAAATCCCTTATTGTTTAAAAATGAACTATAGTTTGTAGAGACTGTATTGTGTTTTATTTGTAAATCTTTTGTTGTTATAAATAAAAAATTATGATGACGCCATGTAATTGGTCATCATGACTGCCGCAATTTTGAACCCCGAAGTGCCCGGCTTGATGGCTCCGTTTTTAACTCCGCCCCCACCTGTGCTCGGCTAATCTCGTTGATCATCGGCTGCAGCTGTGCTCCATGTCGAATGCACCTATGGTCAAGACGATCTGCTGTAGTTCAAACTGAGCATCAGAATGAGGAAGAAAGGTGATTTAAGTGACTTTGAACGTGGTACGATTGTTGGTGCCAGACGAGAGTATTTCAGAAACTGCTGATCTACTGAGATTTTCACACACAACCATCTCTAGAGGTTCATCCTCAAAAGTCATACTTACTACATAGATAGTGTAAGTAGTGCGTTCACACTGAAAACTCTCAAAAGACTAAGTGCACTTTAAATACCGGATGATTCCTTTGTCTTCATGATTGGTTTGTGCTTTGACATGCACTGTCAACCCTTGGACTTTATGTAGACAGGTGTAAGCCTTTTCAAATCATGTCCAATCAACTGAATTTACCACAGGTGAACTCCAATTAAGCTGCTGAAACATCTCAAGAATGATCAGTGTAAACAGAATGTACCTGAGCTCAATTTAGAGCTTCACGGCAAAGGCTGTGAATACTTATGTACATGTGATTTTTCAGGTTTTTTATTTTTAATAAATTTGCAGCAATTTCTAAAAATCTATTTTTACATTGTCATTATGTGTAGAATTTTGAGAAAATAAATGAATTTAATTCATTTTGGAACAAGCCTGTAACAACAAAATGTGGAAAAAGGGAATTTATGTATACTTACCGGATGCACTGTAAATGCTTAATATATAGTATAGTATGGATTAAGTTAAAATGAATTAAACTCACTCAAAAATGTACTTTTTTTTATTATGAGTTAAACCAACACACATATTTTTTTTAGAACAAATTAATTGTTTTTTGTTCAATACACTTAAATTTGTAAAACAATCACGTTAACTTTATCATTTTGTGTTGCATGAATGAATTGTGTGTTAACCAGCATTTTTTTTAGTGTTTGCTCAAATTTGTGTAGCCTGTTTAGCAGCTTTAAGTGTTTCTTACACTCATTACACTTAAAGAAGTAAAGTAAACGTGTAGATGCAAGAAGTGCTCTTTTATTGAAGCAAAGTTATAAACAGTGTAGGGTCAACATAGGATGACTTCCTAAAATAACTCGGCTTACATAATGTGAGGAAATTCTGACTGAAACAGAATATTTAATGAGTAAAAAAAATGCTTTGCTTTCATCTACTGGGAATTGACGGGCCAACAAACCACCGTTTGACCTTATTTCAGAGAACAGGTTTTCTTGTAGTACCTATTTTCACTCCTGCTCAAACTGTGAAGAAAAGCTCAATATAATGACTCAGTTTGCAGGCACATGATAGGCCTCTTCAGAAGGTGAATTATTATAGGAGCCGAGAAGAATATACTATTGATTTCCCTGTTTCATCGTGATTCACTCAAGTGCACAGTATTGGCATTGCTGCCTGGGGAAGAAAATAGATTTGATTATCGAAAGTTCTCTTGAAGACATTAGTGAAAAAAACTGCAAGCATACAAATGGATCAAATATACTGTAGATGACTATGTATCCAAATGGTATATAATAAAACTTAGCCTGTGTTGCAATTTAGTAATATACCAGGAAATTATAGTCAAGTCACCTTTATTTCTGTACCATTTTACACGAGAGATATATTATATACCTACTGTAGAACTATTATGCCCAGTTTAACAAGATGTAAAATAAGTATTGTTCCCAGAGTGTGTATGTTAAGTTTCATCTCAACCTATGCAATAAATCAGGGTTCTCAAAACCCCTCAAATTGGCAGGGGGCCACTGCAGTGCAGAGCTGAAGATCTTTGCCCGAACCCGAAGGAACCAGATGGGTTCGGGCTTAATTTCTATCATTTTAGACGGGGTCGAGCCGGGCACGGGCTTGCACGGTAACTGAATGGTCATGTGTGTAGGCTCGACAATCAGACACGCATGCTTTGGCTGGTGTTATTAATATGGCAACCTGAATTTACGTGGAGTCGTCAGAGGAAGGGCTGGGTGAAAAAGTGTTTTGAAGTTGGACTGCAATACCTAGTTCAACCACTGGGTGTCAATACTGCACCATTAAAACTACTGACAAGTAAAATGAATAACTTTGGGATACATAAAACAGCAAGTAAACAACCTGTTCCTGAATTTCATCTGCTGGAAGCAGAAGTGGGCAAGCGAAAAGATCTGAGTGACTTTGAAAAGGGCAAAATCGCGAGGGCCAGATGAATAGGTCAGAGCATTTCAAAACTGCACATCTTGTGGGTGTACACAGTGGTTAACTAAACTGAATCAGTTTTAATTTACCTAAAACTACACCAGCGCTCTACTACAACTCTCCTGTCTGCCTTATTTACCGGAATGTTCCAATATCTGAAATATTGGTATGGTTTTTTATTCTCTTTTAATTATCTACTATATATTAAGGTCTGTGCCAATAGCCTAGTGGTTAAGTGTGCTGGCATACAGCGCCATAGTGCTCACGGCGACCTGAGTTTGATTCCTGGCTCCAGGTCCTATGCCGATCCTTTCCCTCTCTCTGCACCCAATACTTTCCTGTCTGTCCTTCACTATCCTGTCTCAAAAGGTGAAAAACCCCTAAACAAAAACAATAAAAACTATATTTTAAGCTACTTTGGCACAAGCTACATTGTAAAAAGCGCTACAAAAAAATAAATAAAGATCAGTTGAAGTAAATTTAATGTTAAACATAAGTGAAGTAGAGTGAAAGCATATTGTTACACTTGGCCTGCCTCACTAAGGTCGGGTAACAGACCTAGTTAAAACATCTAGATGTTGATTAGTCATACACTTTCATGTGAACTAGAGAAATATAGAGAGCTTAACAATGGGCAACAAATGATCATTTTCTAAAACAATGATCATTTTCTGAAATTCCTGTGATTTGCAGTTCACTTCAAATATTACATAGACTATGTATTACTACAGCAACACAAATAAATACATTTTTTACAAGGAGCTCAATTGTGACAAGTGCTATTTTAGAACATGGCCTGCGGGCAACTTACATGGTCCCCGTGGGTGTCCTGGTGCCTGTGGCCGCTGTATGGTTATTTTGCTGCAGACATTTATTTTGCCTATCAAACCCAATCAAGCCTGCAGCAAGTGCAGTCCACTTCCCTGAAAAGTGTCAATCCAGCCATAATCAATCTAATCCATCTGCAACTTTCTAGTAATCTTTGAAGACACTTTGATTAGCTTGTTTTTTATTTGGTATTCTCATAAAAGGACGAATAGTCAGCAACAGGGCTGAAGGTTAAAAAAGTGAAAAACAAGATTCAACATTTTTTTTTTTAAATCATGAACTACCTAGTTGTTGTCGTTGTTGTTGTTTTTTTAGATTGAGCATTGAATTCTTTGATGCTGATGAAAGTCTGGTTGCAGGTAGGCATAATTACACTGTACTGAGACGTTCCAGACGAGAAATGCATTCCGCAAATTGCTTTCTGTGTCATCCATTTTTTGTCGGGATGATGAGCACTACTACAAGTTGCTAAATGAACAGACTGCACACAGATTTTTAAATGTAGAATCAGTTGCCTTATTTGTCAAATCCCCTTTACTGTTTACTGTAAGTGAATGTAATGTGTATTTATATAGCGCATTTATTGTGCATGGCCATACACCCAAAGCGCTTCACAATCATGAGGGGAGTCTCTCCACACCACCACCAGTGTGTAGCATCCACTTGGATGATGCGACGGCAGCCACAGGACAACGGCGCCAGTGCGCTCACCACACACCAGCTATTGGTGGAGGGAAGAGACAGTGATAGAGCCAATTCGGAGGATTGGGATGATTAGGAGGCCATGATGGGTAAGTGCCGATTGAGGGACATTAGCCAGGACACCGGGGTTACACCCCTACTCTTTTACGAGAAGTGCCATGGGATTTTTAATGACCACAGAGAGTCACCTCTCGAGACCTACCTGAGCTCAGACTCCCCTCTCTCCCGATGAAACGGCTTAAGGATCTTCAGAGCTTTGTATTACCTCAAGAGAAATGCATTTCGCAAATTGCTTTGTGTCATTAATTTTTGTGTCATGATAATGAACACTATCACGAGATGCTAAATGAACAGACAGTACAGTTTTTTTTAAATGGAGAATCATTTGCCTTGTTGGTTCAAACCCACTTTACTGTAAATAAAGAAGTGATATTACAATTCAAAGTAATCACGATGTTAATTTAAAATACATTTTGGATAGGAGTGTAATTAGACTTACACCTATTTATAATGTCAATTTATCAGAATACAGTTACTTATATTTTGTATTTTAAATACGTAACACTCTTACTGTACTTATATTTAATTACTGCTCAGCCATGGTCAGCAATGATGCTCTGAGTTTAAGAGGATTTTCTTGAGACCTACTGTACCTGAGACTAGCTCAGACTCCCCTCTCTCCTGATGAAATACGAAGGAGCCCCGGCCTCGAGGATCTTCTGAGCTCAGGGCTCTCTCACAGGACAGCATGCCACGCTTTATTATTAATCATCAGCTAAGTGTGAACATCTGAAATGAATGAATTTTCTTTCTGTACTCTAGCCTGATTTGGAAAGGTTACATTGTCAAATAGAAACAGGTTGAATAGTCTTATCATAGAGGAGGGCAAAGTAATTGGAAAAGTCAGGCCATTGAAATATAGACATGTTTTATTGAAATTTATTGAAACTGTGATCACTTATTACTAAAAGAATTTTAATTGTTGCTATCAGGTTTATAGTACCTGATTGTAGAACATAACATTTCAAGATTTGTTTTAGTTGCTATTAATTTGATGAATTCTTAATCAATTCTGAAGGTCGCTGGTTCGAGTCCCGGCTGGGCTAGTTGGCATTTCTGTGTGGAGTTTGCATGTTCTCCCCATGTTTGCTTTGATTTCCTCCAGGTGCTCAAGTTTCCCCCACAGTCCAAAAACATGCAATGAATTGGGTAAACAAAATTGTAGTGTATGAATGTAATGTAATGTGTGTATTTATATAGCGCATTTATTGTGTATGGCCATACACCCAAAGTGCTTCACAATCATGAGGGGGGTCTCTCCACACCCCCACCAGTGTGTAGCATCCACTTGGATGATGCGACGGCAGCCACAGGACAACAGCGCCAGTGCGCTCACTACATACCAGCTATCGGTGGAGTGAAGAGACAGTGATAGAGCCAATTCAGTGGATGGGGATGATTAGGAGGCCATGATGGGTAAGTGCCGATTGAGGGACTTTGGCCAGGACACCGGGGTTACACCCCTACTCTTTACGAGAAGTGCCATGGGATTTTTAATGACCACAGAGAGTCAGGACCTCGGTTTAACGTCTCATCCGAAAGACGGCACCCACCGACAGTATAGTGTCCCCTTCACTTTTACTGGGGCATTAGGACTCACACAGACCACAGGTTGAGCGCCCCCTGTTGGCCTCTCTAACACCACTTCCAACAGCAACCTAGTTTTCCCATGTGGTCTCCCATCCAGGTACTGACCAGGCTCAGCCCTGCTTAGCTTCAGTGAGTAACCAGTCTTGGGCTGCAGGGTGATATGGCTGTGAGAGTGTATGGGTGTTTCCCAGTACTGGGTTGCAGCTGGAATGGCATCCCCTGCGTAAAACATATGCTGGAATAGTTGGTGGTTTATTCCACTGTGGTGACCCCTGATAAATAAGGGACTAAGCCGAAGGAAAATGAATGAATGATTTACTGAGATAAAAAAAATGATTGGCAGAAATATTGTCCAGTTCAGTAGAATATGTACACTGACGTGAAGTTATGTGCCTGATATATGCTAGCCTTTCTCACTAGACTGTTAAACTACATAACCTTTTGATGAACCATCAGTTATGTCACTGGACTTAAACGTTCAATATTGCTGAGAATCCAATTAATTAGAAGATTTCTTAATTAGGCATAACTGACAGGCACAATAACCAGGCTCAATCCCTTGTAGCTGATGCATGACTAATGCATGTCAGCAGGCAGGACCATTGCGATAGCTGAGGCTCTCATCTGAGAAATCACAGCACACAATAACAATGATGGCTGCTCCCAGGGTGCTTAACTAGATGTCCTGTCAACAGGCAAGAAAATTCATATCCTAGCACTTTCCTGCTGATGGGCTGTTCGCTTGTCTGAGAGTGCGCTTGGGTAAACAGATGTATGAGCAAACTGCTCTGCTAAATCACCGTCGTCCACAAATTAGCCCAAAGTAAATATCAGCCATAATGGTGACGGGATTAAATGTGATAAAACTTTGTTAATTTATTACCAGGGCAACCCAGTGGCGCAGTAGGTAGTGCTGTTGCCTCACAGCAAGAACGTCGCTGGGTCGCAGGTTCGAACCTCGGCTGGGCTGGGTCAGTTGGCGTTTCTGTGTGGAGTTTGCATGTTCTCCCTGGGTTTGCGTGGGTTTCCTCCGGGTGCTCCGGTTTCCCCCACAGTCCAAAGACATGCAGTACAGGTGAATTGGGTAAGCTAAATTGTCCTTAGTGTATGAGTGTGAATGTGTGTGTGGAAGTTCCCAGAGATGGGTTGCGGCTGGAAGGGCATCCGCTGCGTAAAATCGTGCTGGATAAGTTGGCGGTTCATTCCGCTGTGGCGACCCCGCAAGGGACAAAGCCGACAAGAAAATGAATGAATGAATGAATTTATTACCAAACAGACTAACTAACATTGAATTATATGCGCTGATGGTGTAATTTATTTGCACTTGATGTTTACAATAATATGCACACACCATTTTCATTAAAATCATTATGCAAATTAAGTAACGGCCCAAACATACCCAAAAAGGTACATGCTAAACGTGCATGGTTTTGTATTTGTATATGGAACAGGATGATGAGACAAAATACTGCTGCTGTCCTGGAAAATAGTTTTAGCCATAGCTTTAGCCAAGAATGAATAGTTTATGATTAGCCTAAACAAATAATGTTCCGTTAACTAAGAATCATTAGGGCTTTTCACACATGACATTGTTAGTCCTGGGTCATCATAAACCCCGGATAAATAGCATCCTGGGATATCTGTAATTGTCACGATCACCAGCGATCTACAACCAGAGATCGCTGATAAATAAACTCACATTCACCCCTGCTGAAAAAAACAGCTTAAACCAGCCTAAGCTGGTTTTAGCTGGTCAACCAGCCTGGTTTTAGAGGGGGTTTGGCTATTTCCAGGCAGGTTTCCAGCTATTTTCAGCCTGGTCTTAGCTGGTCAGGCTGGAAAATGACCAGCTTAAACCAGCTTGACCAGCCTGATTTAAGCTGGACATAGCTGGTTTTAGCTGGACCGCCAGACCGTGTTGCGCACACCCAAAGCGAACTTCCGCTAACACTGTGATGATGTCACATACGCCACGCGCACTTAATCGAACTAGCGGACGCGTCGAGTATAAACCAGGCTTTGATAGAGTGGAGGAACTATGACGTCACCTTGTAGGCCAATCGGCTGCTAGCATAAAACTGGTTCCCTCGATAAAATCCCTATAAGATTTTCCCATAGGCTTTTCGAAGATTGCAAATAATAAGCTCTGTGTTCAAACACTGTTCATTACACTTACACGTTTTGTCCAGCTGGATAATCCTCACACGAAAATACAACTTTTAGCACTTTTAGATCTTAAATGCAAACGCAGGAACTGAAAAGCTAACATTAGGCTATAAACGGACTACAGAGCCTTCGGGACGCTCGCCTGTGACGTCAGCACCACCCTGCTACAGACAACTCTTCAAGCTTATTTTTTAGAAATATGGTCCATGACAAAGATTTAATCTTTCGGTTTATCATATTATAATCCACGCTATAATATTATAAACAAATAAATCCGCAAAAACACATCTGTATAGACCTACGTGCCTTTTGGATAGTTTTTAAAGTGGGAAATACATTTTGTTTTGCTTTACGGTTGTTGTAAAAGTTTTAAAACTGTATTTATAAATGTGTCTATAGTATCATCATAAGACACGTTTAAATAAGTGTATCGCTCGCGTGCGTACAGCCCGCTTACTTTAGTAATAGACGACAGAAATGAGGCGTGAGCTGGTGTGAGGGACAAGTCTATATGCCTGCAAGTTCCATCAATGACACAGAACAACATTCAGTATTCTTTTTTGTCACGAAGTACAGCGAAAACAGCCCATACAGTCACATATGCTAAGGAGGTTTTAAATTTTAAGGAGTGTAAATATTGCAGTTATGACAGAGTTAAATGTGTTCAGATGGAAAAAAAAACCCGACGAAAAATTAATTGATCATGTTAAGATGACAGTTAATATGTATGTATTTTTACACATTTATTCACACGATTGCATTACCGAGAGCAGGAAAGAGACAGGCTGCACTGGTAAGCAGTATCTTCATAATATCGTTTAATTAAAATAAATGATCAACAAATTAATCTGTCTTGACAGCCTTTACAAGTGAAGGCATTATCTACACACAATATGAATTTCCAATTAGAAAAATACTACAAAATATAAAATACTATTCATGAAAAAACTTAAATAACAGACAAATCCAAATGCCCACCGCAAGCGAGCTGCGTTCCAGACCAGATCAGCTCGATGACGTATAATGTCTCCGACACCGCCTGTAGTCCCGTTCAGCAACTTGTTAGCAACCGTCTTATTAAAGTAGCATAACCGATTTTAAAAATCAAGAGTGAGATGTAACAGATGTGTTTTATGTTGTAGAATAAAACGTGAAAGTATCTTGAGTTTGTGTTAGCCACGAAGCTTATTTAAGTGAATTAACCGAAATCCCATTGAAAAAACCCATTGACTTGCAACCGGAACTGCTAAAACGCTAACTCGCTTCCGGGTTTTTGCATACAAATTGACGTCATAGTTCCTCCCCTCTATAGCTTCACCCTAAATGACTGATAGCTCTGCCCTAAATTGCTGATAGCCCCGCCCTAACTGACATAGCCTCGCCCTAAAGGCATTCCATGTGACCAGAAGAAGTCACTTTGAGGGCGAGGACAGTTCTTAATAAAAAAATATTAGGGCAAGTAAATTTTTTACAAAATAATGAAGTGCCCAGATCTATTGTTTATAACAACCACTACTATATAAATATAAAAATAAAGAGTATATTTGGACATCATGCTGAGTATAATCCGTGATATGCATTGGTTTCAAAATACTCTTTCCAGAATTTGGAAATTTAGTTTCTTTATAATGTTTCATTGAGTTTCTGATCCTATCTTCATTGGTTGCTATGGTTTTTTGATAACTCCCCAAAACACAGCACACAAGTAAGTGTTAAAAAAAATCACCAGTTACTCATTTTCCAGCTGTTCCTCTAAACACTTGATATGAGTGTAGCATCTAGAGGAACTGTAGGACAAAGAAAAAATAACCTCGCAGTCTAAACCAAAGGATTTAGCATGGTGGAGAGAGATAAGGACAAGGTGATGTGAGCCAACAGGACTGAGTTTACGAAAGCAGAGCCCAGATACTGTAAATTAAAAAATGAGATGGGTGACTGACTGGCTGCAGCTGGCTTTATTTACTCCCTCTTGAATTGGTCCAAAACCACACACTGTTCATTTTAAAGAACCACCACAAACAACAGGGAAATGCCATAAATGTTTTATAAAAGCCACACAGATCCTGAGTGAGGAACGAACTGAAAAGCATTCACTTATAATAAACCCTCCATCTGCTGCAGGTCTCAAAAGTCTCACTCCACATGTTCAAACTTTCATGGGAATGACACAACAGAGTACAAGTAGATGAGTGAAGCTTGATGTTGGATTTAAAAGCTAGAGGTTTGAAGGTTTTTATGGCAGAAAGAAAAGCAGGCCTGCGGCAAATATCAAAAAGAAAAATAGAATTTGCTGAGGTGGGAGAAGTCACTGTGAGCTTTTCTTAAGTGATAAAATACTTGCGCCTCAAAAGATTAAACTCAATGCACTTGTTTTTTTGAGGTGTGAGAAAGCTCTTTGGTAATGCAGATGCTCAGACAGTTCTGAAGGTAATAATACTAAACCACTTTGACGACAGACTTTGGCTGAGGGATTTTAGAATGGCCAAAACAACACTTTTTTTTAACAATGTGGTTTGTCCACTAGGGCTGGGTATCATTTGGGGTTATTTCGATACCGGTGCTAAATCGATACTTTTAAAATGGTACCAAAACTGTGCCTGAACTAATACTTTTTAGCCACAAAATTATTTGACAAAAATATATATTTTAATCATTATAATTGAAGAATATAAATATATATTTATAATAAGTTTAAGTAAACATCAATTCAAATTTTATATAGTTGAATTGCATTATTATATTTATTTTGATCATTTGTTTGTTAGCATGAATGCAAGATTTGCATTATGCTATTAACATTACATTAGCTTACTACTAATCTGTGGAAAGGCTGTCATCAAAATCAGGGAACACCTTTTTTCTGGGTTTGGGGCTTGTGACTACTTTTACATGGACATCAGTGATCTAGTGATATGCCTTAATCTGAATAAGACAATAATATGATTCAGGTGTTTACATGAGTTGCTTTTTGAATGTTACATTCATGATTCCCAGTTACATGTTATAGCACATAGATCCATCAACGTCATTGCGTCACCAGCCTATAAATGTTTCCTCCGCAGTTTGTGTCTGTGGTTCTTTAAGGTAATAAAAAATCACTGTTTTTTGGTAGACTCTTGATCAGAGTATTGTCTTAATCATATTAAAATCAGAGTATTGGTGTCCATGTAACTTTGTAAAGCATCTGCTGCATGTTGGTGTGTCAGAATCCTTGCTTGTAAAATATAGCCATACTTTAAAATGCTTAGTTTAAGCAAATTAGATGAATGTGGTCATGCGTGTTGATGCAAGTCCCTCACCGCATGCGCTGTACTGCACGCTTTGCCTTCTATAAGAACAAATGCCTAACATCCGTATCCCCCTGCTGAAAAATCCAGCTTAAACCAGCCTAAGCTGGTTGGCTGGTTTTAGCTGGTCGACCAGCCTGGTTTTAGAGGGGTTTTGGCCATTTCCAGGCTGGTTTCCAGCCATTTCCAGCCTGGTCTTAGCTGGTCAGGCTGGGAGTTGACCAGCTAAAACCAGCTTGACCAGCCAAAACCAGCTATGTCCAGCTTAAACCAGGCTGGTCAAGCTGGTTTTAGCTGGTTTAAGCTGGTCATTTTCCAGCCTGACCAGCTAAGACCAGGCTGGAAATGGCTGGAAACCAGCCTGGAAATGGCCAAAACCCCTCTAAAACCAGGCTGGTCAACCAGCTAAAACCAGCCAACCAGCTTAGGCTGGTTTAAGCTGTTTTTTTTCAGCAGGGCCCTCAAAGCTGTTTAGAATAAAATATTTAGAGATGGTGTGACACAACGCGTAACTCCATGAAGACCACCACAGCAGCTGCTCAGGATACGGCCTGGTCCAGAAAACCTTGGGATCATCTCGTCGCTGGTCTCGGATTGCGTCAGTGGCACTGCATAATCTGAGGACCTCGAGATGAGTACCCCCAGGTGGAAATACAGAATAAGGAGAATAATTAGCGTAGCTGCTGTTCATAGTGTATATAAACGAGAGGCAAAACCTGCGTGTGGCACATCATGCGTCATACCGCTAAGTGATGGACTGAGTGTATGCTTTGCTAAAAAGATAGGTTTTTAATCTAGTTTTGAAGAGCGAGAGTGTGTCTGAGCCTCGGACATTATCAGGAAGGCTATTCCAGAGTGTAGGGGCCATAAATGAGAAGGCTCGACCTCCTTTACTCGAATTTGATATTCTAGATACTACCAGAAGCCTTGAGTTTTGAGATCGTAAAGAGCGGGTTGGGTTGTAGCGAGACAAGAGGTTGGTTAGATAAACAGGAGCTAGATTATTTAAAGCTTTATAGGTAAGGAGTAATATTTTAAATTCAATACGAAACTTACCAGGCAGCCAGTGTAAGGAGGATAAAATTGGGGTGATATGATCATATTTTCTAGATCTGGTAAGAACTCTGGCAGCTGCATTTTGCACTAGCTGGAGTTTGTTAATAGAGGATGCTGGGCAACCAGCAAACAGAGCATAACAGTAGTCCAGCCTAGAAGTCATGAAAGCATGGACTAGCTTTTCTGCATCTGATATGGATAGCATACTTCGTAATTTAGCAATATTTCTCAGATAAAAGAAAGCAGTTTTTGTGACATGGGATATATGATTTTTGAAAGTTAAATTGCTGTCTAATATGACACCCAGATCTTTTATAGTAGAGCTAACGCTAACTTTGTATCCCTCTAATTGCAGGTCCAGTTGTGAGAACTGCTGTGTACAGGATTTAGGCCCAATAAGTAATAATTCTGTTTTGTCTGAATTTAAGAGAAGAAAATTGTTGGTCATCCAGTCTTTAACATATTTGATACACTCGGTTAGCTTAGACCAGGGGTGCTCAACCCTATTTCTGGCGATCGACCTTCCTGCAGTTTTCAGTTGCAGCCCTTATCAAACACACCTGCCTGTAATTATCAAGTGCTCCTCACGTTCTAAATAATTGGTTCAGGTGTGTTTGATCAGGATTGGAGCTGAAATCAGCTGGAAGGTCGATCGCCAGGAACAGGGTTGAGCACCCCTGGCTTAGACAGTTCAGACATCTCATCAGGTTTAGTTGAAATGTATAATTGAGTATCGTCTGCATAGCAATGAAAGCTGATCCCGTGTTTTCTAATAATGTCCCCCAGGGGAAGCATGTATATTGTAAACAGCAAGGGGCCTAAAACTGATCCCTGAGGGACCCCGTACTTTACTGGCCTGACTTGTGAAAGCTGTCCATTAATATTCACAAACTGGTAACGGTTTGCTAAGTATGACCTAAACCATTCAAGAGCCTGTTTTTGGACACATGTAGAATTTAAGCGGTCTATGAAAATATTGTGGTCAATGGTGTCAAATGCGGCGCTAAGATCAAGTAGAACTAATAGTGAGATGCACCCTTGGTCAGCAGCTAAGAGTAAATCGTTGGTTATTTTTACTAATGCGGTTTCTGTACTGTGATGAGGCCTAAAACCTGACTGAAACACTTCAAAAATGTTGTTTGTCTGCAGAAAGGAGCATAATTGGCTAGAAACAACTTTTTCTAGTATTTTAGACATAAACGGAAGATTTGAAATAGGCCTATAATTAGCTAAGTTGCTCGGGTCCAGTTGTGGTTTCTTAATAATAGGTTTAATAACAGCTAGCTTGTAAGGATTTGGAACATGGCCTAAAGATAAAGAAGAGTTGATAACGTTAAGGAGAGGTTCTCCTATAATAGGTATCAGTTCTTTCAGTAATTTTGTTGGAATTGGATCTAACATTCATGTAGCTGATTTAGAGCTATTTATAACTTTACCTAGCTCTTCCTGTTCTATGATTTTGAAGCATTGTACTGGATCTGGAGTATAAGGTGGTGCAGAAAGTTTAACATCATCTATTTTCTGTCTAAAGCGTTCTATTTTATCACTGAAAAAATTCATGAAGTCATCACTACTAATTTGCGGTGGGACATTTTGTTCCAAAGATGATCGATTATTTGTTAGTTTAGCAATGGTATTAAATAAAAATCTCGGATTGTTATGATTATTTTCAATCAGTTTGCGGAGGTGCTCGGCCCTGGCAGATTTAAGAGCCCTCCTATAACTAGACATACTGTCTTTGTACGCAATTCTAAAAACCTCTAAATTAGTTTTTTTCCATTTACGTTCCAGAGCACGGGTTGCTGTTTTGAGAGCGCGAGTATGATTATTGTACCATGGTGCAGTTCTACTCTCTCTAGTCTTTTTTAATTTGATGGGTGCCACTGTATTTAGTGTGCTAGTAAAGATGGCATCCATACTGCTGGTTACTACGTCAAGGTCGTTTGCGTTTGCAGGTGTATTTCGAAATAAAGAAAGATCAGGTAAGTTATTTATGAATTGAATTGAATTGAAATAGCAGCATTTGGACGTGGTGTATGCGTGAAACCGGAAGCCCTTGTGATTTTACTAGCCCAGATTTATGTATTTGTAGTCCCCAAACTTCATTCACTGTAGGCTTTGCTAAGCTAACTCTGTAAAAGCCTCATTTTGCATTGAGCTTTGAGCGTATTACATTCAGAGAGGTTGTCTATGTTCACACAGCTACATTACACATCAACTAAACTTTAAAATGTGATATTGTCGTGGATCACCCCTTTAATAATGTGTATTGTCCCTTGAGCTAAGCTGCTACTTTGGATTTGTTTACTTTTATAAAAGATAACATAAATATATTTAATTACACACTAACAAAGCCTTGTCTGAAATCATATATAATAAAGTAAACAATAAAATGCAGACAAAACAACAAAATGGTTTTACTCTATTAAATACATCAGAAAATGACATCATGTTGTCATCTTTTAGATTAAATATTCATGAAAATGAGCCTATTTGCCAGCACCCAAAGGGCTTGAAATGAGGATTAATCGTTTTTGCTGACATAAAAACAAGGATAATGTTGATTGGACATGGGATACTTAATTCATTTTTCACCCAAGTGGATTGCTCATGGTTCCGAGCTTAAACAAGATTTGTATTCATTGAGCAGCAGCATATGGCATGTGCACTGGCACAACTCAAATACCGTGAGGCGCACTGTCCTAATGCACCATGATAATGTATTATAACTGGCCCTGTTTTCTTATCCAAAACCCAAAGCTATTTACCAACTTCAAACAAAATGAGCAAGATTTGCTGCCAGTAAGCGCAGGTACCATTTAGGCTGTTTTTTTGCAAATAGATCCTCAATCCCTGCACAATAGTGCTGTTCAGAAGCCAGAAGTGATTCAGCTATTTATGGAATATTATTGCATGTCAGGCTGCAAGAAAGAGGCTTATTATCTGTGCCAGAACACAGAGGAAATCACAGAGCTAAATTACTATGGTGCCATTTCCATAAAGACATTTCTGTTGTTTTTAGTCTGGAAAAAATCTTAAAGGGGTATTTCACCCAAAAATGAAAATTACCTCATCATTCTCCATCGTGAGGTTTGAAACATTTATGGGTTACTCTCTTCTACAATATTTTCATGAATGCTGGTTGCTGGCACATATTTTCTTACATACTATGGGAAGTCAATGGGTATCAGCTTTCACTTGGTGCTCTTCTTTCATTGCTTGGACTTGTGGATTCATAAAAATAACATATTCTCTATTTCCTTTTCCATGTAATATAGAACCCCAAATCAGAAAAGGTATAAAAAAACGCAAATAAAAAAAGAAAGTAGTGACTTCTAAATTTATTTTGACTTGTATTTCACTGCACATAATATGAACAAAAAATATTTCATGTTTTGTCTGGTCAACTTAATTTCATTTATAAATATGCATCCTTTTCTCACATTCAGACCTGCAACACATTCCAAAAAAGTTGGTACAGTAGAAATTTAGGGCATCAACAGTGCATAACATAATTATAAGATTCAAGGAACCTGGATGAATTTCAGTGTGTAAAGGACAAGGGTTCAAGCCTAACCGTGATCTCCGATACCTCAGGCAGCACTGCATCAAGAATCGAGAATCAAAGTAGTAAGCTCTATGCAGTGGCGGGGCTAGCTTAAATGGCACCCTGGGCGAACCACCCCATATACGCCCCCCTCCTCCCTCAAGCTTATAAATCGTTGGTTTATAGAAGTGTAGTTCTAGTATGGTTCTAGAAGGTTACATCTAGTTAATATAGAAAAGGACCATTAAACATGTACATTCTAAAAAATGTTTGTTTTACTCTAACTTTGGGTCAAATATGGTCAGAATTTGAATTATTAAACATATTTATATTAATTATAAATATAATAATTATAATTATTAATATGCAATTATTATTATTATAAATAACGGGGAACGAGACAGGGCTGCCCTCTGTCCCCTCTGCTTTTTGACATTGCCATCGAACCTTGCAAACGTATTAAGTAATTCAGATGGCTTGCAAGGAATTTTCAGAGAGGGACAAGAACATAAGCTCCTGCTACATGCGGATGATCTACTTCTTTTTCTGTCAAATCCAGATACATGTATTCCAAAAGCTCTTACAATAATTTCAGAATTTGGAAATGTTTCTGGATACAAAGTCAATCTAGCAAAGAGTCTCATTTTCCCTATTAATGATAGAGCACAACAAATGTCCTTTCAATTTTTTCCATTTTCAGTATGTCCTGATAAATTTGTATATCTGAGTGTGACACGCAAATATAAGGATTTGTTCAATAATAATCTTAAAACGACATTAGAAAAAGCCAAACGAGACATGACGCGGTGGTCAACCCTTCCTTTATCTTTGGCTGGGAAGATCAATTCTATTAAAATGACAATACTACCAAGATTTCTGTTTCTATTTCAGACCGTGCCTGTTTTTATTCCCAAGTCATTTTTCAAGGAGTTGAATAATTGTATTTATACATTTCTCTAGGATAAGAAAAAATTTCTCGCATAAGAAAGGAATTCTTATAAAGAAAGAAGGAAGAGGGTGGATTGGCAATGCCAAATTTCTTATACTATTATTGGGCGGCCAATTTACACAAACTGATATTCTGGTTTTCCAACATCTGTAATGATGAGGCCTTACTTTGCTTACTGATGGAACAGCACACGACTAATCCAGTGTCTTTATGCTCACTACTTTGTGCTTCGATTCCAGTGAGTAAACAATATTCTACGAATAACCCAGTTATTAATGGATCACCCAGAATATGGTCACAATTCAGACTTCACTTTAATAATAAACAAGCATTGCCTTCTGCTCCCATTTTGTTCAATCCATTATTCCCTCCCTCTCTTATAGATTCAGCATTCCAATTATGGTCTAGGAAGGGAGTTAACTGTGTTAAGGACCTCTTTAGAGATGGCATATTTATCTCATTTCAACAGTTAAGAACAGACTTTGAGATTCCCCAGTCTAATTTTTTAGGTTCCTACAGGTCTGTAGATTCGTTATAAACACTTCTCTCCTTCTCTGAACCAACCAGAAGCATGCTGGATAGATGAATTGGTATACATGGACCTATATCAAAGGGGCATGCTGTCCATGTTATATGAAGTGATCCAGCCTGATCTCACGAGGAAACGTAAGTATTTTACGTTTTGTCAGTTTAGTGGCAAATTCGTACGAATTCGTACGAGTTCAGTCGTACGAAAATGTACGATTTTAAAAAGGAGGCGTGGCACTTAACCCCACCCCTAACCCCAACCGTCATTGGGTGATGGGCAAATCGTACTAATTTGTACGAATTAGATCGTACGAATTCATACGAATTAGCCACTAATCAAAAAGTTACGAATTGGCCGTGAGATAGCGTTGAGTGATCCAAAAAACTGCCTTCCCATCCCTAAATCGAATAAAGCAAAAATGGGAAGATGAACTGGGACTAGAAATATCAGATACAGCCTGGCAATATGCCATAGAACTGGTACACTCATCTTCTGTATGTATCAGACATGGTCTTCTACAGTTTAAGGTGCTTCATAGGCTTCACCTATCTAGGAGCAAGCTGGCAAAAATGTATCCAGGGTCAGATTCATCTTGCCCCAGATGTGGTGTGGAGCCAGCAGATCTGAGTCATATGTTCTGGGGATGCCCTAGATTACATACATTTTGGACTGATATTTTTAGATCATTTTCATCTATATGTAATAAAGATATGGATCCTAATCCTTTGAGTTCAATTTTTGGTACAGTGCCAGAAGAAATGTACCTGTCAGCTAATCACGTAGAAATCATTACCTTCTCTTCTTTATTGGCCAGATTTATTGTTTGCCTGATTCTTCTCAGGTGGAAAAAAACAAACCCGCCATCCCACAAACATTGGATATTAGAAGTGTTATCACATCTTAAACTCGAGCACCTTAAGTACACAATCCGAGGCTCTACAAAAAAGTTTTATGAGGTTTGGCAGTCTTTCCTATCCTACATTGAACAGGGTTATTATATCCAAAGTGAGAGTTTATCCCTAATTTCCTAATTTGTTTTATCTATTTTTATTTATTTATTTATTTATTTATTTTTCTCCTTCCCCCTTTTTCTTTATGGGATGTGAGTATGTCTGTAGCTATGTACCATGTTAATATGTTGTTCAATATGTGTGTTGTTGAAAAATTGAAGACTTTTGAAAAATCAATTAAAAATATTTGAATATATAAATAACATAAATCAATCCTAAATGTAACTGGAAAACAATTAATTTTGACAATTCTATAAAATACAAAAAATATACATGTTTTATAAAATTATCTGTTCATAGACTTGACTCAAGGCAGAGAATTAATTTTATGAAGTCTTACCTCCCTGCCTCATTATCCATCCTTTCTGCTTCTATAGCCATACTTAGTCAAAATAAGATCATCATCATATTATATCAACTTCAGTTTTGTCAAATAGCAAAACTCGCTGCGAGCCGACACCTCGTGTCGTAAGTAACATGAAAGGTTACTCTGTTACTCTGGTTTCAGAGCACTTGGACGGTGCGTATTTTATCGTCGTGCATGTAAACAACTGGGATTCACACCAGGAGGCGCGCGGGAATGGTTCTCTGTGCGCATGTATCAGTTTGCTTTCACCAGCTTTGTTTCAGTTGCACATAGAGAATAACAAACTTGTGCGTGTGAAAGACGCCAAATGTGAATGGCCACTAACGTCTTTATTCTGGCATTACCACTCTTGGGATTAATACACTTGCATAAATTAAAACTTATCTCAAAGCTGGGCGACATATAATTTTTACCGAGGCAAGTTTTTGTTTTTGTTGCCCCACAAAATGTCGCCCTGGGCGATCGCCCATATTGCACATGCCTAAATCTGCCACTGGCCCTATGTCAGTGTTTCCCAAACCTGTTCCAGGAGGCACACCAACAGTACATATTTTGGTTGTCTCCCTGATCTGACCCATTCATTTCAGGTTTTAAAGTCTCTTCTAATGTTCTGATGAGTTGATCCAGGTGTGTTTGATTAGGAAAAGATTGAAAAATGAAGATTGTACTGTTGGTGTGCCCTCAGGAACAAGGTTGGAGAAACATTGCCCTATGTTAACAGTGTCCAAAAGCGGACTTGGAGGCATCTAGGATAAACTATCACACAAGGGAAATGAGTACTGCCGGCAGCTAGCTCTCTGCAACTCTCACATGGTCGCCCACTGAAGCTAAGCAGGGCTGCGCCCGGTCAGTACCTGGATGGGAGACCACATGGGAAAGCTAGGTTGCTGCCAGAAGTGGTGTTAGTGAGGCCAGCAGGGGGCGCCCAACCTGCAGCCTGTGTGGGTCCTAATGCCCCAGTATAGTGACGGGGACTCTATACTGCTCAGTGAGCGCCGTCTTTCGGATGAGACGTTAAACCGAGGTCCTGACTCTCTGTGGTCACTAAAAATCCCAGGATGTCCTTCGAAAAAGAGTAGGGGTTTAACCCTGGCATCCTGGCCAAATCTGCCCACTGGCCTCTGTCCATCATGGCCTTCGAACCCTCCCCATCATAATTGGCTTCATCACTCTGTCTCCTCTCCACCAATCAGCTGGTGTGTGGTGTGCGGTCTGGCGCAAAATGGCTGCCGTCGCGTCATCCAGGTGGATGCTGCACATTGGTGGTGGTTGAGGAGATTCCCCCCAATATGTGAAGCGCTCTGAGTGTCTAGAAAAGCGCTATATAAATGTAAATGTAAGTAAGTACTGTGGTCAGATGAATCAAGGTATTTTTAGGGAGAAATGGACCCTGTGTGCTCCGGACCAAAGAAGAAAAGGAACATCCATATTGTTACCAGCAACAAGTCCAAAAGCCAGGGTCTGTCATGGTATGGGGTTGTGTCAGTGCCCTTAGCACAGGTAACTTGCACGTCTTTGATGACACCATTAATGCTGAAATGTATATCGAGGTTTTGGAGCACAATATGCTGCCTTCTTTTCCAGGGACACCCATGCATATTTCAACAAAACAATGCAAAACCCCATTCTGCACACTTGACATAGACCTGGCTGTGGAGGAAGAGGATACAGGTACTTAACTGGCCTGCCTGCAGTCCCGACCTGTCTCCAATAGAGAATGTGTGGTGTATTTTGAAGCACAAAATGCAACAATGAAGACCCCGTACTGTTTCTAACTTTAAGACTTGTTTGCAGGAAGATTGGGCCAAAATTACACCTGAAACACATCACTTGGTGTCTTCAGTCCCTAAACATCTTTTAAGTGTTGTGAAAAGGAATGGCAACATTACAAAGTGATAAGTGCTTTACTGGTCCAACTTTGTTTGAAATGTGTTGCAAGAACCAAAATTGAAATGCAAGTTTATAAAAAAAAAACACAACACAACTCACGATGAACACGTTAAATAATGTTTGTTGTATTGTCTGCATTAAAATACAAGTCAAAGTAAATTTATAGAAATCACTATGCTCTTTTTTTATTTACGTTTTTCATACTGTCCCAACATTTTCTGATATGGGGTTGTACTTTTACTTGAGTATAATTTCTCACTATTCTTTCCACCACTGAAGATCCCTCTGGCTCAGGAAGGGCTTGACTTTAGTGAGAAGGCAAAGCTGAAAACCACTTGTCTTGACCACTAAATCAATCTGGTAATCAAATTTTAAACTGCTGTCTACTCTCCACACCCACGTTTTTGACCACATGGGGAAGCAGAGCAAGAGGTATTTGACAGGTTTGAATTGCAACAGAGAATACATTCAGTTTTGTTCTCATGCAGAAAGAGAAAGTTCTGTGACAGCCATAGTTTGATCATCCAAACATCTGTGGAATAATCTACCAATGAGTTTGGTACAACAGGAAGTGATTGTAGTAATAAAAACATAATAATGATTAAAAAATTCACAAGAAATGAGTAAAACCAATAGTGACAGTATAAAAACATCTGACAATTAATTAGTATTTTGTGGCTGCACTATGATCCTTAAATAGAGTCGTTTAAGTAAATATGTCACTAAACGGTTCTTGTTTCAATATGCCTGACAAGATTGCTAAACTACTAAATATTCAGTGTTTTTCCAGCATCTAGGTTGTTTTTATGTCACTGTGTCAAATTACAAGCAGTTAGACAAATTAATAATTAGTTTATTAATTAGTACTACATGAACACATTAATTGACAACCACTAAAGGAACTGCTTTAGGAACAATTGACATCAAATCTCCGTAGCGCCTTCTTCTGACACAAATCCCATTATCTGAGCACATCTGAAAGAATTTTCTGCTCATCACTAGATTTTACACCCGTGTCAGAAACATTTAAGCCTGCCTTTTGTTCAAATAGGGAAAAAAGGAAATTGGATCTTGGTAAAAGTGCAGTCCCTTATGTCATCAGCAGATCTAATAAAGCTTATTGCTCAAGGAGCAAAGCCAAATCTAGTCTGACAGGAGGAAGACATGAGCTCAGAGATCCAAACCGCTACATGCTGGCCTTTTACCTTGTTTAAACAAGAGGCCAGACTCACAGTCATCACCTGTATAAGCCATTCTCTATAATTAAACACCACCAAGCATCTACGTTTTATTTTTAATGCCACCTTTACACACATATAGTTATGTCTAAAGTTTTAGTCACACCAGAAATTATAACGATAACTATTAAGATCCACATCAAAGCATTAAAATATTGTTAAAGATGCCATATACTGTATTAATTCAGTAAGTTAAATTGTTCTCTGATCTTTACGTAGTAGGTACATGGCTTGGTTAAGTTGGTTTTATATGCTCATTTATTTTCCATAAAATATCCCTAGAATTAGAAGGTCCATGATTGACCATATTTGGATCATTTGTGAATTAGAAGTAAATGCAGGAGCTGACTGGCCATCTGGCAGACCGGGCAGTTTCCTGCTGTGCTGACATACTTTTTGGGCCGGGCTGATCATCTTCTTATGATCTGATCGGTCCATAAAACGCTTAGCAGTTTTAACGTTTTTTTTTCTGCCTAATTAATTGATGATGCTGTGAAAGTAAGATGTTTTTTTTTCCGGACAGACCGGCCCATGTGACATAATCTGCAGCCAATTGATTCTTTTCTATATTGACATTGGGCTGACCCTATCAAAAACTCCCATTTTGGGCTCTGTGTGAGCGTGCAACGTCGGTGTGTATTTGTCAAAATAGTTGAAAGTCACGCCTGTTTCAAACACGCGCATTAATGGAGAGCAGAAGCAGCGAGCAGGCATTTGCCTTTTGCATCTGCAGCGTGCAGCGGATCGGCAGCTGTTGCACGGATCAATCTATCCCTGTCCATTCTATGTAGTTAGCTATCTGTTTATATAAATACTTTTTATTTTTACTTTTCATCTGCACCAAGGCCCGCGGCAACTTCCTCCCATGCTGTTAAGGATAACCTGCAACTCTTTATTCTACAAATTATATAGATCCTAAAGAACTGTATGCTTCTCAAGCTCTATGAGGAGTGTCATTCCAATGCAATCTCATGGCAATTCTCAACTTTTTGATTTAGTGGTTAATTCGTATGAATTCCTACGATCTAATTCGTACAATTTAGTACAATTTGCTCATCACCCAATGATGGTTGGGTTTAGGGGCGGGGTTGGGTGACACGCCTTCTTTTTTAAATTGACAAATCGTACGAATTAGCCACTAAACTGACAAAACGTAAAATACTTACGTTTCCTCGTGAGATCAGGCTGGTAAAACATATGCTGGATAAGTTGGTGCTTCAATCCGCTGTGGTGACCCCTGATGAATAAAGGGACTAAGCTAAAGGAAAATGAATGAATGAATTTATATGTTATATATATTTATATGTTTAATATATATTATATATTTAATAACGAGGCGATGGAATGCTGACAGAGCTGGACTTATATGATCATATTTCTTAGTTCAAGAAAGCACTCTAGATGCTGTATTTTGAACCAGCTGAAGTTTGTTAATAAGCACTACAGGGCACCCACCTAGTAAAGCATTACAGTAGTCTAATTAAAAGGTCATAAAAACATGAACAAGCTTTTCTGCATTAGACATTGATAATGTATCTCGTAATTTGGCAACATTTATAAGTGAAAAACTAAACAATTTTACAGATGCTTGATTTGTTGATTTCAAATCACAGGTTGCTATCAAATATCACCCTCAAATTCTTGACTGACAACCAGGACTTAACATCCATCAATAGTTAGGAAAAATTCCAGGTTTTTGGGTGAGAGGTCTTTTGGTTCAATGACCAAAACCTTTTTCTCAATTCATTCATTCATTCATTCATTTTCTTGTCGGCTTTGTCCCTTGCAGGGTCGCCACAGTGGAATGAACCACCAACTTATCCAGCACGATTTTACGCAGCGGATGCCCTTCCAGCCGCAACCCATCTCTGGGAATTTCCACACACACACATTCACACTCATACACTACGGACAATTTAGCTTACCCAATTCACCTGTACTGCATGTCTTTGGACTGTGGGGGAAACCGGAGCACCCGGAGGAAACCCGCGCGAACGCAGGGAGAACATGCAAACTCCACACAGAAACGCCAACTGACCCAGCCCAGCCGAGGTTCGAACCTGCGGCCCAGCGACATTCTTGCTGTGAGGCAACAGCACTACCTACTGTGCCACTGCGTTGCCTTTTTCTCAATTCATTCATTCATATTTTTGTCGGCTTAGTCCCTTTATTAATCTGGGGTCGCCAAAGCGGAATGAACCGCCAACTTATCTAGCACATGTTTTACGCAGCGGATGCCCTTCCAGCTGCAACCCATCTCTGGGAAACATCCATACACACTCATTCACACTCATACACTACGGACAATTTAGCCTACCCAATTCACCGCATATCTTTGGACTATAGGGGAAACCGGAGCACCCGGAGGAAACCCACGCGAACGCAGGGAGAACATGCAAACTCCACACAGAAACGCCAACTGACCCAGCCGAGGCTTGAACCAGCAACCTTCTTGCTGTGAGGCGACAGCAATACCTTCTACGCCACTGTGTCGCCCTTTTTCTCAATTTAGTAATTAAAATGTACTAGTCATTTAATTTTTAATATCAAATATACAATCTGTTAGTTTTGTGAATTCATACGAACAATCAGGTTGTGAGGATAAATGGAGTAGGGAATCGTCAGCAAAACAGTGTAAACTAAATCATTTTAATAATATCTCCTAGTAGTAGCATTCATTTATTCATTCATTTTTCTTTGGCTTAGTCTCTATTTCAGAGGTCGCCACAGTGGAATGAACCGCCAAATATTCCAGCATATGTTTTACACAGCAGATGCCCTTTCAGCTGCAACTCAGTACAGGGGACAATGTCCATACACAGTCCTTCACACACACTCATACACTACAGCCAATTTAGTTTATTCAATTCACCTATAGCGCATGTCTTTGGACTGTGAGGGAGACCGGAGCATCCGGAGGAAACCCACGCAAACACTGGGAGAACTCCACACAGAAATGCCAACTGGTCCAGCCGGGACTCGAATCAGTGATCTTCTTGCTGTGATGCGACAGTGCTAACAACTGACCCACCGTGCTGACCCTAGCAGTAGCATATAAAATTTAAAGGCAAGGGACTGAGAACTCAGCCTTGTTGTACCCCATAAACTAAATTTAATAGATATAATGCCTTTTCATTGACTGTAGCAAACTGATAGTGGTCTGATGGGGTAGCTTGAACCAAGCCAGTGCATTTTAAGTAATACCAACCAATACCTATAGCTTGTTTACATTTACAAAATAAGCAGAGAACTATGATTATTTCAGAAACAGTTTGATATGCATACAAATCAGTAAGCCAGCTATGCAGAAAATTGCCTTTACATGAGATTCTATGGTCTCTACTGTGTGTCCACAGTAAGTACTGGTTGGTAGAGGGCAAATGGTGATGGTTTCTTCTGATATAGAAGAATTACACTCTCATCCAATGTGCTGATAAAACTAATCACCAACGATAAACTAATTATCATTTTGTGCTTGGAATAGTGGTTTAGCTTTTTCCACTGTACCCAGTCAGACTCAATATTGTTAAACTAGAGGCATCATTACTCTATCACTGTGTATATGTAACCCCGCTGGTCCTACACCACCCAACCCCTTCTGAGCTAGCAACTCTCTGCATGGGAGTCGGTTGCTTTAACAAAGAGGGTAAAGACCATGGCTTCTACCGTCTGTCGCTAGAGAATCTTTAGAGGTCAGAGGAGTGAGGTTTACCTGCACAGCACTTCACTAGCTGGCCTCTGTTACACTCACCACCCTAAACCTTACTTCCATCCGGGTCATGGCACCAGTGTAACCCCGCCGGTCCTACAACACCCAACCCGCTCTGAACTCGGATTGAACCGGTGACTCTCCGCATGGGAGTCAGTTACTCTAACAAGGAGGATAAAGATCATGGCCTCTACCGACTGTTGCTAGAGCACCTTATAGAGGTTAGAAAAGTGAGGTTTACCTGGACAGCACTTCACTAGCTGGCCTCCGTCACACTCACCACCAGTAAAACCCCATCAGTCCTACACCACTCAACCCGCTTCGGTTAGGGATTGAATTGGTGACTCTCTGCATGAGAGTCGGTTGCTCTTACAAGGAGGCTAAGGACCATGGCCTCTAGCATCAGTTGCTAGAGCACCTTTAGGGGTCAGAAAATGAGGTTTACCTGCACAGCACTTCACTAGCTGGCCTCCATTACATTCACCCCCTAAACCTCACTCCCATCTGGGTCACGGCACCAGTATAACCCCATCGGTCCTACACCACCCAACCCGCTCTGAGTTGGAATCGAACTGGCGACTCTCTGCATGAGAGTCGGTTGCTCTAACAAGGAGGCTAAAGACCATGGCCTCTAGCATCAGTCGCTAGAGCACCTTTACACTCACCCTTCTAAACCTCTCTCCCATTTAGGTCACGGCACCATTGTAACCCACTGGTCCTTCTGCACCCAACCCACTCTGAGCTGGGATTGAACCGGCAATTCTTTGTATGGGAGTCGGTTGCTTTAACAAGGAGGCTAACCTGCACAGGTTTACCTGCACAGCACTTCAGTAGCTGGCGTCCGTTACATATAGAAGAGCTGAATAACCCTTTAGCACTACAGACTTGGCCATCTGACCAATCAGAACAGTACATGCTCTCTGAAAGGAGGTGCTAAAGAGACCAGGTTCTTGAACCAATCATTTCAGATGCTGTGAAAAAAGAGCTGATGCTGCAAGTGTATATTATGACAGATTTTTATTGATTTATTTTTATTTGCGAAATGTATGTCTAACATACTGTAGATCCTCTAGAACAGTAATTTCCAAACTCAGTTCTGGAGGGTCGATGTCCTGCAGAGTTTAGCTCCAACCCAATTAAACACCCCTGAACCAGCTAATCAGGCTCTTTCTAGGTATACTAGAAACTTCCTGGTAGGTGTGTTAAAGCAAGTTGGAGCTAAACTCTGTAGGACATCGGCCCTCCAGGACAGAGTTTGGGTGCCCCTGGTCTAGAATAAAATTAGGAATGCTCAATATCACATAGTACTGTATGAGCACTTTAAAATCCAGTTATAATGCATTTTTTACATACTGCATTTATAGAATTTACATTTTTTCATGCAGTTTCATGAAGTGACAAGTAGTAAATATACGATTGGCTGATTCAGCAGTTTTGGACATTATACTTGCATGAAAGTGTAAAATACATCAGACGTTGTTGATCCATTGTGTACTACCTTAGCACAGTGGAAAGATATCATGACAGACTCGAGTAAAGGCTATATTAGTTTTCCTCCATCTCTTAACACACTGACAGCTACTTTCAGTAGTGTGAGACAGTCTCCTGGCATTGTGTTGACACTTACATCATTACTATAGCATAAAAGGTTGCTATACTGGATGCTAAGTATACAGAGCACTGCCTGAAGAAAAAAAGGTATACAAGATTTTGTAAACATCTTGTATTAAAATGCATTTTCGTCAATCTGTTTACGAGTGGACAACAGTAAATACAGTTTTAAATGGGGTCTAAAATGTTTCGAGATTGTCTACTTTAAATGCATTTGATTGAATCTACAGAGCTACAAAAGACCCTCTATTCTGTCCTTATTTAATGTACACACTAACATTATGGGACATGTGTTGAGAATTAGCACCAAAAAGATATTACTTCACTGCGTTGTGCCAAAACTAGCCCGATTTTATGATGAAACGTAACTATTTTATGCTTTGTCAGTTTAGTGGCTAATCCATACGAATTCATAAGAGTTTAGATGTACAAAAATGTACAACACAGGCTCATTGTGGATATGTAACCCTGTCTACATTTCTGGAGAGCGCGAATTATGTAGCCAGAGGTATGTATGGCTGCATTTCGTCTTTTAAATTATCGCTACAGGGCGGTATGATGTCACCAACGGTTTCTGTTCCTTTTTGCGCTACCGCTGACTGGTTACCTCCTTGTGGACAGCTTTTCTGGTGTTACCAGTTTCCCCAGTAGCTCACGACAAATGTCGGCGGACTCAGTACGCAGAGCGAGTTGACCACCAAAACGATTGCAGAAACCAGGTTAAGTGAAAAATAAATAAACAACACACTGAAAACGGGGTGAAATCACGCGGCTGAAACAGCTTTTAATTTTCTAGATTGCTTGTCAAAACACTATCGGTTGGGTTTAGGGAAGGGGGTGGGTGGGTCAGTCTGTCAGTCGACAGCAAGCTGGCCTGGAGTGCATTTCCCAAACAACGACATAACTCGCGGCTGAACTATCATAGTATGATGCATCGTTTGGTAAAAGAACGATGTAGTGACGAGTGTTTTCCAAAACCCGTAGTTTCTCTGTCGCAGATCCATTGTTTGAACCACGTTAGTTATAACGTAAAATGCCCAAAAATGATGCTCTAAACAGGGTGTTAACAATTTCTTTAGAGTAGAACCCCATAATTTCTTTGTGCAAATTATATTGTTTTACACAATTACACATTTTAAAAAAATGTAAGTTTAAATAAAAATATTAGTTTTGGTAAAAACATGCACTCGTTTTCCATATTAATTGAAATATATGTAAGCGACACATTTAGGACCTATTTTTACATATTATACATATTCTATTCTATTCTAAAACATAAAATCACTTACAAAAGCTAACACGTATTCTAATATCATATTTAAATCATATAAATAAATAAATAATAGGGCTATTTATTAATAAATCAAATTTAACATTTATTATTTCAAAGGAAATGAAAAAAATCATACTTAATAATAATATTAATGATGATGATGATTATTTTTATTAAGTAGGATATTGTTTATTTATTTTTTGAAAAGTCTAATTTTACAATTTGACACATGCAAACCACTACAAAATGTTCTAACCAACAGGCCCATGTCATATACAGTACAGATGCTTAATAAATAACCTACTATAAATTAAAAGCATTAACATATGCTGTGTTTTTTGTTTTCACAAGCTTTGGAGACCTAACATAAATTCCACTTTTAAATAATAGGTCACCTATAGCTTTCGTTTTAAACAAAATAAGAAAAATGTATATCCTTTATGTGAAAAGGTGGATGTTAAAATTACAGCGTCACTGTTGGAATGTGATAATATATTTATATATATATATATATATATATATATATATATATATATATATATATATATATATATATATATATATATATATAAATTCAAATGTAAGAAAATGGAGGATCTTTTTTTCTTAGTCTTTTCTGAAGAACAGCATGTGGTTTAATTGATCAGGACAAACAATGTCCTCTTTAACTAAAAAAATATTATGAATATTCCATTTTAGCTGAACTATTCCTTTAAGATGCAAATTAGTCCTGATCAATTTTACAATTGTTTCCTGACAATAAAAGCCTTTTGTTCCCTCTTGTTGCGACGGCCACTTTTTCAGAGCACCAAATCTTGCAGTGACCTTTACAAAGTGAAATATGCTGAATACCAATCTCTTTCCCAAACTGAGTTTGTCTTTGTAAGCTTTCTGTAGTTTAAAATTAATCAGAAATTGACACACAGTTGTTTGTGCCCCCTAAAAGAAAATACTGTTAAACATGTATACACCAGCTCTCTTTCTGGCATCATGCTCCAGCCAAATGATCAAATGGTGAAGCTTTGACCTTCTATCAGACAAACGACATCCATGTTAATTTATGTGCACAGTGGTGGCTAATGAATTAGGGCTGAGTTGATTGTAGAAGGTTATTTTCTAGAATACTGACAGTCAGCGAGAGGATTTCCTTTGACAGCATATATGAAAAAGCTACCAAGAGTGTTAAAAAAACACTTAAATAATTTTTTTCTTTTGGTAATAGGCTCATTTTACAAGTCCCCTAGAGTTAAACAGTTGAGTTTTACTATTTTTGAATCCATTCAGCCGATCTCTGTGTCTGACGGTAGCACTTTTAGCTTAGCATAAATCACTGAATTGGATTAGACCATTAGCATCTCACTCATAAATGTCCAAAGAGTTAGATCATTTTCCAACTGTGCTAAAGCTTGACATTTCTTTAGATATCCCTGCTGAAAAATCCAGCTTAAACCAGCCTAAGCTGGTTGGCTGGTTTTAGCTGGTCGACTAGCCTGGTTTTAGAGGGGTTTTGGCCATTTCTAGGCTGGTTTCCAGCTATTTCTAGCCTGGTTTTAGCTGGTTAGGCTGGAAAATTACCAGCTTAAACCAGCTAAAACCAGCTTGACCAGCCTGGTTTAAGCTGGACATAGCTGGTTTTGGCTGGTCAAGCTGGTTTTAGCTGGTCAACTCCCAGCCTGACCAGCTAAGACCAGGCTGGAAATGGCTGGAAACCAGCCTGGAAATGGCCAAAACCCCTCTTAAATCAGGCTGGTCGACCAGCTAAAACCAGCCAACCATCATAGGCTGGTTTGAGCTGGATTTTTCAGCAGGGGTATCGTGTACTTAGACCAATGGAAAATGAAAAGGCTAGGAACTATACTCTCATTCTGGTGTAATAATCAAATAACTTTGCTTTAGTAGCTACCATGGCTGCAACAGGTGCAGTGATATCACAACTGGGGTTGGACAATTAAACTGAAATACCTGGTTTTAGACCACAATAATTCAATAGTATGGTGTAGGGCCTCCTTTTGTGATCAATAGAGTATCAATTCGTCTTGACTGATACAAGTCCTGCACAGTAACCAGAGGAATTTTAAGTCATTGTTCTTGCAGAATAGTGGACAGGTCACTACATGATTCTGGTGGAGGTAAATGTTTCCTAACTCAATCCTCCAAAACACCCCAAAGTGGCTCAATAATATTTGGATCTGGTGACTGTGCAGGCCATGGGAGATGTTCAACTTCACTTTCATGTTCATCAAACCACTGTGTCTCCAGTCTTGCTGTATGTATTGATGCATTAACATACTGATACATGGCACCCCCTTCAGGATACAATGTTTGAACCATTGGGTGCACATGATCCTCCAGAATGATTCAGTAATCCTGGAATTTATGGAAACTTCTGAGATAAATACATTATATCTATGAACTTATTTTGCCGCAATGACTTCTGGCACTTAAAGAGCGAGTATTCTGCATTGAATGCATCCTCTATATCAAGAACACATATGGTTTCTTTCTGTTTTTGGTTTCTTTCTGCACCTTCTTTTCTACACGTTTTTGCAGTTGCGTTCTATGCGCCTGCAGTTGAAAAAAAAAGTCAAAGCATGCAACGTCAGTCGCGTATTTTTCATTCTCCAATCAAATCAAAGCAGAGGTGGGGTTTTTGTTGAGGTGAAAGCAGTGGTTGTGTTGTCAAGACGACAATGGAGACTTTTAAAAATGGAGTAGATACTAAAGCTGCGTCCGAAACCGCATACTTCCATATTATATAGTACGTTAAAAACAATATACCAGCCGATTAGCATGTCCGAATTCATAGAATTCGAAAATCAGTATGCGAAAAGTACCCGGATGACCTACTACTTCCAGCGAGATTCTGAAGTATGCACCCCATGCACGCTGCGCTATCCCATGATGCCCCACTAGAGAATTCATGAATGGGAGTGAAGCGACGCAACTGATGCAGGTAGGTCACATGGTCATGACAAAATGGCGAATGTAGTACGTCCAAATTCCATTCATACTGCTCACATTCATACTGTATAAAATGTACTTTTCTAACGGTCGAGTAGTACGTTTAAATTCAAATGCAGTACCTACTGAGTAGTAGGCGCTTTCGGATGCAGCCTAAAAGTCACTGGTCTGAGTTATCTGGAGCTGTATGACTTCACAAATCATGAATGTCACAATATTATTAAATATTACAAATACAACAATATCAACAGCAGCGCTCAAGCACAATATGCAGCTGATTTAGAGGTTGCCTAGCAACATAAAAAGCGCAGCACACTTCTTTTTTTCTAGTCAACAGAAAAAGGCAATAGCTATGTTTCCATCCAAAAATGTGAATTAAATGTTATGAATTTATTCATAAAATACATGCAAATAAAGCAGCGTTTCCATCCAATGATTCAAAAATTAACCAAATCCTCACTTCCTGATTAACTGCACCAAATATCAACAGTAAAAACAGAATTTGCTGTGGTAGGAGAAGCTGAGGGAATCTTTTCTTTATTTAATAAATGACTTTCACCGCAGAAGACAATGCCGAAACGCAATGAATGCCTGGTGAAGGCATGACACTCAGAGCACAGACGCTCTTGACAGTTTCGGAGGTCATTAATAATATAATAACACTAATACTGAAACGGTTAAGGCATTTTAGAATGTCCAAAACAACATTTCAGATGTTCTACAGTGTGCTCAGCCTGCTGGTTTGACCATTCACACACATTTTTATCATCACATGATTTCCTACAATCAAAATCACATGACTTTTTTAACGTGTATACTGAAATTTGTTCGATAGAAGTGTTTCTTTTGTAGTTTATGCGCATCTTATTGAATAAAAAGTTTATCCTACTCAGTTATGCGCATGTTTTTTTATGCGCATTTTCAAAATGTATGCGCATCTTGGCGTTTCCATCAACCGTTTTTTATGTGCATATCCAAAATTCGTTTAACAATACGTGGATGGACATGTAGCTAATGTGGTGAGCTTCACATTCTCAGAACAGAAAAGTGTGTTCGGTGTGATCGGGCCATAAGAACACATAATTTATGTGTGGTTTTGGTTTCTGCATGCTTGTTTTGCATTTTTGTTTAAGTTGTTAATCCCCAGTTCCCACCTGCTTCTTCCATTCATTTGAGTTTGAGCGTTTTCACCTTGCTACACACTAATTCATTGAGGAAAATATAAATACCTTGAAAATTGCAACTACAATGGCAGAAATCTAATCAGCTTCTTAAGAGCAGTAATATACTTCATTACAGAAATAAATGCAGATTTACTGTATTGGCTACACACACTTTACTGCATGTCAATAGAATATAAATAAAAATGTTAATAATTTTTATCATAGCTGAAGCATTTTAAGTAGATCTTTTATGTGACTTCATAATTACTCCTGTTGGTTTTGAAATAGGTTTAATGCACTGCTAAATGTAACAGTATTTATAACATTTATGATGAATTATACCTTACATAACTGTTGATATGGCGACGCAGTGGTGCAGTAGGTAGTGCTGTCGCCTCACATCAAGAAGGTTGCTGGTTCGAGCCTCGGCTGGGTCAGTTGCCGTTACTATGTGGAGTTTGCATGTTCTCCCTGCGTTCGCGTGGGTTTCCTCCGGGTGCTTCGGTTTCCCCCACAGTCCAAAGACATGCAGTACAGGTGAATTGGGTGGGCTAAATTATCCGTAGTGTGGATGTTCCCCAGAGATGGGTTGCGGCTGGAAGGGCATCCGCTGCGTAAAAACGTGCTGAATAAGTTGGCGGTTCATTCCGCTGTGGCGACCCCGGGTTAATAAAGGGACTAAGCCGAAAAGAAAATGAATGAATAAATGTTGATTTCATTTCTATTTAAATTGGTCTTGTGTATATTTATATAATATCTGTAATTGCACAGTTATAATCAAGGCAAGTTTTTAAACACCAGCTTCAAATGTAATATTAATGACACATTTTCAGTTGCCTTTTATTGTAGCTAAAATAAAAACAAAACCTTTATCTAGAATGTGGTAATGTGAAGAATCTTTATTCATGGACTGTTTATTCATTCGTTACCTCCATTTAAAAAGTAGACGCTGTTCCCAAACTCAGTTTAGTGGCTCAGGATGTAATAAAATGATGATTATCTCCTATTATATAAAGAGCTGTGAGCTTAGCGGGTATTTTTATTTAACTAATGCCAACTATCTGCTCATCCCTTTTGCCAAGTCACCAATAACAAAAAATATTTAGCAATAAGTGGCAAAGCAACTGCATATTCACTCCAGATACAGTGCATCCAGAAAGTATTCATAGCGCTTCACTTTTTCCACATTTTTTATGTTACAGCCTTATTCCAAAATGGATTAAATTCATTTATTCCTTACTTCTACACACAATACCCCATAATGACAATGTGAAAATAGATTTTTTGAAATTGTTGCAAATTTATTACAAATAAAAAACCTGAAAAACCACATGTACATAAGTATTCACAGCCTTCGCCGTGAAGCTCTAAATCGAGCTCAGGCACATTCTGTTTCCACTGATCATTCTTGAGATGTTTCAGCCGCTTAATTGGAGTTCACCTGTGGTAAATTCAATTGATTGGACATGATTTGAAAAGGCATACACCTGTCTATAAAAGGTCCCAGGGTTGACAGTGCATGTCAAAGCACAAACCAAGCATGAAGACAAAGGAATTGTCTGTAGACCTCCGAGACAGGATTGTCTCAAGACACAAGGCTGGGGAAGGTTACAGAAAAATTTCTGCTGCTCTGACAGTTCCGATGAGCACAGTGGCCTCCATCATCTGTAAGTGGAAGATGTTTGGAACCACCAGGACTCTTCCTAGAGCTGGCCGGCCATCTAAGCTGAGTGATCGGGGGAGAAGGGCCTTAGTCAGGGAGGTGATCAATAACCTGATGGTCACTCTGTCTGAGCTCCAGAGTTCTTCTGTGGAGAGAGGAGAACCTTACAGAAGGACAACCATCTGTGCAGCAATCCACCAATCAGCCCTGTATGGTAGAGTGGCCAGACTGAAGCCACTCCCCCGCCTGGAATTTGCCAAAAGGCATCTGAAGGACTCTCAGACCATAAGAAACAAAATTATTTGGTCTGATGAGAATAAATTTGAACTATTTGTTGTGAATGCCAGGCGTTACGTTTGGAGAAAACCAGGCACCGCTTATCACCAGGCTAATACCATCTCTACAGTGAAGCATGGTGGTGGCAGCATCATGCTGTGGGGATGTTTTTCAGCAGCAGGAACTGGAAGACTAGTCAGGATAGAGGGAAAGATGAATGCAGCAATCTACAGAGACATCCTGAATGAAAACCTGCTTCAGAGTTCTCTTGACCTCAGACTTGGGCGACGGTTCATCTTCCAGCAGGACTATGACCCAAAGCACACCGCCAAAATATCAATGGAGTGGCTTTACAACAACTCGGTGAATGTCCTTGAGTGGCCCAGCCAGAGACCAGACCTAAATCCTATCGAACATCTCTGGAGAGATCTGAAAAAGGCTGTACACCGTCGCTTCCCATCCAACCTGATAGAGCTTGAGAGGTACTGCAAAGAGGAATGGGCAAAAATTCCCACAGACAGGTGTGCCAAGCTTGTGGCATCATATTCAAATAGACTTGAGGCTGTAATTGCTGCCAAAGGTGCATCAACAAAGTATTGAGCAAAGGCTGTGAATACTGATGTACATGTGATTTTTCAGGTTTTTTATTTTTAATGAATTTGCAACAATTTCAAAAACTCTTTTTTCTCATTGTCATTATGGGGTATTGTGTGTAGAATTGAGGAAATAAATGAATTTAATCCATTTTGGAATAAGGCTGTAGCATAATAAAAAATGTGGAAAAAGTCAAGCGCTATGAATACTTTCTGGATGCACTGTATACTGAGCCATCAGTTAATTCAAGATTACTATATTATAGCAGATGTGTAAGTTTGATGGTGTTTAATTCATCTTTCGATCTCATACAAGAGCCTGCCATTTACAGTTCACCCTGTTGCCTAGCAACGGAAAATGTTAGATTAAATTAGCAATAGCTAATGAAAAGCTGCCCGAATTCACACAGCTTTTGTCACCTCCGAGAGCATATGCAAGAACCTGCTAGAATGCTAATTTTGTGTCAATTGCAGGAACACGGAGACCAAATTAATAAAATTGCGGCTGCCCTGTCAAACTGATAATTATGTAGGCCTACTTTAGAAATCTGTTTCAACACATGTAGCGCTGCCTACCTGCTCTGATAAAGGAATATTCATGACCAAAGGTAATTATGAAGAGATGTCAGAGTTATGCAAATGTACAAATACAGCAAGGTGATAGTATTAATTAGCCCTAGGGTGTAGCCAATCAGATGGCGCCCAGGGTGTATACAGGGTGTTAGATATCCTTTCTCATTTCTTTGTTTCTTCATCGTATGATCCAGAGATATATACACTAGATATCACATATGGACCCTGAGCATGTGTCAATAGCGCCGCCACATTTGTACAGTGCTCACAGGGCAAAAGTCATTCAACTGCACTTATTCAAGACTAAAGCTAATGTGAAGATGCTGGACTTTAGCGCTGTGTACGGGTGTAGTAATGAGCAAACAAACAAATCAAAGCATAAAGGCAGAACATTTCATAGGTAAGATTTCGTTTTTTATGGTTTTGTACATTACGAACTTTTCTGCTCAACAATTACGTTATTGATGACAATACAGTCACTAACTGCATTGGCCAAAAGACAAAGTAGCACCAACTTGGACTAAATTATAGGCTTATGCTAGAGATTGTTGAATAAAATTAGCAAACAATGTAAATGAAATACGTCAAGACGCTGAGCTGCCAGAAACTTGTATTATAGTTCACGAACTTTAGTTTTAGTTGAAGTAACCTTTTAATGGAGCCTGATAACCTAACAGTGCCTGCGCCTCAATGTGCGTACTGTCCACCCTAAATTATTGAATATTACAAATTTTTATATTCCATTTAGATCAGAAAGGTGGATATACACATAGAGACGCAGGGATATCGATGGTTCACACGAATCGTTCATAATGGAGATTCCTTCACAAACGAACTGCTCCCTCCTTTAGAATTAAAAGTGAAAGCAGGAGAGGGGGTGTGTTTCAGAACATGGATTAGAAAAAATTTAACAGGGAGGGAGGATAATACATTTTCAAGCACACAAACACATGCTCTTTGTCGGCAATGCCCGTGCGATCACGTTTCCAGTGATATAGAAAAGTGATGTTAAATTATAGTTTTAGTAATTTTAAAAAAATGTTTGCATACTGACCACCGTGAAAACTCCCGATCATCGATATATGTATATATGTGTATATATCATCGCTCCGGATGGCCAGTCCTCCACTACACCTTGGTCCCACATTCATTTCAAAGAAGCGCTACCCTGTACCAAAATGGCTGCTCTATTGACGCATTCCTTCCATAGACAACAATAGCGTAGGTGACATCTAATGTAAATATATACTGTATGTGACCCAGAAACCAATCAAGCTCAGCCATCTTGTAGGATATATCATGTATCATGTAATGTATATCATGTATCATGTAATGTGTGTATTTATATAGCACATTTATCGTGTATGGCCATACACCCAAAGCGCTTCACAATTAGGGTGGTCTCTCCACACCACCACCAATGTGCAGCGTCCACTTGGATGATGCAATGGCAGCCACAGGACAACAGCGCCAGTGCACTCACCACACACCAGCTATAGACAGTGATAGAGCCAGTTTGGTGGATGGGATGATTGGGAGACCATGATGGGTAAGGGCTGATAAAGGGAATTTGGCTAGGGAACCAGGCTTACACCTCTACTCTTTACGAGAAGTGCCATGGGATTATTAATGACAACAGAGAGGCAGGACCTCGGTTTAATGTCTCATTCAAAAGATGGCGCCCACTGACAGTATAGTGTCCCCTTCACTTTACTGGGGCATTAGGACTCACACAGACTGCATGTTGAGCGCCCTCTGCTGGCCTCCCTAACACCACTTCCAGCAGCAACCTAGTTTTCCCATGTGGTCTCCCATCCAGGTAGTCCTGGTTAGCTTCAGTGAGTAACCGGTCTTGGGCTGCAGGGTGATATGGCTGTAGCAAATAATCAAAAAAACTTTAAGACTTTGAAAAAAAAAAAAAAAATTTTTATATATATATATATATATATATATATATATATATATATATATATATATATATATATATATATATATTTTTTTTTTTTTTTTTTTTTTTTACAATGTATCATGTAATTTTGACTTAAATTATAATAATAAAAACATTTATTTAAGATTTGAATTTAAAGTAATAAATTTGACTAAGTAAGTTGTCATTTTGTTCTTTAAAGTCATAATTTAGACTTTTTCAGACATGTTTTTTTTCTTAGCTGGCTTAAAAGGACTTTTATACTTGTGTCCTTTGTGAGATAGCAGGGGTTTTGGAACAGAGTTAAACTTAACTTTTACAGTGTATTGCTATATTTATCTGTATTACAGATAAATATATAGCCACTTTGGCCGGTGGGTATTTTAAGAGCTGGTGTTCCCCTCTGGTAAAGCACTCAGACTCTAAGCTAGCAATGACCTGTGTTATCCTCTGAATCTCCTCTGTGCACAATGAAAGCATGCAGTGAATATAAAGCATGGTGTAAGAAATGGCTGGAGCTCTTGAAAACGCTCTGCAACTCAAGGCTGAGGAGACGTCCAAGGTTACGCTCATCAGCTACTCAGATCATTCTGTCAGCTGAGGCATTATAAATGGATAACTGTGAGATATGTTGCCGTCACTGAAAATTAGATCTTTGACGGTCAAAGAAGGGAGAGCTTTTAGAGCGAAGCTGCCGTCGTTTTGGGTTGAATGTCACTCACTGTACATGATATCGCTTATCCAGCCATTTATGATGAAGTAGCTGAAATGCACCTTCTGCCTTCCAAGATTTTCTATTTGGAGTGGAATGAAAGCAATAGAAAAGAAGAGGAGAGTGGAGAACTATTTAAAACAAAAATGACACACAAAACATTGTTCTGAGCCGTAGTAGTTTATTAATTCTTTGATTAAATGCAAAGCTGAGAATGAGAATTCAGAAATGAGAACAGCTGATGGAGTATACACTAACATGCACATTATTCAGTCACAAGATGGCACCAAACAGTCAAAAACGCAAAGCTGACAAAAATTAAAACAATTGATGGAGTATACACTAACCTGCATATTATTCAGACACAAGATGGCGGCAAACAGTCAAAAATGCTAATCTGACAGAAATGAAAACAGCTGATGAAGTATACACTAACCTGCGCATTATTCAGTCTACAAATGGTGGCAAACAGTCAAAAACGCAAGGCTGAAAAAAAAAAACTGCTGATGGAGTATACACTAACCTGCGCATTATTCAGACACAAGATGGCGGCAAACAGTCAAAAATGCTAATCTGACAGAAATGAAAACAGCTGATGGAGTATACACTAACCTGCGCATTATTCAGTCTACAAATGGTGGCAAACAGTCAAAAACGCAAGGCTGAAAAAAAAAACTGCTGATGGAGTATACACTAACCTGCGCATTATTCAGACACAAGATGGCGGCAAACAGTCAAAAATGCTAATCTGACAGAAATGAAAACAGCTGATGGAGTATACACTAACCTGCGCATTATTCAGTCTACAAATGGTGGCAAACAGTCAAAAACGCAAGGCTGAAAAAAAAAAACTGCTGATGGAGTATACACTAACCTGCGCATTATTCAGACACAAGATGGCAGCAAACAGTCAAAAATAAAAATCTAAATGAAATGAAAACAGCCAATAAATTATACACTAACCTGTGCATTATTCAGTCAAAACTGATGGGAGTATACACTAACCTGTGCATTATTCAGTCTACAAATGGTGCCAAACAGTCAAAAACGCAAAGCTGACAAAAATAAAAACAGCTGATGGAGTATACACTAACCTGCTTATTGTTCAGATACAAGATGGCAGCAAACAGTCAAAAATGCAAAGCTGACAAAAATAAAAACAGCTGATGGAGTATACACTAACCAGCATATTATTCAGTCACAAGATCACAACAGAAACAAAAACAGCTGATGGAGTATACACGAACCTGCTTATTATTCAGACACAAGATGGCAGCAAACAGTCAAAAATGCAAAGCTGACAAAAGTAAAAACAGCTGATGGAGTATACACTAACCAGCATATTATTCAGTCTTAATTATTAATTAATAAACCAAGCAATTAAATTATGTTGTAGGGCCTCGCACACGTAATACACAATTATGTAGTGCGTTAACTTTAAATTAGCTCAAAGGGAATATAACAACTTAAAGCGGCTCCAAAAGAATCAACTCTCTTCAACTGAACAAACGAATGGTCCAGCGCTCGTTTGAACAGACAGGGCTGTTGACTCAAAAATGAATATTGCTATTCGAACTAAAGTACAAACACTTTAATATTTAAGCAGGGTAACAAGATCTAGGTATAAGGCATTAAATTAACAAGTATACACAGGTCACTTTCCTTTCAATACAAAAGAGACTTTATTGACTACAAACAAAACTAACAAAAACACACACACACACGCATTCATACTGGTTGCAGACAAGGAATAGAAGGAAAGAAGAGTTTAGGAGAGATGTGATGTAAAACCTCAAGATGTAAAACCTAACCAAGCGAACCAAATAATCAATTCAACCTTTACTGTTTCTTAGACAGGGTTATCTATCATTTAACATGACTAGCAGATCATACACCAGTTCAGCAATGGATCTGGAGATGTACTTGCGTTCCGTAGTGATGTGGGGAAGTCCCTCTGTGGAGCTGGATTCCCACGTGAGTTCGCTGGTGGATGGCTGGTCGTTGAAGTGACGTCTCTGAGGCTTCTGATGAAGTGAAGTCCGGTAGTTTAAGTTGGAGACGGCCAAACTGTTGTCGTGTTGACTGGTTTCGCGACGCAACTTAACTAGACTCTCGACGGAAAGAAAAGAAAGAAGAGTAAACGGAAGATGGGGGAGTTTGAGGCTGTCTTATCCCATCTTAGTGTCTAAGTCCGGCTGGACTGGATAGGGAGAAGAGTTGTGGAGCATCTACACTTCTCAACAGTTGCTGTCATTAGTTTTTCTTCTTTTAGACCCTTTCTTGCCAGCCACGCTGTGGAGGACTTGAAAGCGTGTGATGGAGCATTGTCCTGCATGAAAATCATGTTTTTCTTGAAGGATGCAGACTTCTTCCTGTACCACTGCTTGAAGAAGGTGTCTTCCAGAAACTGGCAGTAGGACTGGGAGTTGAGCTTGACTCCATCCTCAACCCGAAAAGGCCCCACAAGCTCATCTTTGATGATACCAGCCCAAAGCAGTACTCCACCTCCACCTTGCTGGCGTCTGAGTTGGACTGGAGCTCTCTGTCCTTTACCGATCCAGCCACGGGCCCATCCATCTGGCCCATCAAGACTCGCTCTCATTTCATCAGTCCATAAAACCTTAGAAAAATCAGTCTTGAGATATTTCTTGGCCCAGTCTTGACGTTTCAGCTTGTGGGTCTTGTTCAGTGGTGGCCATTTTTCAGCCATGTCTCTGAGTATTGCACACCTTGTGCTTTTGGGCACTCCAGTGATGTTGCAGCTCTGAAATATGGCAAAACTGGTGGCAAGTGGCATCTTGACATCTTGGCAGCTGCACGCTTGACTTTTCTCAGTTCATGGGCAGTTATTTTGCGCCTTGGTTTTTCCACACGCTTTTTGCGACCCTGTTGACTATTTTGAATGAAACGCTTGATTGTTCGATGATCACGCTTCAGAAGCTTGGCAATTTTAAGAGTGCTGCATCCCTCTGCAAGATATCTCATTATTTTTGACTTTTCGGAGCCTGTCAAGTCCTTCTTTTGACCCATTTTGCCAAAGGAAAGGAAGTTGCCTAATACTTATGCACACCTGATATAGGGTGTTGATGTCATTAGACCACACCCCTTCTCATTACAGAGATGCACATCGCCTAATATGCTTAATTGGTAGTAGGCTTTCGAGCCTATACAGCTTGGAGTAAGACAACATGCATAAAGAGGATGATGTGGTCAAAATACTCATTTGCCTAATAATTCTGCACTTCCTGTATGTATATATATATATATATATATATATATATATATATATATATATATATATATATATATATATATATATATATATATATATATATAATTGTATAAGGATTTGTAAATATTTAATGTCTATAAAGTTGAAAATATAGTAAAATTTACATTTTAGGTACTGTTAGTATGTGCACATTGTACATTTACGCATCTACTTTACCCAAAACTTTTGTACCTTCATATGTAACATATAAATACCTATATATGTGAGACCAGGCTGAAAATCACGTTCTTTAATGACTTTCCAAACTTGCCATACTGGGTTGATAACTTTGGCAAACTGGAAAGAAACTTTTCATCTGAAAAAATAAATAGTTTTTCATACAGCACTAAACCATGTGTCATTAAATAGGCTACACATTGAGTCAGTCTGACCTCACTTTGATTAACCTCTGGCTGACATTTCAGAATGTAAATATGGTCAACTAATATAATCTTTGCGTCAAAAACATAAAGGAACAATCCAGCAAAGCCACAATTGAAATATCCATCATTTATTCCTCCTTTGTACGAAGGTCTCTGAGGTGTTGCCCACATAATACTCGACTCGAGCCCTGCAGACGTCAGAAACACTTATCGAGGGGCTGCAGGCTTGGAGGCAGACTTTTGATCAATAATTAGAAAAGCCTTTACGTTTTCAGCCAGAGTCTTGAGGCCAGGCTGAGCGGCACATAAGACCCTGCGGTGACGTCTGCAAACTCCACCACTTGCATACATAAAGCCACCATGACAGCCTCAAACAGACCCCGAGAGCTGCTTTACAGGATATGACTCTTTTTATTGCAATCGTGTTAGCAATTAGCATTTTTCAGCGCTGAGCCACAAGGGCACCTCAAGGAGTTCCTATGATGCTCAAGACTTATTTTACAGTGTACATCAAAATTATTAGCACTAGTGTGAATATTAAGTGCTTCACTGGCCACTTTATTAGGTACACCCGTCCGATCTGCTGATTAACGCAAATTTCTAATCAGCCAATCACATGGCAGCAACTCAATGCATTTAGACATGTAGACATGGTCAAAATGATCTGCTGCAGTTCAAACCGAGCATCAGAATGGGGAAGAAAGGGGATTTAAGAGGCTTTAAATGTGCCATGGTTGTTGGTGCCAGACGGGCTGGTCTGAGTATTTAAGAAACTGCTGATATACTGGGATTTTTACGCACAACCACAGGTTTTTAAGAGAATCTGAAAAAAGAGAAAATATCCAGTGAGTGGCAGTTCTGTAGGCGCAAATGCCTTGTTGATGCCAGAGGTCAGAGGAGAATGGCCAGACTGGTTTAGCTGATAGAACGGCAACAGTAACTCAAATAACCACTCGTTACAAGTGAGGTATAAAGAAGGACATCTTTGAACGAACAACACGTCGAACCTTGAGGCGTATGGGCTACAGCAGCTTAAGATCACACCGGGTGCCACTCTTGTCAGCTATGAACAGGAAACTGAGGCTACAATTCGCACAGGGTCACCAAAATTGGACAATAGAAGATTGGAAAAATGTTTCCTGGTCTGATCAGTCTCGATTTCTGCTGCGACATTTGGATGGTAGGGTCAGAATTTGGCATTAAACATGAAAGCATGGATCCATCCTGCCTAGTAACGGTTCAGGCTGGTGGTGTAATGGTGTGAGGGATATTTTCTTGGCACACTGGACCCATTAGTACTAATTGAGCACCGTGTCAACACCACAGCCTACCTGATTATTGTTGCTGATCATGTCCATCCCTTTATATCCAGTGTACCCATCTTTGATGGTTACTTCCAGCAGGATAACGCGCCATGTCATAAAGTGTGAATCATCTCAGACTGGTTTCATTAACATGACAATGAGCTCACTGTACTCAAATGGTCTCCACAGTCAACAGATCCTAATCCAATAGAGCACCTTTGGGATGTGGTGGAATGGGAGATTCTCATCATGGATGTGCAGCCGACAAATCTGCAGCAATCTGAGCTCCAGCTTCCTGCGCCTAGACTGCAGCTCTGCACAAGACGTTTGGCCATAGGAGAAATGGTCGTGCCCAACTGAGCCAGGTTTCTCTCGAGGTTTTTTAAATCTTCACTTTCGCCAATTGGTGAAGTTTTTTCCTCGCCGCTGTCGCCACTGGCTTGCATGGTTCGGGATCTGTAGAGCTGCTGAAGGATTCGGATTTCTACCATCCCATCCGGTCCCATCCATCTCAGTGTGGATGTTTATCCTTTTCACATCATCCTGTTTCTCATTATTTTTATTAAATATGATTATTTGATTATTTGAATGAGTATTTTACTTTGAAATGATTTCAACTAATGAATAAGTTAAATACACTGCTTTATGTAAGAATGTTCAGTGCATTGCCTGTCTCTTTGAAACTATTTTCTGGTGCCACCAAACTAGGTCAGAGGTCACGGAGACCTTGAGTGGAAATGAACGGCTGAGGACTGGAAACAACTTCTATTGTTTCTATTGTCATTTCAATGAGTTAATACTATCCAAAATGTCTTGAGTGATTTTGCTCTTTTTACGGTTAATTCTTTTAAAGTGATTTTACTTTATATTCAAGATAGACTTGGTGTAGTGAGAATTTAACTGCCTGAATGTAGATTATACCAGTTTTAACCAGTTTTGCTAAAGATGGCTGAGAAGTACACTCAGCCTTGGATAAGAAATAGATTGTACTTTAAGTGTGTGTGTTCTATTTGATTGTAGATCCTTTTCACTGGTCTGGAGTCAGCTCTAAACAGTCTAGTGCAGTGGTGGGCAAACTTTTTAGACCAGAGGGCCACATCAAGTTTTGCAAACCAAGTGAAGGGCCACATGTCAAATCCTTCAAAAAATAACTTTTATTTATAGTGGCAGAATGCATGGAACATGTAATATCGGACATAAACGTGTCACATTAACACACATTTTTTTAATAGTTATTATTGAGTCAAATTTACAAGTCAAATTAATTGCAACTGCTATTTATATTTACTTATCAATCATCATAAAACAATAAAATAATCCCTTATAAAATATAATAATAATAATGTCGTTTTTACAGTGGAGAATAAAAAAGATATTGTCTGATAAAAATAAAAATAATTTGAATGTTTGCCTGAAAAATGCCGACTTAGGTTGTAGTCTTTAAAAACAGCTTTCTTGGCATATTAGACATACCGCTTTTTGTCCGATATTGGTGAAGAAGTATTTTGTTGCCCATTCTTCCTTAAACACACAACATTCAGAGTCAATTTTTCTTTGTTTTGCCTGACTCATTTTCAATCATTAACGGTCCAGTGTATTTTAATATCCGAGAGTGTGTTCTAATTTTACTGGTTGCGCTAACTGTACCGCGTGCAATACTGCCATCAAATGGCGTTCACTTGTATTGCATCTACTAATTCTGAAACCAAACCGTTACTCAGAAGCAGCATTTTAAAAACTCCCTCGCGGGCCGGATGAAAGAGTTTAGCGGGCCGCATCTGGCCCACAGGTCGTAGTTTGCCCACCTATGGTCTAGTGGATGTCTGATGTTTATGCTTAAGATATTGTTCAGAATTGTACGCACGCATCCATGTGGAAATTTTCTAAGTCTATATATGTTTTAACCAATCAGGTTAGAACACCAATATGGCGCAGTTAATGACATTGTGTAAAGAGTATAATTGCTGCATTTTTGTACTGAAAGGCAGAGCGGCCTAGGAACTCATTGCGAGTGTTGAAGCTGGCTTCTGCTGATGAAACTGCAAACTATCTTCAGTAAACTTTATTTATTTATTTGAATCTCTGACTCCGGCTCTTCTTCATCTGACAGACTGGTCATTCTTTTGGTTAAAACTGTAATTACCCCAACACTGCACATCGATGGATTTGCTCTTCAGTGTTTGGACTCTCAGTAGTGATTATTAACCCACACTGACCTGTGCTAAACTGAACTGAACTTAAACTTTGAAAACTGAACTGACACTGTTTCAATTCACTATAACCTTCTATGTGAAGCTGCTTTGACACAATCTACATTGTATAAGCGCTATACAAATAAAGATGAATTGAATTGAATTGAACTGCGTGATGCTATCATGTCAACATGGACCAAAATCTTTAAGGAATATTTCCAGTACCTTGTTGAATCTATGCCGTGAAGAATTAAGGCAATTCTGAAGGCAAAAGGAGGTCCAACCCGGTACAAGTAAGCTGTACCTAATTCAGTAGCTGGTGGCTAGGATAAAAGCAGTTTAAATTTTTTTGAAAAACATTTTAAGGTCAATATTATTACAACATAACATTACGACACGAAGCAATTATTTGATGAGTGCGAATCATTAGGTGCGTTCGACTTCATGCATCGCTGCGCAGATCGATCGAAGTCTGTCTTAAAGCGGTGCATGCTGGTTAGAAAGTTTGGCCGGATTAATGCAGCGCCGACGTCATGTGACTGTCACATGTGGCATCAAAGTACCGCGACAGCGCTCCGAGATCAGACGACTGATTCAGCCCGCGCAGCACCTGAAGAGCGCCTGCATGAGCTCCGATGACGACACCAATATAATACGATTGGCCAAGTTCACCGCATGACAACAACAACCACGTGTGATTCAGGTTTATTATTGGACAACATCCATCTCACAAATTTCAAAACAAACAATTAACTGTTGTTCAAACCCTCTCTATCTTGTACACATCATGCTTATTAAAAGACTACAAATATTTTACTGCAGCATCATCTTTTGTTAAATAATTTGTTCATACTGACTAGATTGTTTGCTCAGGTTTATTCTGCCTTTTTTATACAGACTACTGTATTCAGCTCCATAAACGATATAAATGATATATTTTAGTAAATAACCTAAATATTAACTCAAATAACTCTTACAGACTTGTAATACAATAATTATCATCATTGATCCTGACGATTTCTTAGCAAATTAAGTTATATAAAAATATGTAATATAAAAATATGATTCTAAAATATTTTATTTTCTGTCAAACCATATTACGCAGAAATGTTAAAAGTGTCATTGATGTACCTGCTCTTTCTGGGAAATTTCTACTGAAAGTGTAGCTCATTTATTTTGGTCATTTTGTTCAATCTTTTTGGATTAAAGGGCTTTTTTAAAAATGCCTTCATTATTCAAAATAATCCTATTCGTGGATATTTATTTCATTTTTATGTGCCCTTATTTTCCCCCTTATTTCTCATGCATTTGTATGTAGGCTACTTAATTTTAATTCATAATTCCCTTACTGTTTAAAAATGAAGTTTGTAGAGACTGTATTCTGATTTTATTTGTACTTTATATATTTTGTTGTTATTTCAATAAATAAATAAATGATGACGCCATGTGATCGGTAATCATAACTGCAGCAACTTGAGTCCCCGAAGTGGCCGGCTTGACAGCTCCGTTTTCAACTCCGCCCCCACCTGCGCTCGGCTAATCTCGTTGATCACAGGCTGCAGCTGTGCTTCATGTCGAACGCACCTTTTACCTTCTTGAACAATATTATTACAACCCTTATGATTTTTTCCCAAATTGTCTACACAACAAATCATTGTTAGACAATGATTTTCCTAATTACCCTAAATTGCCTAATTAACCTAGTTAAGCCTTTAAATGTTACTTTAAGCTGAAAACTAGCGTCTTGAAAAATATCTAGTAAAATATGTCCTGTCATCATGACAAAGATAAAAGAAATCAGTAATTAGAAATTAGTTATTAAAACTATTAAGTTTAGAAATGTATTAAAAAATCTTCTGTCCAGTATAAATCTTCTTTATAAATACAGAACTCGTAATTAACTGTGATGATGCCCTAGACTACTATGTGTGCCCGCAGCGAGGTTCGGCTGGGTTTGTGATGGAGCGAATGAGAAATTCATGAAAAATAAGCAGGATTAATGACCTTAATTAAACATTGTAATGGAGCAGTGGCTGAGAGTTGACGAATGAGGTCCTAAGCCTTGTTCTTGTACTGCTTGCTGAGCCTCAGAAATATCACTCAAAGCCTAAGGAGCCTAACAAAACACATTAGTGGAGGCTGCTCCAACACAAATATGAGTATGTAAGAGCAGTCATGTGGACGGTGATTATAAGTTCTGCTTGAAGAAGCTGTCTATCAATCGACTCACTTCGGTTTAGTCCTGGATTTATCAGAGGTCACCACAGTGGAATGAACCACCAATTACTCTGGCATATGCTTTATGCAGCAGATGCCCTTCCAGCTGCAATCAAACACCATGCTGGGAAACACCAATACACTCTCGCATTCACACATGCACTCATACACTACGGCCAATTTAGCTTATTCAATTCACCTTTACTGCATGTCTTTGGACTGTGGGGGAAACTGGAGCACCTAGAGGAAACCCGCGCAAACACTGGGAGAGCATGCAAACTCCACACAAAAATGCCAACTGGCTCAGCCGGGACTTAAACCAGCGCGAAGCACAAACAGGAAAGGATGGACCACAGATGGAGGGAACAATTTATAAAAGAAAAAAAAAATTCAAAGGGGGCTAATAATTCTGACTTCAATTTTATATACGGTTGAAGTCAGAATTATTAGCCCCTCCTTTGATTTTTTTTTTTTGATTTTTTATTTCCCAAATGATGTTTAACAGAGCAAGGAAATTTTCACAGTATGTCTGATAATATTTTTTTCTTCTGGAGAAAGTCTTGTGTTATTTCGGCTAGAATAAAATCATTTTTGAATTTTTTAAAAACCATTTTAAGGTCAAAATTATTAGCCCCCTTAAGCAATATTTGTTTTGGATTGTCTACAGAACAAACCAGTTATACAATAACTTGCCTAATTACCCTAACCTGCCTAGTTAACCTAAATAACCTAGTTAAGCCTTTAAATGTCACTTTAAGCTGTATAGAAGTGTCTTGAAAATGATCTAGTAAAATATTTACTTTCATAGTGACAAAGATAAAATAAATCAGTTATTAGAGATGAGTTATTAAAACTATTATGTTTAGAAATGTGTTGAAAAAAATCTCTCCGTTAAACAGAAATTGGGGAAGAAAAAAAAAAAATATATATATATATATATATATATATATTTTTTTTTTTTTTTAATTAATTTTTTTTTTTTGGTCTCATCTTCCTTTTTTTTGTCCTTGGCTGATGACATACCTGCAGATTATTAGGGCTAAAATTATACAAACAACAAGGGACCGTACAATCGGGATGATACTTTTTTTTTTTTAAAGAAATCCATTGTGGTCTGCGCTCTTTGCAGCATGTTTCTAAATGTGTGTGTGTGCATTGTTTGCATGTGCATGTGTTGTTAAAAAGATGGAGATGTTTTCTCAGTTTGTTAGTGTTTTTATATTTGCAAGTGCTTTCTTAATTGCAGCGAGAAATACAGAAAAAAAATGTAAGCAAAAATTCAAATGTGACATTACTTTCTACATGAGATGGTTGATGAGTGATTTTAACATGTGATTATGATTGAATATTCTCTTCGATTCATTATTGTATGTTATTCTCGTTCATTCGGATTCCTATAACATCCCGAGTCTTGTACCGGCCGAGTATACAATCTCTTAACACAAACATGTCAGTCTTGGTCATTAAACAGAGGCGATTAACCACTATTCTAAAAAGGCCGAACCCTACGTACTCAGATTAGAATATTTTTTATGTGGTCCCCATAGATCAGTTATCTGCTAAATCAGAAATTTAGAGATGAAGGTCTATCCCCTTAGATAGCCTTTTACTGTCTATGTATACGTGAATTATGCCAATGTGTTAGTCGGAGCTCTAATAACATCGTATAGCGTGCCACGCTGCTCCGTCTATCGTGTTTTAGTCCGTTACTAACCTGTACAGGGGTTTGTGGTGCTATGGACTTAACGTAATCTACTAGAGATAATAACATGAGATCTGTTTGAATTATTCAAAACATAACAATTTATTAGTCAGGTAACTGTGTATTAAGCCAATTCATTCAGTCATTCATAAACAATCAATACAAGACATCAAATTATCAAAGATAAATCCAAGATCAAAAGATGCATACCTGACATCAAAATATACATAGCATGGAGCATGAAGCTCCACACTACGGGCTAATCTGGGTACAGAATCGCGCCGAACATTTAGAAACTTCTCCTTAAGTAGTCAAACCAAGAATCTCCTCAAGGATGGGTGATTGTCGAATAACAAAGGCATTTACATTTAGTGGCATGTTAGAAGAGTTTCTGCCTATAGGGAACAAATGGTCATTTGAATAAAGGCCCCCTAGGTAAAGGCACACCCTTAGCAGTGGTTCAAAAGATACCTGAAGTTATATATCTATTATTTTGATTATGTCTATTTCTGAGGAAATGTGACCATTGTACCAGTCGCACTGAGACATTTCAAATGATATCAAGCATGATAGATAAAATCACTTGGATTGATATAGAACCTTCATACTTTGAAATGACCATTCTGTGTGAGTATGTATGAAGAGAGGGTGAGTGAGGAGAGGGGGTTGCTTCAAATGTAAATGAAGGAGAGGTTGTGGAGCCGATTGTCTCTGTGTTTCCAGCTCATGTTTGAATTGTCAAAGACATTAAAGTAGTTGTGGTATCTCAAGTCTTACAGATGTAAAGCCTGTGTGGTTTTTCAGTAAGAGAAAAATAAAATAATCTAAGAAAATCTCCTCCAGTGACCTTGAATTACAAAAGAAAGGTGACTTTTTGTGGTTTAAAATACTGGAAGAAATATGTGAGTTAATTTACAAACTCTTAAAATTCAAATATAAGTCATAAAGTTGGTCATATTTAAGGTCTTAGACCGTGTTTTGTCTTAGGTAATAATCACAACCTGTCACTCATGGAGCCAGAAATATTTCCTGAGTGACAATTTAAAAACTAACCCAATCATGATTCTGTATTTTTGTCAGTCTATCAGCAATTCTGGCTTTTTTGGATTTGTGCGTGGGACAAGGCTCCAGGCTGAACACTGCGAGACTGTCACCTGACTAGAGGGAAGGATAATATTTAATGCTTATTTGATACTAGTATTAAGGGAGGATTTAGAATGAAATAACCTCACAGAGTACCGCAGGCACTGTTGTCAGCAAATGTGAAGCAAGATCACAGATTTTTTTTTTAGGAAGGGTTGTGCTAAAAGACAGGATGTCTGAAGCCCCTTGAAATAGGGTCTAACATTGCCTATGGCATGAAGACTGCTTCTTCCACATAGTTTGTACTTTTAAGGCAAGACAAAAATACTTGTTATATAAGAGTATGTGACAGAACGTATTACAGAGGCATTGCGGTCGTACTTTAAAGAAGGAACCAAGACAATAGAGGAGAACACATCTTCAACAGTGCTTATGAATGAGCCAAAGCCATTTGTTGAAGTCTCTTTAGCTTTTTCGTGCGGACTGTGGAGCAGACAACAGAAGTGAATTGCCAAACAGCCTTCTCTTGTAGATAATATGGCATCATTTGAGAACAAACACATACGCTAGAGCGCTGCTTTGAAAGATATGGCTGTTTCTTTGTCTCTTGAGTCTGTCTGTGGGGTCTCCTGACATGTTTTCTCTTGTATCTTCTTCCTTCTCTGTCTCGAGGGGTCGTGAAATCTCCCCGGTTGAGAGGAACATCCTGGTGGAGGGGTTGACTGTTTAGTGCTTGTGCTGGATCCCGGGCTGTCAAGTCCACTGAGGGCAGCTATCTCTCAGGCAGGCCTCGGCCAGCATGGTCCTCTACATAATTCATCAGGACTTCTGACAGGCAGGCCTACGTCTGCCAGTTCCACAGAGCCACTCGTTCTCCATCAGTCTGTGAGGGGGAGGGGGGAACAGTTTTTACAGACAAATTTGAAGACATTTTGTGAGGGTGTCAAATTAACATGTACATGTAGCATGATGATACAAAGTAATCAAAACATGTGGGTTCCTCTGCCCCAGATAGGATGGGGTTATGTACTGAGCAAGACTTGAATTTTGAAGACTGTTAAGGATCCATGTGCACAGTATCTTTTGGGTAATGGCCTGCTTGCACTTTGTGATTTCAGCCACGATTAGGTTGTCAGAGACAAATTTGGGAAATCCTAAAAGATTCCTCTAATCCTAGGCTAAAATCTGTGGTCTTTGATCGTTGGTTTGAATTGTTCAACATCAGCCACTTAGTGAAGTTTATTTATAAACTAATTTGGAGAGGATCACGTGCTTATGATTGCTTGCGGCTGGTCCCGCATTATCCAGACGATTCCTAATCCACTATAAATACCCTAAGTTCCATATAACAGTCATCTTCGTTTTGAAGAATCCCCCCTTCCACCCCTACTCCTTCTCCTTACCTAGATGGGTGGGACAGTGGCCCAGTGGTTAGCACTGTTGCCTCACAGCAAGAACGTCACTGGTTCTAGTCCTTACCAAGCCATCCAACGATTCTGTGCTCACGTGGGTGTTCCCCACGTTCCCCGGTTTCCTCCCACCGTCCATAAACATGCAACTTAAGTTACAGGGTTACACCTTTTCCAACTTCAAATTCCAGCACTTTTCAAGCACTTTCAAGGTACATTTTTATGCTTTTCCAGCACCTAACAACCGCGGTAATATTCAGCTATTCAATATTCATGTAACAAATTAAATCCTTATGAGTCTGAGAATAATCTTACTGCAAATTAATGAACTGTTCCTATGTCAACTGTTTTGAAAATCAGTCACCAAATATGGAAACCATAGTTTGTAAGCTTTCATCAATTAATTAATTTATTTTCTTTTTGGCTTAGTCCCTTTGTTAATCAGGATTAGCCTCAGCGGAATGAACCGCCAACTTATCCAGCATATGTTTTACGCAGCGAATGGCCTTCCAGCTGCAACTCAACGCTGGGGAAACACCCATACACTCCTGCATTCACACACATACACTACGGCCAATTTACCTTATTCAATTCATGTCTTTGGACTGTGGGGGAAACCAGAGCACCCAGAGGAAACCCACACAAACACGAGGAGAACATGTAAACTCCACACAGAAATGCCAACTGACCCAGCCGAGACTCGAACCAGCGACCTTTTTTCTGTGAGGAAATCGTGCTACCCACTGCCCCACCGTGACGCCGAGCTTTCATCAATTTTACTTTTATTATTGTCAATTTTACTTTAGGTAAGGACTAAGGTACTGTTGTACCTGTATGCAAATGTCCCACCTGTCAAATGGTGACAGTTAAGGGGTTAAAGGAAACCATGTTTAATAGTTCAAAATGTATCACCTCTCTGGAAGTAGTTTGGGAATTTTATATAACCTATATATATAATTGACAAATAATCACCAGAGAGATAAATACAATTTTAATAAACACTTTAACGTTGTGTAAAATTTGAATATTTTAGCCTTCTGCTTATCTTGAGCAGCCCCCACATAGCATGGCGTGAATAACACGATCAATAACTTTAATTGGCAAGGGAGTGCCCTTTAGTCTGTTGAGTTTAGGAAAAACTCTGCAATGAAAATAGTGCAAAAATGACACTGCACTGAACACAATATAGTGCAAAAATAATAACTAGGTTATCCAGGAGTAGGCCAAACAGGGTAGGTAGGTAGATATTGGCATATAACTTATTATTTGCATATGTCATCTTAACAGCAATAACGGTCTTTTCATGAGTTGCAATATTAGGCTAATCTTAGTGAACGCAGGCCCTTTTGCGATGGTGTACACGCTGCAGTTTCATGACTGGCAACATCGTGACGAATAAATGAAGGATTAAACAAAACATCTCATGCTTAAAATGTGTGGGACATGCTGTTAAGTTAACTGCAAACTCCGTCCCTCATGCTTTACAGTGAATGGCTTTAGTCACTTTCATAGCGGACTTTAACCCACCGGAAGTCTTTTATCCACTCTTCGAAAAGTGAAAATGCTGGATTAACATTCACCACATGATCACTGATCAGATGTGCCATTATTTGTAACTCTAAAACTAAATCTGACAGTGTTATCTGACAGTGTTATTTTCATTCTCTCGTATCCAGACCTTTACATTCGCGGTTCGCGGCTGTAGCTCTCTGTCATCTGAACTGAGTGATTGACAGCTGATATTAACCAATCCATTCGCGTTCAGTTAAAGAGCAGTGGACCAATCAGAAGAGCTTTAAGGCGGGACAGGCATTGTTTACTGCAGCAAGTTGACATGACGACTGTTTTAAACTATACCTGAGCGCTGCGTTTGGCGTTAAGTGCATTCTGCGTGAAGCTTGCATAGATAAATTTTCGGCTGCATATGCGACCAAAGCGGTCATAATTTCGAGTCCTGCAATTTCAAATTCAAGCAGGTTCAAGCACTTTGTCCAAAATCCAAGCACTTTTCTAACCTTGAAAACACTATATTAAAATCAAGCATTTTCCAGGATTTCCAGCACCCGTACGAACCCTGAATTGACTAATCCAAATCAGCACCATAGACATGCTCCTAGTAAGTAGTTATCTCTTAAGAGCAATCACAATCTGTTCATGAGCTACTACAGCAGGGGAGTTCTCGAGATCTACCTGAGCTCAAACTCCCCTCTCGCCTTGCAAACGAGAGGAAGCCACAGGCTCGAGGATCTTATGAGCTCAGGGCTCTCTCCCAGGACAGCATGCCAAACAAGCTTTATAATCAATCATCAGCTAAGTGTGAACTCTTGAAATGGCCATTGCGATCAGATTTTCTCTCCAATGAAGTTCTGGAAGATTTCAGAAATTGTCCTCCAGTGTGACTTCAGCTGTGATGAGCATCAAACCAAGAACCAAGAGGAGCGCAGAATCAGATGGAGCAATCAGTACGACAACTTCAAACCACTAGAAATGTCAAAAGAGCTTTTTTCATTGTTTTGTCATTGAGGCACACTCTGAGCCAAATTACCCCTGCAGATTTTTATGTTTGCTGTGATGTATCATGCCGTTGCGTCATCCAGGTGGATGCTGGACACTGGTGGTGGATGAGGAGACCCTAGCGTTGAAAGGTGACGTAATTACACTAATCAAACTATGTACTATAATATGTAAAACAGTAACATGAAAGAAAACATTTATTTAATGTTAACACTTTCATAATTTTATTGTCTCATTCATTTTCTTTTCAGCTTAGTCTCTTTATTAATCTGGGGCCGCCACAGCGGAATGAACCACCAAGTTTTTCAGCACATGTTTTACACAGCAGATGCCCTTCCAGCTGCAACCCATCTCTGGGAAACATCCATACACACTCACTTACACTACGGTCAATTTTAGCATACCCATTTCACCTGTACCACAAATAAAATAGTTATGAAAAATGTAAAAAAAAAAAATAAATTCTATACCTTAGGAATGGTATAACAGGAAATTTTGCCGGTTTTAAAACATTCACATTTCCAAACCACGGTATACCTTGAAACCAGTTATCATCCCATGCCTGGTGTGCACTTGGATGGGTCAAAAGCAAAGAACCAATTTTGAGTATGGGTAAAACCACTCGCTTTAATACCAATTTCTAGTGCGCTCAGGTAACACAACACTATATGTTGAGCTCTCAACAATGGGGCTATCAGCTATAACAATGTAAACCATTTTTTGAAGTCCAATCACTATATATAAGAAAGCTTGAAAACAATACTCAGTTGAAAATAAGAGCCTTCCATAGTGAAACGATAAGTCATTTTCATAGAAAAATGAAAATGATAATATTAATAATACAGAAGGCAGCATGGTGGCGCAGTGGGTAGCACATTCGCCTCACAGCAAGAAGGTAGCTTGTTCGAGCCCCGGCTGGGTCAGTTGGCGTTTCTGTGTGGAGTTTGCATGTTCTCCCCGTGTTTGCGTGGGTTTCCTCTGGGTGCTCTGGTTTTCACTACGAGTCCAAAGACATGCGGTACAGGTGAATTGGGTAAGCTAAATTATCAGTAGTGTATGTGTGTGAATGAGTGTGTATGGGTGTTTCCCAGTAATGGGTTGCAGGTGGAAAGGCATCCGCTGCGTAAAACGTATGCTGGATAAGCATTCATTCCGCTGTGGCGACGCCAGGTTATTAAAGGGACTAAGCTGAAAAGAAAATGAATGAATAATACAGAAGGCAAGTTTGAACAAACTTGAGAATACAGAAAATAAAATGTATATACTTTTTAACTACAAATGTTGTTGGTGGGGTGACGTGGTGGCGCAGTGGGTAGCACGTTCGCCCCACACCAAGAAGGTTGCTGGTTCGAGCCTCGGCTGGGTCAGTTAGCGTTTCTGTGTGGAGTTTGCATGTTCTCCCCGTGTTTGCGTGGGTTACCTCCGGGTGCTCCGGTTTCCCCCACAAGTCCAAAGACATGTGGTACAGGTGAATTGTGTATGCTAAAATTGACCGTAGTGTATAAATGAGTGTGTATGGCAGGGCTATTCAATTGGCGGCCCGCGGGCCAAACCCGGGCCCCGAGGCAATTTGTTCTGGCCCTCCAAATAGTGTGACCAAGACATCAAGAATAAATTTAGTAAAGTCAAAAAACGGCCGCTATAGTTATGAAGTGACGTGCGTCTGTTCAATACAGCACGAGCTGCACAGAGCGTGAGTCACCTGACAGTCGCGAGAGCAGCCAAATACATTTGAATATGTTTGTAGAAATGGTCTTTTGTACAATGCACTGATATTGTTATTAGGGATGCAACGATTAACCGATTTCACTATAAACTGCGCTTTAATTCGTCATGGTTAATTAATCGTAAAGGCTTTTTTAAGCCGCATTTTTGCATTTCTGTTCTGCCGCACGAAACGAAACTGCTGAACAAAGTTAAGTCAAGTTGCCAACTGTGCACTAGTTTAAAGTTCCGAGCTTGTCCACCGAAGCTAATACGCACGCACACTGTAATAACTATAGCCGCAGGCCGTTCCCATATCACGTCTTTCCCGCGCTCAAGTTTGTTATGTCGTAAGAATATATATACCAATATGCGGGTGCAAGCGGAGCAACGCGCTCGCGGCTGTCTGGGTGCACGCAGTAGAATACATCTCATGCTGTAACAGTGAGAGTTGTGCTTAGCTTTCAGTGCAATGTAAACAAAAGACATGTTAGACGAACTATTATTAAAATGATTATGTATGTATGAACGCAGATGATAACAACAGTTAATCTAAATATTGGCGCCGACCTTCATAACAAATATTATTATATTATTTTCTCCCGTTCCTCTCTATAAACACACACATAATTAAATTGTGTAGCCCTATAAGCACAGAAAAACCTTCAGCATAAAAACTATTACTAATGAAAATGCCTTTTAAAGGTTTTTTAATATTAGTTAGGGATGTCCAGATCTAAATCTTGCTAATATAAAGCTTAAATTTACATTAGACGTGATAACTGTGAAACACTGATTATTCTTCACACTATATAATCGTACAACCAAAATCTATAATTGCTGCATCCATAATTGTTATGCAGTTCAAAACAGAACATATGAACGTATCTGAATGTAGAAGAAGCCTACTTCAGCAATACACTGATTTTGTTGTGCTGTGAAATACAACATTTGAATGTTTGTTAAAAAAACTTATTGTACAATGCAGTGATATTATATAGTTTCAAAATACAATATATTACCATTTTAATGTAGACAAATACAACGTGGGTGTCTAAAGGAGCAAAAATACATAATTGGCTCTTAAATACAGTTGTGTCATCATTTATATTGCAAGTCATATCTCTCCGGCCCTTCGTTTGGGATGCTTTTCATGAACTGGCCCCCGTGACAAACTAATTGAATAGCCCTGGTGTATGGGAGTTTCCTAGTGATGAGTTGCGGTTGGAAGAGCATCCGCTGCATAAAACATCTGCGTAAAACACTAAGCTAAAAATGAATGAATGAATGTTGTTGGTGTTCACAAAACAATTAACCACACTTCTGTTCTGCAACATTAGCAGATTCACATTTTTTGTATATTATACAACTGAACTAATTTGTAGTGGCACTTACTGTGCATTTCACAGTTTGAAAGTGTACAAGAAAAGCATAATACAACCCCCAATCAGAAAAAGGTTGGTACAGTATGGAAAACGCAAATAAACAAAAGAAAGTAGTGATTTCCAAATGTACTTTGACTTATGTTTAATTGCAGACAATATGAACACAACATTTCATGTTTTGTCTGGTCAACTTCATTTCATTTGTAAATATACATCCTCACCTGTCATTCAGACCTGAAACACATTTCAAAAAACATTGGGACAGGAGCGGTTTAGGGCTAGTAATCAGGTAAATTGGTTAAATAATGATGTGATTTAGTATAAAAGCAGCATCCAAGAAAGGTCTAGTCCTTTAGGAGCAAAGATGGGCCGAGGATCACCAGTTTGCCAACAAATATGTGAGAAAATTAATGAAATGTTTAAAAACTGTGTTCCTCAAATAGATAGGAAGACATTTGAATATTTCACCTTCAACAGTGCATAACATTAAAAGATTCAAGGAATCAGGAGGAATTTCAGTGCCTAAAGGACAAGAACAACTGTGTTCTTCGATCCCTCAAGCTTCTGCATCAAGAATCCTTATTCATCTATAAGTGATATCACCACATGAGCTCAGGACTACTTTGGCAAACCTTTGTCAAGTACCACAATACGAAGTTACATCCACAAATGCCAGTTAAAAATGTACTGTGCCAAAAGGAAGCCCTATGTTAACAGTGTCCAGAAGCGCCGTTGACTTCTCTGGGCTCAGAGGCATCTGGAATTAACCATCACACAGTGGAAACGTGTACTGTGGTCTGATGAATCAGTATTTCAGGTATTTTTTCGGAGAAATGAACACTGTGTGCTCTGGACCAAAGAAGAAAAGGATCATCCAGACTGTTACCAGCAACAAGTCCAAAAGCCAGGGTCTGTCATGGTTTGGGGTTGTGTCAGTGCCCTTGGCAACTTGCACTTCTGTGATGGCACCATTAATGCTGAAAAGTATATCGAGATTTTGGGGCACAATATGATGCCTTCTTTTGCAGGGACGCCCATGGATATTTCAACAAGACAATGCAAAACCACATTCTGCACACATTACAAAGTCCTGGCTGCGGAGGTAGAGGATACAGGTACTTGACTGGACTGTCTGGAGTCCCGACCTGTCTCCAATAGAGAATGTATGGAGCATTTTAAAGTGCAAAATGCGACAATGAAGACCCTGTACTGTTGCCCATCATAAGATTTTTTTGCAGGAAGAATGGGGCAAAATTACACATGGAACACTTCATCGCTTGTTGTTTTCAGTCCCTAAACGTCTTTTAAGTTCTTTCTATTTTATTAGTGTTTTCAATACTGTGTTCCAACGTGATTTGGGGTTGTATTTTACAGAAATGTAGCCACAAGCATGTTTTTCCAATGGTTCATTCATTCATTGTAATAAACTGCTTTATTAATAGTCAGTTCTAGCAGGGCTCTTTCACTTCTGTGCCCTTGATCGTTTGGACCCAAATGACTGTTACAAGTGAGGAACCCCATTATATAAGATAATCTAGCTACAGGATATCTGGTGCTCTGTCAAAATATGGATTTATTCATTCATTCATTTTCTTTTCTTCTTGGTCCCTTTATTAATGTGGGGTCGCCACAGCGGAATGAACTGCCAACTTATCCTGCATATGTTTTATGCATATGCTGCAACCCATCACTGATGAAACAAATATATCTTGGAAAAAATAAATTAATAAAATTGAGACTTGAGGATCCATTTGATATGCCCCAGTCAATATTATCCTCAAGGCTGACTAGAATGGGTGAAGAAGTGTGTGGTGTAAAAGAAAAAAGATCTTCATTATATTTTATAAACTGGAATCATCTTAATTAGCTCTAAGGAGAGAGTCAATGTTAACAAAGGCCAAAACTGTCAACCGTCTTCTCAAATGTATTGCATTCAGGCTCATTAAACTGAGAAGTGGTCAGCAATAAACACGTGTAATTGTAAATGCAGAATCTAGGGGTCTCAAGATCTAAAAATAAACTGCAAAAGCCAAAGACAAAAGTCTCGATGAGTGCATAGACCAATTAAAAATAGTGCAGACTGAATGTGAGAACATTTTCGGCCCTTAAGTGGATTTTGGTGGACTAAAGTTTTATGATTAGACTGACTAAAGCAATGGTTTGTGCTTTTAATTATTTACTTTCCAACTTACTCATGACACAAGAAATCAAATTTTCCTTGATCTTTATTACATTTAAGATTAGAGGTGTGAACCTACACTGGTCTCACGGTTCGGTTCGGTTACGATTATCATGCCATCGATTCGGTTCAATTTGATATCTCGGTGCATCACGGTGCATTGACGATGCTTTCCATACACAGTTTTGTATTTTCTTCACAGCACAGCAATTCTTGTAATAAAATGTATAAATATATTTATATACTATTTGTAAAACAATTTTGTCCTTTAATACAAACAGTCAGATATATAAACTGTACCTTTAAACAACACGAGCATTTATAGACCATTTTGAGGGATGTAAACAAAAACAATGGCCCTAACGTATCCTGTTTTACATTTTTTTAATTTCCATTGCTTCTGAGAATCCAAAAAGGTCCACATATTGATAAAAAGTGTTATGACTGCTGATTTAAAATCAAGTTATGATTGAATTGCCTCTTGTTACAGTTAGGAAACAGTTTAACGTCAAGCAGGAAATGTTCATGGGCCAATGACATGACCACATTGAAATGGTCTATAGCAAATAAACAAATATAAATATCCCGCTCGCTTTCTGTCTTGTCTACCAAGTTATTTCTTACACCCCTTTGATTGGTCAAGCGCTCAACAGAAAGGGCTGCGATTGGCTCTCACACGCTGGTGCTCTTCACAGATGCACTCATGGGCCACAGTGAGACAGAGAGAGAGAAATGGAGATTACTTTCATTCTCTTAATCGCCGTGAAATAGGGGCTTTTGCTGTAAGTTTCAGTGAAACAGTGTTCAGCAAACACACACGCAGTGAAATTGTGCACAGTTTCTGTGTTTTTCGTGGTTAGAGCGTTGTAAATAATCGCGCTCGCAGCTCGCCTCCCTCGCCATAGTAAGCTACGGCGACATAACGCATGTGAGATTAATGACGTCAGTATAATAACCGGTTATGGTTATTACTGAACCGATACCGGAAATTTTACTTTCACAAACAGAGGTTCCTTAAAAAAAATCCAATCTTTATAGACTTCCTATGTGAATTAGAACATCTGATTAAATCACTTAGATTAATTGAAAATAAGAAATGTGCTTCTTTCTTAAGTAAATATGATGAGATCTTTCATGTTACTTGAATATTTATCTTTTTTTTATTGCACTGTCTTTTCATTTTTTTTTTTTTTTTTTTTTATGTATTGCATTTTGGTTTTGCTCTTTATCCTGTGTATCTAATATGATTATTGTGTAAAAGAACTGTTATCTTTTACTGTATTTTAAGTTGGATTATACTGATTCTTGAAATTAAAAAAAAAAAAATAAATAAATAAATACTGAACCGATACCGAATTGTCCGCGTCTGCATCGCGGTGCACCGAACAAACGATTAATTTTGACACCCCTATTTAAGATGCCTTTGTAGCTTGTTAATATCCTGCAACCTTCATACCTTAATATATCCTCTTGAATATTAAAAAAGATATGAGAGTAAGACCCTTTTCACAAGATGGTGATGGTTTAATGGTCATCAGCATATTAATTCCTTGACAGTTTTTAATATCTTGATTTTTTTAAATGTGTGTACATTTAATGTATGTAGGTGCGAACACGGGGAGAACATGCAAAGTCCACACAGAAATGCCAACTGGTCCAGCCGGGACTTGAACCAGCAACCTTCTTGCACCTCCAAAGCTATACTTTGTATTATAAAATCTTTCTTTAAAATCTTTAAAAACAATGGTTCTAAGTCAAAGATGGATGCATACTGTACCTATTACCATGTTTAAATCAATTGAACACCTGAATCATGGAAATGATGATAGAGTTTGCCACAAGCCTGGCGGATGGACGGTGTTTTGATTTCCCATGACAGCTCTCTGCACCACAATAAATGGAGGAATTGCATTAGCTCTCCCCACAATCTCACCCCATCAGCAGTGCCATTTCATTTGTCTAACATTTTTCATTTTTCATCTGTCTGCATGCGATGTGTTACAATCAGAAGAACATTGCCTTCAAATTGAGGGAGATGTGTTATAATAGGTGGAAGATTTACACCTTCATCACGTTTGTGTGTTGACGCAACATTTTCAGTAGAAATGCTGCCATTTAAAGCAAATCCATTAATGACAAGCAGAGGTGAGGACGAGGACACAAACAGGGGTGGCGAACAGTTGTCGGTCATTATCTGACAAAGGCTTATACAATCTTAACCAGGCATGAAAATTAAATGGATTAAAAGTGGCCATCGAAGTCATCTTGATGAATAAGGGTGCTTTCACACTTGGTTCAATTGCCTGGACCGTACCCAAGTTCGATTGTCCCCCCTTGCCACCTTCTCGGTTGGTTTGTGTTCACACTGTCTTTTTTCCTTCTGAACGCCGGTACGCTTGCGTCATAGAGCTGCTGTTTTGTTTACGGTTGTTGCTAGGTGACAGTCACGAAAACAAAGCGCTAAAATGGAGACTTCCGCACATCGCGGTCGATTTGCTTTTACTGAATCATAAGTTTTGGACATACAGAAAGCGACTCGCGTCTGTCTGCTGCAAAAATATTATAAACATTCAGAACATCACACAGTGACTGCAGAAGCCGTTTCTGGAGGAGACAAGCAGACATCACTGTGTATCACTGTGCTTGGCTCAGTCCTGCTAAAGGTACAATACGTGGCGCACACACACACACACACACACACACACACACACACACACACACACACACACACACACACACACACACACACACACACACACACACACACAAACACACACACACACACACGAATGAACGTTATGAAAACGATAGTTTGTTGTAGTTGCCGGTTCACTTCCGCTATTTGGTACGATTGCATTCATACCAGAAGTGAACCGTACCAGAGTTCGCATGAACCGTACCCCAGACCACCTCTTTCAGGCGAACTTGGGTACGGTTCACGGGTGCGCACGGGTGCGTGTCAGAAGACACGTTCACACTAGCTAAACTTACCGTACTATGACGTCAAACGAACCCGGGTGCGGACCAAAAGTGCTAGTGTGAAAGCACCCTAAGAATAATGCCATCCAAGACTGATAATCACTGGAAGGTTATAGAAATAAGAAACCTTGCTTATGAAATGTAGCATGACGTCAAATGGTTAGGGAGTAACATGATGGAGTCTGCCCAAATCTGTCCACTTTTAGATATATTACTTAACATTTACATTGCTAAAAGTCTTTTTTTTTATTGATAGTTTATAGTTTAGTTAATACTGATAATTAAAGTTTTCATCCAATCTGTTGTAACTTGGAACTGTTAAGTTGACTTACCTTAATTTTTATACTTATTCTCAAAGTTCATTAACCTACAGTAATTTATAATAATATTCTAAGTCATAGCGCTTCACTTTTTCCACATTTTTTTATGTTACAGCCTTATTCCAAAATGGATTAAATTCATTTATTTCCTCAAAATTCTACACACAATACCCCATAATGACAATGAGAAAAAAGAGTTTTGCAAATTTCTAAAAAATAAAGTCAGAATTATTAGCCCCCCTGAATTATTAGCCCCCAGTTTATTTTTTCCCCGGTTTCTGTTTAACGGAGAGAAGATTTTTTCAACAAATTTCTAAACATAATAGTTTTAATAACTCATTTGTAATAACTGATTTGTTTTATCTTTGCCATGATGACAGTAAATAATATTTGACTAGATATTTTTCAAGACACTTCTATACAGCTTAAAGTGACATTTAAAGGCTTAACTAGGTTAATTAGGTTAACTAGGCAGGTTAGGGTAATTAGGCAAGTTATTGTATAACGATGGTTTGTTCTGTAGACTATCTGGAAAAAAAATAGCCTAAAGGGGCTAATAATTTTGACCTTTAAATGGTTTTTAAAAAATTAAAAACTGCTTTTATTCTAGCCGAAATAAAACAAATAAGACTTTCTCCAGAAGAAAAAAATATTATCAGACATACTGTGAAAATTTCCTTGCTCTGTTAAACATCATTCGTGAAATATTTAAAAAAAATAAATTAATTAAAAGGGGTGCTAATAATTCTGACTTCAACTGTAAATAAGTATTCACAGCCTTTGTTGATGCACCTTTGGCAGCAATTACAGCCTCAAGTCATTTTGAATATGATGCCACAAGCTTGACACACCTGTCTTTAAGAATTTTTGCCCATTCCTCTTTGCGGTACCTCTCAAGCTCTATCAGGTTGGATTGGCGATGTGCTTTGGGTCATTGTCCTGCTGGAAGATGAACCGTCGCCCCAGTCTGAGGTCAAGAGCACTCTGAAGAAGGTTTTCATTCAGGATGTCTCTGCACATTGCTGCATTCATCTTTCCCTCTATCCTGACTAGTCTTCCAGTTCCTGCTGCTGAAAAACATCCCCACAGCATGATGCTGCCACCACCATTTTTCACTGTAGGGATGGTATTAGCCTGGTGATGAGCGGTGCCTGGTTTTCTCCAAACGCAATGCCTGGCATTCACTCCAAAGAGTTCAATTTTAGTCTCATCAGATGGTTGTCCTTCTATAAGGTTCTCCTGTCTCCACAGAAGAATGCTGGAGGTCAGACAGAGTGACCATCGGGTTATTGATCACCTCCCTGTACATGTGATTTTTCAGGTTTTTTATTTTTAATAAATTTGCAACAATTTCAAAAACTCTTTTTTCACATCGCCATTATGGGGTATTGTGTGTAGAATTTTGAGCAAATAAATGAATTTAATCCATTTTGGAATAAGGCTGTAACATAAAAAAATGTGGAAAAAGTGAAGCGCTATGAATACTTTCCGAATGCACTGTACTCACTCTTTTAAATAAAGTCAACTAATCATTTTTATAGAGTATAATTCACCAGAGGCCACTTTGTATGCTTGTTGAGATCTCAAATTTCTCTCGCGAGTGCCATTCGCGCCTGCTGTTCTCACGTAAACCCACCAGAGGCCGCTGTCGACTAATTGACTGATTGATCAACTGACCCACCGTCCTCCTTCCGTAATCCCAACCAATAGTGTTTTCAAAAGCACCGACTGACCCAACCGACAAAAAAAAAAAAAGAAAAGCCCCTTTGTTTTTACCACGTTTTCAGATTTTACTACATTCTCACCCTGTTATTTACTTGTTCATTTTATTTTTTGGCTTTTGTTTTTGTCTTACGGCATCATCCCGCCCTGTTGAGTTCATTTAAAAGATGAAATGCAGCCGTACGCACTTTTGGCTACATAATTCGCAATCTCTAGAAATGTATATAGGGCTAGATCTTAGATTTTTGGCTAGATGGATTAGATATCAGTAAAGATGAGTCTTATATTAACATACGATTATCTGTGCATTAGCTAAGAAAGAATATATGCAATATTAGTGCCTCAGTATAGTAAAGTGTTTTGTGTAGCTTTATTTTGTGAAATATATTCATTCATTCAATTTCTACAATCAAGCAGCATTTCAAAGGTGCTGATATGATTTTTTAATTCTTAGTACGTTTGGTACAATTTGGAACTGAAAAATGATTTGGGACGGAATGGACACTTTGTACATGTTGGACTGATTTAAAAGTCTAAACTGAGACATGTTTGGTTCTCTACTGTGGGGGGGATTTCTCTGTGATACTTTTTGCAGGTTTTATCATAATGCTAGCTGATGCAATATGTGATTCTTCTCATTGAGTTTAAGCAATTAGTTTTAAAATGCTAATTTATTTACCAAGTAACTGTCTCTATGAGCGAATCATTAAATAATTTACTCATAAAAGACAGAAAAGATGTTTGTTTGTTTGCAGTCGATTTTCATTTGATTTGCAAAACACTACCAGTTTTACCCCTCAAACCTCTTTGGATATAACTGTTTATTAAAACAGTTTTGTTTAAATGCACCTAAATATATTGCCTATATTAACTGAACATATATATATATATATATATCTATATATATATATATATATATATTAGAGCTGTCAAAATTAGCGCGTTAACGCACGTGATTAATTTGAACTATTTAACGCGTTAAAAAAAATTTACGCATTTAACGCAGTTGCAGTTTTTTTTTTATTTCCTGTTGTGGCCGACGTGTGTTCAGGGCCAGCGCTTCCATAGAGGCGACTGCCTTGGGCGCCAGAATAGTGAGCGAACCCCCCTGTCCTCACGTTCATCTCATTTCGACTCCCACCTGCTCCCTCCCGGTTCTCACTTTCATCCGCAAACCGGTAACTTTCTATTTCACTTTCGGGTTGAGGGCGCTAGTTCAGCTTGCTCCGGCCCTGCGTGTGTTTAATGTGTAAAGAAATGTGGATAAAGGATAATATGGATCCATGTAAATGTACTCAGTGAAAGTGGCAGATGATGTCGCAAGCTGTCAAAGACAGCCCATTCCTCTCTAAGTTGACTGCAAGCGCCCTCAAATGTTTCATTAAGTTTGACGTGTTTCCCCCCTACACGCAACTTTTGTAAAGCGTCTTCTTTGCTGTGTCAGAATCCTTGCTTGAGAAATACAGCCATACTTTAAGAACGCTTAGTTTAAGCAAAATTTGATCAACGCGATCGTGCGTGTTGATGATCTGAAGGGAGTGCGCTGTGCTGCGCGTTTCTCTCTCTCTCTCTCTCTCTCTCTCTGTGTGTGTGTGTGTGTTGTCCCCCGATAATGTCAATAGACTGCAACTGGCTAAATGTTAAGGAGGACTAGGCAAAATTGTTTCTACTTTATAATTAAGGTTCTCAACTCGCAATACAACTTTACAATGAGTACAATTAGTCACCTTGGAATTATAATGGTCTATCTGCGTTCTGATTGATTTTGAGATATTGAGCTTCAAAGTTTTTGCATAGCAAACAGTATGTGTGTAACATTAGTTTTTTTTAATAAAACGTCTTAAAAATGTAAACAACTTATAAAAAAACATCCCATAATGTAAATAAGTTGTCATTTTATAAGAATATGTCAATAACTCAATTTTGACAAAAATGTCAGATAGAACCTTATAATTCTAAGCTGATGAATTGTTTGTATTCAATACTTTATTATTATTGTAATTTTCCAGTTTCCATATTTGCAATGCCTGTATTTTGGATTTTTTTTTTTATTCGTGATTAATCATGATTAATTAGTTTCGTGATTAATCATGATTAATCACAAAAAAAGTGTGATTAATTAGTTAATTTTTTTAATCAATTGACAGCCCTAATATATATATATAAACCCGTTTTTTATATATACGTATTTTTCAAAACGGGTTATATAAAGAACACTGTAGTTCTTTCAATTGCTCAATTCCTCACCTTCTGACATATACTCCTGCACTTGATTACATCCCATGAGAAAACCCCTCTGAATGCTTTCACATTCAAAGATACACAGTAATATCATGGTGTTTATTTGATTGTATTGCCTTGAAGAAAATCTATGGTGTTATTCCTTCTCCTAATAATTCACCAGAGAGCAACTCCTGCTGGGTGTCGTTTGATAGCAGACCCCATATAGAGGTCATCGTGTCACAGAAATGGCTCCCGGGTGCACTATACTGTACATCCAGCGTTGCTCTCTTGACTTTCATTTACTAGAATCCACTCTATCAATCCCCGCTAGAATGCAAAGACCTTCATAACATTGTCACTAGACAGCCGTATTCAAAGCCCTTCCACTTAGCTTAATTAGACTGATGCCGTTATGAAGCTGCATGCGTGTCTGAGCTTTATTTCAATCCACTGCTCCATTTTCCTTCCTACTGGTATCCATAACTACTATTGTAATGGGTAAAGACAATGCTGGACTGTTTGGATACACATAACACTTCGATTAGATATGCATTCGCAGTCTGAAAATAGATTTACAGCCACATAAATTAAGTTAAATTAAAGAGATTAAGTTCAGTTCAGTTTAGCTCAGTTCAGTGTGGGTTAATGGACAGAGGAACAAGCTGGGTTGAGGTAGACGGAGTGTCACGGCTGTATTGTACACTCACCTCAGATGAGAGAACTGGAGCGCGGGGCACATCGAGCAAGGCTCTCTGTGCCCTGAGCTCAGCTCGCTTCATCTGCAGAAGACGGATGCGTTCTTCCAGCCGTTCCAGCTCCATGTCCAGCGCCTCCATCGATGTTTCTCCTGCACACAAGGACAGAGACACAAGCGACATCGTACAGGGTAACGAGCAAAGCCAGTAAGTGAGAAAGTTAGGGGATGACAGCAGTCGGTAGCTTTAGCTGACTAGCGGTGCTAGCTGGCTAAAGCTACAAACAACAGGCGGATGCTCGAGAGACAGAACGTTTTGAAGTATATTTATTTGTATAAAGTGTTAAATGTTGTATAAAATGTATTAAGGGTTTGTTCCCCCTAAGTAGTATTAAGCGAATGTGGAGGTATTTGATAATAAAAATGCAAATTGCGAATCTATGCGACAGAGCTACAAACACACGCTGCGCGGCTTGCGAATAAAATCACTAGAAAACAAAAACGAATAAAGGCTTGTTTTTTATATTCTGAAACCAGATAGGCCAACTCATTCATGGTGACGCAATACTGCCACACACAGGCTAGCCTATACTATAAGCTATTATTTTTTTCCCCACTTAATAATGTTATAAAAGGTAGCTATATTCTTGTAATAACAGACATATTTTCCTCATTAAGACGACATATTTCTTGTATAAGGGCCGGTTATAGGCTATATATTTACTTTTTGTTTGCATGTTTTAAATGAAACAACCTTTATTTCGGCGTTACATGCAAGCATTACATTGCTTTACTGAACACTTTTCTGAAAAGAAAGTTTTAATATTGTTAAAACCATAATATGTTTACTTCCCGAAGTTTGACCACAAATAATTTCAAGTGAGGGAGGCATTAATACAGTTGTTCGTTACGCACATTTCAAGTCATAGTATTTTAAAATAAAAATGAACAATAAATTTGATCTGAAAGGAAGCATGCTGCACAAACAACCTGATAAGCATCCCATGTCTTTTATAAATGGACTAATGCTTGCGGATTGTGTGCGTGCGTCATCACCCCGCTACAGTGGGTCTACCCATAATTTCATATAACCATGTGCAAATATAGCAGCAGCCTAAACAATGGGGCATCATCATTTTATGAGTTAAATCATTAAAAGCATTACAATAATTCATAAAAAGAACACAATCCACAAATAGGCTCACAATCCACAATTATAGCTATTTGGTGCCAGTGTTCTGACAGACGCTAATTTTGCGGCGCTAATTATGCTCAAAGTTATAAATCATTGATTGATAGACCAAAAACACATTGAATGACAATAAAAAGAAGCAATTCAAAAAAGTAAGTCCATTTTTTCTAGCATAGCTTACAGATTTTTTAATAGTCAATCAAATCAATTGAAATTATTAAAAAATACCCAATACTGCAATATATATATATCAACAACCCAGAATCAACAAAAAAAGCCAGATTACAATTTGCTAAATTACAAAAAAAAAAAAGAAAAGTTATAAAGAATAATTTTTTGAGACATGTCCTGTGGTCTGATGGAACTAAAATATGGCCATAATGACCAGTGTTACATTTGGCGGACAAAGAGGAAAGCTTACAAGCCTAGGAACACCATCCCAACTGTGAAGTATGGGGGCGGCAGCATCATGTTGTGGGGCTGTTTTGCTGCAGGAGGGACTGGTCTACTTTACAGCATAGATGGCATCATGAAGAAAGAACATTATGTAAGAATACTGATGCAACATCTCAAGACATCAGCCAGGAAATTAAAACTTGGCCACAAATGGGTCTTCCAAACAGACCATGACCCTAAGCATACTGCCAAATTAGTTCAAATGTGCTTTAAGGAAAACAGAGTGAATGTTTTGGAGTGGCCATCACAAAGCCCTGAGCTCAACCCTATAGAAAATTTGTGGGCAGAGTTGAAAAAGCTTGTGCGCGCAAGACAGCCTACAAATCTGACTCAGTTACACCAATTCTGTCAGGAGGAATGGGCCAAAATTGCTTCAAATTATTTTGAGAAGCTAGTGGAAGGATACCCAAAACATTTGACCAAAGTTATACAGTTTAAAAGCAAAGCTAAAAAAAAACCAAGGAAATGTATGTAATCTTTCGACTGTCTAGAAATTAATATTAAATTCTCCAAAAAAAAAATTCTCTCATTTTTCTTGCATTTAGCAAATGTAAATGATTTAGGTAATCCTAACGAACCTAAAATAGTAAACGTTTAGTATGATTTACCGTCAGACATTTTTTTAAAAATGGTTATGTTCCTTTTTTAGAGTGTACGTAAACTTCTGGTTTCAACTGTACAACCTTCCTTTGGTTTAATCCCTAATGCTTTAGGGATTAATTAATATACAATTACCACCACAAAATCAGTAATTATTGCAAAAAAAATTGTGAAAAACTAGGGGGTCTGAAAAGAACCATGATTTGAAAGTGTTATATGGGACCTTAAAATATATTTGTAATACTATTTTCATAATTATTAGTATTAATTTTAGTAACGAGTATTTATTTTATTATTAATATTATTATTATTAACTTTATATATTTATTGTAGTTGTTGTTATAATTTTATTCTGGCTATGTTAAGGTAAAAAAAAAACATTATACATACCCAAAAGCATGTATCATAGGTGCTTTCCCAGCAGACACACAACATCAAATATTAGGTTAGACTTAGGTGGCCAGCATCTAAGGACGTTATTTTGATGTCCAATAACGACGTGAAACGTTGATATTTGGTTGATTTTAGGTTGTGTTGGAAAGTGACCAAAATCCAACGTCATATTAATGACAAATACTGACATTTATTCATCAGGTACGGCAACCAAAATCCAACGTCTGATAGATGTCATAGTGGTAACATACACACAACATCAAACTGTAACATCATTGAACGTTGATATTTGGTTGATTTTAGGTTGTGTTGGAAACTGACCAAAATCCAACGTCAAGCCAACATCTTAAACCAACATCATATTGACATCAAATACTGACATTTATTCGTTAGGTATGGCAACCCAAATCCAACGTCTGATAGATGTCATAGTGGTAACATCCACACAATGTCAAACTGTAACATCATTGGACGTTGATATTTGGTTGATTTTAGGTTACGTTGGAAAGTAATCAAAATGCAACGTCTGTTCGATGTTGGACATTGACGTCAGCCTGGCGTCTGGTTCTGACGTCAACTAGATTTTCTTTTCCAAACAAAATGCAATGTCCCACAACATTGGGGTACAACGTTAATCTGACGTTGAAGTTGACGTCCTGTGCCTGCTGAGTTTATTTATTCTTTTCTTTATTGATGTGAAGCGGGTGCTTTATCAGTTGCAGATTTGAAAAACAAAAAGGGGGGAACAAAGAATCCTAAACTCAAATAAACAAACATCTCAGCATAAAGGGGCTCTTCAGGACAATATAACTATTACCATGTACAAAGAACCATAGAGTTCAGAGTTTATATGGCCTTGCCTTGCCTATGTGAATGTAAAATCAAGTACTAGAAGGTACTGGAAAATGTGTTTGCATAATATGATTAAACAGTGGAAATGCCCTGGGGCTGGAGTTTAAGATGAGGTGGAACATGCCATTTTCAAAGCTGCAAAATGAGCCTTAAAAGGGCCTTTACTGGTGTCACACAGGGTACAAAGGGGAGGAAAAATCCATTTGCCTGGATTATACAAAAAAAAAAATGCCTGGAAAGATGCTCTGACACAAAGCCCAGTCGAGTCTGTTTGGTCTGCAAGATGGGAAATGAAAAAGTGCTGCCTGAAGGAGGGAGGCTGGTGTTGTGCGTCACTGTGTCACGCTCTTCAAACAATGACAGCAACCCATTTCAAGTCCATTCAGTCTGAATGTATTTACTTCCGCTCCCCTTTCTCCAGCGTGGCCCATTTAATCAAATCTTGCTGGAACAAGTGCTAAAGCCAAACACCACAGCAGCGAAACTCTGTGCCTAATAATAGATCCCACTAAATGCAATCACATAAAAGTAAGAGCTAAGCATACAAGATAGCAAAAAAGAATAGATGTCACCTCTTTAATTCACAGCGATAACTCTTTTCAGCCTTTTTACAACCACAGGGAGAATGTCGTCTCAGGCCACAGTCTTGTCTTGTGTTTTGACTGCCTGATACATATAGCACTTTAAAAAACCTTTAGCTTTCATAAAAATGGCAAGGTCTAATCTAATAGTCAGTCTCCTGGGGGGGTTTATTGGTCTTTACACAAGAAAATATGATGTTTGCGAGACAAATACTGGTTTTCCAGCCTCACGAGGAAACGTAAGTATTTTACGTTTTGTCAGTTTAGTGGCAAATTCCTACAAATTCGTACGAGTTGAGTCATACAAAAATGTACAATTTTAAAAAGGAGGCGTGGCGCCCAACCCCGCCCCTAAACCCAACCATCATTGGGTGATGAGCAAATCGTACTAAATGGTACGAATTAGATCGTACGAATTCATACGAAATAGCTACTAAATCAAAAAGTTACGAATTGCCGTGAGATTGTGTTGGGTTTTCTACAATGTGTGATGTTTGATTTGATTTTTTAAAATATTGATTAAGATTCTGATTCCGAAAGCTGGTTCTGGAATTGATGGATTTGATTCAAAGCATGGATTCTACACTTTTGTTCTGATTTTTTATTAAAAGTGCCATATAATTAAAATCTGGATATACGTATAGGCATAGCTTAACGATAAGTAAGAGACAAACTATGAGCCTCAAACACCATTGTTTCCTCTTTCTCATGAAAATCTGAAACCCAGGCAGTGTTTTGAGTGGCAACGATGTTTTCTAATGAGCCTTTTTTCAAGTTTATCTATGCTTCTATTACACGTACAATAATTATGGGACTCTGATTTTAAAAACAAGCAGAGAGTGGGCCACTTGATCGGTCAGTCAGTCATGTCATTCGACAATGTTCTGATTAAAAAGCAGCGAATAAATCTCTCATTTATTTAGATTTTTCGTTTGTTTACATTAAATAACAGAGGTGTCACGTTAAAAATGCACACATCTAACATTAACATTATAATGAAAGCATTTTATTGCTTTCCTAACAGTTTATGCTAATTTAGGACAAATTAGTTGTGTTTGAAAAATACCCCACCAAGATCGGCATCTATAGATGTTTATATTACTGTATATATGTGTATATGTCTGTTCAAACACGCATCCAAAACTCAGAGTTTCGCTCCGCTTGAAATCGCGTGTACAGAATGCGTTTGAAAAACAGCGTCTATTTATCACTATGGAGCGCATCAGCTAATAGTCACGCACCACTATATGACTATATGTTTTAGTCATTGCATAGGAGGGGCGACGGCACCTGTAATGAAAAGGGAATCCAGCTGTTTTTATATTTATTTCAAAGTGTTTCCATGCCTAAATAAAACGAAAGCACAAAACAGATTCACATTTAAGAGCAAGGGGCGGCCCCTGGTGGTTTGGCGGTATGGATTGCAAATAGGAAGGATTGGCTCTTTAATTTTTATTGCCACCCTTCACAGAAAGACTAAAAAAACAGGAGAAATACAGGAAAATATCTTTACGGGATGATAGCGGGATAGAACTGTAAAATACGGTAGAATCCTGGGAAAAACGGGAGGGCTGACAGGTATTTTGTAAATGCGTTTTTATTTCTGTAAGGGACCATGTCAAGCACACTTGCAGAATTCTCTGAAAGAGAAAACAATTCTGACGTCATTTAATCACCCTTGACTTGTTTCCAATCAGTCTGAGGTGTTTTTTTTTTGGTATGTTGAACTGAACAGATATTTTAAAGAATGTACAAAACCTGTAAACGTTGATTTCCATAGTAGGAAAAATTATGGTTTGCAGCTTCCTTCAAAGTAACTTCTTTTGTTAGACCAAAGAAAAACTCAAGCTGGTTTGGAACAAGTCAAGGGTGAATAAATGATGACAGAATTTTCATTTTTGGGTGAACTCTCCCTTTAATTTAAAGGTGCTGTATGTAAGTTTTTGACTCTTCTAAAGCATAAAAATACCATAATATGTGTGCAGATATTTAAGAAACATCCCAAGTGAACATACTTGTTTAACTGAAAAACAATGCTGAAGTCAGATATTCTGCTTTGAAAATGGGTTTTCCGTGCCGGAACGCTGTCTTTGTTTAGATAAATTTCATATGCACGATGCCAGTTTAGCCAATTATATGTCAGCACCCTGGGTTGCCTTGTTGGAAAACAGCGTATTTCATTCATTCATTCAGAAAGACTCTGAAAGCATGCGTCCGTGACCAAAAAGAACAGTATGGGAGACAGATGCAGTTCCACATGAGGTTATTAATTAGCAAATTACATAAATATTACGAACGTAAACATTAGGTGAGCAGGTTACATTGTAACCGCGTGTCCTAACAACACGCTGTGACGAGAGAGGCCGTGATCAGCTATTTGGCTGTTTGCACCAGACGAAACACGGCAGAAATGTAAATACAGCCTTTCAGAAGCACAGAATATGCACTCGCTCACCAAACGGTAAGGTTTAGAATCTATTTAATACATGTTAACCCACTTTAACATCAATGTAGATGCTGAATCACTCATATGTGTTTAGTTCTAAAGTTCAATTTCAGACGGTTTATTGTATTTTCAAGATCTGAGGTGAACTTTCTGCTTTCAGTATATGGCAACAAATGCCATGTAAAATGCATTCAAACTCGCATTGTTAGCATTTAGCACAGAATAAAGCACACAAGGCTTACCTGAGGTGATCTAGCTGTCATAGGTTTCTGTTGTTCAGCTGTGAGAAATAGAAGCCATTTCTAATATATCAATTCGAGGTGTTGGTTAGGACAAAAACTCCTTTTAATATGGAAAATATTCCCTCTATCGCGTGTCGTTGCTTTTATTTAGAACACAGTTTAAATCACTCGCTCCTGTACACAATCTGGCAACCTAGCGTACTTTTATTATGATCCAGGAGTGCAATACCTAGTTCAACCACTGGGTGTCAAACTTACATACTGCACCTTTAAGAAATGATTCTTCTAGTGCTCCTTTGTAGCCTGAAATCTCAAGGGCTAAAAGCATCAGCGCAAGCATTTTCCTGCAAAGTTAGTGTCTGTTTAAGACAAGATTGACAATCGATTGCCCTGAAGAGAGAATAAGCCATTCCTGATTCACAGACACAAAAAGGGCAGGATGATCTCTGCAGAAAAACCTTCATTGCAGTGCACTTTTGCACCCTCGCCGGAGAGTCATATCTCGCTTTAATTTGACAGGCTGAGGGTTTTTATATGAGTCTCTCTCCGCATGCTACTTTCCAGCATCGGCTACTTCTAATCAATATGGGCGATTGTAGTGTTGTTTATGAAGGCCGAGAATGTTTTGTGGGTTAGAGAACATTGCATTTCGCTTCATCTGACAAAAGCAGCAGCTCTGGAGAGTTATTTCTCATCAGACCTCGTCTTCCTCCATTCGGCCTCATTTAAACCCTCATTTCACACTGCATGCTGAGGTGTTCCTCCATCTTGCCATTGCAGTCCAAGTCCTGCCCCCTTTTCTCCTTTCATTCAGCTGGGAGCACTGCTCTTGAATACTAACACAGCAGGCCAGCTGCTTTGATTGACAAGCCGCTCGACCCTGACCATCAGTGATGGGCCTATATTCACCAGTCCAATTACAGGATCCAGCCCGACCAGAACCCCCAATCCCATGGTTGGCTGCTTTTGTACTGACATGCTGAATAACAGCACTCCATAGTGGGGAAGGGTTCTGCTACGGCACTGTGTTCACCTGAAGACAAGGAATAAAACCCTGCAGAAACAGCACTTCCTTTGAGAGGGAGGGACACCTCGAACGACTACAGATCAATGTGGAAAGTGCCAACCTGATCTGATCTCAGCTGAACTATTTTACGTTTTGTCAGCTTAGTGGCTAATTCATATTAATACATACGAGTTTAGTCATACAGAAATGTACAATTTTTAAAAAGGAGGTGTGTCACCAAACACCGCCCCTAAACTCAATTGACGGATGAGCAAATCATAATAAAATGTATGAATGAGATTGTACAAATTCATACGAATCAGCCACTAAATCAAAAAGTTACGAATTGGTGTGAGCGTTAAATGTTCTTGAAAACAATGAAGAAAAAATATATGCAAATACTTGAAAAAAAATATTCCTTATATAATGCGTTATATGTTCGGCATAAAATGTGCCAAAAAAAACAGGCCTGGGAAACTGTAGATGTAAACATGATGAGTTCTTAGATTATAATGTTTTGATTGTTGGTTTGGGGTTTAAAAACTAAATTAAGGTTACCTAAAGTTACTTAAAAAAAGTGTTTATTTCTGCGCCAATAGTGGTTTGTGTGTCAACATATAGCACCGATATGCTAAAGGCACCCCAAGTTTGATTTATGGCTTGAGGTCCTTTGCCAATCGTTCCCCTTATATATATATATATGTATATATATATATATATATATATATATATATATATATATATATATATATATATATATATATATATATATATATAGTATAGTAGAGGTGTGACGAGATGCCTACTCCACGAGACGAGATACGAGATTGGGTTCACGAGACGAGATTTTTACATTATTTTTAAGAAATCCTCAATGATGAAATATATGAAAGGAAAATAGTCTTTTATTCAACTGGGGAAAAAAAAAACAAATCACAAAACTACTTAGGTGCTTTCTTTAAATCAACTTGTAATGAATGTTATTTTACTTTTATTTGAATGAATTATACGCAGTAATGGACATGCAAACACTGATAAATATTTTGCTAATAGCCTATGTGCAGTGTTGCCAGATGTAGCTGACTTTTTCCAGCCCAAAAACCCGCCGACATGCGAAAACACCCGCCCAACAGCGTCGATTTTACAAATAGTTGGGGGGGGGGGGGGGATGGGGGTGTTGGACGGTCCCAAATTTCACAAAAAGTGGGGGGGGTTGGGCGCTCCCATAGATATATGGGCCGCTCCAAAACGTAAGAGGGGTGGTTGGATAGTCCTGTATTTCATGAAAAGTAGGGGGACAGGTCCCAAAATTGATGAAAATTGGGGGGTTACGGGAGATCGCGGGCAGGCGGGCGTACCTTTACAATACCGCCCAAATATCCACTACCCGCCTATGATATTTTTTACCCGCAAACTAGGATTCAAAACCGCCCAATTGAGCGGGAAACCGCCCAATCTGGCAACACTGCCTATGTGTATGGAAAATAATCTTTTTATATATAATTTTACATATTAGCAAAATATTTGCTAATATATGAATGGAAAATAGATTTTTATTCAAATAGAAAAAAAATCACAAAATACAAAACAATTTAGGTGCTTTTTAAAAACATTGTAATGAATGGTATTTTATTTCTATTTAAATGAATTCTGTCATAAAGGACATGCAAACACTGCTAAATATTTAGCTATAAACTCTACCGACTGGCTTCTCCCCTGTACAATTTCACATGATATATCGAACTTATTTCCACACACTGAAACAAATATATGTAATTTTTTGTATTTCATTTTTAATTTAATGAATGAGTTTTACTTTCATTTAGCAAGATTTCATTCAAGCCCCGTGACTCACTCTGAGCTACTGGATGCGATCATGCGAATATGAAGGACTGATAGGAGAGTTGTTTTAATGGAGTTTGATACCGCACGCAGAATGAAAAAAAATTCAGCATTTCCCGGACAGTATAAACGTGTGTTCCGTGATGATGATGTGACGATGAGTCTCCAGGAGTTCATTCAGTGAGTGTGTGTGTTTGTTTGCGCGCGCTTAGAGATGTGTGTGTCTGTGGTGCTTTACTGACTCGCTAGTTGTGTAGGTCCTGTCGCAAAATGCGGCTAAAAGTCCTTCACGGTGTAGTTTGATTACGGCGTTTACATATCTTTACTTCAATATGCGACTAAAATAGGAATACTCCACGTCTTAATTCCATTTGTGCTTACGACGATTATCCCTTTCAGCATATCTGAAGTGCTATTCCATTGCATGGATACGAACCATAATGTGTGAGGCTGTAGTTGTAGCCTATGTTGGATGCGGCACCTGCTGAACTCCGGTGAAAAAAGCGGTTACGTCACACCCGCCCACCGAGTGACAAGCGCAACTCTGAGGCCAGCCTGGGCTCCCAGGTGTGTGCAAAGCACTTTATTTGCAGATCAAATCCAATCCTGCCTCCAATCGTCAATGCTAATTTCACCCTCAAGCTCCATCATAACATCACAACTCGCGTGACGAGACAAGTTTTCACCTCGATGAGAAATCTCGCCGCAATTTAATCTTGCGAGATCTCGTCGTATGAGATCTTGTCACACCCCTAATATATATATATATATATATATATATATATGTGTGTGTGTGTGTGTGTACACACACACACACCGACCACTTTAATAGGTACACCTGTCCAACTTCTCATTAATGCAAATTTCTAATCAGCCAATCACATGGCAGCAACTCAATGCATTTAGGCATGCAGACATGGTCAAGACGATCTGCTGCAGTTCAGGTCAGAGGAAAATGGCCAGATTCGTTCGAGCTGATAGAAAGGCATAAGTAACTCAAATAACCACTCGTTACAACCGAACGCTTAACACGTCAAACCTTGAGGTGGATGGGCTACAGCAGCAGAAGACCACACCGGGTGCCACTCCTGTCAGCTAAGAACAGGAAACTGAGGCTACAATTTGCACAGGCTCACCAAAATTGGACAATAGAAGATTGGAAAAACGTTGCCTGGTCTGATGAGTCTCGATTTCTGCTGCAACATTTGGATGGTAGAGTCAGAATTTGGCGTCAACAACGTGAAAGCCTCCTACCTTGTATCAACGGTTTCAAGCTGCTGGTGGTGGTGTAATGGTGTGGGGAATATTTTCTTGGCATACTTTCTGGCAAATCTGCAGCAGCTGCGTGATGCTATTATGTCAATACAGACCAAAGTCTCTGAGTAACTTGTTAAACCTTGTTAAATCTATGCCATGAAAGATTAAGGCAGTTCTGAGGGCAAAAAGGGGTCCAACTTGGTACTAGTAAGGTGTACCTAATAAAGTGGTGTCTGTGTGTGTGTGTGTAGGCTATATATATTAATTAGTGGTGGGCCGTTTTCGGCATTAACGTGCTGTGTTAACGCGAGACTTTTATCGAGCTATAAATAAATATCGCCGTTAATCTATTCCCAAAGTTGGGTTGGGAGCTGGGTCTATTCTACGCAAACTGTGATGACTTTTACCTTGATATTTTAGTGCGGATGTATACCTGACCATTGAGCCGTCTGACAAAAAAGTGCCCTTCTGAATCAAATCAGCAGGATGCCTGACTTTAACTGCAGTTCGGCAGTTTCACTTTAACTCACGAACATTTCATTCATGCCCGGTGACAAACTGGGGTATTAGACGCAAATATTGAGTAAGGACTGGTGAGAGTGTTATGGAATTTAATAACGAACGCCAAATGAAAAGAAACAAACTTCCGCATTTCGCATTGTGTATGTGTGTGTGCCTCTTTGTGTCTGTGTGTGTGCAGTCCTTTACTGACAGCCGCGTGTGGATCTTGTCGGAAAATATGGCGAAAAGTCCTACATGACGGGAATAGTTTGATTGCGGTGTTTACTTCAATAATGCCACTAATATCTGCATACTCCACGTCTTAATTCCATTTCTGTTTAGTTCAGTTATGACTTAAGTTGGATTAAGGTCATCCAAAATCGCTGTTTAGAGCTTGTGTAGGCCTACAGCTCAAAAATCATGTTTAACTGAATAAACAGTTAGTAAACACAAGTACATCTTATTGAACATCATTTATTTTCATCTCCAATTATCATAGTAGAACAGTTTCTCAAGCAGTTTGTGATGCATTTTGGAAACAGGAGATGAGCTCCTGGTCTAATGCTCCACCTGGCTTGAGAAACTCGTTCTCAAAGACTTATTATTTGGGTAGCACACACATTCTGAATGCCTACAGCAGAATTCAAATGAGCCACTTTAATCTAGATTAATTCCAAGATTAATCTAGATAAAAAAATTAATCTATGCCCACCTATTATATATATTATATATACCTTATATTATATATACCTTATTTTGTTTTACATTATTAAATGGAAGGAAAGGAACATTAAATGGTTTGCAGGCTCATAAAAAAACATGCTCATTTAACACATTCTTTAATTATTAACTATTAATAGCCATATCACAGCCATATCACCCTGCAGCCCAAGACCGGTTACTCACTGAAGCTAAGCAGGGCTCAGCCTGGTCAGTACCTGGATGGGAGACCACATGGGAAAACTAGGTTGCTGTTGGAAGTGGTGTTAGAGAGGCCAGCAAGGGGCGCTCAACCTGTGGTCTGTGTGAGTCCTAATGCCCCAGTAAAAGTGAAGGGGACACTACACTGTCAGTGGGCGCAGTCTTTCGGATGGGACGTTAAAACCGAGGTCCTGACTCTCTGTGGTCATTAAAAATCCCATGGCACTTCTCGTAAAGAGTTAGGGGTGTAACCCCGGTGTCCTGGCCAAAGTCCCTCAATCGGCACTTACCCATCATGGCCTCCTAATCATCCCCATCCACCGAATTGGCTCTATCACTGTCTCTTCACTCCACCAATAGCTGGTGTGTGGTGAGCGCACTGGCGCCGTTGTCCTGTGGCTGCCGTCGCATCATCCAAGTGGATGCTACACACTGGTGGTGGTGTGGAGAGACTCATGAATGTGAAGCGTTTTGGGTATATGGCCATACACAATAAATGCGCTATATAAATACACATTACATTACATTAATACTGCTGAAGCTGTTATGATCACTGTAGTATTAAGGTATGCATAATGCAATCATTTGGTGTGCCAAATAAAGTTAAGCAAGATCCCCAGGTAAATGCAAATAAGAGTTCATCCAGAGAAATTCACATTCAGAGGAGAAATAATTGGCTCTAAATGTTTTAAAACCAGGCTGTAGAATATAAACTCTTAATGCCCGTAAATTATAAAGGATAGCTCACCCAAAAAATAAAAAAGTACTCACTATTATAAGCAGCTATAAAATGATGGTACAAATATACAGTTATTACTCAAAGACAAAGCTAAACTGAATCCTCCACCCCTCATTCCACACAAATCCAAATGGTTTAATTATTTTTTTACAGCCAAGTGTTACATTGCAAATATTTGTTTCGCTATAGCTTCTTTAATTTCACATTACTCTCACATCCTGAATATTACTGTATGCCTTGCATGCATATGTAGTAGACCTTTACGTCTGCTTCTGTCTGAAATAAATGTCATTTTTCCAGAAATTATTCACTATTTTTTGGGGAGGGCACAAATTCATAGGGAAGTGCCATAAAAAGATTGTCGGACATAGAGACGTGGGGGTGGGGTTTGTTACATTAGTATTAATTCACAGGAATTAACAGTTAAATTTTCAAAGTAAAATAATGTATCCAACACAGGCTTATTGGCTCAGGGCTACATTTTTGAGAACCGAGAATTATGAGCTTGTGGGTACATATGCCTGCATATTGTGTGTAAAATGAATGCTGCAGGAGGTACTTACCTCTGTATGGATGGCTTTTCCAGCATGTTTGATTTGCTCAGTAGCTCACCTCGAACAGTTCCAGACTTGGGATGCGGAGTCGAGCAGACCAGGGTTCAAGTCTATGGAGTTAGCTTTGTTTCTTTATTATTCAATCAAACATATTTAGTTTGAGGAAAAAATTAAGTACATAGTAATTAAAATAAACAATAAACTATTGTCCTGTTATGCAGCTACCACAATTTTCATTGCACACTCATTCATTTTGCCCTCTGTTCTGCTGTCATTATTGCAAATCTATATGTGTGCAATGAAAATTGCCAACTTATACAGCATATGTTTTACACAGCAGATGCCCTGTCAGCTGCAACCCAATACTGGGAAACACCCATACATTCTCATTCACACACACTCATACACTACAGCCAATTTAGTTCATTTAATTCACTTATAGCGCATGTGTTTGGACTGTGGAGGAAACCGGAGCACCTGGAGGAAACCCATGTGAACATGGTGAGAACATGCAAACTCCACACAGAAACGCCTCCTTGCCCAGCCAGGACTCAAACCAGTGACCTTTTTGCTGTTTGGCGACCATGGCGCCCTTCAATTTGGAATCAAGAAAAACTTACATTCAGTGTAGATCAGTTTCCTTTGAACAAACCTTATATTTGGCACTAGGTCAACATAGCAAAGTGGGACCAGAGCAACTCATCACATGGCTTTTATGTGTCTAGAACTGACAACCTAACAACAAAGATGGCTGAATTTAATTCACATGCCTAAGCCTTCTTCCAGCCAAAGAACTGCCACTAAGATGAATGGAAACAAACTCCACAGAGCCACAATGTTTACACTTTTCAAGAGTAGCAGTATCTACACATCAGGGCGATAAGAGGAAACATATTAACATAAAACAATTAAGACTTTTAACCTTTTAACTCCGATTGAATACCAAACATAAATCAAAGGCTTGTTTGTCCCTCGTCTCTCAGCGCACCAGTTAGAAACCACATTTTTATTCATTTATTTAAATGCAATTAATTCCCTAAGTAAACCATAATGCAGATGAGGATGTAATTGATCACGAGGAGGAGCATGTTTGTTTCATCATGAAACAGAGCAGAATTAATGGCTGACGGTGTCAATTCTTCACTGCAATAATGTTGTACTCAGACTACAAGGAGTCTGGAGGTGCATGGATCAATAACAGCTTCTCCGCTGTGGCTAATGGGCCTCCAGGAGCGAGGATATGAGGACAAGCACATTCCCACACACAGGCAGTATAATCACTTTGGCTCTTCTTTTTAATCCAATGGAAAATTCTCTTTGTACAATATATGACACCTAGTAAAGCTCATTTTTAAAAGCACTGCTCACGTCGGCGACAATAGCCTAGTGGTTAAGTGCGTCGACTTATAGCACCATGATGCTCACGGTGACCCGAGTTCGTTTCTCGGCTTGAGCTCGCTCTCTGATGCTGTGTTCACACCAGACGCTGCACGAGTTTACTCCATACCTGGGGAGTCTCTCCATCTCCACAATCGCCCCCCCAACCGCACCCCACGGTCTTCAACTTTTACGTGCAATTTATAACACCCCCGGATCACCGACTTTGGTATAATATCAGATCGCCCTCGGTCTGCCGGGTTTTCAGAGACAAATGTTGGCAGGTATGGTTTACTCTCTTCATTTGAGCGTCAAATTCACTTTACAATAGATGCAGATTCACGTCACGAGTGGGGCTTCTGTCTGCCCGGTGACTCCAGCCTCGTTGCTTGTGGGGAAAACTGGAGCACCCAGAGGAAACCCACGCCAACACAGGGAGAATATGCAAACTCCACATCAAAATGCCAACTTGCCCCGCCAGAACTCAAACCAGCGACCTTCTTTCTGTGAAGTGACAATGCTAACCACTGAGCCACGTCCTAACATTTTAATTGATATTCACATGACCTTTAACAAAGACTATAAAATACACAAGACTTACATAGTTTTGAATGGGGAAAAATGTGTTATGGTCAATATGGCTGCTTTAGCAAAGGAAGCCCTGCCTCACCAGTCTTTAAAATATGAACATTTATTTTACCCCAGTATTTAGTGAAAATAACCAACGATTTAGCTGCTGACCAAGGGTGCATCTCGCTATTAGTTTTACTCGATCTTAGTGCCACATTTGACACCATTGACCATAATTTCCTCATAAATTGCTTAAATTCTACAGGTGTCCAGGGACAGGCTGTACAATGGTTTAAGTCATACTTAGCTGACCGTTACCAGTTTGTGAATATTAACGGACAGCTTTCACAAGTCAGGAGAGTAAAGTATGGGGTCCGTCAAGGATCAGTTTTAGGCCCTTTGCTGTTTACAATATACATGCTACCCCTGGGAGAAATTATTAGAAGACACAGCATCAGCTTTCACTGCTATGCAGATGATACTCAACTATATATTTCAACTAAACCTGATGAGACGTCTGAACTGTCTTAGCTAACTGAGTGTATTAAAGATGTTAAAGACTGGATGATCAACAATTTCCTTCTCTTAAACTCAGACAAGACAGAATTATTACTTATTGGGCCTAAATCCTGTACACAGCAGTTCTCACAACTCAACCTGCAATTAGAGGGATACAAAGTTAGCGTTAGCTCTACTATAAAAGATCTGGGTGTCATATTAGACAGCAATTTAACTTTTGAAAATCATATATCCCATGTCACAAAAACTGCCTTCTTTCATCTGAGAAATATTGCTAAGTTACGAAGTATGCTAGCCATATCAGATGCAGAAAAGCTAGTTCATGCTTTTTTGACTTCTAGGATGGATTACCGTAATGCCCTGTTTGCTGGTTTGCTGGAACAAACTTCTGCTAGTACAAAATGCAGCTGCCAGAGTTTTTACCAGGTCTAGAAAATATGACCCCCCCCCCCCCCCCCCTTATACTCCTCCTTGCACTGGCTGCGTGTTAAGTTTCGTATTGATTTTAAAATATTACTTCTAACCTATAAAGCTTTAAATAATCTAACTCCTGTTTATCTAACCAACCTTCTGTCTCACTACAATCCATCCCGCTCTTTAAGATCCCAAAACTCAGGGCTTCTGGTAGTACCTAGAACAGCAAAGTCAAGTAAAGGAGGTCGAGCCTTCGCATTTATGGCTCCTAAACTCTGGAATAGCCTTCCTGATAACGTCCGAAGCTCAAACACACTCTCGCAGTTCAAAACTAGATTAAAGACCTATCTTTTTAGCAAAGCATACACTAAATACATCACATAACGTTATGATGCATGAATGTGCTCCACGCATCTTGTTTATATACACTATGAACAGCAGCTACGCTAATTATTCTCTTTATTCTCTATTTCCACCTGGGGGTATTCATCCCGAGGCCCTCAGACTATACAGTGCCACTAATGCGATCCAAGACCTGTGACGAGATGATCCAAAGTTTTCCATAATCCTGGACCAGGCCGTATCCTGAGCAGCTGCTGTGATGGTCATGGAGGAGTGGAGAACATGAGACTGATTCCTGTGACGCTCCAGTGACAGACGAGTCTTCGCTGAGGTCCAGCATTCTCCAGCCTCCAGCGCCTAGACTGCACCTCTGCACAAGATGTTTGGCCATAGGAGAAATGGTCATGCCAATCTAAGCCTGGTTTCTCTCAAGGTTTATTAATTTTTGGTGAAGTTTTTCCCCGCCACTGGCTTGCCACTGGGTTCGGGATCTGTAGAGCTGTAGATTTGCTCTTCAGTGTTTGGACTCTCAGTAGTGATTATTAGATCACACTGAACTGAGCTAAACTGAGCTAAACTTAAACTCTGAAAACTGGACTGACACTGTTTCAATTCACTATAATCTTCTATGTGAAGCTGCTTTGACACAATCTACATTGTAAAAGCGCTATACAAATAAAGGTGAATTGAAAAAATTGAATATTTTTAATGGAGTTTCTGTGCTAGTCTGCTGCTACTGATAATTCTAGTGGTTTTGCTGTCTTTTTTTCTCGTTTTATGCTTGAACAACTAAATGAATGGTTAAGTTTATTTAACTGAATGTATTTTAATTACATTACAACGTCGATGCTGTAAAAGAAGCCTTATAAATACTAAATTAGTCACATAAACCTTTCCCCCGGAAGTTTACCGTTGGCTGATAAACACTAGCTGTGCATATAGGCCATTGCTGTTTGCATGGCAGACACTTAGTCAGAGTACTGTCTTAATTGCATTAAAATTAGAGTATTGGCGTCCATTTAAATGTACTCATTGATTGCTATAAACTGATGATTCTCTGGGGGAGTTTCTGCACCTTTGTTATCCTCTAGGTTAAGCAAATGCGCTGGAATCTCAGTGAATACTTGCCTAGAAATGTATCTACTGTACATAAAGCTTGAAATCTCTATTTTTAAATAAACCAACTACACTTGAAATCAAATGTTTTCTGGTTTTGTAATCTGTATGAAATGAGAGATACAGTTTATCATTTTAAAGATTAACTTAACCTGTTCGCTAATCTTTAGCCCCTGCTGAAAAATCCAGCTTAAACCAGCCTAAGCTGGTTGACTGGTTTTAGCTGGTTGACCAGCCTGGTTTTAGAGGGGTTTTGGCCATTTCCAGGCTTGTTTCCAGCCATTTCCAGCCTGGTCTTAGCTGGTCAGGCTGGAAAATGACCAGCTAAAACCAGCTTGACCAGGCTGGTTTAAGCTGGATTTTTCAGCAGGGGCATTAAACATTCATAGCTATATTCGCAATTATTCAATCATTCATTCATTTTCCTTCAGCTTAGTTCCTTTATTCATCAGGGAATGAACCACCAACTTATCCAACATATGTTTTACAAAGCGGATGCCCTTCAAGCCGCAACCCAGTACTGGGAAACATCCATACACACTCATCCATACTCACACTACGACCAATTTACCTTATTCAATTCACCTATGTCTTTAGACTGTGGGGGAAAACGGTGTACCAGGAGGAAACCCACACCAACACAGGGAGAACATGTAAACTCCACACAAAAATGCCAACTGACCCAGTTGGGGCTCGAATCAGCGACCTTCACTGAATCACCTTCACGAAACAGCACTCTGTTATTTCTGGTATAATTGTAACATTATTTCAATGTTCAAAGTTTCTGTGAGGCGATTGTGCTACCCATTGAACATTGAAATAATGTTACAATTATACCAGAAATAACAGAGAATGCTGTTTCGTGAAGGTGATTCAGTGATTACAAATCAGATTTAACAATAAATATACGGTGAGTTTGGTAATCTGGTTATTTCTGATCATTTGGTTTGAGTAATAAAATTTCTGAATGGTCTGTAACTTAAGAGAATGTAGTGCAGAAATCAGTCAGTGAGCAAAAAGTTTTAATTCACTTTTTAGTGATACTGCCCAGAAAGCATTTGTGTTTAAAGATGTCCAATAGACATCCAGTATAGACATCTTGGCTAAAATTAGGCTGTTATTGAAAATCGAATGACAAAAATAGACAAATACACTAGTAATTCATTAATTTTCCTTCGGTTTAGTCCCCGATTATCAGGGGTTGCCACAGCGGAATGAACCACTAATTATTCCAGCATATGTTTTACACAGTGGATGTCTTTCCAGCTGCAACCCATTAATGGGAAACACCCAAACACACTCACATTCAAACACTACGGCCAAATATGTTTACCCAATTCACTTATACGGCATGTATTTGGAGTGTGGGGGAAACCGGAGCACCCAGAGAAAACCCACGCCAACATGGGGAGAACATGCAGACTCCACACAGAAATGCCAACTGGCCCCACCAAGAGACCAACCAGCAACCTTCTTGCTGTGAGACGACAGTGCTAACCACTGAGCCACCCTGCCCCCAATAGACATTCATTCCTGTCTATTTGGCGCCAAGTCTATTTTTGGACTATTGATGCATCTATCAGATTTTTTAATAACATACAGTTGAAGTCAGAATTATTAGCCCCCCTTTACATTTTTTTTCTTTTATAAATATTTCCCAAATGATATTTAACAGAGCAAGGAAATTTTCACAATATGTCTGATAATATTTTTTCTTCTGGAGAAAGTCTTATTTGTTTAATTTCGGCTAGAATAAAAGCAGTTTTTAATTTTTTTTTTAAACATTTGAACTCAAAACCATTAGCCCCTTTAAGCTGTATATTTTTTCAATAGCCTACAGAACAAACCATCGTTATACAATAACTTCTCTAATTACCCTAACCTGCCTAGTTAACCTAATTAACCTAGTTAAGCCTTTAAATGTCACTTTAAGCTGTATAGAAGTGTCTTGAAAAATATCTAGTAAAATATTATTTACTGTCATCATGGCAAAGATAAAATAAATCAGTTATTAGAGATGAGCTATTAAAACTATTATGTTTAGAAATGTGTTGAAGAAATCTTCCCTCCGTTAAACCGAAATTGAGGAAAAAAATACACATTGGGCCTAATAATTCAGGGAGGCTAATAATTCTGACTTTAACTGTATATGTTTGGACATTTATTAGACATCTATTAATAGCAAGTCCAAGCTAACAGAAACAAACACCTGTCAACTGAGTTTTGGTATTGTGTTGCACATCGTCTACAGTAGTTGGACCCCTGTAGGCAGTTTTTTGGCAGATGTTGAATATGAGTCAGAAAGCAGCGAGAGAGTTCACTCTGACTGACTTTTCAGCTTAGCGAGCCAGCGAAACAACCAAGTCAAGGGAGCACTCAGAATATTTCATCTTCATCCTACACAAGCCTTCCAACTGGTGAATATTTTCAAAATGGCAACGAAAAGTGTAGAGTAAAGACTAGCTCAATATGATTCATATATTCAAAATGGAAAGTCTTTGTTTAGATTTCCCTAAACTGCCGCTACCTGCTGATTCATTCATTCATTCATTTTCTTGTCGGCTTTGTCCCTTGCGGGGTCGCCACAGCGGAATGATCCGCCAACTTATCCAGCACGATTTTACACAGCGGATGCCCTTCCAGCCGCAACCCATCTCCCACACACACATTCATACTCATACACTATGGACAATTTAGCTTACCCAATTCACCTGTACTGCATGTCTTTGGACTGTGGGGGAGACCGGAGCACCCGGAGGAAACCCACGGAAACGCAGGGAGAACATGCGAACTCCACACAGAAACGCCAACTGATCCAGCCCAGTCGAGGTTCGAACCTGCGACCCAGCGACGTTCTTGCTGTGAGGCAACAGCACTACCTACTGCGCCACTGCGTTGCCCCACCTGCTGATGTGGACTGTTATTTTATCTTGTGCAGGCGAAGAATGTTGTAGACTGTAGACTCACTCTGTGGTGTGTTCGAGCTATTTTTTATTTGATCCAGACACAGGTCAGCGAGAGGCAACAACACAGTCAGCTCTCTGCTATTTTTTTTTTTTTATTTATTTGGTATGTCTCTGCTTTAAAAGTAAAGTCTGCCTAATATTTCATTTTACAGAATGTTTAATCATCCTGACCAGCCAAACATATAACCAATGTAAACGATTGGGAAACCTGTTTGAAAACAGTTATCATTTTAGCAATTGCGATCTATTTTAATATCTGTTAAAGCTAGGTTTAATAAAATATCATGAAACTTTATGTAAAGAGACACCAATAGGAATAATCTTTCAAGAACATACCAGACTGCAGTGTCATGTTTATGTCAATCCAGTCTCACAGCAGTTCATTATATAGTCACAAATCTAGATCTATTGATTCGTGTTCCCAGACACAAATTTTCCCCATTTTTTTTGGTCCTAAACACAACTTTTAACCTACTGTATTTCAATGGGCATTTGTTTTTGTTCTACAACATGACTTTTAACCTATTGTATTTCAATTGATAGTATCTTTCATATCTCTCGACTCGGCATAAACAAATATACGTTAACACTTATTTTGGAACACCTAACCCTAAACCTACCCTCTTCTCAACAACATAAAATAAGCAGCAGGCAAATAAAGGTAGAGTCACTTGTATTTATTGCTAAAACGGACAATAAAAAGCAGTACAAACAAGTTGTGTTGCATTCCAAGTCCTCTGAAGCAAAACAATGTTTTTATCCAACGAATTGATTGAGGTTTTAATAATTCAAAAATATTTGGCTTCTGCTTGCTGATATCCGATTCTAAAAGAAGCTCCAGCATATTAGCATGACATGTTCGGTCATGAAACACACAGGGAGCCAATAGCATTTGACACGATTTGTCACAAGACACAAGGAGCCAATGTCTGTTTCTCAATAAACGTTAGTGTTCTTGCGTCCTCGTGTAACGTCATCATCAACTGGCAAAGTTCAGTTCCAATACTCAAAACCGCAAGAACGGAGTTCCCGGATGTGTTCTTGATATTGAGGACGCATTGATGCAGACTTGAGCGCAAAACTCGCTGGAGAAATCTCATTGTGGCTGAATAAAGGAGGTGGGAAGTGCAGCATTTTATATAGATTTATTAATAAAGTTGAGAGATATGTGAAGTTTTACAAACTAATTTCGAGAGGAGCACGTGATATGATCAACTACAATCGCTAATCATTAGCGAGCCTATTGGATCATTCCAAAATTACTATAAATATCCTGCCTAAACTTCATTCCCTATCTTCATTTTGGAAACCCCCCCTCTATCCTTCCCTTCTCCCTCCTCCTCAATTCTATGATTGGGCGACACGGCGGCTCAGTGGCTGACGCTGCTGCCTTGCAGAAGCAGGGCCAATGGTTCAAGTTCTAATGGAGCCAGTCGGTACTCTCTGCACGGAGTTTGCACGTTCTCCCCGTGTCCTGGTCCTGCATTATCCAATTTATGATTCACCAGTCAGATGATTCCTAAGCCACTATAAATACCCTAATTTCCATATAACAGTCATCTTCGTTTTGAAGAATCCCCCCTTTCACCCCTACTTCTCCTCCTTTCCTAGATGGGTGGCACAATAGCCGAGTGGTTAGCACTGTTGCCTCACAGCAAGAACGTCACTAGTTCTAGTCCTTACCAAGCCAGCCAACATTTCTGTGCAGAGTTCTTCCCGTGCTCACGTGGGTTTCCCACGGGCTCCTCGATTTCCTCCCACCATCCAAAAACATGAACCCTAAGTTAATTGACTAATCCAAATCGGCACTATAGACAAGCTTCTAGTAAGTAGTTATCTCTTAAAAGCAATCACTATCTGTTCATTAGCTACTACAGCAGTGGAATTATCGAGATCTACCTGAGCTCAAACTCCCCTCTTGCCTTGCAAACAGGAGGGAACCCCGGGCTCAAGGATCTTATGAGCTCAGGGCTCTCAATCAATCATCAGCTAAGTGTGAACTTTTGAAATTAAAAAAAGGGATTGTCTTACAGACCAAGGTGTTGGGTTCTGTCCCCTTTAAGAGAAGGTGATGCGGGAGATCGCATTGGACTCTGGGATAGAAACCAGAACAAGCAAAAAAAGTACACAATGCTCAGCGAGTGACTCATGTTGTTGTGCACAGTTAACCTGTAAAACTGACTTAAAACTGATATTTTCCTGTTCCCAGTGTGGTAAGAAAGTTTAATCTATGTTTTTGTATCACTATTGTGAAGTTTGAATAATCTGTTTGAGATCGCTAAGTGAAGTTAGCGCCTAAGCGCCTAATGTGATTATTAGCTGATTAATGCTAAACTACACTCTTTTTTGCTTTATGTATTTAGCAGTGATTGTCTGGGGATATTTTTTGTTGTATTAGGGAGTGTTTTGTGTTTGGGTAACCATTTAGAAGCTCATATGCTCTGAATATGGTATGTTTAATTATTACACTGAAATGTTGATTACACAGGGATGTGTTAGCTATCAAGTGAAATAGCTTTGATTAATTAGTAATATTTTATTTGTTTCTTTTCTATGTTTGCAGTTTGACCACACACACATACCCACAGATATGTATTAACAACTACAAATAACAACAAGTGCTTAATTACAACAACCAAATGTTGTGAGTTCTACATCTGGGAATAAAAAAAAATAACAAACTCCATGTTAATGTTATCTTTATTGGTAACACAAGGGTTAATAGAAACAACAACAGGAAAAATACAATGAGTAATCCAGATAACAGGTAAGGGTCAGGGCAGGCAGAAAACGATCAAAAACACAATAATCAGTCCAGGGGTCAAAGACAGACACAGGAAACCACATTAGGCCATGTACATAGGTATTTCTATAAACAGTTTTCCCTTCTAGTTTAGAAAAAAATATCTCTGTCCACATGAAAAGGCAAAAACACACTGTGAAGCATGTTATGGGCATGCTGAACCAACAGGTGGCGATAATGACAATTTTATACTTGGGTCACATCAAACGGGGAATTAAGTATATTTCACAAGTAAATTGCATTCAAGTCAATGCAAACAAGACAATAAGTACAGGGTCAGATTACCATCCCGCAGTTGAACAATGCGGAATACGCGATTAATTTGCCGCAAATGTGCAGAATTTGCCTCATTCACATCTTCCATGAACCCAGCCTTTTGGCCAATCAGAGATGAGAAAACAGCATGCACGCTGATGTCATGAGGCTAAAACTCCGGTTTTAGCATCCACACAACCACACTGTACTCAGAGTTTTAGAAAGTTTGGTCTTCACCCTGGCTGGAGTTTTCATAAAGTTTCAGTTTCAGTCACCTGACACTGCGTTTTCGTGTGGACAAACAGCCAAACTGCAAAAAAAAAAAAAAATGCAGTTTTGAAAATGCCCATGTTCGTGTGGACAGGGCATTAATTGCACATAAACGGTAACAAGACTCAGCAATGGGTATGTAATAAGAATGGGGCTTACATAGTGAGTGTAATCATTGTAAATAATCTTCCGCTCTGTGTGCGTCAGTTCAGATTGTTAACAGCTGTGGTGGGTGTTGATTGGCGCAAACCATCATTGTAGTTGTAGTCCAGTTAAATATCATATACAGCTGGCTGGAGTGTCCTGTAATGAGTTTCATGTGCACTCTAGCAGATAATCGGGACACTCATAGTGTAGTGTAAGTAAAACTGTTTTGACCATAAGGAGTGACAATGTGTTGATACAAAACATATTGCGTACAATCTACAAGGAATACAATCGAATAAAAGTCATGTTGAGAAACACGAAAAAAGAAAAAATTCGTCAGTGACTATATTATGAACTCTCATGAGACTGTGTTGTTAATGTTGTGTTTGCTTGCAACATAAACACGGGCTTCTTACTGTAAGTGGGCTACTGTGGTCTATTTTGGCGCACCCATTGTTCTCAATGTCGAAGATCGATGACAAACGCCACTTTCTAGCTTCTTCATTAAACTCTCTTGACACTAACTTCACCCCCCCGGGCATCATCTCAACCCCTGCTGCTCAAGATCCCACAGCAGCACAAGGATAACAGAGTGTTTCCACACTACGACTTATGCCTGCAGCACCGGCAGCACCATCTTTATCACATCCTCCTGCTTCTCATGATGGCTGATTTGAGGAGAGTTTTCACACATACACCAGCAAGATGGCTCACAGCTATTTCTACTATTACAGTGAGTGATCATTACAACAGAATGAAATCCATTCAACTCAGAAAGCCACTACTTGGGGAGGAAAAGAGCTACAGAAAGGCATTTAAGTCACATTTCAAACTGGGAAATTAAAGTTTTCAATGTTCAATGATTCAAACACCTGCCGGTGACCTACCCACACCTGCAGCTTCTCCACGATGGACGTCCAGCGTTCTCCAGCCTCCGGCACCTAGACTGCAGCTCTGCACAAGAAGTTTGGCCAGAGGAGAAATGGTCTGGTTTCTCTCAAGTTTTTTTTTCTTTACTTTCATCAATTGGTGAAGTTTTGTTCCTCGCCACAATTTTATATGGTATATCAATCAGGCAGTGAAGATCACTGTTTTTTAAAGAAATCACGCATTAAATGTGGCGATTTTGTAATGGCGCAACAGTTCCCCGGAAGCGCTTGGACTAGTTGACTGAAAATTTTAAGTCTGCGTTGAATGTTAGTATTTGTGTCTCCATATATATTCTGAATCTCTGTCAGTGGAATGATTACAAAGTAGCAATATTCAACATCCGACTCTTGCTGGAACTGCAACTCTAGTTTTAATGTTTTTTTTATTTTGTTTATTCTGTATTTCCACCCGGGGATACTCATCCTGAGGCCTCTAGAGATTGTGCAGTCCCATTGATGTGATCCAAGACCTGTGAAGAGATGATGCCAAGGTCTCCATAATCCTGGACCAGGCGAATTCTGAGCTGATGCCGTGGCGGTCATGGAGAAGCGGAGAGCATTAGACTGATTCTTGAAAGACCCCAGTGACAGACGAGTCTTTGCATTGATCCCGTGGGCCAGCCTGAACACCCGCCAGTGACCTACTCACACCTGCAGCTTCTTCATGATGGACGTCCAGTTTTCTCTAGCCTCCGGTGCCTAGACTGAAGCTCTGCACAAGAAGTTTAGACAGAAATGACTGTGCCCAACAGAGCCTGGTTTCTCTCAAGGATTTTTTTTCTTCACTTTTGTCAATTGGTGAAATTTTGTTCCTCACCACTGGCTTGCTTGGTTTAAGACTTGTGGAGCTCCGCATCGATGGATTTGCTCTTCAGTGTTTGGACTTTCAGCAGTGAAAATTAAACCACACTGAACTGAACTTCAACTGTGAAAACTAGACTGACACAGTTACAATCTACTAGAACTTCTATGTTAAGCTGCTTTGACACAATCTACATTGTAACAGCGCTATAGAAATAAAGATTCAATTCACTTTTATTTGTATAGCGCTTATACAATGTAGATTGTGTCAAAGCAGCTTCACATAGAAGATTATAGTAATTTGAAACAGTGTCAGTTCAGTTTTTCAGTTTAAGTTCAATTCAGTTTAGCTCAGTTTAGTGTGGTTTAATAATCACTACTGAGTGTCTAATCACTGAAGAGCAATTCCATCGATGCGCAGCTCTACAGATCCCAAACCATGCAAGCCAGTGGCGACAGCGGCGAGGAAAAACTTCACCAATTGGCGAAAGTGAAGATTTAAGAAACCTCGAGAGAAACCTGGCTCAGTTGGGCACGACCATTTCTCCTATGGCCAAACGTCTTGTGCAGAGCTACAGTCTAGGCGCCAGAAGCTGGACCTCAGCGAAGACTCGTCTGTCCTTGGAGCGTCACAGGAATCAGTCTCATGCTCTCCACTCCACCATGACCACCACAGCACCTGCTCAGGATACGGCCTGGTCCAGGATTATGAAAAACTTGGGATCATCTCGTCGCTGGTCTTGGATCGCATCAGTGGCACTGTATAGTCTGAGGGCCTCGGGATGAGTACCCCCAGGTGGAAACAAAGAATAAAGAAAATAATTAGCGTAGCTGCTGTTCATAGTGTATATAAACAAGATGCAAAACCTGCGTGGGGCACATCATGCGTCATACAGCTAAGTGATGGACTGAGTGTATGCTTTGCTAAAAAGATACGTTTTTAATCTAGTTTTGAAATGCGAGTGTGTCTGAGCCTCGGACATTATCAGGAAGGCTATTCCAGAGTTTAGGGGCCATAAATGAGAAGGCTTGACCTCCTTTACTCGACTTTGCTATTCTAGGTACTACCAGAAGCCCTGAGTTTTGAGATCTTAAAGAGCGGGTTGGATTGTAGCGAGACAGGAGGTTGGTTAGATAAACAGGAGCTAGATTATTTAAAGCTTTATAGGTAAGAAGCAATATTTTATAATCAATACGAAACTTACCAGGCAGCCAGTGTAAGGAGGATAAAATTGGGGGGGATATGATCATATTTTCTAGACCTGGTAAAAACTCTGGCAGCTGCATTTTGTACTAGCTGAAGTTTGTTAATAGAGGATGCTGGGCAACCAGCGAACAGAGCATTACAGTAATCCAGCCTAGTCATAAAAGCATGAACTAGCTTTTCTGCATCTGATATGGATAGCATACTTCGTAACTTAGCAATATTTCTCAGATGAAAGAAGGCAGTTTTTGTGACATGGGATATATGATTTTCAAAAGTTCAAGATGAATTGAATTTTTAGGAGACTTTTATTTCAATATGTTGATCTACTTCCAACTGAAACAGAATATTGAGCATTGGGCAGGGTTTTCGTTTTGTGTATCATTCGCTCATAGCAAACTAATGGTAAGAGAGGGCATTAATATGCATGTCGGTCTCAACAGAAGGAAGCAAATGATCAGATTTTCATTGAAGATTACCAAAACAAACCAATTTTATGTCAGTGGATTGTTTTATTCACAGATTAATTATTCACTCTAAGAATATCAACATGAGCTAGCAAAATAAACTGTTCAATTTGTTTTCACATGGATTTTGAAGACTTTTATTTTAATATGCATTATTTAAATGCTCTGTAAAGTGAGGTTGAACTTAATACCAAACTTCTAATATAGAAAAAGAATAAAATACATCATTAAGTTTTCTTTAATTACTGAAAGTGAGTGCTAAATTGTAGCCCAGATGGTCTGATGTTAAGAGATTGAGCTGCAGAACAAGGATTTGCCTACTTTTCACTCAAGCTTTTTCTTAGCAATCTCTCTCTCTCTGGAAGGAAGGAAAAGAATACCCTTCATGATCCAATCACAGTATTTGCCTCATTATAACAAGCCGTCAAAGACAGCGTTTGAGCAAAGGGGACGGTGTGACCATCACACATTTCAAAGGATAGCAGTGTTCTTGTTTGTTCCTGCATTAAAGCTGATTGCCGTGTTGGAATCCTCTAGAGAACCATTAAAAATCCTGAGGACAGGCTGCATTAGGGTTGCATTTAAGTGCAGCTCTTACAAACATCTTTTGTATCCGGTTGTGTCCTGTTTTAATGTCAAACCTTCATCCCTATTAGTCTGCAAATAGTGTGAAATTTCTGATTCCACATATCTCCCCTGGCTTATGAATAATGATCTACTGCAATCAGTCAAAGAAGCTCTATCAGGAACGAAGAGGTAAACAAAGTTGCATCACATTTTACTTTCCTGTCTTTACATATACATTCTCAAGAAAATGTTCATACTTCAGATATGGAAGCTTTTTTTTTAAATTAGGCTGTATTATATTCATATAAATTATTTAGGAACAAAGGGTTCATTTAAGCACAAACAGATATACAGACATAGTACTTTGGTTCTAGTATAATATTACAAATACAGTATAGCTAATCTTATGTCACAAACCCTTTTTTGCTAAACTAGATATGCACTGCCATCTATTGGTTTACTTTTGTAAATACCTTTCATTTAAAGGAATGGTTTACTTGATGTGTGTTTGCCAAAAAAAAAGTCAAGGAATGTTCACACAGCTTTTTGCTTCACACTAGCATTCACAAGTAGTTTTTGATTCTAAATTTTTTTTCAAGAGTTCACACTTAGCTGATGATTGATTATAAAGCTAGTTTGGCATGCTGTCCCGGGAGAGAGCCCTGAGCTCATAAGATGCTCAAGCCCGGGATAGTGAAGGGGACTCTTTACTGCTTAGTGGGCGTCGTTTTTCAGATGAGACGTTAAACCGAGGTCCTAACTCTCTGTGGTCGTTAAAAAATCCCTGGATATCCTTCGAAAAGAGTAGGTTGTTTAACCCTGGCATCCTGGCCAAATTTGCCCACTGGCCTCTGTCATAACCATCCCCACATCATAATTGGCTTCATCACCCTCTCCTCTTCACCAATCAGCTGGTGTGTGGTGTGCGGTCTTGCGCAATATGGCTGCCGTCACGTCATCCAGGTGGATGCTGCACACTGGTGGTGGATAAGGAGATGGGGTGAAAAGTGCAGTGTGACCACAGCTTATGTGTGTAGAAACAGGGTTGGAACTTAACTCTGCAGGGCTCCGGCCATATCCGGAGGTTAACACCCCTGCCTTAGATATACTGGTGATCAATTCCAGCTACCGTGTTGAGATTCTCTGCATCCTAAATGTCTTTTCTCGATGACCAGCCTTTGTAGGAGGTCTTAAATAAGGGACATTGTAAAGATGCAATATTTTATAAATCACAAATTTGGAAAGTTCAGCTTCTCTTGCAATAGTTTTAATCAGTCAGGGGATTGCAGGCATATTTGATCCGCATCAGAACAATTGGTCTGAGATCATCTGCACGAGGTGGTCTTAGCCCACTCGAAACCCAAAGTGTACCTGAAATCATATCTGAAATTGGCTGTATCTGAAATCACCCTTATACCCTCATTCACTATTCCCTACATTAGTCCACTAATAAAGTCCACTTAAAGCATGGGTCTCAAACTCAAATCCTGGAGGGCCGCAGCTCTGCAGTTTTGCTCCAAACCTAATCAAATACAGCTGAGGCAACTAATCAAGGTGTTCGAGACTCTTTCGAATAACTTGATTATTTGGATCAGCTGTGCTTGATTAGGGTTTGGAGCAAAACTGCAGAACTGTGGCCCTCCAGGAATTGAGTTTGAGACCTATGACCTAAATGAATAAAAGTGAAAGAACTCAGAATGGAAGGGATAACCTTTTATTTGTATTTTTATGGTTGAAACACTGCTTCTAATCAAAGCCTTGATTCTTGGTGATGCAAACAAAGTTTAAATAAATATGTGAAACTGCTGCCTATCCATTCTGAGGGATGACTGATATGAGTGCAATCCTGGAATGTAAACCATACATGTAAAAATCTATAGGTGTAAAAATGCCCTGAGACAGATTTAAAATACACCTAGTCCTTTATTGGTACCAAGTAAATATCATAATCAGTCTCAATCAGCTTCACAAGATGACATTTCAGCAATGACAAATGTGTTCACAAGATTTTGGCCCCAAGGACAAACATCTTCCATAGAGGACAGGACATGTAATTGAATCTAGTGTCCATCCGTTCACTCAGTGCCACTGCAATGATCAGAAGAAAAACACCTATAAATCACCACGGCTCCACCACAGGCCCATCATTTCTACAAGCTTGGCAGAATATAAATCATGTTTACAAAGCTGGAGTCTTTACGGAGAGTTGCCCCAAAACATAATTACAGCTTGTAAAATTTGGCACTCTTCACATAAAGCAAAGGTTGCACAGAAACGCGGAAGAAAGAATTTGAAGCCTGGGAGATTAAAAAAAAATCTCAATTGGCTTTGGACACTTATCAGGCAAGAGAAGGCTCCAAAACCACCAATGGTGCAGATGACAGGATCCAGACCACAAACATGAAATTAAAACTAAAGGTGTACTTAATAAAGATGTACTTGCTGCACTTAATTAAAAAAAAACTTTACCTCAGTTTCCCATTTCTTTGAACAAGTTGCAAATGCTTTGGTACATCCATGCAAATGATTATGTACAATTCTCTGCTGTTTCCTACATTATTAATTGTTTATGTCATGATGATCCAAATGTATTTGTTGAATAGTCTTTAATTGCAAAATGGTTAAACATGAAAAGTTGTCGTAATATGTCAAGTATCTTTCTATACATTTACATTAGACTTTTTCTTCTAAATCTGTCCTAAATTGCTCCCGGGTGAATCTTGACTTTCTCTATTGAAGGTGCAACTCATATCTCTTTCTCTCTCTCTCTCTCTCTCTATATATATATATATATATATATATATATATATATGAAAAAAATGTGTAGTACAGCACCTTTAATAAAATGAGAGTTAGGCCCAATCCCAATCCTATTTTTGTACCCCTACCCCTTGGCCCTTAAAACCGAGTGTGAAAGGGGAAGGGCTTCAAAATTTACCCCTAAGAATTAGGACAGCACTACAGCACCTGCACACGTCATCATATGTCATCACGATCTCTTTCTTCATATGAGATCAGACAATCGCGACTGCTGTAGTTATTCCAGTTGTGCTATTTTTTTGGTATTTATCTTCAGGAAATCACTGAAGGCATATATTATGTTTTCATAACAATCTAATGTGGCCATAAGATCATAACTATACTGTGCATTTACACAGTGGCCATATTCATCTATGTAAACACACCAAAACAACATTAACATTATAGCAGACACTGTAAAAGCTCATTCCCAGCCACTAGACTTTTCTGACAGGGTATTTGAGCGTCATCAAGTGTCACAATATTGTGTACCCCTTGCCCTTAGCCCTACACCTTCAAGTTTAAGAGAATAGGGACACCCCTACCCATTCACAGCAAGGGGAAGGGCTAAGGGGTAGAATTGGGATTGGGCCTTATTTTGGTGTTATTAAATGAGAAGACACAAAAATATAGATTTATATAAAACAGATAAATTATATTAATCTTTTTGTAGTGTACACTTCTGTTTTGTCTTTGTAGTTTAAGAATAATAAATGCTTATATGCTATTTAATATATTATTTATATATTTAATAATTTAAAGTAATTCTGTAAATATTGACTCAAAATGGTTAACAAGCACTCTAAAACAGTTTAAACTCTTTTTTTTTTTAATTAAAAAGCATTTACAGTGAAACAGTCTTGAATGTGTTGAAACTCAAGCTACCGTTATAAGTCACAGTGCAGTTAAATTGTTCAGTGAAGGCTTCTAGTAGTTTCGGTACGGCCTCCTCAGGTGGGACATCCCGCTTCAGCTCTTGGCTCAGTGAAGTCACACCTTTTCCCACAATTCCACATGGTACTATGTTGTCAAACCAGCTCATATCTGTGTTGCAGTTCAGAGCAAAACCATGGGAGGTGATGTATCTTCCACAATGGATGCCTGCAAAACAAAACCAATACCAACATAACGCTGTTTCTCAGTCTTCTCTTTCAATTTATTGTATTGACAAAAGGAGTCCTGTGATATTTGTTATCCTTTTAGACCTAGAAACAGACTGGCTTAACATTTAAAAAATGAAATACTATGATCAAATCTAATGAGTATTATTTTTCAGGATAAATGTGTTCAATCTATAACTAGAAAAGTAAAGTTCGTAGACAAACTTTATGATGTCTTGAGAAAGCCTAGTCTGAAAGTTTGAAGCAGTTTTTAAAAAAATTGAAACAGTTGGCATAAATAGATAACTATAGATAATATGTATTAGCATGTTTCTAGTATGGATTTGCATGTTTCTTGCTAGGCAGTTGATTGGGTGTTCAGAGTGCTTAGGCATTGCTAGGTGGTTGCTAGGCGGTTGCTAAGACGTTGCTAGGGTGTTTCAAGTTGGTAAAAAGGTGGTAAGAAGAAGAATAAGGGCTGCGTCCGAAACCGCACACTTTCATACTACGTATACAGTATGCTAAAATCAGTATGCGAGCTGAGTAGTATGTCCGAAATCATAGAATTCGAAAATCAGTATGCGAGAAGTACCCGGATGACTTACTACTTCCGTCGAGATTCTGAAGTGCTCATCCCATGCACGCTGCGCTATCCCATGATGGCCCGTGAGAGAATTCATGAATGGGAGTGAATCGACGCAACTGATGCAGGTAGGTCACGTGACCGTGACAAAATGGCGGATGTAGTACGTCCGAATTCCATTCATACTTCTCACATTCATACTGTATAGAACGTACTTTTTTAACCGCCGAGTAGTACATTTAAATTCAAATGCAGTACCTACTGACTAGTATGCGGTTTCGGACGCAGCCAATAAGTTTGAGTTGTATAACAGTATGTTGGTATTTAAAATCTACTTTGATTGCGATGGGGTAATTAATTTAAAACCTTCCTTCATAAAAATAAAATAACTTTTAATTTCTTTAATTTTACTCTAAGGTTTCTAAATGTTATTGGTTCATTTTGAATGTGTTCATGGTTGTTTTAATATCTTTCTAAAAGATTACAAAAAAGGGAGGGGGGGAGATTACTAATATATCTAAAGCTTTTATACAGTGCATCCGGAAAGTATTCCTAGTGCTTCACTTTTTCCACATTTCTTTATGTTGCAGCATTATTCCAAAATGGATTAAATTCATTTATTTCCTCAAAATTCTACACACAATACCTCATAATGACAATGTGAAAAAAAAGTTTTTGAAATTGTTGCAAATTTAGTAAAAATAAAAAACCTGAAAAATCACATGTTCAGAAGTATTCACAGTCTTTGCTCAATACTTTGTTGATGCCCCTTTGACAGCAATTACAGCCTCAAGTCTTTTTGATTATGATGCCACACGCTTGGCACACCTGGGAATTTTTGGCCATTCCTCTTTGCAGTACCTCTCAAGCTCTATCAGGTTGGATGGGAAGCGACTGTGTACAGCCATTTTCAGATCTCTCCATTCACTCCAAAGAGTTCAATTTTAGTCTCATCAGACCAGAGAATTTAGTTTCTTATGGTCTGAGAGTCCTTCAGATGCCTTTTGGCAAATTCCAGGCTTCCATCTGGCCACTCTACCATACAGGCCTGAATGGTGGATTGCTGCACAGATGGTTGTCCTTCTGTAAAGTTCTCCTCTTTCCACAGAAAAACGCTGGAGCTCAGACAGAGTGACCATCGGGTTATTGATCACCTCCCTGATTAAGGCCCTTCTGCACCGATCACTCAGCTTAGATGGCCAGCAAGATCTAGGAAGAGTCCTGGTGGTTCCAAACATCTTCCACTTACGGATGATGGAGGCCACTGTGTCTACAGACAATTTCTTTGTCTTTATGCTTTGATGGTTTGTGCTTTGACATGCACTGTCAACCCTGGGACCTTATATAAACAGGTGTATGCCTTTTCAAATCATGTCCAATCAACTGAATTTACCACAGTTGAACTCCAATTAAGCTGCTGAAACATCTCAAGAATGATCAGTGGAAACAGAATGTACCTGAATTTAGAGCTTCACAGCAAAGGCTGTGAATACTTATACATGTGATTTTTCAGGTTGACATTTAGCCCCTTTAAGCTATATATGTTTTCAATAGTCTACAGAACAAATCATCATTATACAATAACTTGCCTAATTACCCTAACCTGCCTAGTTAACCTAATTAACCTAGTTAAGCCTTTTAATGTCACTTTAAGCTGTATAGAAGTGTGTTGAAAAATATCTAGTAAAATGTCATCATGGCAAAGATAAAATAAATCAGTTATTAGAAATGAGTTATTAAAACGATTTGTTTTGAAAAAAATCTTCTCTTCGTTAAACAGAAAGTAAGGGAAAAAATTACTAGGGGGGCTAATAATTCAGTGGGTTTAATAACTCTGATTGCAACTGTATATATAGACACAGTTGATGTCAGAATTATTTGTCTTCCTGCTAGAAAGCAGATTTTTTTAACACATTTACTAGTATTCAGCTTAAAGCGACATTTAACGGCTTAACTGGGTTAATTAGTCAAGTTAGGATAATTAGGCAAGACATTATACAATGATGGTTTGTTCTGAAGACAATTCAGTATAAATATTGCTAATAATATTGACCTTAAAATATTTTTTTAAATTAAAAACTGCTTTTATTCTAGCCGAAATAAAACAAGACTTTCTCCACAAGAAAATATATTATAGGAAATACTGTAGTAGAACATAATTTGGGCAATATTTTAAACGAAAAAGAAATGCATAGGAGGGCTGATTATTTTGACAACTGTATATTATTTAATATTTATTTATATTTAAAAAACAGAACTTACCAATTGCACAGATTTTATTGTCTCCCACCCAGACTCCAGTATCGGGAGAAGTGGAGGCTTTAATCCCAAATTTACCGCACATCTTGATCACAGTCCTTTCCAGCTCACACACGTACCATCTGACACTCTTCTTGAAGCAGCCCAGGTTGAGGATGGGGTAACAGACCAGCTGTCCTGGCCCGTGGAAAGTGATGAGTCCTCCTCTGTTGGTGCGGCAGAAATCTGCGCCCAGAGCCTTCAGTCTCTGCTCCTCTGCTGGAGGGTACGGAGCCTGTCTGAGGCCGATGGTGTACACCGGCTCGTGTTCGCACAGTAATAACGTGTTTGGGATGTTGCTGGATGAATCCAGATGCTGCTGTATGTGCTGCTGCTGTATTTTTAAGGCACCGTGGTAGGAGATCTTTCCTAAATGAACCGCTCTGACAGCCGCTTTAGTGACCGACATCGTGTTTTCAGATGGGGTCATGAAGCATCAGCTGTGTAAATGGGAAAAGACTGTTATTAGCATAAAGTTGTACACGTACAGAGCTGGATGGTAGATGTAGTCTGGATGATGTAGTCAGATTCCAAAAATCAAGTACTTTTAAAGTAGGGCTGGGCAATATTGCAAAATCTTTTTTTTAAATCTTTATCATAATATCATGTTTTATATAATTCAGTATCGATAATTATTTAATATTTTTTATCAATACATTTAGAAATGTTAAGAGTTTATACACTTTATTTTAATTTACCAACATTACTAAGGCAAATAGTTTTAATAGTCAAAAATAAAAATATTTAAACAAAATATCTGATCTCTTTATATTAAAATAAACACAAGTGTTTATATAAATAAAATGATAAATAAAATGCTACAAAGTGTGCAATGGTAAAGAGTAAATGCTGAACGATCAAAGGTGTAAATAATAATGATAGAGTAAAACTCAAACTCTGTAAACAACAGAAATTATGATAATCAAATCTGAGTTTCAAGTAAAGGAACGAGCCATCATTATTCAAATACATACTGAACATAACAAATTGTGAAGTTGAACGACTATATTACCCCCTATGCTAAAAAAATCTTTCAGATGGGGAGCTAGTGGCTAGGATGCACAAGAAAAGAAACCAAAAAGCCACTCTGGCGACATCCCATCCTTACATCCTTTTTTATTTACACTCTCCTCACTGCTGCTAGTCACAGCACTCATTTCCACATGTGTTGCTATTCTGACCTGAAGTGACAAGTGCAAGCGCGAGGATTGCTTGACCATTTACAATAGACCTTGTGCTTGCGCTGCCTTGGCGTCTCTCGTAACTAGGTGACCATCAACCATTTTCTCAAAGGATGACAAACGGAGGAACTATTGCGGCAGCTCTGATGCAAGTTTATGGAGAAAAGTAAAAAGCACTGCAGTGTTTGGGTGCGCTGTGTTTGTCTGAGGTAATTAGTCTGCAGTTATTCCTGTAGTGTGTATATTCCATACAAGGTGTGAAGCAGATTGGTTAGTTCTACTTACATGAATCGCGATGTGCTTGCAGCATTCGGAAAAGTTCAGGGGCCTCATGTATCAATGCTGCGTACGCACAAAAACTTTGCGTACGCCAGATTTCACGCTCACGTTTAGATTTACTAACGATGAAATTAACGTGAGTGTGCGTTGGTCTGCGCCAACTTCATGTCTGGCGTACGTGTATTTCTTGTGTGTGTTTGTTTTATTTCCATTGGCGACTCCTAGAGGCAATTATGTTAAATTGCACACTAGAGCTGCACGATTCTGGCTAAAATGAGAATGACGATTTTTTTTGCTTAAAATAAAGATCACGATTTTCTTACGATTCTATAGATGTAAAATAAAGGTTAATATGAGTAGGCCATTATTATTGTTATTTCCAAGCATATGGTAAAACAACAATAATGATATTATGTGTATCTACTGTTGGTTAAAATGCTAAATTTTGTATAGACTTTGAATGGTGGACTTGAACAGACTTTAAATTTGTCCTGGTCATTAATGCACAGTAAAGTGATGACATCAGAATACAACTATTCATAATTCTGATGTTGAATCATTGTGTTTGAGACATATGCTTGTCATTTGTCATTGACAACATTATTAGATAATTTTTTTCCACTGGTAAAATGAGACATTTGTCATTATCAGATTCCCTCTTGCATTATATTCAACATTATATAAGCTAGAGTAGTTATACTGACACTGTTAAACATTTATTCTCATGCACAACACTCAGTTCACTATGAAAGAAAAAGAGCCATTTGATTGCACTTTTTGATTGCAAAGCTATGACAGCAAATAATTGTTGATCGTTGGTGATTTTCCCTGTTGGGAAGAGGTAAACTTTGTTATTTTTATGGTTGAAAAACAGTGGAAGACTTTTATATAGAGAGATATATAGATAGATAATTTATTGAACTCAATTTGTGAAAAGAGATTTTGAAAACTTGAAATTAACAAAAAATTTACACTTGTATTAATCTTTCAAAATAAATAAATTAAATAAAAAATAAAATGTATATTAATTACACAGACAGCTTAAACGTCTTAAAACGTTTGCAAGGAAAAAAAACAACCTGAAGCAACTACTAACTGTAATTTTCTCATTTCACACCATCTTTAACAGCAGATCCACTGAATACTGGAGGAACAAACATAAACTGATGCTGAACGCTCAAAAGACCTGATAAATGAGTTGAAGGACAGTCATTTCTTACTGTACGCTGCCATGCCTCCAGTACAGATCTTACTCTGCTTTATTTTCAGAGGGTGAAGGCGGAGAACGTGATGCATTACTGCCATCTACCGGTTTGGTGCGACACCTACGAAACTACATGTTTTTTTTTGTAGTGTTGAAGAAAAATGTTTACAGGTCTAATATATTGAGCGTTTTGTTTATCTATATTGACTGTATTGATAAGATGGGCAACAGTTTATTGTCCATTTAATAAAGTGATTTTTATATAAAAATAAATAAATTAAAAAAACAACCTAATAATTAAATGCAAGTAAAGTGAAATAACTTGTGAAAGTAAAAAGAAAAATTCTAAATAGGCCCATACACTTAAAATATGTATACTTATTTATTTGAAAATTATGATTTAGAGTTATGTTTTTGAATAAACATCTGTATATTTTTTCCTTAAAACTAGAGATCACATTTCTTCCACACACAATATATACATACAGTTGAAGTCAGAATTATTAGCCCTCCTGACTTATTAACCCCCTGTTAATTTTTTTCCTCAATTTCTGTTTGACGGAGAGAAGATTTTTTCAACACATTTCTAAACATAATAGTTTTAATAACTCATTTCTAATAACTGATTTATTTTATCTTTGCCATGATGACAGTAAATAATATTTGACTAGATATTTTTCAAGACACTTCTATACAGCTTAAAGTGACATTTAAAGGCTTAATTAGGTTAATTAAGTTTACTAGGCAGGTTAGGGTAATTAGGCAAGTTATTGTATAATGATGGTTTGTTCTGTAGACTATCGAACAAAAAAATAGCTTAAGGGGGCTAATAATTTTGACCTTAAAATGGGTTTTAAAAAATTAAAAACTGCTTTTATTCTAGCTGAAATAAAACAAATAAGACTTTCTTTAGAAGAAACAACATTATCAGACATACTGTGAAAATTTCCTTGCTCTGTTAAACATAATATGGGAAATATTTAAAAAAGAAAAAAAGATTCAAAGGGGGGCTAATAATTCTGATTTCAACTGTATGTATATATATATATATATATATATATATATATATATATATATATATATATATATATATATATATATATATATATATATATATATTACACAGTATACACACACGCATGCATATAAATGTAATCATATTTAAAGTTGTATAGAAGATTTGTTTTATTATTTATTGCACACAATTAAAAAAGATATGCTTTATTCGTTTTATGATGACACAGTAGCAGATTTTTTACTTCAGAAGAGTTAGGAAACCAATAATTTGAAATACAATAATTTGTTTACATCTGTTATTTTGATGCAAAGTTAAAAGTATTCATACACAAAATTAAAAAAAGGTCAATTAAAGTTGTTTCAAGAAAATCAGAATGAGAGTTAAAAAACGTTCTAATACTCTATATGCCGTTTTAATGCTTAATTTTTTTTTTGTCTTTAACAGATTGCGAGTTCAAATATCTTTGTGGCCGATGTCAAATTATTTACTGTTTTTTAATCATTATTAATGCTTGAACGACACAAAACAATGCCAGAGGTATACAAAATACATGAAGAGCACAACAGAGTTATTCATTCATTCATTCATTTTCTTGTCGGCTTTGTCCCTTGCGGGGTCGCCACAGCGGAATGAACCGCCAACTTATCCAGCACGATTTTACGCAGCGGATGCCCTTCCAGCCGCAACCCATCTCTGGGAACTTCCACACACACATTCACACTCATACACTAAGGACAATTTAGCTTACCCAATTCACCTGTACTGCATGTCTTTGGACTGTGGGGGAAACCGGAGCACCCGGAGGAAACCCACGCGAACGCAGGGAGAACATGTAAACTCCACACAGAAACGCCAACTGACCCAGCCCAGCCGAGGTTCGAACCTGCGACCCAGCGACGTTCTTGCTGTGAGGCAACAGCACTACCTACTGCGCCACTGCGTTGCCCAGAGTTATTCATAAATAGTAAAATTAAAAAAAAAATAATAAAAATATTACACATTTTGCTAGGCGTAGCTAACTCTCAATAACATAAATGTAGCAAACAAATACAGTTTTTACAGCTTTGTTTTTTTGTTTGCACTATCTTTAATGCAGGGGTTCTCAATTCCGGTCTTCGGGCACATTTTGTACGTCTCCCTTACTTGACACATCTGTGATAGGGTCAGATTTTCAATCCGTCCAAGCAAGGATCAATGTTTATCGTTTTTCTCATTACTTTATTAATAAGATTATTTGAATCAGTATTTAATCTTTGAAATTATTTTGACTAATGAATAAAGTTAAGCATTACCTAAATTCAGAATGTATTTATGAATATTCAGTTGAAGTGTCTTTGTCCCTATCTTTGTCTGTCATAACTCTAATTTCAGGAGCCACCAGGTCATAGGTCATGGAGACCTCTTGAGTGGAACTGCAGGGCCAGATGACTGGAAACAACGGTTCCTATTGTTATTTATATAAGTTAATTATGTCTAAAGTGATATTCCTATTTTATGTGTTAATTCTGTTTAAAATGATTTCCTTTTTGTGTAAGATAGACTGCGTGTAGTAAGAAACTACTAGTTGGATGTGGATTGTACCAGTTTTTAACCAGTTTTGATAAGACGGCTGGGAGTACACTCAGCATTGGGTAGGAAACAGATTGTACTTTGTGTGTGTGTGTGTGTGTGTGTGTGTGTGTTCTATTCATTTTTGTATCATTTCACAGGTCTGGGGTAAGCTCTGAAGTGACTGTCTGATGTTTGTAAGCTTGAGATATTGTACACACACACATGGAAATTTTCTGTCTATCTGTGTTTTAACCAATCATGTTAAAAAATCTATATGTATGATGCAGTTAATGACATTATGTGAGTGCATAATTGTTGTATGATTGTAAGCAGAGCGGCCTACGAACTCTTTGCAAGTGTTGAAGCTGGCTTCTGCTGATGAAACTGCTGATAAAACTTTCTTTTTAATTGAATCTCTGACTCCGGCTCTTCTTCTTCCGTCAGACTGGTCATTTTTTGGGTTAAAAACTATTTTTTTTTTACAGTCTAAGGTTAAAATTATTTAATATCCCTCCACCTGATTCAGATCATCATCTAGTTAACAGAGAGATCCATGAACCGATCCTTGTGTGTCAAATAAGAGAGACACATAAAATGTGCAGGGTTGGGGCCTGAGGACCGGAATTGAGAACCGCTGCCTTAATGGTACCTACGTAAAAATCCAGTTCCTTAAGTACCTGCTTAATAAAGAGGTTTCTGACTGCTGAATTTAGGTTGGATATTAAACTTAATGAGTATAATCAGATTGATAACGTAAGCTTCATTTCCAACTTCTTATCATAGTTAGAAAATGTTTCACAGCACTGTATCATGTATAAATTTAAATACAACCTGTTTGTATACTGATAATGCTAGAAAATATGAGGTAATGTTTCTAGATAACTTCACATTCATGTCTTCAGTAAATTTGGTTTAAATAAATATAATGAGATATTTATTAGGTAATACCCAAACCTTCCTCCAATCAATGTTTTGATTAAACTTAGAGCAACTGAAAGCATCATAATGGTTTACTAACCAGTTTCTTTTTGGAATGATGGTAAATATTTACTGTATTTTTTTTTTTTACATTTGTCGCTCCACCGCTGCACTTGACGTCATGGCCGGGCGGGGCTTGTTTTCAAATCCAGGCACATACCAATGAAGATGGCGGCGGTGGGGTCCGCCAAATCCACTGGACCGGGGCAGAGAAGCAAAAGCAGGCCCGGAGCGCTCTCCGCTCCGCTGTCTTTGGAGGAGGCCCGGTGCCCGGTGTGCTCGGAGATACTCCTGGAGCCGGTCACGATGCCGTGCGGCCACTCAGTGTGCCTGCATTGTTTCCAGCGGACGGTGAAGTTGATCAGCCTGTGCTGTCCGCTGTGCCGGCTGCGAGTGTCCAGCTGGGCCCGTAAACAGTCCCGGGAGAAGAGCCTGGTCAACGCCGAACTGTGGGAGCTCGTCCGGCTCAGCCACCCGGAGCGGTGCAGGCGGAGGATGGAGCAGCGGGACGGAGAGATCCCGGACGGGGGTCAGTGCTGAGACTTCTGACGTGTTACATAAGCCCGAGTTTAAATTCTTATTTACGACAAATCGCAGCATGTCATAACAGACAGTTTACCAAGCTCAGACACCTTTATGTGTCAGTAACTTGTTAATTAGTTACTTATTTTCCGTGTCTGCACTCGACGGAGTACCGACGAAACGGTTAGAAAAGTAGATTTTAATGTTTGAAAACTGGAAATTCGAAAGAAAACAGCGGTGTTTTGTTGGGGGGCGTTCACAGATGACGCGTTCGCTCGGTGTGTGTGTGTGTGTTTTTGTTCTGTGTACAAATGTACAGTAACGTTAGCGTCGCGTCACTAGCGTTGCGTTTTCAAGTTAAGACAAAAATTAATTTTGGGTGTTTAACGATGTATTCTGTTGGCCATTAAAGGCGAAAGATTTTAGTAGTCACTTTAACAAACAAGTTAAAATAAACAGCTGAAGTACAGTGCACGGTGTCTGCTAATTTAAACTGTTCCGAGTTCAGTCTGTTTTCAAACATAAGCTCGTTATGATTGGATATACTGTAGAACCGAGATAAAATGATGGCAGATTAAACAATTTAGACGTATAGAGTATTTTGTATATATATTTATTTATTTATTTTGAAACTGCTTGTTTTAAATAAAAATAAAGAACCCTTCCAATCCACACCTTGCAAGCTTTACAAAAAGACTTATAGTACCAGTGCTATTTATACTGTAGTACAGTTTATTAATAAGTTTTTTTCTGTATCTGCACTTGACAGCGCACCAACGAAATGGTTAGTAAAGTACATTTTTAATGTTTAAAAACTGGAAGTCCGAAAGAAAACTGCAGTTTTGTTGGGGGGCGTTCACAGGTTACTCGTTTGCTCTGTTTATGTGTGGTTTTTTTGCTCAGTGTACAAATGTACAGTAATGGGGTATACGCACACAGACTTTTAATTTTAATCAGCCAGCCCCAGGGCTTCCGGTTAATAGGGTATATGTATAAACTTCCGGTGAACGGTTAAAGTGACTTTTTTCCATCTTATACGGTTTCTTTTACAGCACCGATGTTGTAATGTAATTAAATAGACTTTGACATTAATTTAGTTTCCAAGCGTAAAACGAGACAAAAAGCCGTTTACTCTCACTCGCCCGTCAGAATTGGCAGGCTAGCGCAGAAGCTCGATTGAATATACTGGGGTAAAATAAATGCTCATATTATAAAGACATGGCGGGGGAAAATGTAATTTAATGCAGTGCTTCTTGTACAATCTGAGACCCACTTTATATCGGATACCACTCAGCCCGTGGAGATCACCGATTTGTAAAGAAAATAGACCTTAAATGCGCCGATTTTGCAATGCATACAGTTCACTGGAAGTGCTTAACCCAGGTTACTGACAAATTAAAAGTCCTTTAGCATACTTTGGCATATACCCTATTGCCACCCCATACAAAATTGCCACGTTTAAGATCTGATTTCTTTAAAAAGACAGCAAAATCTTTTTGCCTGGCTGAGATACAATACAAAGTGGGTATCAGACCAAACAAGAAGCACTGTGTTAAATTATATTTTGCCACGCCATTTCTTTAAAATATGGAAATTAATTTAAATTTCTGCGCTAGCCTGCTGCTAATGATGGCGCCTGCGTTTAAACGGTCTTTCGTTTCTTTTTACGATTTAGAAACCAAATGGATGCTTAAGTTTATTTAACTGATTATATCTGAATTACATTACAACATCAATGCTGTAAAAGGAACCTTATGAAATTTAAAATAGTCACATAAAGTTTTTACCGGAAGTTCATCATTGGCTGAAAAACACTAGCTGTGCATATAGACAATTGAGGCACAGTTGGTTTTATATTCGCACATTCGTTCATTTTTTTTAACAGATACAACTTGTGACACATCCATATATTGTTTATCACGCTACTTTGAATATTTGGTCTGAAACCGCATACAATTAAGACTTCCAAAACAACATTAGCACTATTTAATTGCTAATGTGTGAACAATGTTGTACTTGAGAGTCATTGGCTGCTAATATAAATTCCCTATTTAAAATTTTCAAAGAATACTAAAATTATATTAAAAAGGAGATAGTTGTAATTTGTGAATATAAAACCAACTTTGCCACAATTGTATAGTAACGTTAGCGTCGCATCACTAGCGTTGCGTTTTCAAGTTAGACAAAATAACATATTTTGGGTGTTCAGCGTTGTATTCTGTTAGCCGTTAAAGGTGAAAGATTTTAGTTGTCATTTTATCAAAACAAGTTAAAATAAACTGTTAAAGTATGTACGGTGTGTGTTTGTTGATTTGAACTGTTCAGTCTATTTTCAAACATAAACATTGGATACACTGTAGAACCATGTCAAATTTTGCCTGATGAAATCGTTAAGACTATATAAAGTGTTTTATATGTTAAACTGCTTGTTTTAAAATGATACAAAAATGCTTCCTACCCACACCTTGCAAACTTAACAAAAACATTTGCTATACAGTCCCTGTGTATTTATTCAGTAGTACAATATCCTACTGGCTGTTAGTAAGTGTGATTATTACCTGTTGCTTGGATGAGTGGTAACTTGCCCAGACATGTGCATGTGAGTGTGTCCAGTGGGAGGAGACAGTAACAAAACTGAGGTTGCAGAGAGCATCAGACGGGTTTATCATGCTGTTGGTAGTAAGGAATGGGTCATCTTGGGTGAAAAAAGAAATGTATACATAATTTTTGTTTTTATTTCTTAGAAATCTTTCGGGCACCTGTACCAGTTCATAAGGCTGGAGAAATGCGCCAAGAGTACGAGAAGCAAAAGATGAAGGTAATTTAGAGACACTGCTGAGTCAATCATTACACTTGTTTACATAAGGCATCTGTTGGTATAAAATGTTCTTGTTACAGTAATATCGCAGTATTGACTTCCAAAAGATTGCTTTAACTTGTATAATGACCCAAAATATTTAGTGTATATTGCTTTATTGTATATACATATTTCAGAGTAAATAAATGGTTTAAACTAATTCAATTTAAAAGGATGATCGAGCACAATAAGTAGCACATTACAGTCTCTAGTTCAGGGGTGCCCAAGCTTTTTCTTATGAAGGGCCAAATATCATTGAGAGCCGTGGGCTGAAAATAAATATCCAAACTATATTACGTTAAAGTTGCCATGTGTAATTTTCTAATTAATTTCATAATATTTATAAATAAATAGAAAACATTACTTTGAATCGTATTAACTAATGCAATATAACTTTAATTATAATGTATTGCAATAAAAACAATCACAATTATAACAGAGTAGTTCAATGCTGAATACACTAATCAAGCAGAATCTGCCCTTGCCTTGATTCACTCACCAAAGTCTCTGCATTGTCCTCTATCCGTCGGGTGACATATACATTTTAAACTAAATATGATTAATTTAAACCATTTAAATTGAAATGTTAAATTTTTGTAGCTTAACAATAAAACAAACCAATAAAAGGTTACATAAAAATTGAAATGACAATGTCTAAACCATCCCCATCATTCTTTCTCTCTTCTTAACTTATTTATAATAACATAATTTATAAGTTAGCTATATTTAATAAAAGGATCATGGTTTGATTTTTATGTGTTATTAAGCACACCCCCAATTTTCTGCATTTTTCGCAACCGTAACAAATATTTTGAGGGGTGTTTTTGACAATTGAGAGCCACCAAATGATGAATATGAAAAAACGAATACGACAGTTTCGGACTCAGTCAGGGTGCAAGGACCTTTTGAGGCTTGCGCAGCTTAATGATAAATCAAACAAATGAGTGCCGTTTTCTAAAGTCTATGAGCGCAGCACACACAAATAAACTAAACTGACATACTGCAGTTAAATTTCAAAATGTGGTGTTTTTATATTTATAGCATTTGAATAAAGTTCAGCTACATGCATCACACGACCTGACGATCAAGAGAGCTGACAACTGACCATCGCTTAATTTACCATCACGATTGAACATGTAACACTGATTTCATATGACAGTTCAACAAACAAGTTAATAATATTAAGTCATTTATATTTTTGATGAAATAATGACTGTTTTGGTCTATTTTAGCTGCGAAAATGAATTCGATGAACATACCTGTCAACATTAAGGGATTACCCCGACCCCCCTTTAAAAATCCTCAAATGACTAAATATGTTAATTTGAAGCTGTTTCATTGTAAATAAACAGTTAAATGGTCAGTAATATGTTTTATTATTATTATTTACAAAAGAAAAAATAAATCATATACATTAGCATCAAATACATTAGCACTCAGTTCAGCTTATTAAAATAGCTATTATAATGAAATAAAATCAAGCTATCAAATCTCATTAGCCATTTCTTCACTGTATAACTGACACATTCTGATTAAAGTGCAACGAATGAATCTTATTTATTTAGATTTTTTTTGTTTAATTACATTAAATAACAGGTGTCACTTTAAAAATGCAACCATCTAACGTTATAAAGAAAGCATTCGATTGCTTTCCAAACTTTTTATGCTCATTTAGGACGAAATTAGTTGTGTTTGAGAAAAAAAACCCACCGAGATCGACATCTTTAGATATTATTATTATTAATTATGTGTATATGTCTGTTTAACACGCACCCAAAACCCAGTCTCTGTTTCAAATCGTGTGTACAGAATCCGTTTGGGAAACAGCGTCTATTTATCACTATGGAGCGCGTCAGCCGACAGTCATGCACCGCTCTATGACTGTTTTGAGGATTGCATATGAAGGGGAGATGGCACCTGTAATAAAAGGAAAGAGAATCCCGCTGTTTTTATATTTATTTCAAAGTGTTTTCATGCCTAAACAAAGCGAAAGCACAGAACAGACTCACATTTAAGAGCAAGAGGCGGCCCCTTGTGGTTCGGCGGTATGGGTTGCATATAAGTAGGCTCTGCTCTTAAATGTTTTTTTGCCACCCTTCAGAGAAAGATAAAAAATACAGGAAAATACCTTTACGGGATGATAGCGGGATAAAACTGTAAAATATGGGAGAATCCTGGGAAAAACGGGAGGGTTGACAGGTATGCCGATGAATCCGAACAAAGATCACAAATTTGCAAAAAAAAAAATTTAAAAAATCTGTTTTTTTTTTCTCCCATTCTGTAGTCTACTTGCGCCCACCGGTTGAGAACCACTGAGCTAAGCAATTAACATCACCTAGCATGATATTAGCACCTGCTGATATTTTCCAAAACGACTAATTACAGAGTTAAGGGTTCAGAAATATCAATATGTAAACGTGTTACTCAAAAATAAACATGCGTTATGGATGGGACCAAAAAATACACCATATTTTGTAGAAATTCTGTGAATTAAACTGCACAACTTAAAAGAAATAATAATCAAAAGGATGAGAGTTGGCTCACTATAGAGGGAAAAAAAGTATTTTATTTCACATTTGTGCATTTATGAGAAAAGTCAATTATGAGATGTTAAATTGGCACTTGTGTGACTTTGGTAAATCAAATAAATTGCTTAAGAATTTTGCAGTACTGTAAAACACAAGCCTACACAAACGACAATGTTGGTGATTTGTTTTTTTAATTATTATACATATTTGTAATTTCGATGATTGTAATTTTATCCTGCCGTATGTCACTATCAATTTGTTGTGTTGGTTAATACAAAGACAATTTTCCAATCAAGTGGATGATAAAGTAAAACAAACAAACACAATTTTTTCATGGTTAAGGTAGACTTTGCATGCAATCCCTTGTTTCTTACTTATTTTGATATCTTCTCAAAAGTTATTTGAAACATTATAGTAAGTATTTTTAATTCATGTGCTTTCTATATATGTTTTTCAGAGTGGACGCAGTGAAGAAACTGATGAAAGAAAGAAAAAAATGCATACAAAAGAAGAGTGTGTGCTGCTGAAACATTGTCAATATCCTGTACGTTCTTCATTCTATCATTGTTTGGGTGTAAATAAGCACAAGATTTATATATTTAAGGCTGCATGTTCACTGAAGCATTTTTTTTTTTGAGCTGTGCATTGGTTTTCTGTTGTCAACGGTTGAATGCATTATCTTTTAGAGATAGAGAGGTGCTGAGTGGGTGTTTTGCGATCCCATCAGTGACTACGTTTACAAGGACATCAGTAATCAAAATATTTGCCTAAATAAGACAATAACATGATTAGGGTGTTTACATTAGTTGCTTTTTGAATGTTCCTTTCTTGTTCCTGTTTTACATGTTATAGTACATAGTGCGATTAACGTTGTTGCGTCACCACGCTATCCAACGTTTACTCTGGAGTGTAAAGTAATTTCGGGTCTTTAATTTTATTTTGTTTACTTTAACTGCAGTTCGGCAGTTTCACTTTCATTCAGGAACATTTCGTTCATCTCTCAATGACAAACTGAGTTATTGAATGCGAGTATGAAGTCAGGACTGGTGGAAAAGTGTTTTAATGGAATTTTTAATACCGCACACCGAATGGAAAGAAAAAACCTCCGCATTTTGCAATGCAGGTGTCTGTGGTCCTGTACTGGTTTAGTAGGTGCAGAGAATAGTGTCAAACAGCTGCCGTGTGTATGGAATATCCTATTGCAAAATGCGGCAAAAAGTCCTACATGACGGTTATAGTTTTATTAAACCTCACCTATTTTACCCCTTTTACAAGATGTAAGATAAGGCTTTGCTGTCTCCAGAATGTGTCTGTAAAGTTTCAGCTCAAAACACCCATCAGATAATTTAATATTGCCTCCAGAATTTACCCATTTTGATGTCTGAGTAGTGTAGGTGTTTATGTAGCCTGTGCTTTAAATGCAAATGAGCTGCTTTTCCCTGCCCACCGTTCCCAAGTGTGTGTATGCTTCTCATGCCTTAAATCAGATACACAGCAGTCAGTGATAGACACGGACATGGATGAAGCTGAAATCCAGCTCATGAGTCAAAAATACCAACTAAGTTTAATTGATGCATTTGTGGTGTTTTGATGCTGTTTGCAGTACACACAGTAGCTACGTCTCCATCCACCTATTTTTATGAAATTTTGAAAATGCGCATAAAAAAACGTATGTGCATAACTGGGCAGGATAAACTTTTTATTCTATAAGAAAAGGTGTGCTTAAACTGTGATGGTAACACTTTAACCCCACAAATTCCAGTGTGCGCATTAAAGAAGGTCATGTGATTTTGTTGTAAGAGATCATGTGATGATGAAAATGTGTGTGAATGGACATTCACACACAGGCTGAGCACATTGTAAAACATCGAAAATGTTGTTTTGGTCATTCTAAAACTCCTGAACCGTTTAAGGATTAGTGTTATTATACTATTAATGACCTCCAGAATTAAGAGCGTCTGTGCTCTGCATCTCACACCTTCAAACGCCACCACGCTTTCACTGCGTGTCAGGATTGTCTCTGAGACACAATTCATTTATTAAATAAAGAAAAGATTCACGCTGCAAATTCCATTTTTACTGTTGATATTTGGCACCAGTTAATCAGGAAGTGATGATTTTGTTCGCTTTGACTCGTTGGATGGAAACGCTGCTTTATTCGCACGTCTTTTATGTGATATTTCAGTTTTGCACATAAAGTTAATCCGCATTTTTGGATGGAAACATAGCTACATACACATATTAGCTATTAACTGACACCATGTGGCTGTGGTGATTTATAGCGTTTAAGCATTTCATGGCGATTTTACTTTATTACAAACATACTGTTTTAAAAACATTTTAAACTAGAAAAATCACAGAGATGTATCAACTATTTTAATTCCAGTTCCTTTGCAAAAAAAAAAAATGTTCTGTGGACATGTGTATACATGTTATTATAAAAGCATGGTACCTGTCAATCAAATCAGTGGACGGGGAAAACCGCACTTCTACGTCACATTGCGGTGGGGCTCAAAATTACTGGGATTTGGGCCCTATTTTAATGTCCGGAAATTTTAAAAAAAGAGACTTGTGTTTCTATCTCTGTAATATGACAGGGGACACACTATATCTACACACAGTTCTGTCCAAATAGCTTACAAAAATTGATTTTCTTTATAGGTGCCCTTTAAGGTGTTTACATGTCTGTACTGCACTTCAATAATGCGACTAAAATCTATTTCTGTTTGGTTTGATTGTGACTTTAGTCAGATTAACGTAATCGCTGTTTACATGGCAGACTCTTAATTAGAGTATTGTCTTAATCGTATTAAAATGTATTATTGGTGTCCATGTAAACATACTCTGTCACTTTTGAGCTAGCTGTCCAATCACAGTCGAGGAGGGGCAGGACAATACCATGCAACTGTCAACAAATAACTGCTAAAATGTCTGCTAAAGATTTTTTGTTTGTAACAGTACAGCAGGGTTACTCTTTATCAACCAACTGAAAAAAAAAAACGGTGAAATATGGTGGAAATGCTACATTAGTTGCATTTTTTTTTTCATTCTCCGATCAAATGAAAGCAGAGGTTTCTGTTGAGGTGACGGCAGTGTTTGTGTTGTTAAGGAGGAGAGACTAGTGATTGCTGTTTCCAGGTATCCGGAGCTGTATGACTTGTGAAAAATGTGAATATCACAATATTATTAAATATTACAAATAGGGTTGGGCCGATAGACGATGCCATCGTCCATCGCGATGGCCGATAAACTTCACGATGCTGAGCCGGCATCGCGATCCATCGCGCCGCCCCACATTTATATTGATATATAACTTATTATTTGCATGTCATCTTAATAGCAATAACGGTCTTTTCATGAGTTGTGTTAAATGTTACATATAGCTGCCGCTTGCACGGCTGACAGCATCGTGAGGATTACAGTACCTCTTGCGCTTAATGTGTAGATTCAGTGGCAAACACTGTTACCTGCAAACCCCGTCCCACAGACGTTTCAGTGAATGGCTTTAGTTATTTTCATAGCGAACTTGAAGCCACTGGAAGTCTTTTATCCACTTTTGGAAAAGTGTAAACGGTGGATTAACATTCAGCACATGATCACTAATAAGATGTGCCATTATTAGTAACTTTTGGTGCTTTCTAAAACAAAATCTGTCAAGTGTTATTTTCATTCTCTCATCTTCAGCGCTTCACATTTTTGCAGTTGTAGCTCCTGTCATCTGAAGGCAGAAGGCATTGACTGAGTGATTGACAGCTGATATTAACCAATCCATTCGCGTTCAGTGCTAGAGCAGTGGGCCAATAAGAAGAGCACAAAGGCGGGGCACGCATTGCAGGCTTTTTTTACTTCAGCAAGTTCACATATCAACTGCTTTAATCTGTTCCTGAGCGCTGTGTTTGGTGTCTTTAGGTGCAAAGATGCATAAATGTCTTCTAAATCCGCGCACAAGGTGAGGATTTTGCAGTGAAAACAGGTCGCACGGCAACAATTTATGCACTCGCACAAATGCTTCCAAATATATTTTTAGGTCGCATAAAATTTCGGGGGCATATGCGACCAAAACGGTCGAGCCCTAGCATCTTTACTTGTTATTATTTCCTCATAATAATAATAAAATAAGGAAGTTATTTTCAATCACAATACAATATACAGTGAACTCCAAACGAACTCTCGTTTCCTCCACTAGCTGTGGGAAAAATCTATTATAACGACACAGATCACTCCGCCTATTCATGCCAGAGTCCCGCGGGAAAAAGTGATTGACAGGTGGTAATTTGTGTGTAACTTTATTTATTTATAGTTTGGTTATGGGTAAAGCAAAGACCATGTGGGTCAGGTAGTGAAAACGGTAGGCTACAATTAATTTGTTATGAATTAATTGATATTTTACAACCACCCCCGCCTACGACGACGATGCCATCGTCCATCGCTATGTTTTACATTAGACATGGTACGATGCCAAATTGGTCATCATCGCCCAACCCTAATTACAAATATAACAGTATCAACAGCAGCTAATTCCATGGTTGCCAGGTGACAAAGCGAGCAGCACACTTTTTTTTTTTTCTTGTTAACAAAAACAGGCAGTGCGATGCGCCTTGCGTTCTCAGATCGGAAAATCGCGTTTGGTGTGATCGGCCTCTTAATGTCTTTATTTTACGAACTGTTAAATTCAGCTACAGTACTTCTAATCATTTCTCTTACACTGAATTTACTGTGTTACAGTTTTGTGGAGTGTCAGACTCTGAGAATGAAGAGCCAGTAGGAAAGAGGACCAGACATGTTTCAGCATTTGTACGAAAAACAAGATGCTCCCCTGCCTTCAATCGAGGGTAATAGTCTTGTATTCATTACTACGAAGGAAAAAAAGAAAACTCTTTTATGTACTTTCAACTCCTTCAACTTTTATGTACATTTCACATCTACAAATTACGAAAAAACTTGTTTATCTATTTTGATATTTGATATCAAAAAGGCGGCGCAGTAGGTAGTGCTGTCGCCTCACAGCAAGAAGGTCGCTGGTTTGAGCCTCGGCTGGGTCAGTTGGCGTTTCTGTGTGGAGTTTGCATGTTCTCCCTGCGTTCGCGTGGCTTTCCTCCGGGTGCTCCGGTTTCCCCCACAGTCCAAACACATGCCGTACAGGTGAATTGGGTAGGCTAAATTGTCCGTAGTGTATGAGTGTGAGTGAGTGTGTATGCATGTTTCCCAGAGATGGGTTGCGGCTGGAAGGGCATCCGCTGCGTAAAACATGTGCTGGATAAGTTGGCGGCATATTCCACTGTGGCGACCCCGGATTAATAAAGGGACTAAGCCGAAAAGAAAATGAATGAATGATATCAAAAAGATTTCTCGAAGGGGTAGTTCACTCACAAATAAAAAGTTTTTAATGAATTTCTTCTGTTGAACACAAAACACAATACAGTGCTCAGTATAAATAAGTACACCCCACACTGATCTAGCTTTTAATTTAATATTTTATATAGGATGCAGGGCTCAACAATAACGACTGCCCCAGGGGCCAGCATGCGAGACGCTCGGGCCAGTGTACAGAATGGTTTGTGCTGGTGCTGCCTTGTCACAAAAGCTTACTTTGGCTGCGACTGTCTGTCAAATGTGTCCAAATACAATCTCAGGGTGCTATCACACATAGACGTTTGTTTTGAAATCTGTCTCGTTTCCCTCGTTAACACGGTTCGTTTGGCGTATGTGAATCCAGCTATCGCGCTTGGATCCGCGCCAAATCAATCGGTCCGAGATCGCCTGAATGAGGTGGATTCTGCTCGATTGAGCTGATCAATATTAGTGAGAAAACAAATCAATCCAACGAACTAACGGTCCAGGCTATATCACAGTGTATTATGATTGTGTAATAGCCATATATACTGTACAGCTATGCGAAGAGAGGATGATGAGTAGAGCGAGATGTCATTCCTACCGGCAAATGTGCGTTTTCATGTCTAATACGAAAGTGAAAGCATGCTGAAATATCACCGAGTGCTGTTTATCCGTTAGGAAAATTGACCGAAGTTACCATCTGATAATTTTTCCATATTTTAACTTTTTTTTTTTTGGTGGGGCCAGTGAAAATTTTGGCAGGGCAAGTAAAAATCTGAACCACAATCCTTAGCGTTGAACCCTGGGATGCTTTACAATAATATGTATATATTATTCAGTGTCAAAGACAAAATGGGACATGATTTAACAAAAAACTTAAAGAGCCCCTATTATACATTAAATAGGGTCATATTTTGGTTGTAAGGGTCTCCAACAACAGTCTAATATGCATGCAAGGTCAAAAACACTTTCATGGCCTTATAATCTGCATTTATTTTTACCTAATTTTCCCAGCGACTCTCATATGAATCGTTCAGTGATTCATTTGTTCCCAAACCCCTCCTTAGCGCGAAGCTAATCTGCGCTGATTGGACCGATGACAGCCTGTTGCAATTGGTCGACAGCGTTCAGCACGAGACAGAGTGAAATGCCCAGCACAGCTTATCAACAATATAGAAGTAGTCGAGAGTGCATACACGCTTCATATTAGTGTAAGGCGTGGATTTCGGCAGTGGGTGAATGTAAATACGGACGACTAACTATTTTATTAATCAAAAACTCCAAGAACTGGGGAGGAAATCGACACGCGTCTCCTAGCCTGTCACACTCTACCTCAGTGTTGCCAGATGTAGCTGACTGATTCCAGCCCAAAAACTATCCAAAATCCGCCAAAATGCAAAAAAAACCCACCCACTCATCTGGAAAACACGGTTGTGACAGTCGCAAAAAACACGATAAGTGTTTATACCCGCACAATCGAGTTAAAAACAGTCCAATTAAATGGGAAACTGCCCAATCTGGCAACTCTGCTCTACCTGCTCTTTTTTCACACACACAGACACACACACACATTACCCTCCTCCTCAGAGGACACAACACAAAAAGTCCTCAACAGAAACATCCAAAAACAGAATACATAGAATGTATATTAAAGAAACAACTTCACATTAGTTACTGACACCACAGAATGCAGTACCCGGTTCTCATCAGTGTTATTAGGATCAGCGCCTCCATAGAATAGTGAGGGCGGCGTCCGTGAACTCCCCCGGTTCTCCCGTTCATCCGCTACGCGCACCCCCTCCCTCCCGGTCCTCACTTTCCCCCAGTCTCCTGGATTTTTTGTGTGTGCATGAGTGCATTAAAGCAGTTCAGTTAAACACTAGCAAATTGCTCTATTATTAACAATGACACACATTCAGTATTAATCCACACAGTGGCAAAAGCTGAACTATTCTGAACCTTGACCGCCGCACGTGTGTAAGAACAGCTGACGGTAGCCATAACCATGACAAACGACAGGATTGTAAGCTCACAAACACGTTTAAATCTGCAAAGAAAGCGGCACGCGTCGTGTTTTTAGCGTGGCTTTAGTCGCGATATGTATAAGTGTTTAAAATGTTCTCATGGCTTACCTGTACTCTGCTTTTCCCAATGATCACCAACCCTCATTACAAAATGGAGGAATAATCCATGAGCTGTGTACTGATTGTTCCTGTGGAGCTCTGTCAAAGTCTCATACATCAGTAGTCTTTTCTGATCCTTCCTTTTTTGCAAAAATAAACCTCAACCACTGACTCTTCACAGCTTCATCTTTGGGTAGAGAATATAACACGAACTTTCCCTCAAACTTCCAATAATATCCAGCTAAGCACGGCGTCTTCATGACTCATGACTTCAGGATCTGTTTATCTTCCTCTCTTAGCTGCTGTGTTAGTGGGCGGGGCCGCAGGTTTAAATTCGTGGGTCTGCGCGCGCAATCATTATGTTTCGTGTCTACGTAACGCCGAAACGGCTAAAGAATCGTTATCAAGACGATTCGTTTAAACCACTATGAGTCGACTCTTTTATAGATGATTTAATAGTTTTAAAAACTGTCCACTTTCATATTTAAGCTTTAGCTGGATATTTCACTTCACTTAGAGCTGTGTTACACACTACATAGAAGGTCATTTTCAAAAACCCATAATAGGGGCTCTTTAAGATTACAGTCCAAAAATTAGCACACTATACAAAAACAATATTTTGGGTCAAAATGCATAAAAAATGCTTTTCTTCGAGTTTTGGTCTTTTTTCTAGTCCAAATATCAAAAAATTCAAAAATTTAGAAGCATTTTCTAAATAAGCAAAAATATTGTCTGTTTTCAGTGTAAATTGAGTTTTTCCTTAAAACAAGCAAAATAATCTGCCAATTTTGTAAGTGCCAAATTAATATCTCTGCTTCAGAATTTCACAGAGACAAGGGGATTGGCACTTTTCACTGATTGTAGCAGTGACTAGCTACGTGCTAATAATGAATAACTATGTGCTATGGCTACATGAAGATTTTATAACCATTTTTAGAAAAATATTACCTTATGAAGCCCATGCTTTGCTTTTAGCTTTGGAAGATATAGACAATGTCAACAAAAGAATTTTACAGACTCGAAATCATGCCTTAACGTAATGGTATCTTCAAGAAATATCATCCTCCGATTGACAGTATTTCAACCAAAATAGTTGTGTCATGTTAAAAAAAAGTTTGCTTGTTACACAAATTGTGATGTTCCCCTCAATAATTAATTTTGTGATTGCAAGGTGTTACATGGCAGATAAACATCAGTACTGTCGCTGTGTTTTCCTACAGTTGTCTTCATAGTAGTGCTGCTCAGAGGAGCAGGAGTTGTACAGACTCTGAAGATGGAAGAGGAAAAAGCAGAGGTCACACAAATCAGGCTGTTCCTGAAAAGGTATGATGTCTCTCCTGTTGCCTGAATAAGACCATCAGTTGTTTAGCTTAAATCAGTCATGTTGTGGTTTCCAGATTTAGTTGGTGAATGTTAAATGTTTTAGGAAGTAAAGCTATGTAGTAGCATTCCCGCAGACATGGGAAGTGTGCATTTGGTTTGAAGATAGGGCTGTACGATTAATCAAAGTTGATCTTCATGTGCATTTTAAAGGTGCAATAGATGCCATACAAAATGCTAATATTAACCTGATAGCACTGAAAGCCTACAACCCACCATGCAAATCATCATCTAAATCTAGGCCTCCTGAACACATATCACGTAACATTCACTAGAGTAAAAAACTAAACTTTTATTACAGTTAGTAATTACAATACCAAACCTAAGGGGGGTAATAGTTTTGTAATGTAATGCATTTTGTGTGGTAGCATTGTGTAGGGTTGTACAGTGTGTTCTTTCAGTTATGTGGTTATGTATATTGTGCTATAATGAAAATCAATAAAAAAAAAAAAGAAGGCAAGTTGTTGATGTTTGCCTGCTATTTTTTGTTTGAAGCAAGTCTGTGAACGTACCAATGATGTAGTCCTTTCTGCGCTAACAGAGTGCGCAGAGGTATGCAATTATATTTTGATCGTAATGTTTGGACTGAATGATTTAATTTGACAAACTTTTCTTGGTCGTACACATTCCACACAATACTAAAATACATATAAATACATTTGGACCAGTATGCTTACAGTATGTGAAGAGACTTCTAACCAACCGAATAAAAATAGCTTCTAAAAACAATCACCTATTGCAGGGGTGTCAAATTTAGTTTCTGGAGGGCCACAGGCCTAGGCAGTTTAGTTCCAGACCTGCTTTAACACAGGGCGCACTCACATTAGGTACAGTTTCCTTGAACCGTGCCAAAGCGCGAATGTCCCCCATCCCCTCTCTCCCTTGGCCTTCACTTACATTGGATTTTTCACCTACCGGACATGAGCACGCTTACATCATCGATGATGCGACTGTTCAGTTTAACAGGAAGAAAAGCGCTCTCGCTCAGCACAGTGGAGATTGCTTTAGTTATATCGTTTTGTATTGTTTTTATTTGTTTGAGATGCAGTGACATGCAGTCAAACAATTTGCTAAACAGATCCACCACTTTTGGCGCTCATACATTATTATAAAAGTCCTCGTGCTGCAGGTTTTAGGAGATTTCCTGAAGGTGCAGTTGACATGCAGTGAGGGGTTTGCGTCTAGTAAACTACAACAGTATGCGTTCATTGAAAATTAAGAATGAATAATAAATCCATATGAAACAGTCCCCTAAAAGTGATGTCGCATCTTCAGTTTCGGGCTCAGGCACCCTTTGCACTCACACTACAAGCGTACTGCGCTAAAAAAAGCCCAAGTGACCCGTGCTCTGGCACACCTCTTTCAACCGGGCCAGGGCCAGCCAACTGAACCGCGCCTGAGCCGGATTCAGAGCACTCACACTTCTCAAATAAATTGGGAAACGCGCCTGGGAACGGTTCAGATCGCATAGTGTGAGTGCGCCCTCAGTGTGTAATCACACTATGCTATCAGAACCAAGCCCAGATGTGTTTTCTGGTTCATTTGACAAGTGTGAGTGCTCCGAATTGTGCCCAGGCAGGGTTCAGTTGGCTGGCCTTGGTCTGGTTGAAAAAGAATGCTAAAGCGCAGTTCGGTTTGGCTTTGGCGCAGTATGCTTGTAGTATAAGAGCAAAGCGCGCCTGAGCTTGAAACTGAGTACGCAACGTCACTTCTAATGGACTGTTTCATATAGATTTATTAATTCTTACATTTCAATGAACGTGAACTGTCGTAGTTTATTAAAGACGCAAACCCCTTGCTGTACACCATCTGCACCTTCAGCAAAACTCCTAATAGTGCGGCACGATGATTTTTATGATAATTAATGAGCATCAAAAGTAGCAGATCTGTTTGGCAAAATAATTGACTGCTTGTCACTGCTTGACTAAAATGATATAATCTCCATTGTGCTGAGTGAGAACGCTTAAAGAGGGGAGGGGGGACAATCGTGCTTCAAGGCAACTATACTCAGTGTAAGTATACCCTTACCTGTAGGGTTCAAACAAGCCTAAAGGACTCAATTAGTTTGATAATGTATGTTTAATTATGGTTGGAACTAAACTGTGCAGAGCTGTGCCCCTCCAGGAGCTGAATTTGACACCAATGACCTATTGCTTCTTTGACAACAGACAAATTTAAAATCATTTAGCCATTGTTACTCTCTGTGATATTACTTTACCACTTTTTCCCTTTTCTAGGCTAACATCGCTCATAGTTACAACGCTGGAATCCTCCTCTCCTCTGAGAACAGCCGGTCCTTCTCAGCCCCTGTGCTCAGTCTAGATAAGAGACACCAATGGCGGGGCATCCACACCTCATCTGCCACCCTTGTGCTTCAGACAAAACCTGAGAGGTCCATTAGCCCCGAAAGCAATGACAGCATATCAGAAGAACTCAACCATTTCAAGCCTATCGTCTGCTCACCGTGCACTCCGCCCAAAAGGTTGCCCGATGGACGGCTCTTGGAGCCAATGATCGTGAAGTCGACCCCCAGGAACTTGACCCGTGCTTTGCACAAGTCCACAAGCTACGAGGCTAGTCCGACCATCTTGCAGAAGTGGAAGCAGATTGAAGTTGATCGTCAGTGCATCAAAGTGACCTCAAAAGGTACGGTTACAAGTCCGATCGCAGAGGATCCTAACCTTAAACTGAGTCCCGTCGAAGAACGGGACTGTCAAACCTGCAGCTGTTCTGTAGCCAAGGACCGGTTGCTGGATCTTCAGTGCATTTGTGATTCAAATGCAAATAAGTCAAAGAGTCGGAAGGATAAACCCATAGTCTATAATAAGCGACGGCTTATATTTGATCAATATAATAAAGGGGAAGAAAAACCGCAAGTTGCAGCTCAGATTAAAACAATTGAAGATACTTCAAACCCTAAAGCATGTAAGGAACTCTGTGAAACCTCAGAAATGGGTCCACCAATGCTTGACAGTAACGCTGGACATTGCAATCAAGGTACTGTAGACCCGGATCATGATATAATGATAGATGAGCCTACCACAATGAGCTGTGTACTTAACAGACCTACCTCAAGAAGGGGCAAAAAGAGAAGCCAGAAAACCAAACACATGGAGGAAACTCTACAGACAAAAATATCCCGGACAGACAGCTGCAATGCCTGTGACAGACTTGATAATCTGATTGTCCAGAGAATGAGTCAAGAAAAGGAGGACCGGGAACTGGCTCTGAAGCTTCAAAGACAGTTTGACAGAGAGTGTAAAAAAGTGGACAGGCATAAAACAAGTCGTAACAAATACCAGCTCCGGTCCTGGGGTTCAAAAGATGGGATGGTAGGCTACAACACACGCAGATCAGGAAGAATCTCCAAACAAAATGAGCACTTTAACTATACCTGTTAAAGGGACCTATGGTTATGGTCATATTTTATTGTAGTGTTTCATCACAGTCATGAACATTTTCTTTGTTTGGACACTACAGAGACTTTAACATCTGTTATAAGTATTGCAAGACAAGGTATTGACTTTTTTGGACTTGTCATTTAGTAGACGGGCTTCATCCAAAGCAACTTGCATCAATCGAGTCCACCTAGAGCAACCCAGGGTTAAGTGCCTTTACTTTAGTGCACAGTGGTCATAGGGCAGGATTGGGCAAGTTTCACATTCATATGGATTTGGACTAAAAGCTGCAGTGTTTTGTTTCCAGCTCGGTAACTGTTTATCAAGCTTCTACTACTCAAAAAGAAAGGAACTATGTTATTTGGGGATAAAAAAAAATGTACAGAAATATATACACCGTAAGAACTCTGTGTCAAGCCAGGACATAGTACTTACAATCTTTCTGCTCATCACAATCACTTTTTTTTTTATGTTTTAAGTTTATCATAGGACAATTGTTACAATTTACATTTTGAACGAATGTTTTTAATTGTGGCATAACCCTTATTTTGTTTGTTTCTTCATTTCTTGTTTCCAGTCCTTGGGACGTATTCTTTTTAGGTTTACGAAATTCATGGGAGAAGAGTAATATTCTAGCTTTAGGCCAGAAAACCACTCTACACACGTACAAAGACGCAAATGCTTGGTCAACAGTTTGCAAGAAAACAGTCTTATAGGTAAACTGATTCCTGCATTCTTGTTGTACTATAGCGGAAATAAACCTCAGTAGTGATAGGATTGCCTTCAAAATTTTGTGCCATTAATTTAGAATTTTATTATTTATTTATTTTTTACTTGGCTAGCAGTAAACATGTTAGTAGTTAAAGCAAGGCCATTTAAAGATTTGATTCAACCAAACTGAAAATTATATTATTAATTACTCACCCTCATATTGTTCCAAACCTCTGATACCTTTGTTCAAGATACAAATTGAGGTAATTTAAATGAAATCTGAGTGCTCCCTCATCTTTTATATTCAGCAACAGTCACAAGACTGTAGCTGTTTCTCAATTACAAGAACGTAGAGAACGGACTTGCGTTCTTGTGAAGACCGGTCTTGCCAGGTCACCTCGGAAGAATGAATTTGGGAGACCGCGAGAACAGAGAACGCGTCCTGTGAGAAATGAGATGCTGATGGCCACGTGACCTTCAAGCGTTTTTAATGGAAAATTATTTAAACATTACAGCATTCATACAACCGTTATTGTTTTTCCCCTTTTCACAATATATACTATGCATAAAGACTTTACAAATACATGTTGCGCAATATAAATAAAACAGATTTTAATATGAATTTCAGCAAATAAACACCCTTAATGTGTTTATTCCTTTATTAAGATCTTCATGGTAATGTTTATATTCACCGTTTCATTTAGGGAAACTCCTCAGGTAAATAAGTTATATCTCTGAACTTTAATAATAAACCTATATAAAATGCTGCGCTTCCCACCTCCAGTCGCAATGACTTCTGGGACTACTAGAGCGTGTTCGGTGCTCAAGTCTGCACCCATGCGTCCTCGATATCAAGAACACATCCGGGAAGTTTCACGCGTCCTCCATTCTTGCAGTCTTGAGTATTGGAACTGAACTTTGGCAGTTGATGATGATGTTACACAAGAACATGAGGACGCAAGACCGCTGAAGAACGCATATTGAGAAACAGCCTGTATAAAATATAGCAAAAAACATCCTCAAAACAAACCTTTCAGTGGTTCAAACAAAATATTATTAAGCTACGACAATCCTGCGCACATAAATAAAAATAACTTTATTCAGCTCATTGTCAGTGTGTTGCGCACACATTCGCAAGAGCACTTTGCTCTGTATACGTATTAATATTTTTGATTTATGTGCGCTCAAAAGGAATCTCTTAGCTTCATTAATGGATCGATTAAACCACTATAGGCCTGTGGTTTATTTTGAGGATGTTTTTTCTTCTGGACTTTGAACAAGCTGGACCTGTTGATGTTTATGGAGGATAAGGGAGCTCTTCTATTTTATGTAAAATATCTTCATTTGTATTCCGAACTTAAGACAAAGAAAGGTCTCAGGGGAAGGACATGTGGGTGAGTAATTCATAGCCATAATTTCAATTTCTAGGAGAACTAACCCTCTCAAGATAAGCCTATATAAACAATATTGCGACACACAGGGTTCAGTTTACTGCACTTCTCATTTATTTCTATATTATCCGCAAGCAGAGACAGTTTAACGATGTCAAAGTAATTATTTGATTGGTTTATGAAGTAGCTGGTATGCTTTGTGTCACTGTTTGTTGCTGTATTTACTAAATGGGTGCAGGAAAATGAAACATCAAATACGATTACAAGTAGTTTACCAGCGAAACAGAAAACTTCGTAGATCAGGGGTCACCAATCTCGGTCCTGAAGGGCCGTTGTCCCTCCAGGGTTTAGCTCCAACTTGCCTCAACACACCTGCCTGGGTGTTTCAAGTATACCTAGCAAGACCTTGATTAGCTTGTTCAGGTGTGTTTGATTAGGGTTGGAGCTAAAATCTGCAGGACACCGGCCCTCCAGGAACAAGTTTGGTGACCCCTGTCGTAGATAATGGTTAATGCTAACGACTGCTATAGCGCTCCTTGTGGCACTGCTGAGAATTGTGTTGAATTTTATGCATTTCATCATGTGAATTTTTTAAATAGCAGGTATTTCCGTTCCCATGTTTGTGTATAGTATGTTTGGGGCCTAAATGTACATGTTTTACATTATTAATTAAATTGCTATAAAATAGTTTTGAATGACAATTCTAAGAGATATTAGGCGACATTATTAACATCGTCGAGATTTCTGATGAAATCGGTTTTATTAGTTTTTTTTTTATTTAAACTCTCCAAACTTAATCTAAATAAATTATTATAAATCTAATTGAAGTTTTATAGGCAAATAAAATTTGGAGACTTCTGTAAAAGATTTGCATGTAACGCCACTTGGAAAAATCTAGCATGCTTCATTTGGCAACAAGAAAACCAGAATTCTAAAATTGCTCAATATCAGTTTTATTTTTCTGTCGTTGTATTTTCGGAGTTTGTCCATATGTCAAATTTTAGATTAATGTTGACTTAATTGTAAGACACTACTCTTAAGGGCTTTTTTTATTTCAGGACTTTGTTTACTAGAGAGATCTATTTTGTGACTTGCGTCTGCCAAGAAAGCTTTAATCATCTTATTTTTACTGAAAAAAAAAAAAATACCCAGTTGGACCACGTGTATATGCGCATGCATTTAATTTCGCCTTCATTTACCTTGATCCTATTCTTTCTTTTCTTACAGGTTATTACATCCTGTAAAGTTTTTGGTAGTGTGCCAACAATTTCCTGTAGGTAATTTAAGTTTTACACAACTCTGTAGGTTACAGGATGTACTATTGGAAAAAGATCAAATAGATTTGTATGCATTACTGTACTGTTTTGGATATACAACTCGCCTGTATTGATACTGATGCAAAGATGATATTAGATTGTTTCTGACCGGCTTTCAAAGCACTTGGATTGTCTTCCATTGTTGAAAGGTATTGCTGGATTTGAAAGAGAATATGTTTGAATTCAGCGGAGATGTAAAGCACACATTATATTTATTATATTGTAAAAAAAAAATTTTATGTTTTTAAATTTTGCCTTTTTCCAATTCACGTCATCAGAACACTGAGCATTTCTAGCTGACATGAGAGGAATTAAATGTAGCATCCATTTAAAAAAAAGTACTTTTTGTGTTTGTAATGAATATTTAAAGAATTGTTTTTAAGAGAATCTCATTAGATGCTCAGGAGAGTGATGGTTTTCAGTCATTAAGCATATATGCCTTGTTTTCTAATGACGGACATTTACTCTATCATCGACTTTTTTTATTGATAAAATCGCCAGTCTTTCTTTCCATTTCTGTCATCTTTACCTTGAAGGAATTAACTGAAGAAAAGAATCTAATAAACGATTATGACATCTTAATGTGAACGACAGGAGTGTCCCTTTATTTAAAAACTTTAACAAATATACTTATGTGTAACTTATAGAGGAATTACCAACCTACGTCACACATGATGTCACATGGGTTCCAGGTTGCAAAAAAAGACCGGTTGCAAAAGCAAACATGTCGCGTTATGCGGTAGGATGCCAAATTCAAAAAAACTTTTACCGTACACCACACTGCTTTAAATGCCAACCGCAAACGTCTTTGGCAAAAAGAGAGCTGAATGGAGTGAGGACCTAATTAAAAATGCTGGACTCCGCAGTTTTCATGTTATATCAGGTAAGTTCACGCTATGCTGTATAATACACATTACTCGTTTTTGATTACAGCAATGATTTCAGCAAAAACAGTTAGATATGGTGAATTAAACTGCAGACACTGAGTGCTTAGAAGGAAATGTAAAAGTGTAAGTTCACATACCCTCCTGTACAGGTGCAGTTCGCTGTCAGAATGCAGTTGTTTTGCTTGTTGATGATTACCCAGGCCTTGTACAGTTCCATCTTCTTGTCTTTGGCTCGGCAGAACCTCGGTTTTTAGCACTACATAGTTTTGAATCTGGTAATCATGGAACATTATCTCTTGCACATGACCACACAGAACAAGATTCCAAGATCCAAAGCCTTTAACTTCTCTCTTGTAAAATCACTTGGAGTTTTAATGAGATAGTTGTATATTTCAGGCTGGATGCTTGGCCATTTTGTTTTATCCAATATCCATTGGGAGGGTGCTATCGCAAATGGACCTGTCAGACAAACGCCGCTCACTTTAACGTTAATTTTGCTGAATAACTGTGCTCATCACTGGGTGACAAGCTGTTATAATACGCTGAAAGCATTATGTAAATAATATATATAATATGTAATCAATATAACTTATCTCTAATACAAAAACAAACTCTGTACCGCATTGGATGTCATTCCATCGCTGTAAATGCTAGCGCTCCCTGTTTTTTCTGCAACCTCGCTGTGCGTGCATCCTGAATGTTTACAAACCGGTAATTTGTCTATAGCTTTGCAAATAAATATGTTAAATGTACCTGTGCGGGAAAGCTGTCAACAGGAGTAATATGCATTATAACAAAATTACAATAAGGCAACAACTTTCATCTACATTTATAGAACAGAGCACAAATAATAATCAAATCAATAAAAGAATAATACAAATAAATACACTTAAACCATAGAATAGACACACAAATAAAAGAAAGAAAAAAAAACATTTACACTACTGGGTCTTCAATTAGTTTATTTTTTTAATTCTTCTTCCACATTTTTATTTTAGCAACTTTAATGATTTACAGTATAACCAAAATTCCTTTTGGACAACTAAAAACTGTGGTTTTGTTTTAAGGCACTTGCATTTATGAATATGATTTCTCCAAAATTAGAATATTGTTCAATACAAGTTGAATATTCACATCTTTCCCTAATAAACCAAAGAAAATATCATTTATAGAAAATTGTGAGGACAACTTGAGAGAAACCTTTAACCACTCGAATGAATCAGACCAAAAGGTTTCAACCGTTTCAACAGGTGTACATACTCATATTTTGCATTGTGGGACACATGATTTATGTCTATTTCTGGGTTTCCGTGGACCATCAACTTCCAAATGGGCCGAAACTTCCCAAGTGACAGCCTTATTCACTCATACTAACAGAACAAATTATAAACTGTAGGGCTACAAAAAATAAGCACAAATAGCGGAAACAAGCTCTAAAAGGCATGCAGCGGAAGTTTGATGACGACAAGATTTGCGACTTTCAAATCAGTAAGTTCAAATTTACAATTGATAAATATGTAGTAATGCCGCAAACGATTTGATTACAGTCAACAGCTAAGGGCATGTTTTATTTGCAAAAAAAAAATATATATAAATCGTATTTTATCTCTTCACGCCGTGACGTCACAGCTTTAATCCAATCAAAAGCGCGTCCCAGGCATTATAGCCCGCCTTCCTGCCTGTATCTAGAAGAGATACAGCTGCGGTCGTAAGTTGTTTTTTTATTTTTTTATTATTTACCTTTCAAAAACATAACAATGTAGGCCAAACTCAATGCAAACATAATCTTGTACAAACTGACTGAGACATATCAGATATACAGTGAATCAAATATAAAGCCATAAAATTACACAAAACAAACAAACATACAAAAAAAAAAAAGTATAAAATAACTCTCAACTAAAAAAGATCAACATATCGTGCAGACATCAAACAGAAACTCTGTAAGGGGTTAAATAAAACCACATTCTTGAAACAAATCATATTTAAGCACTCTCACCCTTAATTATTTTTAAAGCTTCTACATAGGTGGCAAGCTCCTTTTTAAAGACAATCAATCGATTGAGGAGCTGTTTTCTAAATTTTGCATTTGTGGATGAAAAAATTTACATTAAATCCTTTTCTCAGGAACTCCTTTGCAAGGTAAATATCCAGCCTGATCTCACAAGGAAACGTAAGTATTTTACGTTTTGTCAGTTTAGTGGCTAATTCGTACGAATTCGTACAAGTTCAGTCGTACGAAAATGTACGATTTTAAAAAAGGAGGCGTGGCACCTAACCCCACCCCTAACCCCAACCGTCATTGAGTGATGAGCAAATCGTACGAATTCCTACGAATTAGCCACTAAATCAAAAAGTTACGAATTGCCCTGAGATTGCTTTGAAATATCATACATTCATTCATTCATTTTCTTGTCGGCTTTGTCCCTTGCGGGGTCGCCACAGCGGAATGAACCGCCAACTTATCCAGCACGATTTTACACAGCGGATGCCCTTCCAGTCGCAACCCATCTCTGGGAGATTCCACACACACATTCACACTCATACACTATGGACAATTTAGCTTACCCAATTCACCTGTACTGCATGTCTTTGGACTGTGGGGGAAACCGGAGCACCCGGAGGAAACCCACGCGAACGCAGGGAGAACATGCAAACTCCACACAGAAACGCCAACTGACCCAGCCCAGCCGAGGTTCGAACCTGCGACCCAGCGACGTTCTTGCTGTGAGGCAACAGCACTACCTAATTTACCTAATTTAATATCCATAATTTTTGTAACGTCTACCCCCACTCCAACCCTAAACCCAACCGTCACAGTAATGTAAAAACAGTAGTTGTACCGAGTATTATTTATGTTATTTATTAAATTACGCAATAAACTGTATTTTTAACGTCTACTCCTACCCCAACCCTAAACCCAACCGTCACAGTCCTGTAAAAATATTAATTATTGTTATACAGTGTCACAAAAATTCTGCTATATTGATGTGCGTATCCGCAGCTGTATCCCATGTAGGACTTTACCCGGTCGCGAGGGGCTCAGTTTCAGGCCTGTTTCGATTGGAGGGTTTTTGAGGTGACTTTAGCCAATCGCAGTCACCCAGGTCACAGCAAATGAACAGGAAGAAAAGATGGCGGCGAGGAACGGAAAGAATAGTATACTGGAAAAAGTAAGACGTTTCGTATTACTTCCCGTAATTTTACAGATACTTTTATAATCGTGCAACGGTCTTTAGAGCACACCACAGTTTATTACAATATCCATATTTCATCTTTCTCAGATGTTATTCGGACGTGGATGTTAATGCGACCCTCGTTTGCGTGTCAGGGGCCAACATGTAAACTTGTATAAATGGGTCTTCGTGATAATTTTTGCGGTTTTTATATCACTAAATAATTGAGCATGTATGATTTAAACTATCGGATGTGTTTGGTGTATCTGGAGGTAGAGAATTGCACATATTATTAGCATTGTGTTCTGCTCATCATCTTCAGTGTGATGTATGAACGGAAGCATATGGTGAACTAGGAAGATGTGTCAGTTGTGCATTTTTTACTCGTAATTAATGAGTATTAAACGTGTTTTAATTTGATTTTCATGTCCTTTAAGCAAAATGCGCAGTATATACATCGTACCTGTTGTTTTCTTTATTTCCGCATCCCTGGTCACGTTATTGAGGTACAGTAGGTTTTTATATTCGCACAATTTGGACCTTCACCATCTTGATGTAATTTCAGAAAAGTATTAGTGGAAGTAATAGTGAATCCAGGGTTGGGGAGGATATTTGGAAATGTAATAGATTAACATTATCCTATTTAAAATGTAACATGTAGTGTACCTTTTCGATTACTTTATAAAAGCAAAGTAACTGATTACATCTGATTACATTTTGATTAAGTTTCTAATGGACATTTTCAACTAAATCATTTTCAAACATATATACCAAGCAGGTGTGACCTTACAGTAGCTCTGTTTCCTGTTAGAATTTTAAAATCTTTCATCACTTGAATTAAGATTATATTCATTTAAAGTACAGCCACCACAAAACCAGACCTTATAACAAAGAAGTGTTTACTGTTGTTACAAATCTAAATATTAGTTAGTTGTGCAGGGTGATTTTTGTGGCATTTGCAAAAAAGAAAATATACGTTTAATAATTGACTTGCGCCTCAAAAGGCAATCCTGACATGCAGTGAATGCGTGGTGGCGTTTGAAGTCATGAGATGCAGAGTACAAATGCTCTTGATTATGGAGGTCATTAATAATATAATAACACTAATACTGAAACGGTCGAGGTGTTGTAGAATGACCAAAACAACATTTCAGATGTTTTACAATGTGCAATGGCACATCGGACAAACCAGCCTACAATAAACTGCATCAACTGTTACCATTTTAAAGCAACTCTATGGCGCATTTTTAAAGTTGTAAATAATTTGTGGAAAGGATCAAATCAAGTGCAGGATTTTCATTATTCTTCATAATTTAATTCATGCATGCAGCAACTTATTTAGTGCCATATAGAGTTGCTTTAAAATGGTAACAGTTGATGCAAATTATTGTAAATAATGATCATATACATGAACATAATCATGAATGTACATTAATCAGGAGCACGAGCGTTTGCTCTCATATTATGGCTGTTCCGAACGCCTTTAATGTGTTGCACAAATGCGTGTCTGCAGTTGGGCTATTCTCTCCCTGTTCGCAGAGCCGGTGTAGACTCTCTGGCCAGACATTTGCCAGATATTAATAAATAATAATAATAATAATAAATACATAAATAAATAAAAGCAAAAAAAAATAAGTCGTGATCATGACATGACAACTTTTTGTTATGTCGAGATCACGAGAAAACGAGTTGTTATGTCGAGATCACAAGATAATTAAGTCGTGATCACAACATAACAAGAGAGAAAAAATATTTTAATGCATGGCCTCTTAGGACTTCCGTACTTATAACTTAATCACTTGACTTTTTTAATGCGCATACAGGATTTTGTTTGGTAAAAATGTTGCCACCGTAATTTATGCGCGTCTTTTCTTATCGAATAAAAAGTTTATCCTACTCTGTTATGCGCATACGTTTTTTGTGCGCATTTTCAAAATTGATGCTCATCTTGGCATTTCCATCAACCATTTTATCAAGATTCTGACGGTATGATAACCTTGAATAAAAATATCACGGTATTGTGATTACTGCTCTAAAATATATTCTTTTTAAATGTCTGGGTAAAAACTAAAACTTTTTTCCCCTTAAAAAAAAACAATATATTTTATTTTTGAAAGATTTATAATATTTTGGAACAGTAAACATGTCAGGGTAAATAATCATTCATTCATTCATTTTCTTGTCGGCTTAGTCCCTTTATTAATCCGGGGTCGCCACAGCGGATTGAACTGCCAACTTATCCAGCACGATTTTACACAGCGGATGCCCTTCCAGCCGCAACCCATCTCTGGGAAACATCCACACACACACACTCATTCATTCATTCACACTCATTCACTACGGACAATTTAGCTTACCCAATTCACCTGTACCGCATGTCTTTGGACTGTGGGGGAAACCGGAGCACCCGGAGGAAACCCACGCGAACGCAGGGAGAACATGCAAACTCCACACAGAAACGCCAACTGACCCAGCCCAGCCGAGGTTCGAACCTGCGACCCAGCGACGTTCTTGCTGTGTGGCGACAGCACTACCTACTGCGTCGCCAGGCTAAATAATTCAAAAGATTAATTGACTTTTTATTCTCTCTAGGCAGAACCAATCATTAAACTTGCCAGTACTTTCTCCTTTGGAGAAATTAATTACTAAGAAATGTAATAATAAAGGATTAATATCAGTTTTTTACAACTGGTTAGTATCAGGGTCTACTGAATCCTCAACATTCAAACTTCAATTATGGAAGATGGGATTGAACGAGGATATATCTGAGGATGAATGGAGACAAGTATGTAAAAATTCTCAGAAACAGTTAGGGAGCGTTAACTTAAAACTACTTCAATATAATTGGTTGATGCAGACTTACATAACCCCTGTCAAATTAAATAGGTTTAATAAAAACATTCCTGATACATGCTTTAAATGCAGAGAGGCTCAGGGTTCATTTGTACACTGTGTTTGGGAATGCAACATTATTAGAGACTTTTGGGTGGAAGTGATTAATATTACAAAGATAATTATACCCTTGAATATTTCACTAGATGCAAAAATGATTTTGCTACATTTATATCCAAAGAACCTTAAATTAAATCTTCAGCAGCGCAAATTCATAGATTATGCTATATTACAAGCTAAAAGAATGATAGCTCTTAGTTGGAAAAGGCCTGACCCACCAGTTATTGGTACTTGGATTAATGCCATGGCACAATATATGGCCATGGAAAAAGTAACATATTTTATTAATAACAAAATGGATGTATATGAAGAAATATGGAAACCTTTTAATTACTACATTAACAACAATAATATTGGTCATTTACTACAAGAAATGTAACTAAGTAGAAGGAATTTCCTGTTTTTTTTTTTATTTTAATTATTTTTTTATTCTTATTTATTTATTTTTATTTTTTATGTGTGTTCTTTTGGTCTGGATAATGTAACTTTATGTGTAAAGTACAGTAATGTCATACTTGGTTTTTGGGTACCTAGCAATATTTGTTTTGTATTTAATCTGTCTCTTGTAAGAGAATTCTGTGTAATTATATAGGAGAGAAGAGAGTGATGTTCTTTAGTTGGGGTGGGAAATAATTGTGACAAAATGGAATTGTGTTTTTCTGTTATCTATCTTGCATAATCAAAAACAATAAACACTGTTTAAAAAAAAAAAAAGATTAATTGACTTCGTCAGTCTTTATTTGTTTCAAAAACACATTTTATTTACATTTATTTAGATTTATTTACAATTTAAAATGGCATCTTTGGATATTTTTTTCTGCTGGAGTTACTATTGTCCTAAAAACAAAACAAAAAAGTAAATAAAAAAATCTTACACATACCTTAAGAATGGTATTACAGAAATTTTTGGCGGTTTTAAAACCTTGACTTTTCCAAACCGCGGTATACCTTGAAAACGGTTATTGTCCCATGCCTAAGGCTGACCACATTGTAAAACATCTGAAATGTTGTTTTGGTCATTCTAAAACACCTTAACCATTTCAGTATTAATATATTATTATTATTATTATTAATTACCTCCAGAACTGTCAAGAGCGTCTGTGTCCACGTCTCACGCCTTAAAACGCCATTACCCTTTCATTGCATGTCGCCATTTGTCTTTCGAGGCGCAAGTAGTTTATTAAATAAAGAAAAGATTGGCTCAGCTTCTCCTACCGCAGTATATTCTGTTTTTACTTTTGATATTTGGCGCCAGTTAATCAGGAAGTGACGATTTTGTTCTCTTTGACTTGTTGGATGGAAAAGCTGCTCTATTCGCACATCTTTTATGTGATATTCCTGTTTTGCGCATAGGTTTAATTAGCATTTTTTGATGGAAACATAGCTAATTACTCACTCGCAGAGCTGTGATAAAAACAAAACATCATTGGCTGTTTTTTTATGAGGAGAAGCTTCTACATGTCCCATCCTGTCTTCATGTTTAAGTTGAAATTACGCCTAACACAGAATAAAAAAATAATTAATTTAATAGCAATTCACAGGACCTTTAAAAGACCAAAAGAGACTTGTTTCAAATGTGTCAGCCATTATCAATACAAATGTTAGCTCCACACACATACACACACTGGTTGTTTTAGGGTCGGACGCGGCTCAGAGTAGTGACTTATTTTTGTTTAGATGTATATTAATTCACTGAATTACTCTTTCAGGGAATTAGTTGACTCTATTCACATCAATAATTTAAGTCTTTTGACCAAATAATTGTTACACTAGTTGTAATCATATTTGTTTTGCTATTTAGTAAGTATAGACCATGCTAGATAAAGATGTATGGTCTTTTTTCAAATAAATCACTTTCATTTGAAGCTACAAACCCTCAGCTTCATGAAATATCAATGTACCTGTAGTGTATTTCATTATTTATTTTCTGATTTCAGTGGAGGATTGATGAAAAACCTGTGAAGATTGACAAATGGGATGGTGCAGCTGTGAAGAACTCTCTAGATGATGCAGCTAAGAAGGTGCGTGTCATTCAGTTACACTAAAAAGAGATGTTTTCTACTTGAATATTCTCAAATGTATTAATTCATAAAATATTTCCATCATTATTACTCCAGTCTTAAGTATTACATATATGTTGGATTAGTTGGTGAATATAACTTAGTGTTGTTTTGTTGTTTCTCAAAATAAAAATTGTCTCATGACTAGGGATGGGTATCGTTTAGATTAAGGCCCTGTCCACACAAACACGGGTATTTTTAAAACCACACTTGTTTCTACGTGGTTTGGTCAGGTAACTGTAACTTTCGGAAAACTCTGGCCACGGTGGAGATTTTTCAAAACTGGAAAAATGTGTAACGTGTGGACGTTAAAACCGTAGTTTTAGCCTCATGACATCAGCGTGCGTGCTGTTTTCTCCTCTCTGATTGGCCAACACAGCTGCGTTCACTACAAAAACGGAAGACGTGAGTGAGGCAAATTCTGGACATTCGCTGCAAATGAATCACATATTCTGCACCGTTCAACTGCGGGACGGTAATCCACCTCTGTACTCACGTTTGCATTGACTAGAATGCAATTTACTCGTGAAATACAGTATACTTGGGCCCAATCCCAATTCTACCCCTTAGCCCTTCCCCTTACCACTACCCCTCGTTTTGTGCGTTCATGTGAAGGGGTAGTGGTGTCCCAATTCTCTTTAGCTTGAAGGCGTAGGGCTAAGGGGAAGGGGTATACACCCCTTCGAACGAAGATGTTTCAGGACCACACTCGAAACCAAGGGGTAAGAAAATTTCCCAGAATACACCTGCTACAGCGGCAGTTTCGCTGCACCCGGAAGTAAGGAGAGCCACAAATTAGTATTTTTTGTCATTATTACGAATTTTTACAACAAACAAACAAATGTTTTAATATATTCATAACCGCGTTCGTGTTTTACCGTCATGCTTTTATAAAAAAAACGCTAAAATAAAAACCGCAAAATTTTGCGATCTATAATCTCTAATAATAACTCCTGTACAGCAGTCCCACAACATTCTGTCACTTGATGACACTCGAATACCCTGTCAGAAAAGTCTAGTGGCTTGGAATGAGCGTTTTACATTGTCGGCTATAATGTTAATGTTGTTTTGGTGTGTTTACATAGATGAATATGGCCACTGTGTAAATGCACAGTATAGTTACAATCTTATTGCCACATTAGATCGTTATGATAACATAATATATGCCTTCAGTGATTTCCTGAAGATGAATACCAAAAAAGAACACAACTGGAATAACTACAGCAGTCGCGATCGTCTGATCTCATATGAAGCAAGAGATCGCAATGACGTATGATGACATGTGCAGGTCTTGTAGTGCTGTCCCAATTCTTATGGGAAAATTTTGAAGCCCTTCCCCTTCACACTCGTTTTTAAGGACGAAGGGGAAGGGTAGGGGTACAAAAATAGAATTGGGATTGGGCCTTAATTCCCTGTTAAAGTATAAAAGGGTCATTATCGCTGTCATTATGTGGAGATTTTTAAAAAAAAAACTAAAGCGGGTAAAACTCGCTCATAAAAATGCCCGTGTACATGTTGACATGGCCTTATTGATATTTACTGCTTATTGATGTTTTTTTATGTATATACCCATACACACTCACTGGCCACTTTATTAGGTACACCTTACTAGTTCCAGGTTGGACCCTATTTTGCCTTCAGAACTGCCTTAATTCTTTGTGGCATAGATTCAACAAGGTACTGGAAATGTTCCTCAGAGATTTATGTCCATATTGACATGATGGCATTAAGCAGTTGCTGCAGATTTGTCGGCTGGATATCCATGATGCAAATCTCCCTTTCCACCACATCCCAAAGGTGCTCTATTGGATTGAGTCTGGTGACTGTGGAGGCCATTTGAGTCCCCCCCCACCATTATACCACCAGCAGCAGCAGCCTGAACCATTGATACAAGGCAGGATGGATCCATGCTTTCATTTTGATGCCAAATTCTGACCCTACCATCCGAATGTCGTAGCAGAAATCGAGACTCATCAGACCAGGCAACGTTTTTCCAATATTCTATTGTCCAATTTTGGTGAGCCTGTGTGAATTGTAGCCTCAGTTTCCTGTTCTTAGCTGACAGGAATAGCACCCGGCGGGGTCTTCTGCTGCTGTAGCCCATCCGCCTCAAGGTTCGACATGTTGTGCGTTCAGAGATGCTCCTCTGAAGACCTCTGTTGTAACGAGTGGTTATTTGAGTTACTGTTGCCTTTCTTTCAGCTGGAACCAGTCTGGCCATTCTCCTCTGACCTCTGGCGTCAACAAGACATTTGCGCCCACAGAATTGCAGTTCAATGGATATTCTCTCTTTTTTGGATCATTGTCTGTAGACCCTAGAGATGGTTGTGTGTGAAAATCCCAGTAGATCTGCAGTTTCTGAAATACTCACTGTACATACATACATCAAAGTAGCTGGAAGTCATTCATTTTCAATGGGAGCCGTCGGCGAGGAGCAGCGCAGTGTGTCTTCACCAGTGTGGGTGTCGAGGAGAGTTGAAATCAAGTCAACTTTATGGTAATGAGCTATGACGCGGTTCGGCGGCAAGCAATCAGAATGTAGAAGTCCACCGCTTGAGAGGAGTCAGAGAACACAGTCACTGTTAACTTTGCTTCCGACCACAGTTGTTCCCAAGGGTTTGATTATTGCGGTCGCCGGATTTCCAATTATTTGCAATGTTTTCTTACAGGAACATACATAAAAAAGTTACTGGCAAGTTACTGATGTGCATTAATATTATAAATATATATTTAAAAAAAAAAGCGAGAATCTCATGCGACAATACAAAACAGTATTGCTGCTTTAGAATATTTCAGACATACTGTATGGACACATTGTATAATTAAGTGAAGCAAAGCCACACCACATGCAACTTGATCTTCCATTGTTAAATGAATTTGATAAAGTGCGCAACTTTTTCACGCTAGAAAGCATGTTTTATGCGGGAATGTAACTGATATGATATGATGCAACGGCCCCTTTAAAGACAAAATCAATGTAGCGAATTTTGACGCTCTCGCCGCTGGAGCTGAAGGCAGACAGCGTTGTCGCCAGGGTGGCCAGAGAGACCTTTGATGCTCGCACTGCCTTCGGTGTGAACGCACAGTCAGATGAGCCTGTCTGGCATCAACAGCCATGCCACGTTCGAAGTCACTTAAATCCCCCTTTTCCCCCCATTCTGATGCTCGGTTTGAACTGCAGCAGATCGTCTTGACCATGCCTGAATGCATTGAGTTGCTGCCATGTGATTGGCTGATTAGACATTTGCAGTAGCGAGCAGTTGGACAGGTGTACCTAATAAAGTGGCCGGTAAGTGTATGTATGTATACTGTTGAACTATACAGCAGTTTACAAATACCTGTGCATAAAGTATGGAGATATAAATAATAGTTCTGCATGTTTTGCTGGTAAATGTTTTATTATATTGCTAATGTTGGCATCTTTGTTCACTATCACACTGCATACCCATATGTTTCCTGTTCAGACATCTCATCCTCCAAAGACTCATTGAGGGAGGTTATTAGGTTATTTTAATTTGGACAGCAATATTTAGTTCAGCCTCTAGGTGTCAATCCTACATACTGCACATACTATATTCTCCAATTACCTACCGGTTCAGAAAAAATAAAAATCAGTACCCATCAGTACTCTTGACTTTCACAAAAATATTAAAGAGGAAAATTAGTTTATGAAGCTTTGAAAATGAGAACCTTTATTAATAAGGGAGTACCCATTAAGCATATCAGAATGATTTTTGATGGTTCACGTGACGCTTAAGACTTGAGTAAAGATGCTGAAAATTTGTCTGTCAAATCATCATCCTTGCTAAACAATAAAAAACTTTCTTCAAACTTTTAACTTGACTTGTAAGTCTGTATGTGTGTTTCTGCTTCATCTCTATAGGTTCTGATTGAAAAATACGGCTACCTTGAGAGTTTCAACTTGGTGGATGGACGTCTGTTCATTTGCTCAGTCTCCTGCCTTTTCGCCATCGTAGCTTTAATTTGGGATTACCTCCACCCGTTTCCTGAGTCCAAGCCTGTGCTGGCGTGCTGTGTGGTTTCATATCCTTACCTGAGCAAACTCACTGCAGAATGGAGTTGATTTGCACTGGGGTTGGGAGGAAAACAAATCGATTCATTGATGCATAAGGATTCCATCTCTCTCAAATGATTCTTCAAAGTTCAGAATCATATAACGTGTGGCATTATAATGTGTTCATGAACACTGACTACAGGCGTATTCGTCACTCACGGCTTGTGTTCTGTGAAGGAAAGTGTTGCAAATGAATGAAGCATTGTGTACTATGGTTTAAAGCTAGTTGTGTCTCAGACTAAAATCAATTTGAATAAAATTTCCAATGATCAATTTTAATATAAAGACAGTTTCCAAAGACGTTTGTTTGATAAAAGGTAAAGGTAAAGAAAGGTAAAAGGTAAAGAAATTTTTTCGATGTTACATTCAGAGTTTTTGTTCATCCTAAATGTAACTTTGTTAATAAAATAAATAATTAAAACGGCAGCATTGTCATACTTAGATTCCAACCATAAACAAAAGAATATATACTTGGTTAAAATGTGAATTTTGAAAAATGTATTTGCACAGACGAGGAAATAGGATAATGAGCAAATAATCTTTCAAGTCAGAACGCTGAGTTAAGTCGCAATTCTGAATTATAAAGTCACAATTCCGACTTTATAACTCAGAATTGCGACTTTATAACTCAGAATTGCGACTTTATAACTCAGAATTCTGACTTTATAACTCAGAATTCTTACCTTATAACTCAGAATTGCGACTTTAACTCAGAATTCTTACCTTATAACTCAGAATTGCGACTTTATAACTCAGAATTCTGACCTTATAACTCAGAATTGCGACTTTATAACTCAGAATTCTGACTTTATAACTCAGAAATGCGACTTTATAACTCAGAATTCTGACCTTAACTCATGTAGGGCCTCGCACACGTAATACACAATTATGTAGTGCGTTAACTTTAAATTAGCTCAAAGGGAATTTAACAAAACTTAAAGCGGCTCCAAAAGAATCGACTCTCTTGAACTGAACAAACGACTCGTCCAGCGCTCGTTTGAACAGACAGGGCTGTTGACTCAAAAATGAATATTACTATTCGAACTAAAGTAAAACACTTTAATATTTAAGCAGGGTACCAAGATCAAGGTATAAGGCATTAAATTAATAAGTATACACAGGTCACTTTCCTTTCAATACAAAAGAGACTTTATTGAATACAAACAAAACTAACAAAAACACACATACACACACGCATTCATACTGGTTGCAGACAAGGAATAGAAGGAAAGAAGAGTTTAGGAGAGATGTGATGTAAAACCTCAAAATGTAAAACCTAACCAAGCGAACCAAATAATCAATTCAACCTTTACTGTGTCTTAGACAGGGTTATCTATCATTTAACATGATTAGCAGATCATACACCAGTTCAGCAATGGATCTGGAGATGTACTTGCGTTCCTTAGTGATGTGGGGAAGTCCTTCTGTGGAGCTGGTTTCCCTGTTCGCTGGTGGTTGGTTTGGTCGTTGAAGTAACGTCCCTGAGGCTGAAGTGAAGTCCAGTAGTTTAAGTTGGAGGCGGCCAAACTGTTGTCGTGTTGACGGGTTTCGCGACGCAACTTAACTAGACTCTCGACGGAAAGAAAAGAAAGAAGAGTAAACGGAAGATGGGAAGTTTGAGGCTGGTCTCAACCCATCTTAATGTCCAAGTCCAGCTGGACTGGACCCGGAGAAGAGTTGGAAGTGGAGCATCTCCACTTCTCAACAGCTGCTGCTGCTTCGCTGCCTTTCTGCCGTTCTTTTGCCTCGCCTAGCCCAGCCTAAAGAATGGTTGGGGAGATGGGTTTTATCACCAATGGTTCCGGCCCCTATAGAGCTGGATAAATGAGGCATTGTCCGTGGATCTGCGTGGCAGTCCCATGCACTTGGCGTGACTTACTCACATGGTGCTCAGACAAATAGCATTAAGCATACATTTATAATATGAAGATGATACATTTTACATATCTATAATTAAAAAGGAATGAAAGAAAGGGAAGGATTTCACTCATTCATCTCAAATAACATACACATAATGGTACGTTTGTAATAACTCAAAGCATAATGGGTTATCCATGATTAATGCATTCTTAACATATACAGGATTCAGGTGTCATACAAGAGCAATAACATTACATTTCATTACAAGTCCGTTATCATCGTTTTGAGGATGATCTGATGAACTTTAATGTTTGATGATAGTTTAAAATTTCAGAGAGGATTTTGATTCTCTGTTTTGGAGCAAAGTAAGTAAATTTTCTGTCTTGCATGGGGGCTGGAAAACCCCATTTCCTGAGGTCAAACACGAGCTCTTTGTTAAGAAAATTGTGTTCTCATGATCAGTTACCCGTTCGTCTTGAGTTAACTTGGTCAGGATAGTGGGTCCGATGACACTTCACGAGTCCGATAGCCTCAAGGCATCCGCTTCCTGCTCTACTGCAAAAATGTGGCCTGACCTTCTGATTTTGGTCAGAGACCAAAAACGGCTCTCGATTAAGGTGATTCTGATCACAGGTGTCGACTCAGTTATAGGTGTCTGCATCGAGTCCCCACAGACCCCCTTTCGTTAGACGATGTGTTGGGATGAAGACATCGGCGAACGCTGGATAAACACAAGAGGAAAAGCAGACACATACATAGGAAACAACAAGACAACACCTCCATTACCATGTACTGTACTGGTGCAGGGCGTCAGGTTATCTGCGCACTGATCATTTAACCTCATTAGCAAGTTAAAATTTCAAATGTTGAGTACAATTTGATTCAGATTTGAGATCGTCATTGTACTTTGGTCAAATTCGCAGAATTGATTGTTCTGGTTTAAGATGGTTTACCTTCAATTTCTGGCATTACTGGTGACCAGAATAAGGTGATCAAGTTCACGAGCATCTTTAGGTGGTATCAACAAAAGAACAATTAGGTATGGTGTGCCAATCCTGATATCCTAATGGTAATTCAATCTTATTCTAATTTAAGAAAGATAGGACAGGAAAAGAAAGGCAAATTTAAAACAAAAAAACTTAAGTAGTTTGACAACCAGGCTTTCACCTATAGTTGAGTGGCTCAGGTGTAATAGGCCATAGCATATTCACATGTAATCTGTTTACTATGTAGAGAGTTACATGGAATCTCATGACGGATGTTAAGACAAAATCAAGCTAGTTCTATGAGTTCTAGCTGTGAGAAGACAACGCTTGAGTGTTGTGTATGTCACATGTATAAAACAGTGTAAAATAACTTAACAGTGTAGTGTATATGTATGGTCAGATCTGTGTCAGTCTTTTGACAGTCCCCCTTTCCTTGCAGGTTTGATGCACTTGCTTCTTTGTTCAGTGGCTCTGAGTGGGCACAGGTGAAGGTTGGCTTTGCATCTTTTCCTGGATGACAGTTCATTCATGAGCTGATGGGGTTCAGTAAGGAAAGTGTCTCTGGCTGACTGAGGGAAATAGTTTGACGTAGCTGTGTGGAGCTGAGATGCAAACTTTTGTCCCTGGTCACATTGCTCTGTGGGTGTCTTCTCTGGAACAAATTCTCTGACCTCAAGGCCTGACCGTGGTTACTGTCAGGTAAAGATGAATGTTCAGTTGGACATTTCTTGGTGAGTGTGAGGTGGACAGTGTGGTGGTTCTGATACCTCTGGATTTGTCGGTGGTGAGAGACCTCCCCCTTTAAGTTCAGTTGTTGTAGAACAGGTGGTTGTCATCTCCACTATGCAGGTGTATCAGTCATGTTAGTCATGAAGAACATCACTCACCCTTGAAGTGGTCTGAGTTCTTGAACGTGTTGGCTGACGAACTGTCCAGCCATTTCGGTTTCCTTTGGGAAATAACTTTGGGTGTCTTGAGAAGCGTGGCTGGTCCCGTGTTGTCTCTGACCAGTTTGTGTGGTAGTTGGCGTTGACATGGGAGGCACGTTCTCTGTTGGCACTGCAGAAGACTCTGGTGTTGTCATCGTGGCTGATAGAAGATTTCAAACCTTTCTTGGAGGACATCTTCTGTTTGATGTAGGCTTTGTCTGTGAGGTCCCGTAGCTGTTGGAGGGACATTGTGCGTGGACAGGCCATGATGCCTAGATGACGACTTACTCCAGGGTGCAGGTTTCTTAAAAAGAGGGTTTTAAAGTTCACATCCTCTTCAAGTTCAGGGTCATCATGTGCAGCAAAGTATGCTCGTCTAAACCTGTGGTAGAAAGCTTGAGGTGTCTCTTGGCGGCCTTGTTTGGTTTCCAGGGCAGTTAACAGTCCGTGTTCAAACTCAGAGTCTTTGAATTCTTTAATTAGTGCTGCACACAGTAGCTGGTAGTTTGACTTTATGTGAGCATGTTGTCTATCTAGGAAGCTTTGCACCTCGGGACAGGATGTGGATCTGAGGAGGTACCACCGTTCTCTGTCAGTCACATGAGGTCTCGCTTCAAGGTAAAAGTCTATGTCTCTGAGGTAGGCCTGGACGTCTTTGCTTTCTGTGGAGTTTGGGTTAAACTGGGTGATGTTTTTAGCCAGTTTGTCAAGGTCTTTAAGAGTCAATTCAAGTGCAGGTGTAAAACCTGTGTGCATAGGCTTTCTGCTTACGTTAGAAGGGAAGAGGTCCGTGGCAAAGGCTGTTGATGGCCTGGTTTGCAGTCGTCCACTTCTTCCACTGTCAGTGACGATGAGGGAGTCAGTTAGGTTCAGCAGTGGTGATGCTGATGAGGGCTCCGCCCATCTTGGCTCTGGTTTCTGTTGGTAAGCGTGCAGAAGTTCATCTCTGACCCTGTAGAGTTCATCGCTGAAGTCATCAAGCTGTTGGGTCAGATGATCATTTTCACTGCTGTACCTGTTCAGTTGAGCTTCTAGAGCTTTTAGTTTAGAGTCTTTGTCTTTGAGTCTTGCTTCAGCTTCCTGTAGTTGCTGTTCAGCAGACTGGAGACGCTGTATCAGGTCCTGCTGGGAAGACTTTAGTTCATGACGGTCACGTTCAGCAACAGCAAGGGCCTTTTGGAGCCGTTCAAACTGTCTCTTAGTTAGATACTCCACTTCGTCTGGTACCTTGTGTTGATACTGGGTTTCCTCTTCGAGCTTGTCTGTGCAGCCTTGAGTGTGCAGTAGCTCTCTCAGGAACTCAGTGGTCTGACGCTTGAAATCATCCTGGGCTTTCACTTCCAGCTTGTCGATGCGGCTTTGTGCACGTGTCAGCTCCTTCTGAAGATAGGTGATGTGCTTGTCGCTGAGCTTCAGCTGGGCTGTGAAGGGGTGGCTTAGGAAATAGGTGACCTTGAATAGCTCTGCATGGTCGTGACTCTGGCTTGAGTCAGGTGACAGTTCAGTTGCCTTGCCGGTGAAGCCATCCGTGATTCCTCTTAGCCAGGTGTCCATATCTTCTCCTCGGGCAGTGGGGTTTGCAGTCAGTGACATGCTGGCACGCTGGGAGGTGAAGACACAGATCTTTGTGGTGTTATAAGCCTATATGTGGTGGAGCAGCTAAGTGTCGTGTCAGTGATTGTAAACCAAAATGAAGTGAGGTGATGGCTATGTGTTGGTCTCAGCATAAAAGATGGCTAGTGCTGTGAAGACTTTGCCACTTAAATGAGAAAAGAAGAGAGAGAAAACAAGGTTAAAGCAAATTTAAACAGAAGGATATAAATTTTCTTTCAGTTGAAAATATTTCTAAATATTTTGTATCACTGAAAATAATAAAAAAAATTATACTGCTTCTATTTAAGAGGAAAAATGCTACAATTATAATTCTGAAATTTGTCTTGTCTCGATCTGACAGGATTGACACCACACACCTTACTTGTTGGACCGCTTACCAGCGATGCTTTTGAGGGGACGGTTGCTCAATACTTGTCTCTGTCAATTGATCTTGGACAAAAGTCAAAAATGTAATTGTATTCACAAATGCAGGGAGAATATGAGAACAAAGGATGGTTTAATTACAATCAAATTTGTTTCTTTTCTATAGAATTGATTGATTGGTTCTCTCAGGCTTGGTCCCTACAAACTTGATGCACAGAAAGAAAGACAGGAAAACTTAAGATAAAGGAAACAGGAAATACTAAAGAAAGAAGCAGGGAGAAGGAGAACTGGGTGGACCAGGTCCACAAATGGCTCTAAGGCCTTAACGTCTCACTACGAGTAAGAAATTGCTAGTTGAGGTACAACTAAACAAAATAGACTATAAGAGTTGTCTCCTAATTATTCAAAAATCAAAGTTGATGTACAACTAAATAAAATAAATTATAATGAGACAGGGTTGTCTCTAATTTATTCAAAAACTCGTAGTGAGAGGTCTCCTAGTGAGGGTAAGGAGAGAAAAACAAGAAAACCAAAAACAAGAAATGGTTATAAGTACATAACCACAATGCAATTAAATAATGAGAAAGTCTGGATTTAATAAAACAGATTTTCTACAAAGGGGGAAAATTTGAAAGTTGTAAAACTGGTATAAGAGTGCTTAAACTTTCCAAGTTCAAGACTTATTCATGCCTAAAGTGATTAGACCAAAAAGGGAAATACTGGAATAATGGTAATTCAAAGTTATTTGTGGAAAATTTGAATTCCACTTTAATGCAGTATTGTGATTTACACAAAACACGAATAAAGGTTTTAGTTTAATATTGTTAATCAAGTTGCAACTTGTATACTTAACAATAGTGAGCCAGTATTTTCTCTTTTTAAAACAATCACTTGAATTTATAATCTGTGTTTCAAATATGGAACACAAATCAGAAATAAAGAGTAGTAAATTGTATTTTGTTTTATGACAAAATACAAGTAAAGGAGGCATAAGAGAGTAAGAATAGAGAAGCCAACACATGCAAAGATGTTAAATGGTTAAATCACTTTCATGTTTCTCAAACAGACACTGCATTCAACCACTGGATGTTAATATTTAAGCACTAGCCTTGCAGGCTGATGACTTTAACGCATCTAATACTGTTTCAATGCAAACAACTGCTAGTTAGCTTAACACGCAGTAGTTTGTTCTGGTGCCAATGAACTGCGCATGCGCAGTTCAGAGTCAGACTTCCTTGTCACAGGGTGACTATGGCAACCAAGCAAATCTTAGGTTAGTAGCATATGAATCTTTGCAAGTAAAAGATCCAAGCATAAACATGAAATGTCAGCACATTTCAACACTGCAAATAAAACACACTAATCATAAACGGTTCTATGATGTAGCGCTTCACACTCCTCTTAAAGAGTGGGTTTAAACATTAAGAAAAGTACAGTTTAGTACTACAGTTAACTTAATAAATGCAAAGGTGATTTCGGCAGATCTCCTCTGCATGTCAGGGTTTCTGGACCCGTAAAACACAACAGGGTTTTCACTGTTGGGCACAAGACTTCAATAGTAAAGCTTCACTTGTACAAGATTTCAAAATACACCCGTTTAAATCACACTAATGCACACGTGACGTTACACGAGCTCTGTTCAGCAAACAGGAGCAGTTATGCGTTTAGCTACTGATAAAACAGGGTGAGAAACAAACAAAAAAGACAGCTTGTTGAATTGACAATGGAACACGCACTGACAATCAATCTAGCTATAAATAAGTTTAAGGCCTTTTGCACAAAGATCGAGGAACACGCTCGATCCTTAATTTAAATACTGCAGTTTTAAAACAAGTATAGCTATCTAAATGACACTGGAACACGCAGTGACATTAGCTACACAAGGCATTACAGAAACTGAGGAACACGCTCAGTTCAACTTATAATAAGAGATCTCAGCACATAAGCTTGCGGCTTGAGTGGCTATCTGAAAAGCACTGGAACACGCAGTGATTCAGTCTAGCAAAAAGGTATTCTAGAATTAGAGGAACACGCTCTATTCTAACCTTTATAAAAGCAGATCATCCCAAAACAGTTCACAGTTGTTCACAGCCGGGAGGCAGGTCAAAGGTCACAGCTCAGTCTTCCATTCACTCACACAGACGCGCTGCGCGCGCTCTGACTACGTCACACAATAGGGTAGTCTCTGATCTCTTTTGCAATAAAGAAATTGACCCGTATATATTTATAATCCAGTTTAATCTTGCCCGCGCATTCTCCACCAATTTATGTAGGGCCTCGCACACGTAATACACAATTATGTAGTGCGTTAACTTTAAATTAGCTCAAAGGGAATTTAACAAAACTTAAAGCGGCTCCAAAAGAATCGACTCTCTTGAACTGAACAAACGACTCGTCCAGCGCTCGTTTGAACAGACAGGGCTGTTGACTCAAAAATGAATATTACTATTCGAACTAAAGTAAAACACTTTAATATTTAAGCAGGGTACCAAGATCAAGGTATAAGGCATTAAATTAATAAGTATACACAGGTCACTTTCCTTTCAATACAAAAGAGACTTTATTGAATACAAACAAAACTAACAAAAACACACATACACACACGCATTCATACTGGTTGCAGACAAGGAATAGAAGGAAAGAAGAGTTTAGGAGAGATGTGATGTAAAACCTCAAAATGTAAAACCTAACCAAGCGAACCAAATAATCAATTCAACCTTTACTGTGTCTTAGACAGGGTTATCTATCATTTAACATGATTAGCAGATCATACACCAGTTCAGCAATGGATCTGGAGATGTACTTGCGTTCCTTAGTGATGTGGGGAAGTCCTTCTGTGGAGCTGGTTTCCCTGTTCGCTGGTGGTTGGTTTGGTCGTTGAAGTAACGTCCCTGAGGCTGAAGTGAAGTCCAGTAGTTTAAGTTGGAGGCGGCCAAACTGTTGTCGTGTTGACGGGTTTCGCGACGCAACTTAACTAGACTCTCGACGGAAAGAAAAGAAAGAAGAGTAAACGGAAGATGGGAAGTTTGAGGCTGGTCTCAACCCATCTTAATGTCCAAGTCCAGCTGGACTGGACCCGGAGAAGAGTTGGAAGTGGAGCATCTCCACTTCTCAACAGCTGCTGCTGCTTCGCTGCCTTTCTGCCGTTCTTTTGCCTCGCCTAGCCCAGCCTAAAGAATGGTTGGGGAGATGGGTTTTATCACCAATGGTTCCGGCCCCTATAGAGCTGGATAAATGAGGCATTGTCCGTGGATCTGCGTGGCAGTCCCATGCACTTGGCGTGACTTACTCACATGGTGCTCAGACAAATAGCATTAAGCATACATTTATAATATGAAGATGATACATTTTACATATCTATAATTAAAAAGGAATGAAAGAAAGGGAAAGGATTTCACTCATTCATCTCAAATAACATACACATAATGGTACGTTTGTAATAACTCAAAGCATAATGGGTTATCCATGATTAATGCATTCTTAACATATACAGGATTCAGGTGTCATACAAGAGCAATAACATTACATTTCATTACAAGTCCGTTATCATCGTTTTGAGGATGATCTGATGAACTTTAATGTTTGATGATAGTTTAAAATTTCAGAGAGGATTTTGATTCTCTGTTTTGGAGCAAAGTAAGTAAATTTTCTGTCTTGCATGGGGGCTGGAAAACCCCATTTCCTGAGGTCAAACACGAGCTCTTTGTTAAGAAAATTGTGTTCTCATGATCAGTTACCCGTTCGTCTTGAGTTAACTTGGTCAGGATAGTGGGTCCGATGACACTTCACGAGTCCGATAGCCTCAAGGCATCCGCTTCCTGCTCTACTGCAAAAATGTGGCCTGACCTTCTGATTTTGGTCAGAGACCAAAAACGGCTCTCGATTAAGGTGATTCTGATCACAGGTGTCGACTCAGTTATAGGTGTCTGCATCGAGTCCCCACACTCAGAATTGCGACTTTATAACTCAGAATTCTGACTTTATAACTCAGAATTGTTACTATAACTCAGAATTCTGACTTTATAATTCAGAATTCTGACTTTATAACAGAAATGCGACTTTATAACTCAGAATTCTGACCTTATAACTCAGAATTGCGACTTTATAACTCAGAATTGCGACTTTATAACTCAGAATTGTTACTATAACTCAGAATTCTGACTTTATAACTCAGAAATGCGACTTTATAACTCAGAATTCTGACTTTATAACTCAGAAATGCGACTTTATAACTCAGAATTCTGACTTTATAACTCAGAAATGCGACTTTATAACTCAGAATTCTGACCTTATAACTCAGAATTGCGACTTTATAACTCAGAATTCTGACTTTATAACTCAGAAATGCGACTTTATAACTCAGAATTCTGACCTTAACTCAGAATTGCGACTTTATAACTCAGAATTGCGACTTTATAACTCAGAATTCTGACTTTATAACTCAGAAATGCGACTTTATAACTCAGAATTCTGACCTTAACTCAGAATTGCGACTTTATAACTCAGAATTCTGACTTTATAACTCAGAATTGTTACTATAACTCAGAATTCTGACTTTATAATTCAGAATTCTGACTTTATAACAGAAATGCGACTTTATAACTTAGAATTCTGACTTTATAATTCAGAATTCTGACTTTATAACAGAAATGCGACTTTATAACTCAGAATTCTGACTTTATAACTCAGAAATGCGACTTTATAACTCAGAATTCTGACTTTATAACTCAGAAATGCGACTTTATAACTCAGAATTCTGACTTTATAACTCAGAAATGTGACTTTATAACTCAGAATTCTGACCTTATAACTCTGAATTGCGACTTTATAACTCAGAATTGCGACTTTATAACTCAGAATTCTGACTTTATAACTCAGAAGTGTTACTATAACTCAGAATTCTGACCTTATAACTCAGAATTGCGACTTTATAACTCAGAATTCTGACTTTATAACTCAGAATTGCGACTTTATAACTCCGAATTCTGGGTTATAACTCGCAATTCTGACTTGGAATTCTGATTTAACTCGCAGTTCTGACTTAACTTGGAATTCTGACTTAATAACTCGCAGTTCTGACTTAACTTGGAATTCTGACTTAATAACTCGCAGTTCTGACTTAACTTGGAATTCTGACTTAATAACTCGCAGTTCTGACTCTATAACTTGGAATTCTGACTTAATAACTCGCAGTTCTGACTCTATAACTTCTAATTCTTACTTAATAACTCGCAGTTCTGACTCTATAACTTCTAATTCTTACTTAATAACTCGCAGTTCTGACTCTATAACTTGGAATTCTGACTTTATAATTTTTTTTTTTAAATTATTTGTTTTTAATTCAGTGGTGGGAACGGGCTTCCATAGGAATCAGATTGGATCGTGAAGATCCACAAAGATCCCGACCGCTAATTTGAAGTGACGTGTAAATTGAGCACTGCTGCAGTTGTTGTCCTTAACAGATCGACACATACTTCATAATGATGGGGATTTTGACCCTGTACACTTCCTACAAAGAGAAGAACATCTTCCTCCTGGCCATGCAGAAGGACCCAGCGGGAATGGACCCAGATCACAATTGGTGTCTGTCCTCCAGCCTAAAAAGGTAAATATGTTTTATAGTGGCGAGTTTTAAATGATGGAAATTGTTATCAGTGGTGGGGAAACCATTCACTATAGCCACATCTTATGTGACCGACCATCTCACTTCTTTACTGTTACTGTCATGGCAAAATAAATATCGATTGACATAAAGCCTGATTTATACTTTAGCGTGTAGTGATTGGCATACCCCATAGTGCATACCTTTCACTCTTACTGTAATTTAAACAGGGTTTTCGCGGGGTCTTAAAAAGTCTTAAAATGTCTTAAATCCCAAAATCAAAATTTTAGGCCTTAAAAATTTACTTAAATATTGTGTTGTGGGTCTTAAATCTTTTTTAAACAGGTCTTAATTGTTCTTTGTTCATGTATAGCTACCCAATCTGGCCAAAACCCATACAATGACCAACAATCCATCTCATTAAAACTTTTAACTTTTTATTTAAAAGGTAATTTTTAACTCTATCATAATGGTTTCATTATTTTCCTTACAATTACATTTGTTTAAAAGTGCTCCATGTGTTTACTGCTGAGGACATCCACCTGGACATCCACCTGGACAGATTGTTGTGCATACACAGCTTTACACAATATATTTTTAAATACTTTTTTTATTATTTTTATATTATTGTATTATTAAATGTATTAAATTATAATATATATATATGAGCAATTCCATGCAAATGTCAACCTTGCCATGAAAAAAATTAAGTTTTCACCAAAATAGAGAAACCGTTTCTACATTTTTTGTGTAAGCAAGTATTTTACAGTACTTTAGAAATACTCAAAAATGTATCTGTCAGTGTTTAAAACTATTATATTTAATTTGCCAAAATCACACAAGTGGCAATTTCACATCTGTCACATCCATAACAGAAAAGTGTCACATCCATAACGACACTTTTTCCTCATAAATGCAAAAATATTGAGTAAAATAAAATCAATCATGTTTGTTCTTTAGTAAGCCGACTCGTATCTGTTTGATTAGCATTGTTTCTTTTGGGTTGTGCAGTTTAATTGACAGAATTTCTACAAAGTATGTTGTAGACTGAAAACTCACAAACTTTTTTTGTCACATCCATAACGCATGTTAATTTTCCTCATTTAAAGTATAAAAAATGCTTACAGATTGATATTTTTCTGGTCCCTTAACTCTGTGGTCAGTTGTTCTGCAAAATATAAACTAATGTGTCAATATAATGTTAACGTATACTTCCTATGTGAATTTATGTTTTGAGTTTTTACTGCAAATGTCACATCCATAACGCTGGAATTGCTTATATATATATATATATATATATATATATATATATATATATATATATATATATATATATATATATATATATATATATATATATATATATAATTTTGTATTCATTTTTTTTTTTTTTTTTGATTGGGCAAAGAAAAAAATCTTTCCATCAGGCCCGTTTGAAAAAATGCTTAGCCTTTAGCCCTTTATGAGTCTAAAATTTCATTCATAATCGTCTTAAATTTAACTTGATGAAACCTGCAGAAACCCTGTTTAAAGATCAAGTTAAGTCAAAGTAAAAACACAAATATTAATAAAAAAAAATAGTTCTAGACAAGAATAGGTGTTGTTCAATAGTTCTAGGACAATTTGTTTTATTTTTTAATTTTATTTAAAAAAAATTAAATTTTATTTAGGGAAAAGAAAGAAAAAAAAAGACAGGAGGGGGGAAAAAAACAAAGACAAACAAAGAACAAAGCAGTTGTCATAAGAGTTGCAAATCAAGTCATAATACATTTGTCATACATTATCACAAATTGTTTACAATTGTTTTTTTTAAATCAAATCTTAGGTTAAAAGTCAAATAGGACAAGTTTGCTACGTTTTTGATCCACTTTAAATGTTGACTAGTTACTGTACATTCCATTGTTTTGTTCATGTTTATGTTGTGCTGTATCAGTTCACATGTAAGGATGCAGTAATTACTAGGCCCACACGAAATCTGCGCGCGCAGAATTCCGCAGATTTTACACAGATTTCTGCAGATTTTTAGCCCATCATTAATTCTGTTTATTTACTTACAGTTAACTATTTACTGTTAATCTAATTGGATTTGCATTTTAAACATTAAATAAAAGTTAAAAAGATATTATTTTTTATTTCACATTTTAAGGTTTTGTTATAATACTCCTAAAATAATTCCGCAGATTTTTACCAAAATTCTCTGCAGAAATAGCAAAAAACGTCCGCAGATTCCATCTGACCCTGGTAATTACTCATGCTAATGTGTGGGGCTGAACAACATATCGCAAAATTATTGTTACTGTGATAATAGTATATGGAAAATGCATATCGCAGACCTGTGATGAATTAGATTTATTTTATACATTGGTTGTTTATCTTAATTTGACCAATCACATTGGGCCTTAGTATCTTTATCCCCGCCTCCCTAGTAGTTGCTGTTCTGCTATTGACTGGATGGCCCCAAGCCGAATATAGAGCTGAAAATAAACACTAATGGCGGTAGTTGAGATGTGAGAGGAAAGTGACAACAGCCAATCAACGTCAGCATATCTGCTGAGGTTTTTACTCATTCATAGTGTCTTAAAAACTAAATGTTTGGACATTGACACAATTTGTAGTCTGAGTTGCAATTAAATAGTTTCTGAAAAATATATTTTACCTGTTTATTTTTTATAACATGACATACATAAAATTATTTAAAAACAGCTAAGTAAAATATTTATATAAAATAGAAATGTTATATTGTAAGCAATATCATTATTTCAAAATCGCAATAACAAAATCTCATGTTTTTCCACTATTGTACAGCCCACTAGTGGGTTACATTCTGCTTTTAGACGTGTTGAGCCACTGCATCCTTTTGTTACCCAGTAACAAACATCTTTGCGGCTGTGTCACGTAATTTACCTGAGAACGTTCATTCATTTTCCTTTGACTTAGTCATTTATTTGTCAGGGGTCACCATAGTTGAATGACCAACATTTCCAGCATATGTTTTATGCAATGGATGCCCTTCCAGCTGCAACCCAGTACTGGGAAAATCACACATTCATACGACCAATTTTGTTAATGCAATTCTCTCACACCACATATCTTTGGACTGTGGGGGGAAACTGGAGCAACCAGAGGAAACCCACGCCAACACGGGAAGAACATGCCAACTGACCCAGCTGGGACCAGCGACGTTATTGCTGTGAGGCGACAGTGCTAACCACTGAGCCACCATAAATGGCATAAATATTATGTAAATTCTTACATAACGGCCTGAGTTCATCAATCTTCTCAAAGTGCCATTTCAGTCTTAAATCCTGAGAATTCATCAAATTTACTTTTACTTTCAAATATAACTTTTACTAGTTATCAAATGTCTTAAAGCCAACAATCACTCTTACTCAAGTCAATTCTTAGCACTTTTCTAATAAGTTCTTCTCAGAAGCTTGATATAAATACGGACCCAGATTGGTAACTCCAGTTCCATCCATATACTTGCATCTTGTCCATTAATTGCATTTACCGGTTCAGGCGTGCTGTGTGGGCTCATTCACATCGAATGTGTCTTTTGCTTCTGTAAAACGTGAGACGCAATGTTTTGAAATGGTTTGAACAAACAGCACAGCATAAGCACTAGGGTATCCAGACACCTCAACAGAGCGCCTGTAAACAGAAACTTGTCATCAATCCCAGTTGTAAGAGCAACAAATAATAACTTGACATCTGGTTGATCATTTGGAAGTGTCAGAAGGACGATTATTCAGATGAATCATCTATTGAACTGCATCACAAATACTGCAGAACACCTATTGGAACCCACATGGAAGAAATAAATCAGTCAAGTTTGGTGAAGGAAAAAATCATGGTTTGGGGTTACATTCAGTATGGGGGCGTGCGAGAGATCTGCAGAGTGGATGGCAACATCAACAGCCTAGGGGTGTAACGATACTACAAACCGAACCGAAATATCGCGATACACCAACCACGATACGTATCGCGAAACTCTCGTGGCGGACCGCGATACTGTCACGCCCCCTGCTGCCCACTGTTAAGGTTGACGTCACTTGTCTCAAATTGAACCAAAACATCTTTATTTTATCACATTTGATTAAATTGTATTAGTAATGATGAGCTTTTGTTCTAAATATTATATTCTAATGTTTTAGAATTTAGAATAGTATTTTCCAAGCGCATGTCATGTCATGTGACTTGAGTGAGCGATCACACTCCATTACTACTGTATATGCAGGACGGCTGCTTCGCATATATTGAGATTGCAGATCCCCCAAATACATTTAAGTCTCCTGTTTGGGAACATTTTGGTTTTCCAGTGGAGTACAGGAATGGAATTCGTGTCGTAGACAAAGCGCACACTATCTGTCGTAGCTAACTGTTTCACGAAACTTAATAAGGAATAACATTTTTAAAATGTGGTAAATTTCACAATGTGAGGGTGTACGCAAAAGACACTGACAACAGAACTGCCAACAAAAGGGATTTAACCCCTTACCTCGCTAGAAACTGATGAAAAGAAAAAAAGGTTTTTAGCGTGGTGCGCCTTATTCTTCCCTATACTGAACTGTAGAATAAAATAAATACAAATATGACGTTCACCTCTTACCTGATGTCTTTAACAATACATTTTCTACGTGTTTGCAAAATGGAAGTCGTAAGACATCTTCCCTATCCACCTTACTCTGAGAAAAGAGTGAACTTGAGGAGGTAAAGCTCAATATGACGGGAAAGAGCTGAACAAAAAAGCAACAAACAAATCAATCGAAATAAAAGTGTACAAAAATCACAAAATTTCTCAAAGTGGGCAAAACTAATGCAAAATAATTTTGCCCAAACGAAAGTTAAGCAAAAACAACGAAATTCATAATCATGTTAGCAAAATACACGAAAAACGAGATCAAAGGAAGACGCGCTTTCCTCCGCTTTTCCTGACGTCATTTTTATATTCCCGCGCCAAGTCGCCCAGTAATGATAGATCGGTCTCCTGACCAATTAGCTGTCGTGAAGGCGGACATACAGAAATGACAGGCATGGAGAGCGAGAGAGAGAGAGAGAGAGAGAGAGAGAGAGAGAGAGAGGCAAAAATACAACTAATATACGGCTACAACCCTAACATTAGTTTCAGACAAAACTGCAATGTATTTTACTGGTGAATAGGTCATGTAAAAAACACTTTACAAGCACATATGTATATAATTTTTTCATTAATTTAAACAGAAACCTATCTAAATGATAACTAAAATGAGCATCACTTTGTCTGTGTCTGCACAGAAATCAAGCCCCTCACCTGAGAATGTGGACATTATGGTGTTTTTAAAGAAGAACTTAAAACTTAATTGAATATTCCAAATGTCCTTAGAAAGGACAAGCCTGTTTATCTTTCACTATAGTCAACACTGCAGTTATTTATTTAATTTGAGTTTACTTTCTTAAGATGGCTGCACTAAAGAGAATTGTTTTTTCTGACTAGTCTATATTGGAAGTATTTATTTCATTTTTGTTGTTTACTCTGGTATCCTGACTGTACTAAAATGTGATGGCAAAATTAATAAAGAATAAGTTTAGTTGTTCTTGTTATTAAGTGAATCTATTGTTCCTTAGCATTACTGTTAAGATGACATCAACCCTAACGCCACAGCAAACAGAAACCGAACCGAACCGAACCGTGGCTCCAAAACCGTGAACCGAACCGAACCGAACCGTGCCTTTGGTGTATCGTTACACCCCTACAACAGCCTGAGGTATCAAGACATTTGTGCTGCCCATTACATTACAAACCACGTCCACATCAAAGTTCCTGAAAGCAAAGAAGGTCAAGGTGCTCCAGGATTGGCCAGCCCAGTCACCAGACATGAATATTATTGAGCATGTCTGGGGTAAGATGGAGGAGGCATTAAAGATGAATCCAAAAAATCTTAATGATCTCTGGGAGTCCTGCAAGAACGCTTTCTTTGCCATTCCAGATGACTTTATTGATAAGTTATTTTGAGTCATTGCAGAGATGTATGGATGGAGTCCTCCAAGCTCCTGGGAGTCAGACACAATATTAACTCTTTTTCCACTGCAGCATGACTTTATATTCTATACTAGACATTATTTCTGTTATGTGACAAGACTTTTGTCTAAGCAAAGTCAGACCTTACTGACATAAATAGATAAATAAAAATCAAGGCATGATCATATTTTATTGTGGTAAAATAAGCGTAATCTAGAGGCCTTTGCCTTTCTTATAAGCCACTTATGATACCAAATGATCAACTAGAAGTCAAGTTATTATTTGATTTTCCTAAAACTTGGATAGGTGAAAAGATAGTCAGGAAGTGTATACACACACACACACACTTAGTATTGTCATTGCCATTGTCATTGTTTGGTGGTCTTAAAGTTAATTAAGTTGGTATTTAAAAAGTCTTCAATTTAACTTGTTAACCTCCACCTTGAGCTGGTTTTATGGCAACTCAGTCAACTGTCACCAACTGGCTTGTCTCCATTAGGTTTGATGACCAGTACACATTAAGAATGTCCTTCACTGACGGGAAAACCAAGCAGTCGAGGGAAACCGAGTTTACAAAGTCAGTAAGCGTGTTCTTCGACGAGAACGGGACGCTGGTGATGGACCAATACGAAAAATACGTCTCCAAGCTTCACGACACACTGGCCACAGAGAAGAAGACGAAGTAAACGGTTAGTGGAAATGACGGCACCAGCTTTCAGCGACCCAGCACACACAATTTAATGGTGGCTTTAGTGGACAAAACACCAATGTTTTTCAGGCTAGTTTGAGTGCAGCTCTCAACTGTAATATGATAGAAGTGTTTCGTTTAATTGCTTATGTTTCAAACAAACAAAAAGGTCCAAATGTCTGTTTTGTCATCCATATTTTTAAAATGTAAGATCATTTGATGAGGCAGACGTTTCTATGATATTCATCATTTAGTGTGTGCTTCAATTTTAGGTACATTTAAATAAATGAAATGGTATGTAATCAGATACAGATCGCAGGGTTTTATGGTGGAAATGTATATTTTCATCAAACAAAAGTCACGTCTTACTTGGAGGTGACCAATGTTAGTGTTTCCACATTTCACAATGCCTATTGAATAATGTGTGTCTGATTTACGTCTGACTATCAGTATATGTACACATTTTGTCCCGAGAGCCTTATTAAATCAGTTTTTCAATCTTTTTTTCTTCCTGTTTTGAATTTTATCTGTTATTTAGGCTTTAAAAGACAGCTAAAAAAAAATAAAATGAGGGACTGAGTCCATCTTTTGTATGGAGTCAATCTAGGGCCATATATACTTGCAAAATAGAAGAAAGTTTTGCAAACAAAAAATAAAGTATTGAGCAAAAAAATAATTAAACAATAAAAAATAATTAATGCAAATTTCCAAAAAACGCAGTTCGAAAATTAAGTTTTGAGAAATAAAAATAAATTTTGCTAACTTAAATAAAGAACTGCAAAGAGAAAGTTACGTTTTAAGAAATAAAAATAAATTTTGCAAACAAAAAAAGAACTGCAAATAAAAATCAAGCAGTGCAAAAAGAAACTAAAATATTTGCAATAAAAAAAAAAAAAAATATATATATATATATAGAAGAGTTTAGATGCAAAAACCTCTAAATGCCATCTGAAATTGTCCTCTAAAATGAGCATTTTTATCAGAATCCTGTCGTGTATGTTCAGTAATGTCACATTTATGGCAAAGAATAAGTCCTTTTCCTGGTCTTTAAAGTAAAATAACTCAACAAAGGAGGCTGAGAAAAACCTTCATTTTCGATGAAAATTTGATACTGTTCTTAGAGGTTTTTGCATCTGAACTCTTCATATATATATTTGCAAAACATTTTTATAGCATTTACAAAACCCGTCCAGCACTTCCCTGACCTACTGGGCTGCAAGACCACCTTGGTGATACTGTGTCTCAGGGCGATGACGTCATTTAAAATGGAGGCTGGTCTGAGCCTGCCGTAAACGCTCAAGTTCCCTTGACTCTGCCCCCTTGTCAAATCAGGGCCACAAAGTGAAACGCGCACAAACGTAAAGTGCAAAGGAAAAACAGCATGGCAAACTCACGGTTGACTAAAAGCAAATCAAAATTAACATTGCAATTGACGGGATGGGTTTTGTGAAGGCAATGCTATAAAAATGTTTTGCAAATATATATAGTTTTTAAAAAAAAAAATTTTTATTGCAAATGTTTTAGTTTTTTGTTTCCAAGTTTCATTTTTATTTCTCAACTTAATTTTCCTGTTGCAGTTACAAAATAACTTTTTAAATTGCGATTTTTGTAGATTTTGCATTTATTATTTATTTTTTGCTCAATACTTTATATTTTGTTTGCAAAACTTTCTTTTATTTTGCAAGTATATATGGCTCTAGATTGACTCCATACTTTTGTGTTGTCCCTTTGCCGCTTTCATACTTTTGTGTTTGTCCATGTAAGCTTGAACCAGGGATAATTGTTTTATGGTCCCTTTATTTTGAGCATTGGATCAGTCTTGATCTGTTTTTTTTTCACGCTCAGGAGCAACTGGACCTGAATTTTCTTTGTTTTCTTATGTTTGTGTTCTGTCAACAGATGTTTTCAAGTAGATTATCTGTAATTTATTTTGAAGAGTTTAGAACCGTACATCTGGTTTTCAGTTTGTTGCTTCATATTGTGAAAATATAAAGCCTGCAATGCATAATTTTGAGCAGTTGTTGTCTAATGATATTCAGCTTTAGCTACCCATATTGTATGTGCCTGTTATTCTCAAACAAAAAAAAGTGGCATAATAAAGTGATAAGGCATTTTTACTTTTGTCTTCAGTTTTCTTTCTTTCTGTCAAATTTATTTGCTTTTGCAATTTAACCACATTTTGACTGCTTATCCAATAGGGGTGAAAGAAAATATCGATATGCCGATATATCGTGATATTTCTGGCCATGATACATTATCGATACTCTGGCGACGAGTAACGATATTTATCTAAATGCACATAACATCTGAATTAATTAATCAGTCTTATACATTCTAAGTGCTCTGAGGAGGCTGTGCTCACTTTCTGCGTATTCTGGGGTGCGTTTCCCAAACAACCACGTAACTCGCGGCTGAAATATCATAATTCGATGCATCGTTTGTAAAAAGAATGATATAGTGACGAGTGATTCCCAAAATCCACAGTTTCTCTGTTGCAAATCCATCGTTTGAACCAGGTTAGTTATAACGTAAAACACCCATAATGATGCTATAAACGGGGTGGAGTAACTACTTCTTTAGAGAAGAACCCCATCATTTCTTTGTGCAAATTATATTGTTTTACACGCACACGCATTAAAAAAATTATCCAATATTAGTTTTGGTAAAAACTTGCACCCGTTTTTCATATTAATTGAAATGTATGTAAATGGCACATATAGGGTCTGTGTTTCCTTTACAAATATTATTGAGAATATTCCATAATCTATTCTAAATTAACGTAAAATTACTAATATCATATATAAATAAATAGTCTGTTTATTAAGAAATGAAACTTAATATTTATTATTTATTAGGAAATTTATGTTTTATTTTTTGCAAAGTCTACTTTTACAATTTGACACATGCAAACCACAGCAGAAATGTTCTAACCAACAGGCCCATGTCATAAACCTTACAGATGCTTAATAAATAACCTGCTATAAATTTGAACGATTAATGTACGTTATGTTTTTTGTTTTCACAAGCTTTGAAGACGTAACATGAATTCCGCTTTTACATAGGCTCATGGCGAAAGCTATAGGTGACATGACAAAATGTTCAAAATGGCATCAATGTTTTCAAAGTGCACTGTGAAGGGAGCACAATTGTAAACATGAAGTTCGCTAAAACCGAACTGTAAAAATACTTTGAAAGCAAATTACACCTAAGAGTGATGACATTAATGCTTAAATGTTAGAATGTTCTAAGCGAATAGGGCATAGGGGGATAACTGGGAATAGGGGACGGGGTTGGACGCCCCCAATATTCACGGAAAGTGGGGGGGTAGGGGAGATCGCAGGCAGGCAGGCGGGCATGCCTTTACAAAACCGCCCAAATATACACTACCCACCGATGTCATTTTTTTTACCCACACAATCGGATTCAAAACCAATCTGGCAACACTGCAAACAACCGTCAAAATTATGTCACTGAATAGGTTTTCAAAAATAATACAGCTATAATGAAACATGGCGTTTTATGTGTGAATTGTTGAATCATTAATTGAAGATAAATATGATCTGTTGTACAAGATGTTAGATTTCTATATTTAGCATCATCAGCAAAGATCATATTTCATATTAAATACTTTTCTTTTTTTCAGCTGGTTCTTTCTTGGTTTTTTATTTATATTACAGATTCTGAGTTCTGTTTGTTAAAAACAATGTCTTTTGCAGTAATATTTTTGTATCAATGGAAAGCAAATGACATTTGTCTCCTCACCTTTTTGCTCATCCAAAAAATGGTACGATCCGTGACTAAAAAAACCATAGTGTGATCCGAACTGGAGATTTGTGATCCGTTACAGCATTAGTGAAATGAATATAATATGTAATAAAATATATATTTAAACACATTTACACTACTAAGTAAATAGACTTAGTGATGGGTACGGGTGCAGATTCCATGTGGTCGTAGTCATTGCTCACATATAGGCCTTGTAGCATGTCACATTTCTCTCCTATTCAAACGTGTCTGTGCCCTAGACGCTATTGTGCTGGCAGAGCAAGTAAACAGATGTGTATGTGTTTGTTGTATTGTGTTTAACAGGCTGTTTGAACCAGCACACACACTGTGACTGAATGACTGCCGTCTGGATGAGTGTTTTTCACATGTGCAAAAGTAGTATACCAGCTTTGTTGGCCTAAGGCACAATATACAGTTGAAGTCAGAATTATTCGCCCCCCTTTGAATTTCTTTTTTAAATATTTCCCAAATGATGTTTAATAGAGCAAGGACATTTTCACAGTATGTCTGATAATATTTCTTCTTCTGGAGAAAGTCTTATTTGTTTTATTTCGGCTACAATAAAAGCAGTTTTTAATTTTTTAACAGCCATTTAAAGGTCAAAATTAGTAGCCCCGTTAAGCTATATATTTTTTCAATAGTCTACAGAACAAACCATCATTATACAATAACTTGCCTAATTACCCTAACCTGCCTAGTTAACCTAATTAACATAGTTGAGCCTTTAAATGTCACGTTAAGCTGTATAGAAGTGTCTTGATAAACAGAAAATATAGGAAATATGTTATATTATAGGCACAACATTTCCTCCTCATGCAAAAGTCTATGTTTAATGTGGCTTCCCTTGGCAACTGTTTTGTTCTAATTGTCCTGCCATTTTCTAAAATAATGTGCTGTGTAATATCATGCTTGTTTTAACACTTTCCAGAGTTGTTCTTTAGGTTTAGAATGTCTTTTTCTGTGCAGGTGATCTCATGCAGCCTCTATAATATTCAGGTCTGGACCCTGTGGAGGCCATTTCATGACTGAAAGCTGTTTGTTATTTCTTCTCCAAATAGGATTTCACTGCAATTAGCAGATCTTTGTATTAATCTCATTTTTTTTTAATAGACGAAAATGTACACTTATGACTGGATATATGAGGGTCACATATATCAATTATAGGCTACCATCAGTAAAAAAACTGATTTAAAGTTAGCCTAAAACGTTTGCCCAGTACTGTATGTGCTTATACTACCAGTAGACCAAATGAAACATCTGACCAAATTAAAGGTCTTTTTTTTTTTTTGTAATGAAATGCAATTTGTCAAAGTATCCCAGGCCAAACTCCGCTAAAAACATCACCAAACCTTCTTTTCTGGCTTCTGCACATGCTTTGAGTTCAGTCTTTCCTCAGTTTGAAGATGAACATAAGGTTTCCCATAATGTGCTGTGTGATATCAGACTTTCCAGAGTTCTTTAGGTTTAGAGTGTGTTTTCTTTCTTTCTTTTAATGTTCAGGTGATTTCATACAGCCTCTATAATATTCAGGTCTGGACACTGTGGAGGCCATTTCATGACTGTTTCGTCAGCTGTTTTCTTTCTCCAATTACAATTTCACTGCAATTAGCGGATCATTATCATGCTGAAAGTGAAAACTATTACCACTGAAGTCCTTTACAAAATAAATGGCATAATGGATTAAACCTGTCTGTACTTTTCAACATTCACAATTCCATCAATATTGCTAACAACACTGGTAGAAGTGCAGCTCAAACCAGGACAAACGGCCTCTTTCCAACATTTTCACATCTTAAAAAATTTAACCAAAATAATTCTAACCCAACTCCTGCCCCAACAACCCTTACATCAATTGAAAGATAATTTATTCATTCATATTCATAAAAAAATTGACAAAAATGTACACTTATGACTGGATATATGAGGGTCACCTATATCCATTATACCATCAGTAAAACAACAGATTTCATGTTGGCTTAAAACATTTGCACAGGACTGTATGTGTCTATACACTATTTCTTTGAACAAGGTGATTTTTAAATCGGATTGAGACCAAATTAAAGGTCTTTTTTTTTTTTTATGAAATGCAATCTGCCCAAGTATACGAGGCCAAACTCTGCTGACAAGTCACCAAACCTTCTTTTCTGACTTCTGCACATGCTTTGAGTTCAGTCTTTCCTCAGTTTGAAGATGAACATAAGGTTTCCCATAATGTGCTGTGTGATATCAGGCTTTCCAGAGTTGTTCTTTAGGTTTAGAGCGTGTTATCTTTCTTTTTATGTCTAGGTCATTTCATACAGCCTCTATAATATTCAGGTCTGGACACTGTGGAGGCCATTTCATGACTGTGTTTCATCAGCTGTTTTCTTTCTCCAATTACAATTTCAGGACAAACGGCCTCTTTCCAACATTTTCACGTCTTTAAAAATTAAACCAAAATAATTCTAACCCAACTCCTATGCCAACAACCCTTACATCAACTGAAAGATAATTTATTCATTCATGTTCATAAAATTTTTTACAAAAATGTACACTTATGACTGGATAAATGAGGGTCACCTATATCCATTATACCATCAGTAAAACAACAGATTTAATGTTGGCCTAAAACGTTTGCACAGTTCTGTATGTGCTTATACTCTGTATTCCTTTGAACAAGGTGATTTTTAAATCGGATTGAGACCAAATTAAGGTCTTTTATTTGTAATGAAATGCAATCTGCCCAAGTATGCAAAGCCAAACTCCACTGAAAACATCCCCAAACCTTCTTTTCTGGCTTCTGCACATGCTTTGAGTTCAGTCTTTCCTCAGTTTGAAGATGAACATAAGGTTTCCCATAATGTGCTGTGTGATATCAGGCTTTCCAGAGCACTTTCCAGAGTTGTTCTTTAGGTTTAGAGTGTGTTATCTTTCTTTTTATGTCCTGGTGATTTCATACAGCCTCTATAATATTCAGGTCTGGACACTGTGGAGGCCATTTCATGACTGTTTCGTCAGCTGTTTTCTTTCTCCAATTACAATTTCACTGCAATTAGCGGATCATTATCATGCTGGAAATGAAAACTATCACCACTGAAGTCCTTTACAGAAGAAATGGCATAATGGATTAAAACCTGTCTGTACTTTTCAACATTCACAATTCCATCAATATTGCTAACAACACTGGTAGAAGTGCAGCTCAAACCAGGACAAACGGCCTCTTTCCAACATTTTCACGTCTTAAAAAATTTAACCAAAATAATTATAACCCAACTCCTATCCCAACAACCCCTTACATCAACTGAAAGATAATTTATTCATTCATATTCATAAAAAAATTGACAAAAATGTACACTTATGACTGGATAAATGAGTCACATATATCCATTATACCATCAGTAAAACAACAGATTTAATGTTGGCCTAAAACGTTTGCACAGTTCTGTATGTGCTTATACTCTGTATTCCTTTGAACAAGGTGATTTTTAAATCGGATTGAGACCAAATTAAAGGTCATTATTTTGTAATGAAATGCAATCTGCCCAAGTATGCGAGGCCAAACTCAGCTAAAAACATCACCAAACCTTCTTTTCTGACTTCTGCACATGCTTTGAGTTCAGTCTTTCCTCAGTTTGAAGATGAACATAAGGTTTCCCATAATGTGCTGTGTGATATCAGACTTTCCAGAGTTCTTTAGGTTTAGAGTGTTTTATCTTTCTTTTTATGTCCTGGTGATTTTATACAGCCTCTATAATATTCAGGTCTGGACACTGTGGAGGCCATTTCATGTGTTTCTTCAGCCGTTTTCTTTCTCCAATTACAATTTCACTGCAATTAGGGGATCATTATCATGCTGAAAATGAAAACTATTACCACTGAAGTCCTTTACAGAAGAAATGGCATAATGGATTAAAACCTGTCTGTACTTTTCAACATTCACAATTCCATCAATTCAGACAATATTTCCAACAACACTGGTAGAAATGCAGCTCGAAGCAAGACAAACAGAAACTTGAACTGAACTTCCTTTAAATGTTTATTTTATTTAGTTGAACACCATAAAGTAAAGTACAACACAACGCATCCAGCAAATCCAGCTGCTTCATGACCAAACTTGTGGATGGGATGGTTACGAGAAAGATGCGGGTCAGTGAACTCGAGTTGCTCGGTGCAGGTCAAACACTGAGCTGCTTTCACTCCATTAATCCAATTAGAGCAAACGACAAACACATAAACTGCATGCATACAGAGACCAGTCTAATAACACACAACACGTCAATCTAAATATAGCTTTTGGTACATATTGGCTGATCCTTTTAACAATCAAAATGTGGATACATTGGTTAATACATGTCTTATGCTCAGATGATGGCTCAATTTCAAAGCAATTCGTAACTTTTTGAATTAGTGGCTAATTCGTAGAAATGTGTACATTTTAGTGTGATTTGCCAACGCAATCTCACAGCAATTCGTAACTTTTTGATTTAGTGGCTAATTCGTATGAATTCGTACGATGTAATTCGTACAAATTAGTACGATTTGCTCATCACCCAATGACGGTTGGGGTTAGGGGTGGGGTTAGGTGCCACGCCTCCTTTTTAAAATCGTACATTTTCGTACGACTGAACTCGTACGAATTAGCCATTAAACTGACAAAACGTAAAATACTTACATTTCCCGGGAGATCAGGCTGGATTTGCTCATCCCCAAATGATGGTTGGGTTTGGGAGTGGGACATGAATCAGGGTATTTTCTGTCCATTCTATACCCGTTTTCAAACAAAAAAAACAACTTCCGTCTTTCCTTGTTTCAATTTAGGGTAGGAAAACGAATAAACGACTTTAAAATTCATTATAAACATGTAGGAGGTGCTGAAATGCCTATTTTCCACTGATTGGTCAACCAAATCTGAGCTCGTGACGTAGCCCTTAAAATAAGAGCCCTCTGCGGACCATACCCAGGCTTTTAATTATAATTATTTAATTATATATATATAAACTAAGTTGACATTCTGTCATTCGATCAGTTATCAGGCTTATATTTATTGAGCCTTTGACGCACACGATGTAAAGCTCTGACAATGTGTCTTTATTTAGCCTGTAGCCAATATAATAGTTTAGATTTGTTTTACATCTAATATTCCATTACTTTAAATGTATTTATGTTTTATATTTATAGTTTATATAAAATATAAAAATAATATAGTTATTGCACATTCATCTTATTCTTCAGTAGATCTGTAAATGATGTATTTTATAAACTGATCATTAACAAGGACTAAGCTATTAATAACTGTAATTCTCCAAATGGAAAAGGCCTGTCATTTTAAAGATTTTCTACAATTTGTTTGATTTTCTACAATTACAATCAGTAAAGACACGCTTTACTGAATATTATTATTATTAATAATAATAATTATTATTATTTAGGCCTACAGTAGCTCGGAAACAATCATGCAAACCAGGTGCTGCTCGCAAATGGTTATCTTTGCTAAGCATCAGGTGCACAGCAGCAAGAAGTTTGGCGGCGAACTATAGGCATATTATTATTATGTAGGCCTTGCTCGGAAACAATCATGCAAACCAGGTTCTGCTTGGAAATGGCTATCTTTGCTCAGCATCAGGTGCACAGCTTGGCAGCGAACTATGAACATATTTTAATGACAAGTGTCTAATAATACTGCTAATTTACGTTTTTATCAAATTTATGCGTACGCAATGAATATATGCCTGATAACTGATCAAATGACATAATATGTAAACTTAGTTTATATATATATATATATATATATATATATATATATATATATATATATATATATATATATATATTAGTGGTGGGGCATTATCGGCCTTAACGTGTTCTTCTGAATCAAATCAGCAGGATGCCTGACTTTAACTGCAGTTCGGCAGTTTCACTTTAACTTGTAAACATTTCATTCATGCGCCATGACAAACTGGGGTATAAGACGCAAATAATGAGTAAGGACTGGTGAGAGTGTTATGGAATTTAATAACGCACGCCAAATGGAAAGAAAAAAAAACTTCTGCATTTCGCGATGTGTGTGTGCGGTCCTTTACTGACAGCCGCCTGTGTGGATCTTGTCAGAAAATATGGCGAAAAGTCCTACATGATGATAATAGTTTGTCAGTAATGCCACTAATATCTGCATACTCCACGTCTTTATTCCATTTCTGTTTAGTTTATTTATGACTTTAGTCGCATTAAGGTCATCAAAAATCGCCGTTTACATGGTAGACTCTTAATCAGAGTATTGTTTTAATCATTGCCTTTGCGAAGCAGCATTTTCTGTATGTACGTACATCAAAAGCAAGTATGAAATCGCTGTTTGGAGCTTATGTAGGCCTACAGTTCAACATTCATGTTTAACTGAATAAACAGTTAGTAAACACAAGTACATCTTATTGAACATCATTTATTTTCATCACCAATTATCACAGTAGAACAGTTTCTCAAGCAGTTTGTGATGCATTTTGGAAACAGGAGATGAGGCCCTGGTGTAATGCGCCACCTGGCTCGAGAAACCCGTTCTCAAAGACTTATTATTTGGGTAGCACACATATTCTGAATGCCATCGACAGAATTCAAATGAGCCATTTTAATCTAGATTAATCTAGATTAATTTCGAGATTAATCTAGATAAAAAATATTAATCTATGCCCACCTATAATATATATATATATATATATATATATATATATATATATATATATATATATATATATATATATATATAAAATTAAATAATAATAATTAAAAGCCTAGGTATGGTCCGCAAAGGGCTCTTATTTGGAGGGCTACGTCACAAGCTCAAATTTGGTTGACCAATCAGTGGAAAATAGGCAGTTTCAGCACTGCCTACATGTGTATAATGAATTTTTAAAGTCGTTTATCCGTTTTCCTACCCTAAATTAAAAAAAACTATAATCGAAGCTAAATCTCATTTTTTCTTTTTTTGTGAGCAAAAGAAAAACTGAAAAACGGACGTTTTCTTAGTTTTCCTGTTTTTGTTAAAAAACGGATATGGAATGGACGGAAGATACCCTGATTGACTTGGTGTACACCACTTTAAAAACTGCATGATTTCGTACTAATGAAATCGTGTGAATTCATATGGATTATCCGCTTTTCTGACAATACATAAAATAGTTACATTTCCTCGTGAGATCAGGCTGGTTTAGCTGAGAAGGCGACAGAATAATGCAAACTGTTGGTTACATTTTGCAGCATAAATCATTCATGTGTGGTCATATTTATCGTAGCTATGCTCAATTTCGAAGATGAAATCCAATAGGAATTCAGCAAATTTCAAATATAATTGATCGACAGTTTCGGTTATGTGGGAAAAGTTCCCATAGCGGACTCTGCTCATGTTCAAGGTGGTCACTGGAATTTGAAGCACTGACAAACAGAAACTGCTTGCTGTTGATGACAGACCTTGAATTTCACAAATGTGACCGCGCTATTATGCTAACATTTGTAAATCAACACAGCAGGTTCTGCACGCAGTCTTGGCAAGCAGGAGCTTCTTCGAAAATGTTAAAATCGCAAAGCACAGCACCTAGAAAGTTGAGAAAGTTTGGTTAATATCATGGTAATAGTAACTAAAACAAATTTTTTGTTTTTACAAAATAGATTCAAATTTGAAATACTAATGTTAATATTTATTTTGACTTTATTATCGCTCATTTTTTTAAATAATGTGAACAACAAAAACAACAGAAGTACTACACTAACCAGCGACTTTATTAGGTACACCTGTGCAACTGCTCGTTAACACAAGTTTATAATCAGCCAATCACATGGCAGCAACTCTTTAGTTTAGGCATGTAAACATGGTCAAGATGATCTGCTGAAGTTCAAACCGAGCATCAGAATGGGGATTTAAGTGACTTTGAACGTGGCATGGTTGTTGGTGCCAGACGGGCTGGTCTGAGTATTTCAGAAACTGCTGATCTACTGGGATTTTCACGCACAACCATCTTTAGGGTTTACAGAGAATCCGAAAAAGAGAGCAGCAGTTCTGTGGGCGCAAATGCCATGTTGATGCCAGAGGTCAGAGGAGAATGGCCAGACTGGATCAGCTGATAGAAACGCAACAGTAACTCAAATAAACACTCGTTACAACCGAGGTCTGCAGAAGAGCATCTCTGAACACATCCAACCTTGAGGCGGATGGGCTACAGCAGCAGAAGACCACACCGGGTGCCACTCCTGTCAGCTAAGAACAGGAAACTGTGGCTACAATTTCTGCTGCAACTTTCTGAAGGTAGGGTCAGAATTTGGCGCCAACAGCCTACCTGTGTAATGTTGCTGACCATGTCCATCCCTTTATGGCCACAGTGTACCCATCTTCTGATGGCTACTTCCAGCAGGATAACGCGCCATGTCATAAAGCGCGAATCATCTCAGACTGGTTTCTTGAACATGACAATGAGTTCACTGTACTCACATGGCCTCTACAGTCACCTGGGGCCGGTTGCACCAGCAGCGCGTAAGATAAAACGTAGCCTAGTTGTGACTTAAAGGGACACTAAGTTACAATTTACACATTACTAAAAATTTTTGTGTTGCACCACCGAACTTAGTTTAAACGTAACACTACGTTCCACCTAAATATTTAGGCCTCCCCCATGTATAACAGTAAAAATATATGACTGTGAGATTAGATTACATTGAGGATCTCCCGATCATATTGAAGAATCATCTCCCTCAACTCACAGCCTCCAGCTGGATTTATACTTTTCGCTGACTGCGCGCGCACCTCATGAAACGACAAGGTTTTTATACTTGCCGAGTGATATTCTTTAAAACAACAGGGGGCGGTCAAAAGAAACTGACCGTAAAGTCAGACGGATAAACAGAGAAAGTAGGAAGTTTCCGGAACTACGTCATATCATTAATATCATTCAATGTTTTTTAACTAATTATTTTTCTTGTTTTTATAAATTATTTTAATGATTATAAGGATTTTTATAACCATTCAAGATTTTTTTAATCAAACTTTGATGCATCACTTGCTTTTGTTCATATCTCGAACAGTTTTACCTTTTAAAGTTTATTAAAATATCAATGACAACAGAACATGCTCTACAAATATATTTTTATTATGGCAAAAAAAAAGTACACTTACTTAAAAATACAGATGTTTTTTTACATTTACCCCGCTCCACAATTCACAAATTACTGTCTGGCTAGTTTCTGTCCTCTACTTTTATGCTAAAAAGGCATTAATAGTCCAACATTCCTGACCATAATCACCAATAAAGCCTAGAAAAACAGGGCATCAGTATATTGTAAACCGATAAGTTCAAATATTCCATTCCAGTTATCAAAGAAATCATTTGTTTCTTAATTGTACTTTTGTAACTATTAAATTGTTTTAAATTCAAAATTACCTGGGTCTCCACTTTTGCCATGGCCTCTTTTGGCTTAAACAAACTCATCCCTCCGGTTTTTCCAAACCTTTTAACAAAATCTTTCCTCTTTTCCCACGGCTGTTGCTATTTCTAGCCAAGAATTATTGATCATCAGGCTATCTCTATGATCACGCATCATAAAGATGTCTGTAGAGTCGTACTGTTTCAGACAAAATCTCTTCAAAGTGATTCATATTTAATTGAAATCAAATGTGGCGGCGCACGAACTGTTCACTCGAGTAAAAAAAAAAAAAATCATGCGCTCCGCTGACCGAAATCATGTTGCACGCACCCAAAGCGAAACTCTGCGATGAGTCACATTCGCGGCGCGCACTCAAGCGAACTAGCGGACGCGTCGAGTATAAACCAGCCTCCCAAATCTCGCATTTGTTTCGGTTTGTGAAAAGAGTTTAATTTTCTATCAAGGAGTGCTTTTTTGTTAATTGTAATTAAAACGAGAATTTCTTCATGACTGAGATTTTCTTCCTGCTGTTTTCTCTGTCATATGTAGGATATAAAAACAAAAAACAAGTATGTTTTGATTACTTTGTGTTTTTCGCGTCCATTCACAGCTCGCGATGTAGGTGTGTGCGTCGTCTGTTATTAGTGACTGACTGTAATTTAATTTACTGTAAAAACGTAATTTGTCATTTAATTTTCATAGGACAGTTATATATAGATGCATTAGTTGCAGAATATTAAAGCAGTTGAACGATTTAAATGCTTTTTATTGGGTATTGCGTCATTCAATGCGACTACGAATGACTTTACGGAGAGCTTACGACCTACTAACTACGGTTTGCCCTAAGAACATGTGGTGCAACCGAACTGAGAACAATTTTAGTTACAAACTAGCTAGTAGTTACTAAGCCTCTAGTGTGGACTTTATGTTCTAGTTTAAGAAAGAACTTACGAACAGCTGGTGCAACCCTACCCAGAACTCAATCCAATAGAGCACCTTTGGGATGTGGTGGAACTGGAGATTCGCAACATGGATGTGCAGCTTGTTGAATCTATGCCATGAAGGATTAAGGCAGTTCTGAAGGCAAAATGGGGTCCAACCCGGTACTAGTAAGGTGTACGTAATGAAGTGGCAGGTGAATGTAGATCACTAATTAAAATTAAATTTGAAAAAGCAGAATTAAACATAAACATCTAATAAAAGCTGCAACAGCATCTTAAGTAAGAGATAAAGTACATACAGGTGGTTGTTATCTCAGAATAAATCCTGACAGGCGGGCTTTATTTTGAGATAACACCTGCCAGGAAGTACTTTATCCTGATTGTTACATGGCTAATTGCTACAAAATGTAAAAAAATACACACAAAAAATAGTTCTGAGCCATAATAGTTTATTAATTCTTTAAGGTGAAGCTGACCAAAACTGCTGAATGGAGCCGATGGAGCATACACTAACCTACTTATTCAGTCACAAGTCAATGTAGTCACCGATGTTTAAGATCATTCAAAGTACCGAGATGATTACTTTCAGCGGTTGTTATCAGGGAATATTACTCGGGTGTCTGGAATGCTCGATCTGATTGTGACATTCCAAGGCATGTTACTCCAAGATAACAATCGCTAAATAACACAGGATAATCCGGGAACTTCGAATCACCTTGACCATCAGAGAACACATTCACATCCATATACCTACATTCACACTTAGGTATATGCATCTGCTTGGCTGTCAGGCCTCGGTTTTTGACTGTTTGGTGCCATCTTGATTGTGAAGCGCTTTGGGTGTATGGCCATACACAATAAATACACATTACATTACATCTTGTGACTGAATAATGCACAGGTTAGTGTATACTCCATTAGCTGTTTTGGTTTATGTCAGCTTTGCGTTCAATTAAAAAATTAATTATTTCAGCTCAGAACAATGTTTTGTGTCTAATTTTTATGTTTTGTTGCAGGTAGCAATGTAATAAGTGGGATAAAGTGCATCCAGGATGGTTGTTTTCACAGAATAAATATCTTCAGTCCTACACAACAGTGCTCCGCTTCATGACGGGACAAAACATACCATTGAATGTCGCGACTAACCAAACAGAATCAAATATTCCAGAGAGCCATGTAATAACTTATTCAGTGCTCTTTAAAACACTTGATTCTGATTGGTCAGTCACAACATTTCAATATATTTTCAGTGGAAGTCTATATGAGATGTAGCGTTTGTTTAAAAAAACAAACAAACAAACAATTGTATATTGCTCATCAGCGAAAACGTTTGAGTACCTGTATCTGCGAGGGCAGCCATGATAACCAATCATATACTCTTGTGCATAGCAGTGCTTCCTGCATAGTCCTCGGTATCCGCATGTCCATCTCTGCACGTCTATATCATTCGCTGTCAGAAAAAGATGAAACGCGAGTATAAAACATCCTCCAATATTCAGAATGCTCTTTGCTAAGTAGAACAAAATCCAATAAGTCTGCAAATGCACATCAGCAGACAAACACTTATTGGTATAACAAAAAAAGTTGAACAAAACTTATTTTAAACTAAGGAAAAATTTCCACAAAATTGAATTTTTGAAATTGTAAATGAGTTATTTCAAATGAACTGTCATTAAATATGTTCAAATAAATGTGACTGCTAAATTATTTTATGTTCAATCCACTTAAACTTAATCGATTAAACCCTTTTTATGCTGGGTAACTTTGAAATAACAAAATTAAAATTATTTGAAATAACACCATTTAAATACCTATTTATCTGTTTATCTATCCGCCCATCCATCTTTATCTATCTGTTTGTCCATGCATCCATTCATTTTCTATCTATGTCTTATCTGTCCTTCTGCCCATCCATCTATCTGCTTATCCATCCATCCATCTTTCTGTTTGTCTAACCGCCCATCCATCTTTATCTGTTTGTCCATGAATCCATTCATTTTCTATCTATCCGTCCATCTGCCTGTCCTTCTATCCGTCCATCCATCTGTCTATCCGTCCTTCCGTCCATCCATCTATCTGTTTATCCATCCATCCATCTTTTTATGTTTGTCTATCCATCCGCCCATTCATCTTTATCTATCTGTTTGTCTATGCATCAATTTATTTATTTATCTATCCGTCCATCTTCCTGTCTTTCTATCCATCCATCTGTCTTATCTGTCCTTCTGCCCATTCATCTATCTGCTTATCCATCTATCCATCTTTTTATTTGTCTAACCGCCCATCCATCTTTATCTATCTGTGTCTATGCATCCATTCATTTTCTATCTATCCGTCCATCTGTCTGTCCTTCTATCCATCCATCTGTCTTTTCTGTCCTTCTGTCCACCCATCCATCTATCTGCTTATCCATCAATCCATCTTTCTGTTTGTCTATCCATCCGCCCAGCCATCTTTATCTATCTGTTTGTCCATGCATCCATTCATTTTCTATCTATCCGTCCATCTGCCTGTCCTTCTATCCATCCATCTGTCTATCCGTCCTTCCGTCCATCCATCTGTCTATCCGTCCTTCCGTCCATCCATCTATCTGTTTATCCATCCATCCATCTTTTTATGTTTGTCTATCCATCCGCCCATTCATCTTTATCTATCTGTTTGTCTATGCATCAATTTATTTATTTATTTATCTATCCGTCCATCTGTCTTATCTGTCCTTCTGCCCATTCATCTATCTGCTTATCCATCTATCCATCTTTTTATTTGTCTAACCGCCCATCCATCTTTATCTATCTGTGTCTATGCATCCATTCATTTTCTATCTATCCATCCATCTGTCTTTTCTGTCCTTCTGTCCACCCATCCATCTATCTGCTTATCCATCAATCCATCTTTCTGTTTGTCTATCCATCCGCCCATCCATCTTTATCTATCTGTTTGTCCATGCATCCATTCATTTCTATCTATCCGTACATCTGCCTGTCCTTCTATCTTCCATCTGTCTATCATTCCATCCATCTATCTGTTTATCCATCCATCTTTCTGTTTGTCTGTCCATCCGCCCATCTATCTTTATCTATCTGTTTGTCCATGCATCCATTCATTTTCGATCTATCCGTCCATCTGCCTGTCCTTCTATCCATCCATCTGTCTTTTCTGTCCTTCTGTCCACCCATCCATCTATCTGCTTATCCATCAATCCATCTTTCTGTTTGTCTATCCATCCGCCCATCCATTTTTATCTATCTGTTTGTCCATGCATCCATTCATTTTCGATCTATCCGTCCATCTGCCTGTCCTTCTATCCATCCATCTGTCTTATCTGTCCTTCTGCCTATCCATCTATCTGTTTATCCATCCATCCATCTATCTGTTTATCCATCCATCTTTCTGTTTGTTTATCCATCTGTCCATCCATCTCTATATATCTGTTTGTCTATGCATCCATTAATTTTCTATCTATCTATCTATCTATCTATCTATCTATCTATCTATCTATCTATCTATCTATCTATCCATAGTAACACTTTATTTTGATGGTCCATTTGAGTATTAGTAGACTCTGTCTGCTTAATATCCTCTGATACTGCTCCTTCAACTAGGGTTGGGCCGATAGACGATGCCATCGCCGATGGCCGATAGACATCACAATGCATCCTCCGCCCCACCCCTGTCGCAAACCCGCTCGTGAAAAATACACACTCAGACCCCGTTTACAATAATTCTGTACAGTGTAGTTTTAAAATGGCATTTTAGAACGAAAATGACCCACGTCCACACTGGCGTTTCACCTAGCCCTCCGTCCACTGAAAACACACATCACGTGACCCACACACACACAGCCACAGACACACACTGTCATGCGCTCGTCTGAGCTCCAGAGAGCAGTGTACGTCAGACAGTTTATCAAGGATGTATCGCTGGATTGTGTCTCACTATAGCTGTTAAACGTGATATTTAATTAATCTTGTCTCTATCCAGGGCTTAATTTGTGCTCCGGAACCGGCACCTCTGAAATCTGATCCGGCACCTCATTTTACCGATCTCCCTTCTTAACTGCCCTCCTCCCATGTCCGCTGTTCATTTTCACTTTCTTCCGCTACTCTCCAACCCTCTTCACTTTCGTCTCCGACACCCCAGCCCCGCTCACTTTCGTCTCCGACACCCCAGCCCCGCTCACTTTCGTCCGCGACACCCCTCCGCCATCCACCGCACCAAACAAATGACTGACACGGATTACGCTGCCTACTCATGCCAGAGTCCCGCGGAAAAAGTGATTGACAGGTGGTAATTTGTGTGTAACTTATCTTTATTTATTTATGAATAGGTTATGGGTAAAACAAAGACCAGGTAGTTGAAACAGTAGGCTACAAATAATTAATTTGTTATTAATTAATTAATTATTCATAAATAATTAATTCACCTCTGCCTATAAAGACGATTCCATCGTCCATCGCGATGTTTCACATTAGACATTGTACGATGCTAAATTGGTCAACATCGCCCAATCCTACCTTCAATAGACATTTAACTGACTATAAGAAACTTTGCAAGTACATATCAACTTACACTAACCCCAACCCCAACTCTAACCCCAACCTAACAGTCTACTTACAATCCAATGAGAATTAGTTGGCCTGTAGATGCAATGTAAATTCAACAAACGGACCATCAAAATAAAATCTGACCCCATCTATCTATTTCATCCGTTTGTCTATCTATCTATCTATCTATCTATCTATCTATCTATCTATCTATCTATCTATCTATCTATCTATCTATCTATCTATCTATCTATTCTTCAAAATAAATTTCCTAATCAGGGGAAGAAAACTAAAGCAACACATCCCTTTACATGATCTTCCATTAATACAAAAACTATTTACAGTAGTAACTTTAGTGTTTAGCCCTTTAAAATTCTAAGATTTCATTCATAATGGTCTTAAAAAGTCTTCAATTTGATTCGAAGAAACCTGCAGAAACCCTGTAAAATGGTAAAAAAAACAATAAGGTTAACTTAAACGATTTGTGTTGCGACAACATGAAGGAATTGTGAGGAACCCACCATTTACAGTGTAGTTACACCAACAC